>CAWUFW010000621.1:0-600000 GCA_963921515.1 Calotriton arnoldi | reverse complement strand
CTTCATCTTTCACTTCTTCACAACTTAAACTTGGCAACAAGGTTGCAGGGTTCAATATTGTGCAAGGTTCAACAAGGTTGTCAGGGCAAAATGAATTCGTCTTATTTCTTAGGAAAAATTCCAGAAGGCAATGGTTCGTTTTTTGGGTGTTTATAATGATTTAGTCACTCTATTCATAAGAGTGAGTGGAAGAGTGAACTGACAGCCAACACGTGTTTCACCCCTTACATGGCCATCTGGCCTGGGGCTTCTTCAGGGCGTAATCAAGGATCAAGGGTCAGGTTGTCTTATTTGATAGTGGCCATTATGATAGTCTGTGATGAAGCGGATCAAGTTGTTGTTCTCTCGTTGTCTTTTGGGTTGGAACATTTGTTTGCATTCCATTTGAGTCACCGAGGTTAGGGTGTTAGTAAGTATGTTGTGATCGTATCCCCGCTGACTTAGTCTTGTCACAGTTTCTTGTCCTTTTTCCTGAAATACTTCGTCCTCGCTGCAGTTTCTTCGTGTTCTCAAAAGTTCCCCTTTCGGGATGTTTCTTACATTGTGGTGTGGATGACAACAATGTTGTACCCTGCACATAGAGACACTGGAAACCTTGTTGTATATTCTGAAGTCTTCTTTATTAGTTCCAGTTCAGGGTAGTATCAATCATAGTTCAGCCAGCTCTAGTCAGGTACTAGCCATGTACCAGCCCCACCAGGAGCAGCCTGCCTAGCTGCTCAGCCCATCTCCAACCGTCACCACTCATCCACACAGGCACCCAGGCATTCCATTCATCACAGTCACACCAACATTCCGTTACCATCTCTCACTCTGGCTGAGCAGCTAGGAGGACCTAGGCTGATTACATATAAATGTAATACTTAGGATATAACATTATCCCTTTCCTTTTAAAATGAAAACAAATATTACAATTGCAAAGAAGAAAACTATAAAATTACAATTGCAAAGAAGAAAACTATACACAAGAAAGCAGTAATGTTCATAACTCAGAGATGCAAATAAAAGCAAAACATCGCCAGAGAGTGAACAATGCAAAACAAGAAAAGATGGGCAAAATACGACATATAAAATGTGCATCAAAATTCCCCATCCTCCCTCATGAAAATTATTAAGACATTTCAAAACGTGAAATAGATTATTAAGTCACAAACAAAGTTAAAACGCAGAGAAGCGAAACTAATAGCAACTTCGCCAGAGTATAAACACTGCGTACCTTTAGGAAGGAAAAAAAATTGTCAAACAGGAATAATTACCAAGCAAACAATAAACCCATCCATCCCAAAAAAACATTAGAAAAATAATGTAGAAAAGGGTGGACACACCCCACGATAACACCCGAGGCCAGAAACAGACAACAAGGGTGAACCAACACCAAAAACACACGTGTACCACAAAATGGACCAAATAGAGGGTACACACAGTGAGGCGCAGGGCGACTTACACACGACAACATCTGAAGCGCGGGGCGACTTACACAGGACAACACTAACCAGTGATACGCAGGGCGACTTACACACGACAACATCTGAAGCGCGGGGCGACTTACACAGGACAGCAGAAGATCCGCAGGACGACTTACACAAAACTGCAACATGTGATGCGCGAGGCGACTTACACACATACAGACAAGACGTGCAGCGCAAGGCGACTTACAAACACATAAGACCAAACGTGCAGACCAAACATGCAGCGCAAGACGACTTACACACATTGATCACCACACAAAACCACATAAGAAATGTCACCACAACACATAGAGGTGGGAAACCACCCACCAAGACCAGAACCACCCTCATGTAAGGGTTAACCTAAATCCATTATAGGAGCTAACCCATGCCCAACCCCCTTGTAGAGGTTACATACCCCCATGTAGGAGTAACAAACCGTTAAATGTAACGGGGAATTTAGCCCACAACCATCTCTCAAGACCATCTTTCAAGTATGGGAACAATGTGATGACCACCCACAAGAACTTATGGACCCCCCCATCCATAATAAAACGAAAAACTGTGGCATCACGCCAACACATGCTGTAGAAGATAATTTCATTATCATAAACTAAGCAATGAGGACACTATAACATTAATACACTACACTCTAGGTAAAACATCTAATAATGCCCCTAAAAAAAACTTGGATGCACTCATGCGACACGCCGGTGAGCGATCTAACACCCGAGTTGTGCGTAGAGACACTGCAATAGCATAAAAGACACAAAAGGATATTCCCAGACACAAAAGGATATTCCCCCACATTGCAATGTACGTGAATATGGTTATTGAAGCTTAAAAAAAAACCCATAGCAATGACAAACACATATTCAAAACGTGGCATTGAAATATGACAGGGCACAGGGATATCCGTAGCTTTGTTGGTGAAATAATAGTCAAACTAGGTGGAGAGACATAGCCCACGGACCTAGCAAGGGGCGTGGAATTTGAAGAGCAGTCAAGACGACCAAGCTGCTGCCCAGAACATAGTGTGCCAGAGGAAGCGAAAGTGGCTTTCCAGAAGACTGTTAACAAAAAAAAATGTACCTTTATTTTTCATAGGGAAAGCTTCGAACAAACAACTGTATTCACAAAGTACTGATAAAGCGCCGCCGAAGATGATGTAAGCACACAGTCCTGAGCTGTAACATGCCGCACTGGACCTTCAAAGGAAACAGCTCAGATGACGACGATTCCTCACTTGCTTCCAGACAAAGAAACACTGGGTTGTCCCTGGACTCCATTGGGTTTGATGAAAACTTTATTGCGGCAGATAAAAAAAACAGCGTGGTTGGCAAAAATGTGGTGAACTGAATCAGAAAGAATATGCCAACCGCAAGATGGCGGCACGTTTACAAACGTCCTGCCGGATGGCTCACGGCACGTCTGTGCATCAGGCTTCCTGAGGCAGCAGAATCCAGTGAACATGGTGGAACGTCACGAAGATACCAGGAGACCGAAGGTGCAGGTAAGGCTGCGCACGAGCTGGGAGTAGCGCGCGCCTTCACTTTCAAACCCCAAAGAGGCGGTTGAACTTCCAAAAGTCCAGGGGGCAGCCAGGAACCACAAATAAGTAGAAATAAGCTTACCCCCATGCCAGCATATGTAAAGTGGATGACCAGGAGACGTAGTTTCACCTCACGCACACAACACCAGACCGGCTTCTATAGAAGCCTCTTCTTTTAATATATCCACAACTGACCCTGGATTATTGAATTCAGATGCAACGCCCACAAAAGCAGATAGGAATCTTAATGTAGACGCGAATGTAAAGACCTTATGGTGACACCTCCCCTGTAGCTTCCACATTTAGAGGAAAATAAACATAGCGCAGGACCCTCGAAGACCACATCAGTCCCAGTGCTTGTGAATTTTACAGGTCCATTTGAGTGGAAGACCAAATGTGAAGTAATACGTAGGTGTATATAATTCCAAGGCACATTACTTCCACAGTGTTCACTGACAATGCTTGTACAATCTATGTGCCAACCAAACACCAATCTTTGAAGAACCACACCGCTCCTGTGTGGCACCTGTGAATTTCCTTCACTGAGTTAGACCATAACTCATTACTGTGCAGCCACAATTCCTTTACGCTATAGAATCATCCATGCGACATGTACAAATGGATGTGGTAGGGTGAAACATAGTCTTGACATACCCTAACATAACAGACCATACCTGTGGTCAAATCCATGGAGCAAGTTTAGGCAGGATACACACGGTGGTTGGGGCCGTCCGATGACATGGACACTGGTGGGGCTGGCATGCCTGTTGCTCCATTCTCCATCATGTAGTTGCTTAATTTCCTTGTGGTTTCACTGGTTCCTGGATTTTCTAAGTAGTCTCTTGGTTTCTGTACTGTCCTTAAGTACGCTTGGGTCCAGGTCCGCTCGTCGCCAAAATAAATGTTGTACCCTGCACATAGAGACACGGGAAACCTTGTTGTATATTCTGAAGTCTTCTTTATTAGTTCCAGTTCAGGGTAGTATCAATCATAGTTCAGCCAGCTCTAGTCAGGTACTAGCCATGTACCAGCCCCACCAGGAGCAGCCTGCCTAGCTGCTCAGCCCATCTCCAACCGTCACCACTCATCCACACAGGCACCCAGGCATTCCATTCATCACAGTCACACCAACATTCCGTTACCATCTCTCACTCTGGCT
Organism: Calotriton arnoldi; assembly: GCA_963921515.1. Classification (NCBI taxonomy): domain Eukaryota; kingdom Metazoa; phylum Chordata; class Amphibia; order Caudata; family Salamandridae; genus Calotriton; species Calotriton arnoldi. Next base: position 595,841 of record CAWUFW010000621.1, on the reverse strand, counting down.
GAGCAGCTAGGAGGACCTAGGCTGATTACATATAAATGTAATACTTAGGATATAACATATCTGCTCTCAATATAGAGTTGGCCGCTGTATCTTTTCTGTAGAGTTTACTGTGTAGGGTATTATCCTTAACATAGAGTGTAACATCCAGGAAATTAATCTCCTTCTTAGAGTATGTGTGTGTAGTCTTTATACCCCAGGGATTTCTATCAAGCTTTTTCAAGAATCTTTGAAGTAGTGTTATGTCTCCTTGCCAAATGCAGAGAATATCATCGATATATCGTCGCCATAATATTATGTGGGAGGTGAACTCCGCAGAGACTTGATCCCACAGCCAGAATTTTTCCACCTGGCTCATGAAAATACATGCGTACGGTGGCGCGAATTTGGCCCCCATGGCAGTTCCACGTTTTTGTCTGTATAGTTTGCCATTAAAGCTAAATATGTTGTTCTCGAGGCAGAATTCGAGCATCTCTAGGATCATTTTGTTGGATTCCAGGAGGTTAGCTGATTGTGTCCATGTAAGGGGTGAAACACGTGTTGGCTGTCAGTTCACTCTTCCACTCACTCTTATGAATAGAGTGACTAAATCATTATAAACACCCAAAAAACGAACCATTGCCTTCTGGAATTTTTCCTAAGAAATAAGACGAATTCATTTCACCCTGACAACCTTGTTGAACCTTGCTCAAATGAGGGGGTTAGGGGTTTTTCCCCCTGTCAAGGGCAAATATTAGAATAAGAATTCCCGCTCAATATACGGGCAGTAAGGGATCGGGACCTTTTTACCCCTCAAACTTACGAAACTGTTCCACAAGGTCAAATCCCCGAAGCACCGGCGAGCTCATTAGATCTCTCTTACAAACAGCGAACCAGGACTGTTCACCGAACCAGCGGTTTGACTCTAAGATTATAACTCTCAACCCATGGCATTTTGTCAAGATCGCAGAGCACAACGCTCAACTAGAATTGAGGAAACCTTTTCTACTAACCCTGTCACTAGTAGAAACACAACGACCAAACCGAACCCCACATCGGCAAGAAGCACCTTTCAGGCATTAGAACGCGCAGTCAAAAGAGAAACCACCAAGTGGTGGGAAGCAGAATCACTCAAAAAATACCTTGAAGCGGACAGAATCCCACGTGGGCTAAGGATTTTGATTTTTCCCCCATCAGACTCTACCAACCCGCAATACATTGGAAGATGGGAAGAGAACCTTAAAGAATGCTCTAACAACATGATCCGACAGCTAATTGATCACGCGGAGGAAGAATATAACAAATCTAAAACAGAGGTGGCTAATTTAATCAAACATATTGAAGACACTAACTGGGGAGAACTCACTAAGAAAAACTACGAGATCCTGAACCAGATCATCGACGAATTCGAAGAAGATATCATCAAACGTAAGAACCGTAAGTTTAGACGCGATCAACTCGACTACCAGTTCGGCAGAGTCTACACATTCGCCAAAAGATACGATACCAAACCACAGGACACCACAACCCTGGACGGCAGTAGACAACAATCTGAAGCATCCTCCAGTTCTGATATTGACTCACCCGCACCTGGCACGGAACGGGACAACTCACGATGCAAGGTGAATTTTTTCATGGAGGTACTGCGTTACAGACTCGGTATCAGAACCACAAATACCACAAATATTACAACATTGGCCGGTTCCCCACAATACGGACGACAACAGACCCCAGCAATAGTCGTGACTACCAGGTCCAGACAAAAGGAATTTGAAAGAAGAACCTGATTACTGAAAATTTGGTTAAGAACTTGTCTTGTATTCAACTATCTAACCAAGAAATTAACATTCTTAACAAAGGACTTTCGTTCTGCCCAACCGCGTCCTGGAACCTCACAAGAACACAAATAGACCTTTTCAAGTTTATACGCAAACTCAAACTCAAAGCATTTTTTGCCGATCGTGTCATGAGACAAGAACACCCTCCTGAAACCACATCATCGGCATTATCGATTCAAGACCTGGAACATGTTGATTTACTAACCCATCTCAGTGATGAAGAAAATATTTCCGACACACTTACCAGAACAGCTCTTGAACTAGGAATTGAAACTAACATCTCTATAGATACTGCCCTTACCAAAAAATCAACTTTCATTCCACAACTACCCGCAGGCAACAGCATCGACGCATTCCACCAGGCAATGATGCATGATTTAGAACATGAGTACAACAAATATCAAAGAAAATCCAAATATCTACCCCATAACATCACACATGAAGAAAGGACAGCAATCATAAGTCTGAAGGACAGGAAAGATCTCATCGTGAAAGAAGCAGACAAGGGAGGAAATCCCGTAGCTTTACACATAGATGACTACATTCTTGAAGCAAATCGACAACTTGAATATGACACATGTTATGAACTCCTAACACGCGACCCGACACAAGATATCCTGAAATCCATTAAAGCCAAGATCGACAAGTGGTACACACTGGGACTCATATCTCAAACGGAAAAAACCTTCCTGTACATAACACACCCGACCATGCCTACCCTTTACCTTCTCCCCAAAATTCATAAAGGGACATACCCACCACCCGGAAGACCAATCATAGCAGGGATCAACTCAGCATGCTCAAGGATGGGAGAATACATAGACAAAAAACTACAGGGACTGATGAGGGACATCCCATTGTTCATCCAGGACACCAAAGATATCCTCTTAAAATTACAGGACACTGTATGGGAATCGGACTTCATACTAGTGTGCATTGACATCGTCAGTCTATATACCTCTATCGAACACCGCGATGGCATTACAGCAACCCACCACTCACTTTGGACACAATCAGCTAACCTCCTGGAATCCAACAAAATGATCCTAGAGATGCTCGAATTCTGCCTCGAGAACAACATATTTAGCTTTAATGGCAAAATATACAGACAAAAACGTGGAACTGCCATGGGGGCCAAATTCGCGCCACCGTACGCATGTATTTTCATGCGCCAGGTGGAAAACTTCTGGCTGTGGGATCAAGACTCTGCGGAGTTCACCTCCCACATAATATTATGGCGACGATATATCGATGATATTCTCTGCATTTGGCAAGGAGACATAACACTACTTCAAAGATTCTTGAAAAAGCTTGATAGAAATCCCTGGGGTATAAAGACTACACACACATACTCTAAGAAGGAGATTAATTTCCTGGATGTTACACTCTATGTTAAAGATAATACCCTACACAGTAAACTCTACAGAAAAGATACAGCGGCCAACTCTATATTGAGAGCAGATAGTTGTCATCCACACCACAATGTAAGAAACATCCCGAAAGGGGAACTTTTGAGAACACGAAGAAACTGCAGCGAGGACGAAGTATTTCAGGAAAAAGGACAAGAAACTGTGACAAGACTAAGTCAGCGGGGATACGATCACAACATACTTACTAACACCCTAACCTCGGTAACTCAAATGGAACGCAAACAAATGTTCCAACCCAAAAGACAACGAGAGAACAACAACTTGATCCGCTTCATCACAGACTATCATAATGGCCACTATCAAATAAGACAACCTGACCCTTGATCCTTGATTACGCCCTGAAGAAGCCCCAGGCCAGATGGCCATGTAAGGGGTGAAACACGTGTTGGCTGTCAGTTCACTCTTCCACTCACTCTTATGAATAGAGTGACTAAATCATTATAAACACCCAAAAAACGAACCATTGCCTTCTGGAATTTTTCCTAAGAAATAAGACGAATTCATTTTGCCCTGACAACCTTGTTGAACCTTGCTCAAATTAGGGGGTTAGGGGTTTTTCCCCCTGTCAAGGGCAAATATTAGAATAAGAATTCCCGCTCAATATACAGCCAGTAAGGGATCGGGACCTTTTTACCGCTCAAACTTACGAAACTGTTCCACAAGGTCAAATCCCCGAAGCACTGGCGAGCTCATTAGATCTCTCTTACAAACAGCGAACCAGGACTGTTCACCGAACCAGCGGTTTGACTCTAAGATTATAACTCTCAACCCATGGCATTTTGTCAAGATCGCAGAGCACAACGCTCAACTAGAATTGAGGAAACCTTTTCTACTAACCCTGTCACTAGTAGAAACACAACGATCAAACCGAACCCCACATCGGCAAGAAGCACCTTTCAGGTATTAGAACGCGCAGTCAAAAGAGAAACCACCAAGTGGTGGGAAGCAGAATCACTCAAAAAATACCTTGAAGCGGACAGAATCCCACGTGGGCTAAGGATTTTTCCCCCATCAGATTCTACCAACCTGCAATACATTGAAAGATGGGAAGAAAACCTTAAAGAATGCTCTAACAACATGATCCGACAGCTAATTGATCACGCGGAGGAAGAATATAACAAATCTAAAACAGAGGTGGATAATTTAAGCAAACATATTGAAGACGCTAACTGGGGAGAACTCACTAAGAAAAACTACGAGATCCTGAACCAGATCATCGACGAATTCGAAGAAGATATCATCAAACCTAAGAACCGTAAGTTTAGACGCGATCAACTCGACTACTAGTTCGGCAGAGTCTACACATTCACCAAAAGATACGATACCAAACCACAGGACACCACAACCCTGGACGGCAGTAGACAACAATCTGAAGCATCTCCAGTTCTGATATTGACTCACCCGCACCTGGCACGGAAGGGGACAACTCACAATGCAAGGTGAATTTTTTCGAGGAGATACTGCGTTACAGACTCGGTATCAGAACCACAAATACCACAAATATTACAACATTGGCCGGTTCCCCACAATACGGACGACAACAGACCCCCGCAATAGGCGTGACTACCAGGTCCAGAAAAAAGGTATTGGAAAGAAGAACCTGATTACTGAAAATTTGGTTAAGTACCTGTCTTATATTCAACTATCTAACCAAGAAATGAACATTCTTAACAAAGGACTTTCGTTCTGCCCAACCGCGTCCTGGAACCTCACAAGAACACAAATAGACCTTTTCAAGTTTACACGCAAACTCAAACTCAAAGCATTTTTTGCCGATCGTGTCATGACACAAGAACACCCTCCTGAAACCACATCATCAGCATTATCGATTCAAGACCTGGAACATGTTGATTTACTAACCCATCTCAGTGATGAAGAAAATATTTCCGACACACTTACCAGAACAGCTCTTGAACTAGGAATTGAAACTAACATCTCTATAGATACTGCCCTTACCAAAAACTTAACTTTCATTCCACAACTACCCGCAGGCAACAGCATCGATGCATTCCACCAGGCAGTGATGCATGATTTAGAACATGAGTACAACAAATATCAAAGAAAATCCAAATATCTACCCCATAACATCACACATGAAGAAAGGACAGCAATCATAAGTCTGAAGGACAGGAAAGATCTCATCGTGAAAGAAGCAGACAAGGGAGGAAATCCCGTAGCTTTACACATAGATGACTACATTCTTGAAGCAAATCGACAACTTGAAGATGACACATGTTATGAACTCCTAACACGCAACCCGACACAGGATATCCTGAAATCCATGAAAGCCAAGATCGACAAGTGGTACACACTGGGACTCATATCTCAAACGGAAAAAACCTTCCTGTACATAACACACCCGACCATGCCTACCCTTTACCTTCTCCCCAAAATTCATAAAGGGACATACCCACCACCCGGAAGACCAATCATACCAGGGATCAACTCAGCATGCTCAAGGATGGGAGAATACATAGACAAAAAACTACAGGGACTGATGAGGGATATCCCATCGTTCATCCAGGACACCAAAGATATCCTCTTAAAATTACAGGACACTGTATGGGAATCGGACTTCATACTAGTGTGCATTGACATCGTCAGTCTATATACCTCTATCGAACACCACGATGGCATTACAGCAACCCAACGCTCACTTTGGACACAATCAGCTAACCTCCTGGAATCCAACAAAATGATCCTAGAGATGCTCGAATTCTGCCTCGAGAACAACATATTTAGCTTTAATGGCAAAATATACAGACAAAAACGTGGAACTGCCATGGGGGCCAAATTCGCGCCACCGTACGCATGTATTTTGATGAGCCAGGTGGAAAAATTCTGGCTGTGGGATCAAGACTCTGCGGAGTTCACCTCCCACATAATATTATGGCGACGATATATCGATGATATTCTCTGCATTTGGCAAGGAGACATAACACTACTTCAAAGATTCTTGAAAAAGCTTGATAGAAATCCCTGGGGTATAAAGACTACACACACATACTCTAAGAAGGAGATTAATTTCCTGGATGTTACACTCTATGTTAAGGATAATATCCTACACAGTAAACTCTACAGAAAAGATACAGCGGCCAACTATATTGAGAGCAGATAGTTGTCATCCACACCACAATGTAAGAAACATCCCGAAAGGGGAACTTTTGAGAACACGAAGAAACTGCAGCGAGGAAGAAGTATTTCAGGAAAAAGGACAAGAAACTGTGACAAGACTAAGTCAGCGGGGATACGATCACAACATACTTACTAACACCCTAACCTCGGTGACTCAAATGGAACGCAAACAAATGTTCCAACCGAAAAGACAACGAGAGAACAACAACTTGATCCGCTTCATCACAGACTATCATAATGGTCACTATCAAATAAGACAACCTGACCCTTGATCCTTGATTACGCCCTGAAGAAGCCCCAGGCCAGATGGCCATGTAAGGGGTGAAACACGTGTTGGCTGTCAGTTCACTCTTCCACTCACTCTTATGAATAGAGTGACTAAATCATTATAAACACCCAAAAAACGAACCATTGCCTTCTGGAATTTTTCCTAAGAAATAACACAAATTCATTTTGCCCAGACAACCTTGTTGAACCTTGCTCAAATTAGGGGTTTTCCCCCTGTCAAGGGCAAATATTAGAATAAGAATTCCCGCTCAATATACGGCCAGTAAAGGATCGGGACCTTTTTACCCCTCAAACTTACGAAAGGGTTCAATATTGTACATCTTGTCACTGTCACATTTTCAGCACCCAAAATCACTGTTTCATACCTAGTCAGCCGACTATAGGTCATATGCTGAGTCTGAGTCCTTGTTAATAGGATCTCAACAGAGTGTGGCACATATACTTTCACTGGATGTCCCATAACAATTGTCTCGCTCTGCTCAAGACTCACACAAGTAGCAGCCACTGCTTTTAAACAACCTGGTAATGCGGCAGCCACTGAATCCAAGGTAGTAGAAAAATATGCCACTGTACTACGTGCCATTCCATGTTTTTGTGTTAAGACTGAAAGTGCACACCCATCTCTCTCACAACAGAATAATGCAAAATCTTTTGTGTAATCTGGCATTCCCAATGCAGGTGCTCGACAAAGACTATCTCGCAATTCAATAAAAGGTTTCATACATTTTTCATCCAATTCAATCGGATCAACCACATCTTTATGAGACAACCTCTGTAGAGGTTTTGCAATCAGCGAAAACCCACTGATCCACTGTCTGCAATATCCAACCATTCCCAAAAACATTCGAACTTCCTTTTGAGTTTTAAGAGGACCCATCTGCAAAATCACATTAATTCGTTCTTGAGTTACTTTTCTAACTCCTTTCTCAATTTTGTGTCCCAAATACTGAACTTCTTTTTGACAAAACTGTAATTTCGCTGGTGACACTTTATGCCCACCTATTGCCAAATGTTTCAGTAAGGAAATTGTATCTGTCACACAGGCTTCTTGTGTTTTTGATGCCACAAGTAGGTCATCAATGTACTGAACTAACACTGAATTTGCTGGCATGATCAAAGACTCCAAATTTTTTTTTAAATCTGATTAAAAATCGAAGGACTTTCTGTATACCCTTGAGGAACTCGGCACCATGCCAACACACGGTTTCCGAACCGGAATGCAAACAAATATTGGCTATCTGGATGCAAAGGTATCGAGAAAAATGCTTGACACATATCAATTACTGTGTACCATTCCGCATCACAAGGAATTTGATAGAGAATCACTGCTGGATTTGGCACTATTGGACAGCAAGGTACTACGATCTTATTAATCTTTCTCAAATCTTGAACTATTCTATATTTTTCGCTTGGTTTCTTAATCCCCATGATAGGTGAGTTACAAGGACTACTCAGTATTTCCTTTAGAATACCTTGCTCAATCATTTGATCAATTACAGGAATTACTCCTGCTGTGATTTCAGGACTCATCTTGTACTGAGGAGTGTTTGGATATATTGCACCTGGTTTAACCGTAACCTGAATAGGATCCACACCTTTCATCAATCCAATATCTTTTCCTGTAAAATCCCACACATCAGGTCTTACTGCATTTCTCAACTCTACAGGTAAATCTTCTTCTGTAAGCAATGAATATAAATCATTCACTTCTGTCCCTTGTTTCGCTAACATCATTTTAAAAGCAACATCCTCATCTGGTGTTTGAAAAGCAATACCATCTGGCGTACAATAGATGGTGCAGTTCATCTTACAGAGCAAGTCCCTTCTTAAAAGGTTCACCGGACTCGTATCACATACCACAAACCGATGCACGTCTCTGAATCTTCCAATATGAACTTCTATTGGTCTTGTTATTGGAGTCTTAATATATTTATTTGAAACTCCAACAGCTTGGATAGTTTCTCCCGAGAGGGGTAGGTTTAGGATTTCTGCTGCTCTCACAGTAGAACGGGTAGCACCAGTGTCCACAAGGAATGTAATATCATTACCTTCCACTTTTCCATCAACAAAAGGACCTGATTGATCTACCTCTAGAGATGCGCCAAGCACGCACTCTTCCTCCCCCCTCTGGCACCGTCATTGAGACAAGTCTGAGTCACTCTATGAACATTGCAACAAATACTGTGAAACCATTTGCACATTTTGATGCTTACCAACTTGTTCACCTGCGTGAAATCCAGAACTCGCACTGTATCTCTGTACTTGAGCATTCACATTATTTGGCATAGGAGCTTGAGTCACCTGTACTTGTTGTGTCTGTGGTGTAACTACCTGCTGCTGTTGTTGTTGTTGTTGATTCACAACCACTTCATTCTGCATCTGCGGATTGAAATTTTGATTCATTCCATTATTCTTCAGTAAAGATCTACACTCATTCCTCCAATGTCCAAACTTTCCGCACGCATGACAAGGAAATTTCTTTTTCAGTTCTTCTCTATTCATTTTACCTCTACCTCTACCTCCATTTGGTACTTGACCATTCTGATTTTGTCCTTTTATTTGGAAATCTGTTTGAGAACCATTGTTTCCATCTTTCTGCTCTGCCACTTTCACCTGTGCCCACATCATTTTCTCTTCCAGCTTTTTATGCCTTGACTCAATATCATCACTACAATATTTAGCATATCTCAGAATCTCATCAACTGTTTTACTCTGCCAACAAATCAAATGTTGCTGAATCATGTTACTAATTTCAGGTTTTAATCCAAAAACAAACCTATATACAAAATGTCCCATATCTTTATCACCTATACTTTCAAAACCACTATACTGTTTGAACACCTGTAACAACCTTTCATAATCGGCATGTACTGATTCTTTGGGTTCCTGGGTTGTCCCATCAATTTTAACCCAATCTGTTTCTTTTGGAGAGATTTTACTCTTCAAGTAAGTAATTACTTGATTATATTTTTTCATCACTTCATCTGAAGGTGCTCCTGTTTTCACATCTCCAGGATATTCCTCTCTAGGCCAATCAACAGTAATCTTACACTCAGTCCATAAATCAGCTGGAACTACAATCTCAAACAAACCATCTAAATCTTTTAACAAAACTTTTGAAACTTTTACATACCTCTCTACCTGTTTGTACCACTCGACCGGTTTCTCCCTCAACCTGAGAAAATCATTCGTAAAGGATAATATATCCTGTCTTGACCAGGGAACGTGAACATATCCACAACCTGGAACTTCTCTCATTGGGCATATCATTTCAGCCTGTCCTGTTTCTCTTAATGGACATAAAGACGCATTTTTACTTGCAAGCATTTCTTTCTTCTTTTTCGCCCATCTACCTTTCCACCGGTCTAAATCACCCCATTTCTTCAAGGTATTCATCAATTCTTTTATTTGCAATCGTTTACCAGATGTATTCAAACTCTCCAAATCCTTATCAGTAAAATCCAATCTATACGTTTTCTGCAAAACTTTAGACTTCTCTATGTCTACTCCATATTCTTGTGCAGCTTCTGCTAACCTCTCATGTAAATTCCGTGCTTTCCATGTAATATTCGTACACAAAAATAACAACTCTTCATCCCGGTACTTACTCAATCTTTCTGGACTTATGGTACCAATAATCATTTCTTCTAGATCCATTCTCAATCTAGCTCCATCTGTACTCGATTGTGACTTATTCTTTTCCATTCCTCTTATCCAGTCATCTAACTCCTCTGGCGAAGGACCCACCGAACTCCCTGATACTGGAGTTATTCCACTTTCATTCTGCACTATTTTTCTACGATCCATCTGTGCACTTCTCTTTGGTGTTTCAATTGCATTTTCACTCACTGGTAGCTCAATCAATGAAATACTCGTCTCAGCCTGTTCTGATCCGCTAACATTCCTAACATTATTCATGGGAATTGTCAATGCATGTACTCTCGATATATTCTGACTCTCACCATACAATGGAACTATAGGACCAATTGTTACTGGTACCGATAATGCTTCTGCATTCAGACTCATCTGACTAATTCTTTGAGTTAACTCCTCTCTTGCCTTATTCAACATGTCAATCTCATTTTCTTGCAAGACTACTCGAGTATGGGAAGCTACCGGAACTTGTGTAACCTGTGAAACTTGTGGAGATTGTAGAGCTTGTGGAACCTGAGGAACCTGTATTTCAATTAATGGTGCATTTGGAACTGTTTCCCCTGAACTTTCTTGATATGGTGGAGGTCTCTTTAATAATATTTCATCCAACAACTCATCATCAATCTCATCTGAGTCATTATCTTGTTCTGAAGTCTCTAAATTATTCTTTTTCTCTTTACTTTTTCCTCCAGTCTGATCTTCAGCAACTATTACTGGATATAATCCATCTGCACTTACATCTCTCCTCCATCTTCTCTTTTGATCATCCCATCTAGCCTCAGAATATCTTGTTATTATATTCCTGTATTTAATTCCATTCCTGTTTCTCTCTCGTTTATATGCCTCATAATCCCATTCCTCAAGCGCTTCCTACTGCGTAGGTCTAGGACTTGGTTTTAATGAATTCATTCGTCCTCTCAAGTTCTCCAAAATCCTTACCTTAAATGTACCATTCTCTGGAAAAGCTAAAACTCCATCATCCTCCGTATATTTCATCCAGTTCTCTAACCATGTACACGTATGATACCCACGTTCTAACATCATAAAAGAAGCAGGCGTTCTCGGAGGTGGTATAGGAAGTCCCTCTCTAGTAACTATCGGCTTGTCTTTTTTAAATAAATCATTTATTCTTTTTACCATCTTCATTTTTAAACACTCCTTTTTCTTGCTAATTAAACCCAAACAAACAAGAGAAAACTTCCGTAAATCCTCTCACTCTATTCGCTAATTCACAACCAATACTAGCGCGGCTCACAGCAACTAACCAATCATGTCTCACTACATAATGGCCATTTCGACCAATGCCAGCGCGGCTTTTTGTGACGTCAGTATTACTCCTGCTACTGACCCTCCCTTTGCAAAATAATACGGCAATGTATTTTCTACGTTTTTCTCAACTATTTCTTGTTAGAAACAGCACAAAACAATGCTACTTTGTCTTCTCCACTAATAAAAGAGATAGTTCAATTCACTCGAAGATTTTTCTTTTACTTCTAGTAAAATAACGACCAGCGCTACTCTACTCTCAATCAAGTTAAATGAGGTCTTGGTACTCCTCTGGGGATACTAGCCAAAGTTTCGGAAGAGGACTTTCCTTTCAGAAAGAGGTCTCGGTACTCCTTTGGGGATGTAAGGCCAGAGTTTCGGAAGCGGACCTTTCACTATTTCATGCAACCTTCTTTCAACCGAATATGTCCCTAAAATAACATCGTCAGCCTTTCACTGTTCGATATTACAACAACAGACAAAGTACATCTGCAGTGTGATACCCTTCTCACACTATTCTTCTGCCACTTAGGCTAAAATAACATCATCCTAGGATCTTAGGTAACTCCGTACCCGTACTTCCAAACAACATAAAACAAAGACACTAACTTTTCATGTTAATAATCAATATATCAATAATCAATAATTATTGCCAAACTAATCAATAATTAACCATCCTCTGCTACCAAAACTGATCCGGCGATCAGGGATCGATAATTTTCACACACAGGCCCATATACACTACCCTAACATAATCCCTTCACGCTGGGGTTCAGTGTGATGCAAGTTTATTCCTAACACACTAAATACACCATTGAACCTGCATTTCTCCCTACAAATAAATTGTGGTGATCGGATCCAGAGTTGGTTAGTTGATAACAATAATTAGTACTTATCAAAACATCTATACTAAATAAAATAAAAACAGACTCAGTGTATAGTTTATGTTGTTTATCGTAAATAATGTAAGAATAAATGCTCATCAAGTACAGTTATACGAAATGCAAATCATGAATTATCACAGAGAGAAAACATTGGCAATGTATAAATTCAAACTCATATCAATAAACAATGCAATGAAGGAGTGGATAGGCGAAGAGAGAAAAGTTTCAGAGATTAGGGTTTCTCTGAACGGCAGGCACAGACTAGCCCACTTTAAGTTTTTGAACAGGGTGTATTACACTCCGGAGCGACTCTGCAGATATGGGCTACGGGAATCGGACTGCTGCGAGCGCTGCGGCGTGCCCGGTGCGGGCTTTTATCACTTGGCGTGGGACTGCCCCCCTGTTTCCGACTACTGGGTCCAGATTTTCGCAGCTCTGTCGAATATTGTAGGCATCCCAATTTCCCCTGACCCAATGATAGCGCTATTAGGGTATGTGAAGCCCTTAGTCAAAACGATTCGCAGGCTGATCGCTATGGGGCTGCTTCTTGCTAAAAGGCAGCTCGCTATGAGATGGATGAGGGGCCCTCTCCCAACGTTGGCTGAATGGAACAACGACATGATATACTGCCACACCCAGTCGGAAGTGTACAGCGAGCTACTACCGCCTTCCGCTCGCCCTCTGAGCTTTTGGGGTCTCTTTGTTCAATACCGGGCAGCCACCGAAGTGGGAGTTGAAGCTCTAGATGATTAATGCTGTATTATAGTATTGTATATTCTACCCTGGCTGCACTGCTGTTGAGAAGCGGTTGAGCTTCTGCGTCCCAGTCTTGTGTACAACAGGTCATGGCTCTGGTCCCCCTCTGTCCTTGGGGAAGTAACTCCTGCGTACTGCTAGCACCTCTCCTATTTTCTGTAACACCAGTTCGTTCCACTGTCTATCAGTCTTGATCTGGCCTGTAATGTGGTACTGATGACCTTTTATTTTGTATTTGGGTGGGTCTTTATGATTTTGAACTTTGTTTATGTTGTTTTTCTTGCAAATCTACAAATAAAGAAAGAAAAAAAGAAAAAAAAAGAAAAGTTTCAGAGACAAAACACATTTGCAAATGAATATGCAAATTAAGAAGATTATGTATACTAACCCAGGTAAAATTCAGGGAAACTACCCCACTGGCCAGTTAGGGCAGGAAGGCCACTCAAGTAGAGTCGAATGACAAAGATTAGGTCAGGATACAGGAAACAGGTAGGCCTCTATCTGGAAACAGCAAACCGATGACAGCGCCGATCTCCCGCTAACTAGCATCAGCACCTACTCTAAACCACACCCACCGGGGACTTTCAATTATACCCTAAAACCTAAATGTCCAACCCACATTTGTTTCATTTAACAACCAAAGTTTGTCTCTCATTGGCTAATAATGGGGGTGTTCTGTTACACCACTCTTGTCATGTCCATTTTTATTAGACACCCTTTTGTTCAAACATTAAGCATTACCTCAGAATCATCCAAGAAACAACTTTGAGCACAATCATAGTAAACATTTTCTGCAGTTCCTTGAATGTTGCAAATCTCTACGCCTCTTTTGTTCGTCTCTGCCATCTCGTGAGGAAGTTGCATCGCTTCCATTTGTAATCTTAGCCTCTTTCTTCCGTAACCTTGGCAGACAGTAAGTACAATACAAAGGACATTTCTATTGCCTCTGCATTCTCTCCTCAATTTAAGCTAATTTATTTCGTATTTTTCTTTTCAGGACGAAAGTTAACCCAAAACTGGCATGCAGAAGTGTAAGCCCATGCTTACTTTTTCTACAAGAACAGAACACAAAACATTTATTATTTTTCAAGAAATGTAATTTCATTTTGCGCACCATCCCAGCATTTTCACTAACCCATGCACAGCCCATGTTATGTTATTCCTAGCGAAATATTATTAACGTGCACAAAAGCAGCATTAGTTTTTATCAAGCAGTTTGGGGCCTAGTTTTCATGGAATAATACATGCATTAGTTTACGCATGTGCATTAGCAATTCCCCATGTTTTATCATTTATTAATAAAATTTTCACCGCACACTGTTAATATGTGTTACTGAGGGTTTAATCCGAGCAGGTTTTATTTACGCAAAACCCTGCTCCATCAATGGTAAAATGCTCCTTCCTGCCCACACCCTCTGTGACACTTGGGGACATATTTACATGCCCCAATAGCCAACACAACGTCACTTTCAGTGACGTTGTGATGGCGATAGGGGCCTCGCCTTATTTACAAGGCAGCGTTAGGCCACTTAACATGGCTTAACGCTGCCTTGTAAATAAGGCACCCTTTCACGCTGTATTTAGCACAAAAAGGGAGGGCAATGTGTGTTGCGGTGGGTGTTCCACCGCAACACCCATTGATTTTAATGCTGCCTCCTATTTACAAGGGCAGCGTAAATAGGAGGCAGCACCAAAATTAAGACCTGGGAAAACCTGGTCTTAAACAGGCGAAATAAGGAGAAATGCTTTATTTCTCTTCTTTTTTGCTGTTTCCATGTGTGCTGCCTTGTGCAGCACACATACAAACAGCAAATTGCCTATGATTGTTTATCTGCATTAAGCAGCACACATAGAAGCTACAAACCGGCATTTAAACATTGTTTATGTGCAGGAAGTGGGACCTTCCTGCATATAAACAATCTTCCCCTCAACACAAGCACCCTTGCACTATGGTGCAAGGGTGCCTGCGTTGGCGCTAGGCAGCCAAAGTTAGCGCCAGTGCAGGGGGAAACGCAGGGATGCACTATATTCTAGTAAATATGGTGCAGCCCTGCATTTCCAAAGTGATGAATCGTGTCGTTAGCCTTCTTGGCTTAACGACACGCTTCGCCACTTTACTGTAAATATGCCCCTTAGAGTCTAATCCTCTTCCCATCTTTACTAAGGTGTTACAGGAAAAGTAGGATCTATGGAGTATTCTAAGTTGAACTAACCTAAGTTTTGACGACATAGCTGATTGTTTCGGGATGCCAGGGTTTCAACCTAATCTTCGTCCTCCAAGTTTCTCTAGTCAGTATGCCAGCACTCTCGGAGTCGTTGGGGGAGGTCAGCGGAGTTATTTATCAGTTTCTGGTAGGTCAGGGATATTGCTTTTCACTTTATGTAATCATTCAATAGCATGTCTTCCAATGGGGACGCCTCAGGGAGGTCGCTTCCCCGCGGTATCACAACATTTAAGGCATGTCTAATTTGCAAATATCAGAACGTTTGCGTGGGTGCTAGGTCGTAGTCCCGCTGTAGGTCTACGAGTGGGATGACATCTCCTTTAGTCCACATGCCCCTACTTTGGAAATACTTATGTGATCCCATCTGTTGATACCTGGGCAATTACGTAGTGTTCCGAGTATTTCCACGTCCCAAAAAGGTGTCGCCTGGGTTATTTTAGCGTGCCACCCCAACTTCTTGTGTACCTGGTGCCAGAGTGGGATTGTGCGAGTTGTAGGTCCTGTGATATTTTGTGATTCAAACTTGTTTGTAACACTGGGTCAGTGGTTCCACATCAGGGGGTGGAAGGGAGAGTAAGATTTTGAAGTGTGGCTGGCAGGGGTCTGACCCTCCGCTGAAGATAGAGTGTAGGCCAACAGGCACAAAGGGCACTTGCTTGGGCCTCTAAGGAGCTTTATGTTCTGGTAGTGTGCAAGCTAGCCAGGTACTGCCCGTCAGCACAACTAGGGCAACGACAGACAGGCTATTAGGTAGCAGGAATGCTGCCACCTGCCTGGACCTAGACAAAAGGGTAAAGGCGGTAACCCTCCTGAGATTACATGGTAGACAGAGCAGGCTCCTGTGTCCTAAGGTACTGAGAGAGTCCCTAGAGTCCCTTTGCATTAGCCCCTCCCCCCAAACTGAGCCATAATAAAACAATGTAGGGAACATATCAGGAAAAAGGAAAGGTTTCGGGTATGAGACAGTTTGCACATTCAGCCAGTGACTTTCACTGGTACAAGTTCAAGTCGCCCACCACATTTGAATCAGGTGGCGGGAGGGTAGAATCAGGGAATTCACAATTGCTTTAGCACTCAAGAGAGGGTTATCAATGTTCCTGGAGTTCTCATGGAATTAGTGTTTTATACAGTGTCTGTTCTACACCTCAGGAGTTCTGTATTAGTCCATTATAAAGTGGAATACTCTGATGCTCTTATTTTGTTACTGCAGTCTGTGTGCAGTATGACACCTAATTTAGACCCCCATTCCAAATGATGTGGAATAGGATAAGGTATCTACCATACCCGTTAAATTCCATTACCACGAGGTGAGATATTTACTAGCTGTGGTAAATACCTCTTGTAAGAAATCGGGTTATTGGTTAAGGGGGTGGAAGCCCTACTCAAGCAAGAACTATTTTCCTTATCAGGGTGAACCACAAAAAGTCACTAAACTAACCTGTGCATACCCCTCTGGTAGCTTGGCACAAAGCAGTCAGGCTTAACTTAAAGGCATTGTGTAAAGTATTTATGCAGCACACAAACCAAAACAAAGTGAAAACACAACACAAGAAAAATCCCAAACCAATTTCGAAAAATAGAATACATTTTAATAAACACCAGAATGATAAAAATCCAATTAGCAGGAGCAGAGATTTGCAATTTCAAGCTTTTTAGTAAAGATAGCATCTAAAAGCACAAAGTACCACTCAAGATCATCTGGTCATGGTAGATCGGTGGAAAGTCACAAGTTCAGGCTGACCAAGATGGAGCATGGGCCAGATACAGGGACCAGGTTAGTCCTGCTGAAAAAGTTACCTTTTCAAAGTCCAGCACGAAGCATTTAGTTCATGGTGGAGCAGGCTGCGATGAGCAGGGAAAGCAGCATGGATGGTTGTTGCTGCAGCGTGAAGAGCAGGCCGGGTGGCACAGGCTGTCATCGCTGTAGGAGGAAGAGCCATTCAGCCCTCACAGATGTTTGCTACTGAAGCTTCGTATTGGCAGTCACCACTGGCTGACGGTGCTGTAGCACGAAGTGCAGATCTTGTGTTGCCGGTCGTTGCTGGTGGTTGCTCGAAGAGCAGGTCTTCATTGGAGCTTCGAGCTGTAATTCATCGCGGGCAGCAGAGTCTCGGAGCACAGGAGCCCGTTCACAGTCGCAAAGAGCGCACATTTCAGGATTTCACCTCTTTTCTTGGGAGGAGTTCAGACTGATGGCAGCAAAGGATCCTTGACCTGGTGGGCCCCTCTTGTGGATCAGGAACTCGCTCCTTCAGAGGACAGCAGGGATCAGGCATTCCAGTTACAGGTCCAGACAGGTCCAGTTGAAGCAGTTGCAGGCAGGCCTCTGGAGCTTGTTCTGTTCCTGTAGCCAGTGCTTAATTTGTAAATAAATAAGTGCCAGGGCCCTCATCAGGATTCCGCTGCAGCTTGCACCACCATTTTCCCCTGCTAGCACTGCCAATGACAGTACCAACACAACTACAAACCATCACACTCCTGCAAGTGTGACAATTCAGACTATTCCAGACCCCCAAAGCAATATGGCTTAGATGGCAGGTATTAGTCATTTTTAATGTGTACTGGATTAATAAAGAACTCATCTCTAAATTAGACAACACCGCCACCATGTAGCAGACTGCCATATGTGTTGGTGTTGACAATTAAGTGCCGGTGACGAGCACCGGACACCATTGTGAAGGAAGTGACCCGATTAGGGCCACCCGGGTCACTCGCGACCACATCTCAGCCTTCCATACAAATGAGTCGGTCAGACAGTAGAGAATATACACCAAGTATATGTTTATTCAGATGCACTCAAGCGGAGCCCGTCTGCCCAGTCCCTTAGGAGTGCTGCAAAGAAGACTGACATCAGAAAACATGGTGATACATTATGTATGATTCAGAACCCCAGAAGACACGCCCAGACTGTAAATTTTCCAGATGGAGGCAGCTACACAAAGGAGGTACAGAAGGATAAGTTTTGATCCTGAGACCGGGCACACACTATCTTCATGCCAAGGTCGTTCTACCTGCGCCCATCGCTGCACTAGTGGGAGCAGGCCTTTATCTAGTGGGAAAGGTATGCGCTAATAAGAACAGTGTATTCATTAGTACAGCAGGGCCCAACCTTGGAGAATAGGAAAATTACCAAAGCTGCTTCTCGCAGAGACACAGCGAGATCAGTTTCGCCTATGGGTCAAAATGGCGGCAAAACATAAAATGGTGCAGCGAATGCTAACTTATGCAGAACAACATGTAACAACACAGCGAATACATTTTTATATTCTAACAGACCCTCCTTTTAGCATTCGATAACAATTTTACATGGTGGGCGGAAAAGACAATGTTCATATAAGCAAAAGGACATCAATACTCTGAACAGTCCATATACTCATTATCAGGAATAGAAACTGCAAGGGATGATGTAGTAACAAAGATGCCTTCGTCAATCTGCATCATGTCCTCAATGCTCTTCTGCAACATGATCGCAGCATTAATATCATGAACTGATATTTTCGGTTTAGGGGTGAGAACATTTACACAATAGGTGCAGCAAGTCGGGAGACAGTGTATACAGAGGCAACATGTGAAGAAAATGCCGGCATCCACAGCTAGAAAAGTGAGGATCTTTCAACCCCAGGATGTGAGTATATTCCAGAACCACCCTGATAGTGTCCAAGTACCTGTCTCTTGGTGTATGTCAGACGAAAGCCTATGCAATTTCGGTATAGCTGCGTACACATTGGGGGCATGGTCAGGTATGTAAACGCAACAGCTGCTGACAATGATGCGACAAGCCCCTCCCCGATCAGCAAGGATGACGCCTAACACCATCCTGTTCTGTAAGGTGACTAATCTCGTAGCCTGGAGCTCAGCAGTGACATTTGTCATTATCCCACGAGTTGTATTGATAACCCCCTCCACTACTCTTGTTAGTGACGAATTTGAAAACTATTATCCATGGGGCCCCAAAAGGGTAGGAGACCCTTTATGGCATCCTCAAACTGTTGTGCAGTGGTATCTGTCTGATCTATATCCTTCGTGTCAACAACCCTTCTGACTCGGGGCAAGTATGTACTCCTATGCTGCAACTGATGATCTTTATGATAATTGGGCGGGGCAAAATACACAGGGGGAAGGAGAAAAGAGAGGTAACATCTGCCTGACCATCCCCTCAGAAGCCAGACATGAGCTTGGGAGCCACAGACAAAATAAACATTATGGGGTAGGATCAAAGACGGACTATTAATCGTGCTCAGTCTGTAGGTGAAATTACAGTTACTCTCCCCCACCTTTACCGCCCCAGTCCCCTGGACACAAAAACTAGCTGTTGTGTTGACCACGGACACCGGCATCGGTTTGTCCATAGTAATATTGCGAGCTTGGAAAGATTGAAAATACTCAGAGGTGTTGAAACTTTGGAAATCAGCCATTTCCATTTGGAGCCATGTTTCGTTCTTCACCTTTTCATATGTGCTCATACAGGAATTTGGGGACAATGTACCGAAAGTCTCTTGTCCTGCCAGCCTTACAGGAATAAACCCGTGATGAAAACGTATGTACTCTAACACAGTGCGAGAATCAGCAGATGTCATAACCAAAGTAGAGAGTTGGAAATGATAGTGCACCATTACAAACAGTTCAAACCAACCTTCACAGCTACCAATATATGAAAATGGCAGGGACAACAAATTGTCGCTCTTATGAGTAACTGAGGGGAGCAATCCACAAACCCAACAATTAGTTGTATTGGACACATTATGAACTTGATGCAACATTTGTATAAAAACATTATCGGTATAGGACAACCTATGCGCTACTTTGTGTGGAGCCACAGTGACAAAAATATGCTCAGCGGGAGTGGGCGTCGTACCAACCAAAGAGTGTTCAGGATACTTCTACTCTAGAAACCAGGATATTCCAAGTATTATTATTAGCGTAATCACAACAATTAATATGAAAACTATTTTACTCTTTGTTGACCAACCCCGCGCTAAACGCGGTGATGCTAACGGCTGTTCCTCCTTGTTAATAGGTCGACCAAATGGATGCATTATGAAGCAAGAAGACGAATGCAATAAAACTAATAGCCAAGACAAGTGTTCCCAGTGTCCGTCAGAGCCTCACTGGTACAGGCTCTTATTGTTCATCAACGTTGGCGCTCTTGAGCACCGTCGTTGGAGCTTGCTCAGTCCTAAGCTCACGATGAATCCATGTCGCGCAGGATAATGTACCCCCCTCCTAGGTAGCACGTTCGATTTATCCTGTCCAAAGTCAGAACAGTGCACCAATCTCACGATGCCCTAAACTAACACCGTTGGTACTATAGCAAAGTACACCCTAAATTGCACAGTCCATCCTTAACTAATCTGACTTCTCCGTTGGTGCACTATTCCTCAGCCGAGGGCGTAAATTGTACCTGGTGACTCAAAGCACAGAGGGGTCAATGAAGAGCGGCTCCTTAATCGCGCGAATTTCTGGAGGGACCACTGCATTTAACACGACATCATTCTCTGCATCCGTTTGGGTCCACGTTAATTTTCCTTCGCTGAGGAATGGGCATTTTAACAATGGTACTGATGCGCTCAGGGGTCAATCTCCTACCCTCCTTCGACAGTAGGTGACCTAAGTAGGTGACCTCCTATCGACAATACTGAAATTTGGAAAGGGAAAGGGATACTTTATGGCCATGTTGAGCTAAATGTAACAACAATTTAACCGTACTGTCTCTGCAACCTTGTTCCGTATCCGAGGCGATGAGCAAGTCATCGACATACTGAAGCAATGCATTACCTGTGGGGAGTGACAAGGAATCCAGCTGACCTTTCAGTGCCTGACTATAGGTACTTGGACTCTCTGTATAGCCTTGAGGAGCGCAACAGAATCTAAAACTTCTACCAGCTAGGGTGAACCCAAACAGATACCTGCTGTCAGGATGAATGGGAATACTGAAGAATGCGTTTTTCAAGTCAATGACAGAAAAGTATGTAGCAGAAGAAGGAATCATTGTCAAAAGAGTCGTAATGTCAGGGACCACCGGAAACTGGGGAATCACTATTTTATTAACTTCCCGCAAGTCAATCGCAAAGCAATAAACATCTGCATGATCATCAGAGGAACCCGAGGGTGCCCTCTTGAGGATGGGAAGAATGGGGCTATTGCAAACATTAGCAGTCGTCTCCTCAACCACTCCTTTCTCAATCAAGTCCTGCACAATTTGCAATAAAGCTCGCTCACCGGCCTGCGGTATTTTATACTGAGTGATGCGAGGTAAAATAGCATTGTCTTTAACTCGAATCGAAACTGGCTGTATCTGTAACAATCCCACATCTGTGTCACCTGTCGCCCAAAGAGTTGGCGGTACATCTTTAAACTCCGCAGGAAGAGGCGCATCTTTGAACAAGCACTGCGTAGCACACACTACATTCTGACCCACTGTCATGTAAACACCTGCTGTGGAGCAATAAATCGTAGCATGCAATTTCTTTAACAAGTCCAAACCCATCAAATTTTCTCCACAGTTAGATGTCAACAAGAATGGCGAATCCACAGTAAAAGGACCAATAGTCAACGCAAGGGGTTTTGAAATGGAGCTCACAACCGGTACACCAGAAAAACCTACCGAAAGATTATTATGGCCAGACAGAGCCACC
Organism: Calotriton arnoldi; assembly: GCA_963921515.1. NCBI lineage: Eukaryota > Metazoa > Chordata > Amphibia > Caudata > Salamandridae > Calotriton > Calotriton arnoldi. Next base: position 573,754 of record CAWUFW010000621.1, on the reverse strand, counting down.
CCAGGGACCAAGGAACGAGAAATAGAACTGTTCGTTGCACCTGTATCTACCAAAAACTCCTTAGTCGAACCATGCACATCCGCGCTAAACGTACGGACCACGTTGATCTACAGGTATTGGAACTGGTCCCTCACTCTGTCCCTGGCTGTCCTAGCTGTAGGACATTCCTGTCACCTCATCTGTGTCGTAATCATCATGATAATACTGTCCTCCCCGAGGGTCATCAAAATAATTTTGATCAGTACGACCCTGCGGGGCCACAGCATTTTGAGCCCTGTCCTGGCCACCAGCTCCCCGACCCCGAGAACCTCGTCCTCTCAGGACCACCACCTTCTGCAAAAGCACAGGACACTCGCTGCGCCAGTGTCCCTCTTCTGTATAATATGTGCACTGATTCAGCCCTACAGGTGTAGTATTCCTGCTAGTACGTGGAAGCTGCCGGGCCAAACCACCACGTCCTCTACCATTCCCTCTAGAAGCCTGCTGCAACAACACCTTCGTCTTCAAATCCTTGTGCTTCTTCTCCGTCTTTTCATTATCCTCATTTTTCCTGTGCTCATAATACTGCTCCATATTCAAAATAACAGAAAGAGAAGAGGTGGACCAGGTGCTCTCGGAAGCCTGCAATCGAGTCGCAATCTCAGGAAGCAAATTGGAAACAAATCTATTGACAAACAGTTGCACCCCACCTGCGATCGACAAATCCTGTCCACTATAATCTAGAAATACACCTTCAACCCGAGTGAAAAAATCAGACATACTCTCATCTTTCTTTTGACGGCAAGCTGATAACTTGTCCCAATCAACTTTCCTCGGACTAGGGCCAACCGGTTCACTTGCGACCACCTCTCAGCCCTCCATACAAATGAAGAGTCGGTCAGACAGTAGAGAATACAAACCAAGTATATGTTTATTCAGATGCACTCGAGCGGAGCCCCGTCTGCCCAGTCGCTTAGGGGTGCTGCAGAGAGGACTGACATCAGAAAACATGGTGATACATTATGTACGATTCAGAACCCCAGAAGACACGCTCAGACTGGAAATTTCCAGATGGAGGCAGCTACAAAAAGGAGGTACAGAAGGATAAGTTTCGATCCTGAGACCGGGCACACACTATCTACATGCCAAGGTCGTTCTGCCTGCGGCCATTGCTGCTCTAGTGGGAGCAGGCCTCTATCTAGTGGGAAAGGTATGCGCTAATAAGAACAGTGTATTCATTAGTACAGCAGGGCCCAACCTTGGAGAATAGGAAAATTTCGCCCATGGGTCAAAATGGCGGCTAAACATAAAATGGTGCCGCGAATGCTAACTTATGCAGAAAAACATGTAACAACACAGCAAAGACATTTTTATATTCTAACAATCGGCTCAAATTAGGCACTGCCTGCAGCTCAAACAGGAGGTCAGCCAACTGACTCTGGAGACACTCAGGTTTGCCTTGGATGAAGGGAGGAGGTTGAGTATTCCTTCTCGGAGAGCAAGGCAGTCCTTAAGCAGCAGGGCAGTTCTCTAGCAGCAGCAGGGCAGTCCTCTGGCAGCAGGGCAGTCCTTCTTCTATAATGTCCAGGAGTGTACTGATGAGTGGGTCAGGAGGTTAAATATTTATACATGGTGCCAGCCTTTGAAGGGGTGATTCCCTATAATACCAACACATCTGGTTCTGGAAAGTTCTTCCCTTCCCTTGTAAATACTCCAAAAAGTCTGGGTGACAAAAGACGGGGCAGGCTTGGTGTCAGATGACTTTGTGTGTGTGTGAGGCTGAGTGCAACTCCTCCACTGTTGCACCCAGCAGTTTACTCAAAAGTGCAGTTTGTGAATCAGGCCCATAACTCCGATCCCAGTACAAACTCCTGTTTGCTTATGATTTCAAATTTTGCCCTGAACTTGTAGTCAAAATCTTAGGATCTGATTAAAGGTGGTTCTGTTAATTCCAACCCATGCGTAAACCCCAGTTTATGCATGGGTCGGAATTATGAGTTTGAAGGTATTTAACGCACCCGATAATTAAACCTAGGGCCTCATTTACAAAGAACTGGCATAGGGCAGCGCTGCAAGTCATTTTACTGCGCTGCCCTGTGCCAATTCAAAAGGGCAGGAATGCACCACATTTAAAAGATGTGGTGAATTCCTGTCCTTTTGGTCAGCAAAAGCGCACAATTTGCAGCCGAGCGCCAACGGAGGCAGCCTTGCACCATGGTGCATTGGTGTCTGTGTTGTTGGCATGATTGTTTTCATGCAGGAAGGGGCATCTTCCTGCACAAAAACATTCACAAGAGGCATTTTCCTCGTTCTATGTGAGAATGCAGCACACATGGAAAGAGGAAAAAACGGGGAGAAATGTAAACATTATTCCTCGTTATGCCTGCTCGTTGGAGGCATACGTTTTTGGCGCTGCCACAGGTTTACTTGATGTTGTAAAACTGGGGCAGTGTCAAATTCCATGGGTGTTGAGTAGGAACACCCACAGCAACACCCATGGAATGCCTCCTTGATGTAGAGTAAGGCAAAACAGCGCTGAGCGCTGTCTTGCCTTACTCCGTATCTATGAGGCCATGCAAAGCCACACAGGGTGGCCTCATAAATATAATTGAGAGGCCTACACCACTGAATCGTCATGAAATGTGACACTCCGACGGTGCAGGTCTCTTGTAAATGAGGGCCCTAGTTTAATTAGTCAAAACTGCCAGAATTTAGAGAGGGGTATTTACTGTACCATGCAGATTTTGGTGTGTTAGACAGCAAAATGCACATGTTGTTCCCCACACTCTCATAATAGGTGTTTTTTATTGCACCCGATAAATAACGTACCCCATGGTACTGTCATTTATCAGGTGCGTTAAATAACAAACAAAACTTGTAATCAGGCCTTTAGACTTTTCAAACGGAAATTGGTAATAACTATTAGTAATGTCATTATCACATATTTGAAAATGCTTCCTAGGACTCCGGCTAAGGGTTCTGGCACCAAAGCAAAAAGCTGAATGTAAAGAGGGGACAGATACAAGGGTTCAGACCCGCAGGGTGTGAACATCCAGTATTCAGGAGGACTGAGTGTACTAGGCAAAGGTCCATAAAAAACCTCTTCATAATTTTAAATCGAACTCCGTAAGGACCAGGAGAAAGATAGATGGCGAGAGAGAGAAAGAGAGGGAAATAAAGAACAAGAGAGATAATGCTGCATCTAAATATAGCAGCTGACAACACCGGCGAGCATAATTCAGATCATAAAACAGGGCTGTGGAATTGGCATGCTTACATGCTCAATCAAGGTCAGGCACCATTTCAAGTGAAGTCATCTGGGAAAACATCTTTAGAATAATTGAACAGCATTAACTCTGATTTATCCAAACAGTTTTTATAGCCTGAAACAGCTTCAAAGTCAGATAATATTTCCTAATGTATTGGAATGGACTAGCTCTTGTCGCGGACAGAAAAAATGACTACAGTTTTAGAGGGATGCTTTCTTGAGGAAAGGAGCTTGATGTTTCACTTTAAAAGAAAGATTAGAGAAAGGCAATCAGGGCAAAGAGAAATATGGAAAGAGAAAGAGAAGATGGCTTGCAAGTAAGTGTGCGCTTGTCTAGTCAAGGAGAGGACAAGGCTGTACGTAGAAGGATGAAGGTGGTGTACAACACGCAAAGAAGTAAAATCCATGACTCCAAATATAATCTGGTTTATAGCAACAACAAGGACCCCCTGGAGAGATCTGATTCCTAGGGCATGGCAATAAGCAATTAACTGTAATATCCCTAGGCAACCACAAAGTCAAAATTAATTAATTGACCATTGGGGACACACACTTATGATATAGGACTCAGAGTACATACAGTTTCCTTTTAAAATGTCATTCTTTTAATATAAACTTCATTAAAAACGTGTTGAGACATGATGTATTCATTTATAGTTACATATATTGATCAATATTTTCAATATCATTTTTCAAAACATATAGTGAAATAAACAAACACAAATAATCAGAGAAAATCAAAACATACATTATACTAAGAGACAACATATATAACATCAAAACAGTAATGGATAAATGATTCAAAGTAACTCTTTAGTTAGGGGCTTATTACGATGCCGGGCGGTAGCACATCCGCGGTGCTGGCGGTGGCGGAAAATGCCCTTTTCCGCACTCCATCGGCGGTCCTTGAGTCCGCCGTATTACGATGGGCAACGATAGCCCATTTTCCGTCCGCTGGGGTGTTTCGGGGACCGCCAGGAATCCCCTTCCGCAGCGGTGGTGGACGGAGCCAAAATTGAGGGACCACCGTGCGGAATGCGGTTACGACCGCCGGTCATATTACGATGCCACAAACAGCCCACCACACCGCTGCGGAGAATCCGGCCAATCGAGGATGGCGGTGGCAATACTGCTTATAGTTCCATGTGCTCGAGACCGCTGGGGAAACGATGGTCTTTGGCCTTTCCGCAGCAAATGCGACCGCCGCAGATGGATTCTCAACTTTTCCGCCGCTGAATCCTGGAATCCGACCGCCACGGTAGGGAGTTTCTGGCGGTGCATCCTAATCTGGCCGGCGGTTTTGCCGCGGTACCTGCGGGCGGCAATTTCCCGCTAGCACGGCGGTCGGAATGCTTTTCCGTCCGCCATCGTAATCAGCCCCTTAGTCTTTTCAAGAATCTGGTAGTCAGAGGTGGCTATTCAGTTGATCTTCTCTACGTGCGTTTCGGTGTGCAACACGCCTTCATCAGGAAAGCCACAAAATTTCTTTAATCTGAGAAATAAAAAATAAATACACTGAGTACTGGGATAAACATTAAAAAAGAAGAAGTAGGGTCTGGCTATTACTACCTCTAAACGACCGCCATTTTCCAAAAGTGAAAGAATAGAAACAGAGAACTGGAATTAGGTGAAAAAACCAGCAGTAAAAGACTGTCACCTAAAGAATCAAGTTATTCATGCATAGATAAAAGCGTTACATATGTTTTATGGAGAGAAGTGTAAGTAGAAGCGCAAATATGTGATTAGTGTCCTGCTTTCTTAAACTAAAGTGTTCATGCAGTCGATTAAGAAAAACAGATTACCTGAAACCCTATTAGATGGATTGGTCAAGGCTAACTAATTATATTTAGATGGACGCTTACCAGACACTGAGTACAGGTCCGGTCGTCAATGATAGTCATGAAAAAGGTTCAAGAAGTTGACGATGGGTAATTCTAAAAATAAAGGACAAACCGAGTGAGTGTCTACTGATAGAGCACTTTTCTTTTTTATTGATACTCATTTTCAAGAATTTAAAAGGTTAAGTTACCAAGAATTCAAGGTTTTCACTCTCTATGTTCATATCGAGATCATATTTAAGGAGTAATCCTGTGGATTATTAGCTTCTGCAATCTGTATATAGATGGTGAAAAAAGAAAACGGAAATAAGAGAAAAGGTTGTCGCTTCATGTCTAAACAGGTAAAGTTGCATTAGTGTGGGTGGAGTACCTGGATTTCACTGCATAGCAGAAGAGCCTCGTGGTTATGGTGCAATGGATTTGTCTGTGACTGGCTGTAATGATTACGTATCTTGAATGGAGTCTATATTCTCGATGAAGATTTATGACTGCTGTATTCTCTACAGCTGAAAATGGAAGAAATACGGTCAAAACGAGGTTTGTGTTTAAAATAAAAATATAATTATCGATGGAATAGGACCGTAGTGAAATATCTCAAATTTCCTATTGGTTAATAGTCAAGAGTCTGACTCTTAAAGTGTAATTCAATGAGATGGTGTATATAAGGTAGATTAAACACTATAAACTCAGAGTTAAAAATCTAGGAAAAGTAAAAGCGTAGTGTCTAAACGCTTCGCAGGTGTAGGGTGAGGCTATTTCTCGGATTCCCATGCCTTATGCGATTCTTTGCCAATTCGATATATATGCGCATACACCTTCATTTCGTAGATGTGGATAATGCCGTATTTAAAAGGGGCTCAGTAACGGATGACTACACGGAGGGAGAGGTCTCGCAGTAAAGGGAGTATAGCTTACCTGATCTGGTTCGTCTATATGTCGTGCCTGCTGTCGACCATTGCCCGGAACTGTGGGTCGAGCATTGCCATCGTCTGCCGCCATTTGAAGTCAAATGAACGTGAGTAAGTGGCGTGGCTACGTAACGTGGCATTATGGGAAATGTAACCACTAGACCGCTTAACTCTACGTTTAAAACTCTCTACCCGGAACTGTATATACTCTGCACATAATGTCCGAGAAAAATAATAAACGGTCCTGAGGTAAAGGAAATCAAACTGTATGGATAGTGCTGAATATAATAGAGGGAAAGCCTCTAGTAAAGCTCCCTCAATTCTCCTTAATTGTTGATGTCTAAATCTATATGTACTACCCATCCTATAGGTTCTAACAGCGGAGAATGTATGTATATATACACCATAATGTGCCCCTTGGCTCTTTTTCTAAAAAGCAAACCACTATAGAAATGGACCAACTTAAAACTTTTGGGTTTTCAAATGAGGAGTTCGCTATACTAGTAGGCTCCAGCAACACTTTTGGTAATACGTCTAACTCGAGTGCCAAAAACAATGATGACATAATCAAACTAACTACTCTAAAAAAAGAAAAGAAAACGCATGGAAGCGCATGGTGAATTCATGCTTGAATATTTGAGGGCAGGGGTCATACCACAGGGCCTCAGAGTCCGTAATATCCCCGGATTGTTTGTCCAAATCAGAAAATTTCTAGAGAAATGGACGATGATTGCAAATAGATGTTCTAGGGACCTAATGATGCTTATTGTGGAAACCGCAAAAGAACTGGTGTCCACATTAAAAAATGAATTAGCAGAATTAGAAGATAAAATAAGAAAAACGAATGCCCTTGAAGTAGCAAAAAAGAAACTTGAAGAGGCAGCCAAAGAGCTGGCCTCTTTCTCAGATTATTTGACTAAACGCAAAACTGAGAAACTAAACAGGGACATCCGTTTTAATTTCATAGAAAAACCTACCCCTACCTCAGTGAGAATTTCTATAAACAGAATCACTACTCTAATGATGATAACTCGAGAAAACAGAGAGTACTTACATTTTCAGACACTTCGGATTCTGAAGGAGAAAATAATCCCCAATACTATGAACAACAAGGGCCATATAACCCTATGTATCCCAACCACAACATGAGACAGCCTTTTTTAGCCCAGCGTGGGACGTGCAGAGGCAGACAAAAAGTTCAATTCCAAACCCAGAACAGGGACAACTATCAGAACCAATTTTACCAATCGAACAGCCCACATGTATTGGAAACTCGCAACAGACAATATTGGAGACAAGGGACATAATACCTATATTCAATCTGTCCTCCTCCACTCTAGATACATCTTGCATCTCCTTGCTTTCGAAAGGACTTTCATATGTTCCTCACACTAGAGTAAATGTATTTGAACTGTATCAAGATATTTTCTCCTTTTTCCGTAAAATCAGGCTGAAGAAATTCTTTGAAGGAGCAGACCAACCTCCTCCTCTGACTCATAGTATGTCAGGACTATCTATCCCCTCTACATTTATACCCCCTCTTGACCAACTGGGCCCTGAAGTGGCAGTCTTTGAGCATGCTGTTCTTAATTGTTTAGATAGAGCAACACGATTTATTCCAAAACCCAGCTATAACTTACAAAAAAAAGAATACTTATCCCTTGAAACCATGGCCCAGAACAAAGCAATCACCATTAAGAATTGCGATAAAGGGGGCGATTGTAGTGATAGATACCTCTGCATATGAACAAAAAATGTTAACTATGCTAAATGATCAGAATTTTTACAAGAAAATCACCATAGACCCTACTAGAAAAATCACCAAAGAAATTCACATCCTTGCATTGACAGCTCTCCAAGCTGGAGAAATCAATAAAAAGGAACATGAGTATTTAACAAGTTCTATAGGTAAGATGCTGTTTATCTATGGTGTTCCAAAAATCCACAAAAACACCTCAGATCCACCTTATCGTCCAATTGTGTCCACTATTGGGTCTACTACAGAACCTCTTTCTAAATACACCGACAACTTGCTACGACCTCATATACCCAAGATCGTATCTTATATAAAAGACACCAGAGACATGATCAACAGGGTTGAAAATCTCCCTTTTAATCAACATAACAGCATTCTAGTCACCTTGGACATCGAATCCCTTTATAGCAACATACCACAAAGGGAAGCTATCCAAGCTGTGGACTGGTTCATTGAAACGAATAACATTCAGTGCCCTAAACGGTTCCTTTTAGAGTGCCTAAGAATAGTCCTCAGTGAAAACACATTTGAGTTTGGCAATACCCTTTTTAAACAAACTAAAGGAGTAAGTATGGGGGCATCAGTAGCACCATCAATAGCCAATATCTACATGGCCTTTTTTTAATCTAAATTCATTTACAATGAAATTGCCCCGTTCTATGAATCAGTTACACAATGGTCAAGATATATAGATGACATCTTCTTTATCTGGATAGATATAGAAGAACACCTACAAGAATTCCTTGAGTGGCTCAACCTATGTGATCCTAACCTTAAATTCACAGCCCATACTGACCGAAACTAAGTTGAATTCCTAGACATTTTAATTAGACACAATTCTGGCATCCTAGAGGTGGACTTATTTGTCAAACCCACCGCCAGAAATACACTTTTGCATTTCGATAGTTCCCACCCACGAATGCAAAAACAAAGCATTCCATTCAGACAATTTCTGCGATTGCGACGTATTTGCACAAATTTGTCTGATTTTGACACACAAGCAGTAGCCATGAAAGCCAAGTTTATTGCTAGAGGCTATCCCCATCGCCTCATAAGAGAATCATTTAAGAGAGCCAGATTTTACGACAGAGATCACTTACTCAAATCTCATAAACGCCCTCCCATGTCACAACTTGTCTGCATTACCAAACAATCCACCATGAATGAAACCATTCAACAAATTGTTAATTCAAACTGGCACATTCTTAATAGCGAACCAGACCAAGAACACAAACTTGCTAAACCCCTATTTGCCCACCGCCGCAATAAAAACATTAAAGACATTGTGGTACACTCACGATTTGCAAAAGGTCCCGCTTTCGTTCAAAAAACGATTGACGGAGCCAGACCAGTCAAAGGCACCTCCAAATGCTCTTCCTGTAAATCATGCGATACTGTTCTGGAAGGTGATGTCTTAATACATAATGGATATACGGTTTGTGCAAGAAAGTTTTGGAACTGCAAGACAAAAAGTGTCGTCTATTTGATTTTATGCCCATGTAATTTGGGCTATATAGGTGAAACGTCCCGTTCAATTGCCAATCTCATCACTGAACATCGTTCAGCGATTCGTACAGCGAAATTGACGTCACCCCTAGTCAAACACTACCTTGACAAGGGACATACTGCTGACGATATGAAATGGTGTATCTTGGAAAAAATAGAAGCGAAAGATGAAATCAGCAATAATGACATTCGTAAAAAAAGAATGTTTTTTTGGATTTTTTCATTAAACACATACAAACAAGGACTCAATGACAAAATGCCTTGGGAAAATGCCATCAAATTTAATTCACATTATTGACATTCACCTCCATGTGAAAACTGTAGCAGTTTACATATAGACGGTCTCAAGAACTCTATTATGCTTATTGCGTATTCAGTTTAACTGATCATTTGAATCTATTTTTCCACTTGCTTCAATTTATTTCATTAGAATGTAAGGCTGCATTACTTAAGAGTATATCTCTGATAGGCTCTCTTCGCTCCATGATATCATAAAGTTATCGCAATTCTACTATCTCAGCGTACATTTAAGGGGCACATTATGGTGTATATATACATACATTCTCCGCTGTTAGAACCTATAGGATGGGTAGTACATATAGATTTAGACATCAACAATTAAGGAGAATTGAGGGAGCTTTACTAGAGGCTTTCCCTCTATTATATTCAGCGCTATCCATACAGTTTGATTTCCTTTACCTCAGGACCGTTTATTATTTTTCACGGACATTATGTGCCGAGTATATACAGTTCCGGATAGAGAGTTTTAAACGTAGAGTTAAGCGGTCTAGTGGTTACATTTCCCATAATGCCACGCACGGTACGTAGCCACGCCACTTACTCACGTTCATTTGACTTCAAATGGCGGAAGACGATGGCAATACTCGACCCACAGTTCCGGGCAATGGTCGACAGAAGGCACGTCATATAGACGAACCAGATCAGGTAAGCTATACTCCCTTAACTGCGAGACCTCTCCCTCCGTGTAGTCATCCGTTACTGAGCCCCTTTTAAATACGGCATTATCCACATCTACGATTGAAGGTGTATGCGCATATACATCGAATTAGCAAAGAATCGCATAAGGCATGGGAATCCGAGAAATAGCCTCACCCTACACCTGGCGAAGCGTTTAGACACTACGCTTTTACTTTTCCTAGACTTTTTTTTTTTTAAACTTTGTTTATTGGTTTCAATCACAGCCATATATCACATGATTGGACGACATATTCGAGGTTGTCAACAACATAGGCAAGCAGACAGTACTTTGGTTACATATTAAGCATTTCCTACAAGACTTACTAGTCTATGCATCTCCATTTCAACAGTAGGCGACACACAGGGCTCCCCTCGATATTTATTCCTGTGTGATCACTTCCTATCCCACTTCTTGGGACACCCCCGAGCCTTAAACACCTCAGTCTCCGCCAACATACATCTATCCATTTCTTTGGCCCACAAGATGACGAGTGGTGGGTTCGCTCCCCCCCACCCTCTAGCCAGCTCCCGTTTCACCAGCATGTATCCCAGTGTCGTAAATTGCTGTTCAACCTCCGTGAGATCAGTCGCCTCCCATATGTTCAACAGTCCCAGTTGTGGTGTTAATATTATGTCCTTCCCCAAAGCTGTACGCATGTGGTCTGAGGCTCCCTCCCAAAGGGCACGTATCCTTGGGCAAGTCCACAGGGTATGATAAAATGTGGCCTGCTGTCCACAACCCCTCATACAACGGTCGTCAGGTCTAGTTCCTATTCTCGCCAAAACTGTCCCGGATATGTATGATCGGTGCAGTATCCTAAGCTGGATCAGCCGAAATCTCTGTGTGATAGCCGCTTCTCGAGGGGACATGAGTGCCGTCTGCCAGTCCTCGTCATCTATAGGACCGATGTCATCCTGCCACCGCTCCCTGAGCTTCGGGAAGGTGTCTGGCAGGTTATTACTCAATTTCCTGTAGGTCAGAGATATTGCCCTTGAAGTGAGGGGCTCGTCCAGCAAGCGGTCTTCCATAGGTGATGACTCTGGTATATCTTTAAGAGATGGAAACGCCGCCTGTAGCGCATGCCAGATCTGTAAATACCTATACATTTCTCCCTGCGCCAGATGATATTGTTTCTGGAGCTCACTAAAGGTAAGCATTGCTCCTTTTTTAACCAGATCCCTCACCGCTGATATCCCGATGAGGTCCCATTTATCAAACCCGGGCTGATAGCACAGCATGCCCAGTTTCTGGGAGAACCACAACGGTGTAGCCTGCGAGAGGACGCCCTTCCATCCCATCCGGGAAGTAGCCACCCGCCAGATTTCCAAAGTGTGTTGGATGGGCCCAAAGAACCTCCCCTTATTTTTCCTATCAGTAGTGTATAGGGCCCCCAAATATCCGGAGCGGTCAGTTTGGTATCGATCAAGGGCATATGCTGGGTCATCCGGGGGGTGGTACATCCAGTGATTGACGGTCACCAGTTGCGCTGACCAGTAATAACGCTGTAGGTCAGGAAGGGCTATGCCCCCATCATACCAGTCTTTTGTCAATTTCTGCATTGCAATTCTAGGGGCCCTGCCATCCCAGAGCAGTGTGCGAATCTCCCCTTCAACCGCTCTAAAATATGAGTCCGGGACCCTGTGGGGACAGTTGTGCAGTATATAAAGAAAACGAGGAAGGGCTAGCATTTTAAAGAGTGCCGCCCTCCCCACCAGTGTTAAGGGCAGAGACCTCCAGTGTTTTACGTCTGCTCGTAATCGGGCCAAAGGGGGGGCCAAATTGGAGCTGTAGAAACAAGCCGGATCTGAAGTGACAAAGATCCCCAAATACCGGAACCCCTCCGTCGCGACCGCTATAGCGCAGTCTGCCGGAAGGCGGGGAACTGCGCCTCTCAACATAAACAATACGGACTTGTGCCAATTTATCGCATATCCCGAATATTTACCTAAATTCGTGACTATATCCAACACCACCCTGATCGATTTATACGGGGATGCCAGGTATAGCAGTATATCGTCTGCATATAGGGATATTCGATCTTCCACGTCAGCTGCCCAGCGCAACCCTCGCACCCTCACGTATCTACGCACCCAGGCCGCGAGAGGCTCTAGCATAAGAGAGAAGATCAGCGGGGAGAGCGGGCACCCCTGCCTAGTACCTCTTCGTAGCTCAAACGTCCTAGATGTAAAACCATTAACCCTCACCTGTCCCAGCACACCTGTATATAGAAGCTTTACCCATGCCACAAATTTAGGGCCCAGTCCCACCTTCCCTAGGACCTCGAACAGATATGGCCATTCAATGGAATCGAATGCCATGGAGGCGTCGAGAGATAGCACCGCCGCATCTTCTTCCACATACTTCCTACGAGCCATCACATTATGTAAACGCCATATATTAAGGGCCGTATTTCTACCTGGCATAAAACCAGATTGGTCTGGGTGAACCAGTGATGTAATAACTGACACCAATCTATTCGCCAAGACTTTTGCCAACACCTTCGTCTCTACGTTGATCAGCGAGATTGGCCTATATGAGCCACATTTATCCGCTGGCTTACCCTGCTTATGGATGACTACGATGGTGGCTAGCCGCTGATCTACTGGTAGCCCACCAACTTCTAAACTTTCTTCATACATGGCTTTCAAGTGTGGCACAGTCAGAGAGGCAGTAGCCTTCAAAAACTCTACTGGAATTCCGTTAGGCCCCATCGCCTTTCCGGACTTGATCTGCCCCAAGGCCTTTCTTATTTCCTCGTTCGAAAGGTCTGCCTCCAGGTCCTCCCGTTCCACATCTGAGAGGCCCGGCACCTTACTGTCCTGAAGGAGCTGACGGGAGTCCTCCGCCGTGTATTGAGTGGAGGGGGAGTACACAGTTTCAAAATGATCAGCAAACTTCTCTGCTATTTCTTGCGGATGAATCACTGCTTTACCCCCCAATGTCGTCAATTTGTGTACCCAACTGGACCCCTGCTCTCGCCTTTCTAGCCACGCCAGTGTCCTGCCAGCCCTATCTCCAAGCTCATAGAGTCTATGTTGGGTGGCACAATGTTTAGCCACCATTTGTTCCCTGGTTTTTATCCTGTATTCGTCTTGCTTCAGTAGGAGTCTATGGCTAGTGTCCGGCGAGGGGTCTCGTGAATGCTCCTGCTCTAGTTCGAGGAGGTCGGACTCTACCTGGACCAAGAGTTCGCGCTTTTTTGCGATATAACTCGTCTTTAGTGACAGAGGTTGCCCCTTAAGAACCACTTTGTATGCCTCCCAAATTATTTGTGCGGAATCGACTGAGCCCACATTTTCAGTAAAATAGTTCTCCGTTTGAGTACGGAGTTCATTTCTTATATCTGGTATACGTAGGAGCCATGGAGTAAGGACAATAGTGGTGCGTGGTTGTCGTTCCCAGTGCGTATACTCCGTCCATACTGGGGAATGGTCCGAAATACCTCTGGGTAGAACTTTATACTGGGCAAAGTTAGCGATCATGGACAGATGCGTAATGAAATAATCAATACGTGATAAACTACGGTGGACACTAGAAAAATACGTGAATAATCTATCAGTGGGGTGAAGCGCCCGACCCACATCTGTCAAACCCATCGCCTTCACAAAATCAGCCATTAGGTCGTTTGATTTCTCCCTAGACTTCGGTGGGTGGCGGTCAACAGTGTCATCTAAGGTCATGTTGTAGTCTCCCCCCATTATAAGTGTGCCCTCCCGGAGTCTCGTCAGCCTATTCCCTAGTTCTTCCAATGCCGCCTTGCCCAGAGCTGGCGGTACATATACAGAGAGTATGTTGATGTCTTTTCCATCCCACTGGACCTCCGCCCCCACGAAACGTCCCCCCGTATCCGCCCATGTCTGATGAACAATAAGGGGCGTATTTTTCCTTACCAATATAGCCGTCCCCCTCGAGCCCGTGGTGTAGTCTGCGTGTACCAGAAGTTTGTATCCCCACCTAGTAAGGGCCTTGGATTTCTGACCTACTAGATGCGTTTCTTGCAACAGGACCACATCAGGTGAGTGTCTCTTCAGGTATTGTTGCACAATTCCCCGTTTAATTTTATCCCCAACCCCGTTGGCGTTCCAGGACATTACTGAAAGGGTACGGTCTCTATCCTGCCCCATTACCGTGTAACACACTCAATTCCGGTACTCGGATCTTTGCTATGTAGGAAAAAACTTGAGCCTGTCCACTCAGTAATCGCCGCCCAATGGTCAATATGGCTACTTTACGCTTTCGAATTACAGTATCACGTTGCTTACCAATAACACAGTCAGAAAGATAACATTCCCCAATTCCCAGCCCCCTGGTCCCTTCCCCCCTCCCCGCGCCCCGATCCACATCACGATGCGCCCTCAAACCCCCCCAATCCCAAACCCCTCAACAGTCCCCCCTCCCTGCCCCCCTGCCCATGGATTTAAAACTACCCACTCCCAAACCCGGCAGAGTGCCTCTCTCCCCCCCTGAAATGCTAGAAATGCATGGGACGATCAACTCCCATCCCCGCCCGCTCACATCACAATTAACTTGAATTTTCCCCCCCTCATCCACTGATTGCATAGTCCAGTCACATTCAAATCACATCCGTTTAATCCCATCGGTCTCAGACCTTGTATCGGGTCCCTTTTTGTAAGTCTCACCCCCGATGGGTAAATCAACCCCTCACCCGATCCCCCCTACTTGCGCTGTCAGTTGGGCGCCGGCTCTCCCTCGATGATGCCAGGAGTCCTCATTCCTGTTCCTTCAGCGGACCTTCTTCCTCTGCAGGGCCATTCGTTGCCGCATCTGTACAGAAGCCCCTGCGTTGGCTAGTCTTTTCAGAGCGTTCACGTCTCTGGCCTCCCACCATGCTCCATCCTTCCATCCAGTCCCAAACTGCATCCGGTGAATCAAAAAACCACGACTTGCCATTCGACTCCACCCTCAGTTTCGCAGGAAAGAGCATCGCGTACTTCACCTCCCGGTCCCGCAGTTCCCTCTTCACCGCCTGAAAGCTGCGACGTTGGGCTTGGACCTTGGCCGTGAAATCCGGGAAGAGGGCCACCTCGTAGTTGTCTATTTTCAGCGGAGGACTGGACCTCGCCGTCTGTAGTATAACATCCCTATCTCGGTAGTTGAATACTCGGGCAATAAGGGGCCTCGGAGGTGCTCCTGGTTTTGGTCTACCTCCTGGTACTCTATGAGCTCTTTCAATAGAGAAGTAATTAGACAGAGACTTAGGTCGCAGGTGCTTCAAGATGAGGTCTTCTACGTATAAGTCCGCTGCCGGCCCCTCCGTCCTTTCCGGAACCCCTAGGATGCGAATGTTATTTTGGCGGGCCCGGCCTTCATAGTCATCGAGTTGCTGTCCATCCTGTCCTGTTTCTTCTGCATTGCAAGCATCTGCGTCTGAAGTTCCGAGGTGTCCGTCTGTAGGGCATTGGTGACCACCCTAAGCTCCTTGACTTTCTCATCCATCTTCCGGAAGTCCGCCCTG
Organism: Calotriton arnoldi; assembly: GCA_963921515.1. NCBI lineage: Eukaryota > Metazoa > Chordata > Amphibia > Caudata > Salamandridae > Calotriton > Calotriton arnoldi. The sequence goes on along the minus strand of CAWUFW010000621.1, from coordinate 558,044 downwards.
ATGAGAGAGACCTCCACCGTGACCGAGTCCACCGAAGCTCGCACTCCATTAATACCGGCCATGACATCATGCAAAGTCGGCTCCGGGCCTTGTTTGGAGGCTGCCGCCCCTTCATCCTTCTCCGACTGCGGCGAATCACCCTTGTCTCCCACTTTGGACCATGCGAACTTGGCCAGCTGCTTTTGGGCGGTCGCCTTGGGCCCCTTCCCTCCCGTCGCCATGGGTGCGCGGCAATGGACGTCCTCCTAGATGAAAACCTGGACCAGTTCCGGAGAGTTGACTGCAAGTCGTTGACAAGAGTGTCTGAGTTCCCAAGGCTCGCTTTCGGATTCGAAGTCTAGGTACTTCGGCCTCAGAACATGGACTCTCTTGGCTGGGCTTCCATCCAATCCGCAGCCCACGTCAGTACGGCTTGATGATCTTCGTCAGCGTTCTGCAGGAAGCTTCTCCTTCCTCTATTTACGGCCCTCTATCTCTATATCTCTTGCGGAGCTGGAGCTTGCAGCGCCCCCCTGTGACAGTGCAGATCAAGTACAGCACGCTCTCCGAGCCCCAGTCCGGCCCTCACTGCCAATGCTGTCTAGTTGTAGGGAGTTGTCAGGGCCAGCAATCCCCATCCTCAGGTGTCCCCTACTGCCATCATCTGTCACCACTGGACAAAACTCCCAGTTCTGATGCCTGTCCCAGAATCACTCCTGCGTAGGACTGCCGGCTCAAACCATGCGTCATGTGTTTCCTGTGGGCCCACTCCAGGTGGATTTGACTGGACAAGGGACCTTCCAGTTACGGCCTCATCTAAACTTAGGCCCGGGGATCCCGCGCAGACGCTCCCCACAGTGCTGCTGCTGGCCTACAGGGCCACGAACGCTATAGAATATCAAATTGCGCTTACTTGGATTCATCAGCAGTATTCAATCCTTTGGAAACCTGTATTTTCCGTGACCTCGTTCACGCACCAGTGCCAGCCTACACCTCTCAGGCAGGGCGCAAGCCGGGGCTACTATTTTAGCGCCACAACGGTCTAATGTCTTGTGGGCCACGGCGCTCTGTCCTCCCAATGTCTTCCGCCACCGGCTATAGAGCAGTGTGCCTCGAACTAGGCCGCAGGGCCATATGTCCAACAGGGCGTCGCCTCCCACTACTCACTGGCTCTCACAGAGACGCCGACACTCTCCCCTGGACCTGCAGGTCCGCGCTGTGTTCCCCACACCAAGTAGAAAGGCCGTCGCTCCAGCGTTGATCAAATAGGGCTCCCGCCCCGCCTCTCAGTATTTCCACACCGCCGGCTGCGAAGCCGGGGTCTCGCGTAGCCCGCAGAGGCAGATATCTTCAGGCCCGGGGCCGCCACGCCCCCTCCAGTATACGGGCTGCCAAACGTGCGCCGGTCCTCGCAGTGCGAGCGAACCCAGGGGCCAGATCCCCGCCGTGCCACCACTTCCCGCAGGGAATCTTCCAAGCTACTGCCCCTCATGATACACAGGGCCGATGGTAGCGGCCGCGGCGCACAAAGGCCTCGAAGCCGGGGGCTCAGGTGATTAAGGCACTCACCGGCTCCTCCCCTTCACAGCAGCACCGCTCGGCGCGGGAGCATTCAGCCAGTCTTCGTCCGCACCCGGCTCTGCGCAGGATCAATGCACTCCGGGATCCCTTGCGGACCATCAAACTGCCTGGCTTCTTTAACGTCCCCCGGGCAGTGTCGACGCTTCCATTCTTTACGCGTCCTCCATCGCCGCCATTACCGCCTCATCAGGGACGCAGCAAAAGGGGGCGCTGGAGTCACCAGCCCAGTCGCTGCACCCGTCGAGTCTCTCCCAGAAGGTAAGGGGTGAAGTACCATATATTGCTGCAATTTTGAACAGTGGATGGCAGCGGATATTGGAGGATTTACAGCGGGGGTTCAGGAGCCCTCTCAGGCAGCAGCCATTCTCGTTGGCCGCTAGCCACGCCCCCCCCACTTTTCCTAGACATTTAACTCCGAGTTTATAGTGTTTAATCTACCTTATATACACCATCTCATTGAATTACACTTTAAGAGTCAGACTCCTGCCTATTAACCGATAGGAAATTTGAGATATTTCACTTCGGTCCTATTCCATCGATAATTATATTTTTATTTTAAACACAAACCTCGTTTTGACCGTATTTCTTCCATTTTCAGCTGTAGAGAATACAGCAGTCAAAAATCTTCATCGAGAATATAGACTCCATTCACGATACGTAATCATTACAGCCAGTCGCAGACAAATCCATTGCACCATAACCACAAGGCTCTTCTGCTATGCAGTGAAATCAGGTACTCCACCCACACTAATGCAACTTTACCTGTTTAGACATGAAGCGACAACCCTTTCTCTTATTTCCATTTTCTTTTTTCACCATCTATATACAGATTGCAGAAGCTAATAATCCACAGGATTACTCCTTAAATATGATCTCGATATGAACATAGAGAGTAAAACGTTGAATTCCTGGTAACTTAACCTTTTAAATTCTTGAAAATGAGTATCAATAAAAAGAAAAGTGCTCTATCAGTAGACACTCACTTGGTTTGTCCTTTATTTTTAGAATTACCCATCGTCAACTTCTTGAACCTTTTTCATGACTATCATTGACGACCGGACCTGTACTCAGTGTCTGGTAAGCGTCCATCTAAATATAATTAGTTAGCCTTGACCAATCCATCTAATAGGGTTTCAGGTAATCTGTTTTTCTTAATCGATTGCATGAACACTTTAGTTTAAGAAAGCAGGACACTAATCACATATTTGGGCTTCTACTTACACTTCTCTCCATAAAACATATGTAACGCTTTTATCTATGCATGAATAACTTGATTCTTTAGGTGACGGTCTTTTACTGCTGGTTTTTTCACCTAATTCCAGTTCTCTGTTTCTATTCTTTCACTTTTGGAAAATGGCGGTCGTTTAGAGGTAGTAACAGCCAGACCCTACTTCTTCTTTTTTAATGTTTATCCCAGGACTCAGTGTATTTATTTTTAATTTCTCAGATTAAAGAAATTTTGTGGCTTTCCTGATGAAGGTGTGTTGCACGCCGAAACGCGCATAGAGAAGATCAACTGAATAGCTACCTCTGACTACCATATTCTTGAAAAGACTAACTAAAGAGTTACTTTGAATCATTTATCCATTACTGTTTTGATGTTATATATGTTGTCTCTTAGTATATTGTATGTTTTGATTTTCTCTGATTATTTATGTTTGTTTATTTTAGTATATGTTTTGAAAAATTATATTGAAAATATTCAACAATATATGTAACTATAAATGAATACATCATGTCTCAACACGTTTTTAATGAAGTTTATATTAAAAGAATGACATTTTAAAAGGAAACTGTATGTACTCTGAGTCCTATATCATATGTGTGTGTCCCCAATGGTCAATTAATTAATTTTGACTTTGTGGTTGCCTAGGGATATTACAGTCAATTCCAAATATAATCTGTCCTTTCTGATATATATATATATATATATATATATATATATATATATATATATATATATATATATATATATATATATATATATATATATATATATATAATATTCTCTAGATATATATCTATCGCACCTACTGGCGGTTGCCAGTACCTAGTTATAGTTAGGACCTAGTTTCCAAAGTAAAAGCATTTTCTGTTTTGCCAATAACTTTGGCGCCGTTTGACGAATCTTCACACAATTTTCAAAACTAGTATGACAGTCGGTTCAGCTTGTGATTTGAAAGTTTTGGGGTGATTCATTAAGTTGGGGCCGGGAAAAGGGGGGTTCCCAAAACGCAATTTCACCCATGCAATTTTCCATAGGGATTTTAGACACTATTACAACCCGAAATGCTGAACGGAATTACACCAAATTTGGCATAAAGGTAGGTGTTGGTCCAGAAATCGACCTTTTGTATATTGGTGTGAATGCGTTCAGTAGTTTTTGAGATATTAAGAGAAAAACAAATTTGTATATATAGGGATGCAGATCCTCCACAATGCATACGCGAACCCAGGAGCCATACTGTCATTGGCTGACCGCAACCTGTATAAAAAGTTGCGCCAGCCATTTTATGAAGTGGGACAGGGTCCCTGGGGAAGAAATCAAAGATTAAATAGAATATAAGGATTCAGGGTAGGGGTACCCTGACCTCCTGTGTGCATTGGAGGGGTGTCTGAAGGACAACTTATGAGTTTTAAATGCCACAAACCATATTTGTTTCCCATGTTGTTGGAGCCGCAGCCCTGTCATGACGCTCTGTGCAACCCCCCCGTGTAAGTCGCAAACCTTGCCGAAAAAAAATATATATATAAACACTCAGTCATAGAGTAATGTATGCACTTACAGACTGACACAGAGTCACACAGCCAGTGAGAGACCCACTAAGAGACTTGCGCCCTGACTGACAGGCCTACTCAGACACTGAACCCCCACTTACTCACCCACACAGAGATTCATGCATCCACTCATAGACCCACTCAGAGAGTCACACACTCACTCACAGACCCACTAATGGATCAATCCACGCACTCACCGACCCACTCAGAAACTAACGCACCCACTCACAGACCCACACAGAGACTCATGCACCCACTCACAGACCCACTCAGAGACTCATGTACCCACTCACACACTCAGTGTGACACTCACGCACTCACTCACACACCCAGTGAGACACTCCTGCACTCACTCACTCTCAAAGGTTGCAGGTTACAGTTAGGAAATGTTAGAAAACCATAGACATTCACTGAAAAAATCTAAGGTTACAGGGACGTTATAGTTAGGAAATAGAATTTATAAAAACCTTAGAAATTCACTGAAAAAACCATAGGTTACAGGAACGTTACAGTTAGGAAATAGATTTAAAAACAACTTAGAAATTCACTGAAAAACTTACAGGTTACTGAGATGTTATAGTTAGGCTCACATTTCACTTGTACAAAACCATAGAAATTTAGCAGTTATAGTTACCTGAGATAACTATAACTTACTCCCCCGCAATGCAGAGTTTATCTGTTTGTATCTTTTACTTGAGCTAATTTGCAACTTGTATATATGTAACCCTAACCCCTAGTATCTGTAGTAGTCTATGTACTTACTACCATTCTTATGTGAATTTAGAGTTTATCTGTTTGAATCTTTTCCTTGAGTTAATTTGCAGCTTTTATATATGTAACTCTAACTACTAGTATCTGTAGTAGACTTTTGCACTGACTGCCATTCTTATGTGAATTTAGAGTTTTTCTGTTTGTATCTTTTATGTAGCTCATATACTCTGAAGTCCTTATGCAATGTAACTGGTCCTTTTGTAAAGCACTCTGACACCTTCGGGTAAAGTTTGCGCTATATAAAAACGCATTCAATAAATAAATAAATAAATGCACTGTTTATGACCTCACATATTACATCACTCATGACATGGTCAGTGACATCACTGATGACAGCTCAAATGACATCACTGATGACATAATCCATAGAACCACTCACACACCCATTCGCACCACCATACAACCTCTGATACACCCATTCAAACACCTACACAACCACTTACATACCCATTCACAGACCCATACCAGTACTCACACAACCACTCACTCATCTATAGAGCCACTCAGACACCCACTCACTCACTCATACAGGCACTCACACAGTCAGTCTCACCCATACAGATACTCCCACAACCACTCTCTTACTCATACAGATACTAACACATGTCCTCAGTCACCTAAACAGTGACTTAGACAACCACATACCCTCACATAGACCCTCTTTCACACTCATTTAGTCACCCATACAGCCAGGCACACATCCCGTCACTCATCCATTGAGCCACTCACACATCGATTCACTCACTCATACAGCCACTCACACAATCACTCACTCACCCATACAGCTATTCATGTACCCTCAGACTCATCTATACAGACACTCATGCAGCTGCTCACTCACTCACACAACCACTTACATACCCATTCACACATCCATACAACCAGTCACATACCCAATCACTCACTCATATGCCCACTCACATAGACATTCACTCTCTAATACAGCCACTGACACCCACTCATTTATCTATATACACACTCAAACAACTACTCAGTAACCTATACAGCCACTCGCACACCCACTCCCTTATCCATACAGCCGCTCACACAGCCACAAATTCACCCCATACAGTTACTCACACAGTCACTCACACATCTATGCAAGCACTCACACAGTCACTGACTAACCCATACAGCCACTCAGACAGCTGCTCACTCTCTAATACAGCCACTCACATACCACTTACTCACCCAAACAGCTACTCCCACACCCACACACTCTTGAATATAGCGACTCATACAGCCACTCACTCTCCAATCAAGCCACTCACACACCCGTTCACACCCATACAGCCACTAACACAGCTATCCAGCCACTCACAGAGCCATTCAGAAACAGATTCACATAGTATCACAGCCACTCAGATGACATATATTTGAAGTACTATCACCCTTACACTTACTGGATGATGTCATCAGTGATGTCACTGACCATGTCATGAATGATGTAATATCTGAGGCCATAAGTAGTGCGTTGCAGGGGTGTGAGTTATAGCTAGCCCAGCAGTGACTGTATAAATGCAGTATTTATGGGCAGCATTTCAAGAGAATGCTCGGCTACCTTTGAACCTTGTGATGTCACAAGGTTGATCGCGTCTCCTATACTTACCCCTCATTTGCCTGATTAGCCTCTTACTTTATACAGAAGCACCAGAGGAAGGGCAAGGTATGGAAACTACAGAACTTCAACAACCCTGTTTCCTTTCTGCTCTTTCGCTGCCTTCATGACCTCTGACATCAGACATTGCAATGATAGAATCATGGCATACCAAAGGGCACTTCAAGATGGGCAGTAGCTGCCTCTGGCCACCACTAATTGATGCCCATGTCAGCATGGCTTTAAAGAAGGCTGGTTCAACATGTTCCTGCAGCCGGATCAAGCATCCCCAGTAGGTTTGTAGGACATGCACGCAGATATAAGTTTGGCATCCAAGCAGGTTCTCCATGTGGCTTATAATGTATTGCGTTGACCAAGTGACCACCCATGCTGAATTCGGTGTGTTTTGTGATTATGACATTTTTATAGTGCTTAGTGCCTGATTGTCACTTACCATACTATACTGTACTCTTTCCTTTTGTTATGCAGTCAATAGAGATGCATTTTTAAGAATTTTTGTGACTATATACAATTTTTACAATACTCTATTTTGTAATGGCCATGGCAGCACATACCAGAGGAGGAGGGAAAAGGGCAGCCCTGCCCTCAACCTGGCATGAAAGATCCCAGATGTCCTGCCAGCCACATCCTAGGCTATGATTGCCTACTGTGGTGAATCATAACCTCTCTGACATGCAACAGATAAAGTTCTACAACAGAGAGTACTGGGCTGTTGTCTATGACTGTAGAATTCAGAAGTTGGGTGCAGGAAAAGTTCACTTATAAAAATCATCTACATCAGTGCTTTTTAAACTTTTGTCTTCTGTGGACCCCCCTTAACCAGTAATGGAACCAGAGGAGCCAGACTGGATCATTATTAGAATCAGAGAATCCCCAACTGAGTCATTACTGGCAGGAGACCCTGGCCTAAGCATGTGCGATGATTTGAACTGCGAAACAATACACAAAAAATACAGAAACAAGCGTTTATCAGACAAATGCACAAAGGATAAATATTTTATTGAATTCACAATCAAATATAAAAAAACAAAATTTTAATTTTAATGAGGAGGTTGGAGCCTTTCTAAATTCAAATGAGGCCACTCGTTGTCCATACTACATCCTGTTTGGTGTAATTGCACTGCTCCCACATCAATCTGAGGTTGCTAACTTAATTTTTAGCCTTCAATTTCAAATTCCTTCACATTTACAGAATGTTTTAAAAATGTCAGCTTTACATGTTGCTTCTTTATTTATATATACTATATTAATCTGATAATATTTCATTTTCTAAGCAATCGCAGGACCCCTGAGTATGCTTCGCGGACTCCTAGGGGTCACCAGACCACAGGTTAAGAACCACTGATCTACATGCTTATGTAAAAGCTAAAGAAAATAATCTTAATATAATTCACTTACTGCTCTACATTCTTATCTTGCACAGTTGTGAATTGCTTCTCAGCCTGTTAGCACTTTTTCTGGATTATATATTACCCCTTTTGCTCAGCTATGCTAATATGAATCTGTATTATTGTCCTTTGCTTGAAATATAGGAAACCAAGTGGAAATTCCTCTTCAAGTTTAGGAGAAATGGTATCTGGTACGTTTCGAGCAACGCCCCCATCTGCTGGTGAGTCCTGTTCTTATTTTTTATTGTTGTCTTATGAAAACTATAGTTACTGGTAGTCTAAATTTTGTTGTAATTCTGTGATCAGGTAGTTTTGCTGGTAAAGTTTTGCGAAGTTGACAAACTTAATACCTGCACAAAACCATAAAACTTCAAATGCAGGACAAGGTTCCGAGCAAAAAATCCTTTTCTTTTCCAGAGATCTTGCCCACAAAAGGTAATTTGTATTGTTTCTCTCTCTCTCGCAAAACCTACTTTTCACTCACTGCATTTTTCATACTTTACAAAAATTGTGAAGCTGGAGATTTAAAAAATAAAATTGACGAATATGTCAACAGTCAATTTTGCAAACACACCTGCTTTAAACCTCACAGTAAAATTGCTGCATTCATGTTATTTAAATCTGCTGTACACTACAAGCCGCTAAAAGGACTATCTGTGAGTGTCTGTGCTATATTGTTCTTGCACCCTACAGAAAAGGAGGCAGAATCCCTTCATAATAAAAGTGGGACAGCAACAACATAAGGAAAGGCCCTTGTTTCCCTTCCTGCTTCTGTTACCGTTGAGAATTTAAAAAAACAAAAAAGCAAAAAATAGTATCCATTGAAACCTCGAACCCAGATTTGTGAAAGAGCAAAGCACAGCAATAACAATGAAATAATTTGGTGGGCTTAAATTCTGTCATGCTGGACTGTGTTGACAGTGCTGTCCAGTGCTGTAAAAGGCAACCCTCTTGAAAATTATATGTGCATCCACCCTTCATCCATCTAAATCCACCCTTCCATTTGTCATGCAATGCTTTAGAAGCCACAAGGATGTTTGATTCAGAATAGATGTCATTTGTACAGCTGTTGAAGTCTTATATTTATTTGTTGTTGGCTCTGTTATACCACCATTCATCAGAAAGAATGACGTCATGCATTAGATGATCATTTACAGGATGATAACATTGTGTTTAGGCCACAACTGCTCAAAGCTTCTTAGGGTTCAAGGACTCACAGACCCTTGTTACAAGGTACAGGAGTCAAAGTTAATCAGTGAGAGGGGCTATGAAATGAAATTGAGATACTACTGAAGTGCTTACGGAGAGCTAACAGCACAAAATAGGGAAAAAAAGCTTAATTGCTTTCTGTTTCCAGGTTTCTTAGTTCTTCTTGCCAAGCTGTAGGCTTACAGGGCAGTGGTCTAGACTCATTGAGCCCTGCTCAAGACTTACTAACTTTGAGATAATTCTCACCATGTGAGAGGAGGGGGCTTAATGGGGAAAGAGCCTCCCTCAAAAAACATCAATAAAAGATTACACTGCCAATGCGATTGGTCCTGGGGGGTTGCAATCCCCACCGCAGCCCTGGAAATCAGATGTGTCCAGCCTTCAAACTTGAGCTGGAAGCTCACTCTGCAAGAGTTTCCAACTCACATTATCTCCCCCTTGTGATATCAGATCCTCACCAGGAGACCTTCTGAGCATAGCCGATATCATTTGACACATGGTGGCAGTATGTATGTAGACAGGTCTATTGTTCAGTGAAGTATTAAGTATTCAATTCCAGTGCTCCAAGCCTGATTTGCTGCTGCTCATTCAATGTGTAGGAAAGTGCAGGATCAATAGACTTGCACATTTGATAGCAGGCGGCATTAATGTCTATGTATGAGATGAATGGTTTGTATAGACCATGGATGCAGTGTCTCCTATGTGGGAAGAGTAGGTGAGGTATGTCAGGTTCTGAGAGAGGCTCTAAACCTGTCACTGTAAATTTGATGTTGCTGGTAGGTGGTAAGGGTTGCAGGAGATGTGCCAGCAAGTATTGGGGTCGCTGAGTTTGCATGAATGGTCATGGCTGAGATGTGTCTTATGGGGGGAGAGTAGATGAGGTGTGAATTGTTCTCAGAGGGGCTCCATACTTAAGGCTGTATGCAAGATGCTACAGATAGGCATGAGTGCTGGCAGAAGATGTGGCAGGTAAGATGGGTACTTTCAAACCTACTCTAGTAATACCAGGAAGGTGTCCAGTTCAGAGGTTGAAGATGTGGTGTGGATTCAGACCTTCGGGGAGGTAAGGAGCCTGGCGGATGTTCCCTGAGTTGGTTGTCTGTAATGAGAAAATAGCACCAGCCAGGAAAGATTTTTGGTACATTGAGATGTAATTTAAATATCCTGCGTTTTACTTTAAGCCCCACCTTGGTTGGTAGGTTTTCAGCTTTGCTACCGCTTCGTTGAATGTGAGATAGTTTGTATTTATCCAGTTTTCATTTGCTTGCAGGCAGAGACCACGATGCAGTGGTCTAGGTTAGCTGTTTTGTTTAGGTCAGTAAAACCCGAATCTTGCTAACATAGTTGTAGCTGGAGTGGGTGGATCTCTTAATGATGTCTGTGAGCAGGTTAAGCTTGCCTTTGAAAAACAGGTGTGAGGTAGTTGAGCTGTAAAGGATCCCTGCTTTGATGTTGAAAGGATATGGTTCAAATGGTAGAGGGGAAAATGGGGTAAAATCCACCCAAAGAGGAATAAAGATATCTAGTCTAAAGCATAACTTTGAATTCAAAGATCCTTGAGCCTGGGTAGTAGAGTGGAATGGTGGACGGTGTCAAAGGCAGCTGAAAGGTTGAGGCGTAGAGGAGCAAGCACCCCATTGAACGTAATGTTAACGTTATCTCAGATGGAGATCATAGATAATTCAGTGCTGTATCTGGTGCAGAAGCCATACTCAGGATCTGATAGGACACTTTCATTTGATGAATTCAGATAGCTGCTTGAAGGTTACTCTTTCAGTCAGTTTGCCCATGAAACGATCCTTGTCATAGGTCTGAAGATAGCCAGTTCTGTTGGATAGGGTCCTGGTTTCTTCAGAAACGGTTTGAATTAAGCTGTCAGGAGGTCATGGATGGCTGCAGAGGCACTAGAAAAGGATTGCCACCAGATTTGCTACATGACTTTATAAAGTCTGAAAATTCTTCATCTGTGAGCCCAGAAAATGCACAGACGGGGGCATGGCCCTGGCCCCAATCCTCTGCAGGTAGCCAACCCTTGCTGTGCACAGCCTGTGACCACACGTCCCTCTGCGGATGCCCAACACATCCCCTTTACTATTTTAAAGTTAGGGAGCTATTCAGAAATTGATAAGAGGATGTGCAAAGGAAATGCTGTCCTTATGCGGATGTCTCACTTTTTAACTATTTTTAACCCTGTTAAAAATATATTATGTCTAAAATTCCTAAAAACACATACCTCCCTCACATTTTTAACCTGCTGGTTTCATACCTGCATTGACATCTCAATGTTCATTTACTTCAGCCTTCTCCTCAAGAAAGGTTTTTAATTCAGCAGCTCCTATTCCAACAAAATGACATTCAGGAGTCCCTCACTTGTGTTATGAATACTAAATGTATTTATTCTTGTTCTATTTAGAACTTTGTGGTGAAGCTGCTTTTGATCACTAGGAAGTTAATTGACAGACTGCTGCTGGTGTTGAAAGTATATGTCTCAGTCTGCATGTAAGAATGTTTTACCTACATGGATGAGGAGGATATTTATGAACACATAGAAAATGTGTCCTGATTTTAGCTTTATCGAACCCCAACCATAATTTGCATGACAAAATGAACTGCCTAATTTTGTTCATTTTGAAAGGAAATCCTTTTAGTTTCACATCTTTGATTCAATCAAAATGGCATGTAGGTGTGCACAAGTATGTATTAAATACTGAATGTTAGCACTCTATTTGTTCCTTACAACACTGTGGTCAAGGTGCAGTACAACAAAGAGGAATCAACTGACAGGCTGCTGCTGGTGTTGAAAGTACATGTTTCAAGTAGCATACCCAACTTTGTTTCTGACATTGATCAAGAAGATATTCGAGAATTTAAAAAAATGTGTCCTCATTTGAACTGGCTCACTAACCATAATTTCTATGACATAAAGAAACTCCTCATTTTGTTCATTTACTGCAGTAGCCTCTGTAGAAAATGCTTTCAGTTTTAATGCTATGATTCCATCAAGATGGCGTTTTGGTGTGCCATACTTTTGTCATAAATTCAGAATGTTAGCTGTAGGAAATCTGCCTTATCTGCTTGATCATCCTGTTTTTTTCGTCTTTTGCTGGACATTTTTTATTGCTGGCTGAAGACCCTGGGCACTGTACCGCTGCTAACCTGTGATAAGGTGCTTGTGTCCCTCCTTTAACACGGTAAAATTAGGATACTACTAATTAACATATGTAACTTACCTATAAGTCCCTAGAATATGGTACCAAAGTGTACCCAGGGCCTGTCAGTTAAATGTCACTTGTGGACCTTACCACCCATTGTACCATCCACTACAGTGACAGTGTAAACATGATTGCAGGCCTACCACATGTGGCCTAGATGTTGCAATTTCAAACTGCTAACTGGACCTGTTAAAATAACCTGTTTTGATTGGCTGAAAACTTCATTTTAAATGCTTATAAATCATCCATGAGTAGGCCTTACAGCCCATAAGGTGGGGTGCATGTTATTTAAAGATATGGCATATAAAAGTTTAATGTCTCACAAATTCTTACAGCGAAAAAGCCCTAAAAGCTCTTTTTACAGTAGAATGGATGGCTGTTCTATAGGAAAACACTGGGCTTCATTATTAGCTTTATTAATGCACATTTCGGTTTGGAAGCAGCTAGAAATGCAATTCAAGGACTTTTTAATAGTTATTTCATATCCAATTTAATGGTAAAATCAAATTTACTATAAGTATTAAGGAAAGGGGACTTTTAGACTATTATAGTTTCACTGCTTAAAGCCTCTAGACGGTCCTTTGTATTTGTTCTCCCACTTCTGTCAGCCAGTAATTAGCATTTGAACAAGTGTGAATGGTTGTGAAATACCTCCCAAGAGCAAACAATAGGCTGACCTGAATGGCAGAGATGATCCCTCTGAACCGGACATATTATCCAGGGTGGGGCTGTGACCATCCTGTTTGATATTAAAGTGTAAATTCTTGCTTGAATGTTAAACCCTCCTTGACAGGTCTGCTGGGGCTTTTCCTATGACACTTGTGGTGCACTTTAAAGAGGTCTCCCCTATTACAGGCAAATGTGAGCTGACACTTGGGCACGGCCCTTTGTTTGTCCTCTCAACCAGGCAGGCTCCTATCACAGTGAACCTCTTTTTGACATTAGAGTGTCAAAGCCTGTTTGACAGGTCTGCTGTGGTCACATATAACAGCTGGGGCACACTTCAAAGCAGGGAAACAATGCCAAAACAAATCATGTCTGGTTGCTGAAAACGCAGCTTTTGTGCTACCAGACCTCTGTCTCTGAGTTAGTTGTTGATAAGAGCCTGTCTCAAACTGGATTTTAGTGTTAGGTGTGGGAGGACACTAGGACTAACATAGTACAATCCCCACACACCCCAGCCTTCAGAGCCCAAGTTTAGTGAGGACAAAGACTTTCACCATCTTGAAAATGCTCAAAATGGGTATGGTTAGCCCAAGGAACCTTGCCCCATTAGTTAGTGTGTTGCAAGGGGTTATTCCCACCCAAATAGCTCAGGCCAGGCATAAATGTGGCATCCCCAGGCACTCACTTAAGAACACTCCTGGACCTGTCAAAAATCAGAAGATGGCTAAACCTGTTGTCTGAGACGTGAAAAGAGCCTAGAAGACTATATCTGATCTCCCTCATGTACACAGGACAAAGGTTTGCAGAATTAGGCCCTCAAAATAGAAGTTGCAGAATGATTCTCTTTAAAAGAAGAGAAACCTTTTTGACAGAATCATAAGTGGGACTACCTCAGGGGTTCAAATAGTGGAATCTGCGTGCAGTACTACCAGAGGATGGGTCCAAGAAGGAACAAGAGATCTCTTGAGTCATGAACGTTGCAGCTTCTCAGATCAGTAATTGCATAAGGCTCAATAACTTCACTGCTTTTACAGGAAGCCACGTGGCTGTTAGCTGAACCGGGAGGTTAGGGATTGACAGACAAAACGTCTCTGCTACCAATCATCACCATTAGGTGATTGGATGGATTTAGATCAGCTCACCTACTCTGTTTCTCTACTTTCAGCCACAACTAGAGAGCCTTGGAGATGAAAGTAAGAACTGAGATGTTGACATCAAGGGAGCCCAGATTTGATTGAGACTGAGCATGACAAACTAGGAGCTTCAGAAGGAGCTGTTGACAAGCAGCCACTAAAGCTAATATGGTTATATTTTTCCAAATGCAACCCACAGGTGGTCATTGCAGCTGAATTTTATGCTAGTTGAGACTGAAGGTGAGAACGCAGCTTCATATCCAAGGAGCCATATGAAAAATCTTACAGGCAAGGAGTCAGAGAGAGCACCCTTGAATACAAGGTGATGCAAGGACAGTAGATGAGACCTGCCCGGATTCAAGAGTTATCTAGGAGCCTGAAGAAAATTGCAGACCCTTTGTACAGACTGAGTTTTGGAGTCCTAGAATGAGCAATGAAAAACCAGTTTCCCAAGAAGAGATGAAGATGAATCCCTACACCATGGAGAAGACTTACCAAGGGAGCCAGCACCTTGGTAAGCTCTATATGAGCTGACTTGAGTTTGAAGGGAAAGACCTAAAACTAAAAAGTCTTTGATAAGTACCTAAATCTGTAGTGTGCAAGCAGGCTAAAGCTATGAAAGCAGGCACCTTGAATATCTATGAAGGCTGGAAAACCGCTGGGTGAGTTCAAGTGGACCTTGAGATTAATGATTGGGATTATGTCCCCACATACATTTAAATTCAGAATAAAAGCAGTCGACACCATTATCCTTAACGGGCAAAGCTATTAGACTCCACTGAACTAGGAATCCTGCACTCCTTTCTCAAGGAAAGGATGCTTGAAAAGATTCTTGGGCAAACAATTCACACTTGCCTTCTGGGGAAATGAGAGAATGAACAGTATTGAGTTTCTCTGGTGCATGATATCTAAGACTCAGCATTACATTACACCAGCTGCGGTCCGTGCAGGTAACGGCGGTGGGGGCGGGTAAGGGGGGATTTCGAGGGACGATGCCGAGGAAAATTAATTATTTATTTAATTTTCCCTCTGCATCGTCCCTCGAAATCCCCCCTTACCCGCCCCCACCGACCCACCGCTGTTTCCTGCACGGACCGCGGCTGCATTACACTCCTGTGCCAATAGTAAAGGGAGTTGAGTAAAAGCTGTAAGCTGCTCCGCACAGGCAGAGTAAGTGAGAGCATACACAAGAACCACAGTGGTCTAGGTAGAAATGTTATGGTAACAATGCAAATCCTAGAAACTACTGAAAAGCCCCAGTTATGGTGAACAGTGAATCCCGCTAAATCCTGCCACATGCACTGCTCATTTGCTTACACATAGTTAGAAAGATGGTTTTAAAATATGGTGAGAAAAAGGGGACGAAAGGAAATAATAACAAATGTGGCAGACGTAAGCCAGATAAGCATTGTGTTTTCAGAGGGGCAAATGGCTGATGAACATTGTATTAATTGTGGTTTGGCTATACTATACACAACCCAAGCTATGGCGGTGGTCCCGGAAGTTAAGGAAAATATGTCAAAGATGTGAGAACTAACTGGGGACTTAAAGCCATTTGATGTACAGCTGTAATGTACTGAAAGATGTCTGAAGGATTGTCATAATTATGTTTGCAGCTGAAATTAAGGGCAGATGTGTCTCACCTAGCAACAATGGGGAAGTCCCCAAGTCTTAAATTTAGATTAAGATTGAATCAATCCAATCAGATTGATTTTCTTGTTGCACTTGCTGCATGTTTGAGGCACTTGCTGTATGTCAGCTACTGGTGCCAAGGGGAATGAAAAAATGCCTTGACCCTTGATGACTGGTTCCTTGAAAAATGCTTATAGTGTTATGAAGATTATGAAATTGTAGACGATGAGGTTCCCGATGGGTTCAGTAGGAGTTTTGGGGTAGTGGAATCTTGTAACCCTGCAACCTTTTTCCTGAATCCATGAATTAAGCAGATTATGTTGTAAATATATGTATGCAACAAGTCTGGAGAGTACTTGGATTCCAGAAAAAAATATTTAATGTTCTTCAGAATAAAAGGATCTTGTAATTACCAACTCTAGGAACTAATCTCATGAACACCATGAGCATAATTAATACCAGCCTCTCCCACCCTTTGTGATTTCCACCTTCTTTTTAGGCAAGGTAGCACAATGTGTCATGACATGTCCAGTGACACTCCTTTTTCCTTGCCCAAATCTTCCAGTGTGACCACTCCAGAAACATCGCCCCAGCTCCACTACATCAACCCTACCTTGGAATATGCACTATCTATGATCCATGATCAGGATCTCCTGCTCTACCTGTACCTTCTCTCTACCAACGACAGCACCTCATTGAGCTTGCCATGGCCTCAGGTTCTGCTCTGCCATCTTTCAGGCTGTGGTCACAACACGTTAAAATGCTTTCCTCTTTCCTGCAATTCTAAAGAATTACTACCCAATGTGTAACCTCCCTTTCCCAGCCAAGCTTGTGAAAATATTGAGACTGTATGGGTTCTATTTAAAAAGGTATTTTGGAATATATAAAGTAGTGCTACTGTAGCACTCTTTTACACACCTATAATGCTTTGACGAATTGGCCCCAAAATGTATAAAATAGGAATAATTGGGAATGTTTAGGGGCTATGCATGTATAATTAGTACTAATAGAAAGGACTGTGTCCTCTTTGCACTTTTACTAATAGCAAGTTAGCCATTTCGGGGTTGATTTACACATTCATGTAAGAATATGTAAATGAGTCCTCTAACAGTTCTACTTCCTGTACTCACAAACGCGTTTGTGACCCCATACCTTCAATCCTACTTTGAAGACAAGATTAAATTAGATTAGTTTAAGAGCTTTATATAGCGTGACAGCTACCCACTCAGGGTTTCCCTGCACTTTGACAACAGGCAAGAGTGATCCCGGCTCAGCTAGCTCAGAACAGCCACGTCTTTAATTGTCTGCGAAAGATGATCAGTGAAGGGCAGAATCTCAGATGTTCCGGTAAGGCGTTCCAGAGGTTTAGGCAAAGGTACGCAAAGGAGCGACCTCCCATAGGGAATCGTTTAATCCTGGGAACTGTGCACAGAGAAAGGTTGCTAGAGCACAGACAATGCGCTGGTAGATACAATTTTATCAAGCCGATGATGTGGCAGGGGGCAACCTCAGCCCTAGCTTTGTAGATGCTACAAAGAACCTTAAACTGGGTAAGTTTCTCCACCCTTAGCCAGGGAAGCTTATGCAGAAGAGGAGTAGCCAAAGCATGTTTTGGCAGCCTGTAGATCAGTCTGG
This sequence comes from Calotriton arnoldi, assembly GCA_963921515.1. NCBI lineage: Eukaryota > Metazoa > Chordata > Amphibia > Caudata > Salamandridae > Calotriton > Calotriton arnoldi. Next base: position 540,442 of record CAWUFW010000621.1, on the reverse strand, counting down.
CGGCCGAATTCTGCACCACCTGCTTCTGTCTTGTGGAGGTTTTATCAACCTCCAAATACAGAATGTTACCATAATCTAGGCGAGACAGAATAAGTGCCTGGAAGACCTTTCTTTGAGCAGATAAAGGAAGAATCCAGATACATTTCCAAAGCCATTTCAAGGTGGCGACAACTTCGCCACCTGCCGCTCCATGGAGAGCTTGGATTCCACAAAAAAAGCCATGATTCTTAACGTTAGTGGCAGGGATAGGAATATCAACCAAAACATCTGGCCATTGCTGAGGTCCCCAGAGTGACAGATTCTTACCAAGCACGAGCACCTCTGTATTTATTCCATTCAATTTCAGCGAGTTGATATTCATCCAGGATGCCAGACAGGAGTTCAATGACACAGAGGTGCGGTCCTGATCGGATGATAAAGAAAATATGATTTGAGTATCATCCACATAGGAGAATAGTGTTATACCACAACTTTCCAAGTTCACCAGAGGGCGAACATAAATGTTGAAAAGTGCCGGGCTTAGGGCCGAACCCTGTGGGACCCCAGAAGTCAATTCATGACTCTTGGAAGAATCACTGCCCGAGAAAATCTGAAAGGTTCAGCCCTTTAGACAAGAGGATAGCCAGGGAAGTCCCGTTCCCTGGAGCCCCAATTGTGCCAGCCTCAGAATGAGCATATGATGGGACACAGTGTCGAAGGCAGCGCTGAGGCCAAGTAAGATCAGCGTTGCCATCTCGCCCTCGTCTAGGAGCTGCCTGAGATGTTCAGTGACTCAAAGCAGGGCAGACTCTGTACTGTGCCCAGTTCAAAAACCTGACTGGGAGTCATGTAAAAAACTTTGTGCCTCCACAAAAGCTGTAAGTTGTTTACAAACATGCTTTTCTATGACTTTTGAATAGGGAGCAACAAAATAGGTCTATAATTGGACCAGATGGAAGGATCCAAATTAGGTTTCTTCATAAGAGGGAGAACCATAGCATGATTCCAAGACTGAGGAAGGACTCCCTCCTGTGATGAGCAGTTCAGCAGCCTTACTAAAGGAAGCATGATGTCAAGATCCAAGAGGCAGAGCTTGGCTGGAGGAACGGGATCTTTAGAAGAGCCCGATCTTATGGCTTGAACCAGGGTTGCAAATAAAGCCAGATCCAGAGCATCCCAAGTGCCTAATGCCTGGTGGGTAATATTAATGGTAGAGTCCACAGAGGCTGAAGGTAACAAATAATTGGAGAGCTTAGAATGTTTCCCACCTGTCTCCCTTAAGAAATATTGAATGTTCTGTACTTTGCTCAAAAAGAACACCACTAATTCCTCTCATTGACTTTGGGATAAAGTGGATACAGAGGCAGTCCTACTGGGGTCAGACAGGTCATTTACCTTTCTAAAGAGCATCTTAGGGCTATGTCGGGTCGAGGTGATCTGATCTGAATAGAAAGTTGCGCGTGCTGTCCTGCAGAGGCTATGATACCGTTTCAAAGCTATTTATATTTAAGCTTGGCAGAGTCATCATAGCTGATCCTCCAGGCCCTCTCCAACCTCTTACAGCCCGTTTTTGCTACCTGTTGTTCCTCAGTAAACCATGGGGCTAAGGATGTAATCTGGTGGAGTGATATGTTTTTAAGGGCAGAATATGGTCTAGCGAGACAGCAAACTGGTTGGTGACAATCAAATGCGTTCTTCCCTTCCATCATACTGAATCAATGATCACCTCACTCCAAGTGTCCAAGATGACATATGAATGCTAATTGATGGTTGTGAAGTCAATGCCTAAGTTATCTTAGAACTGCCAGAGGCATTTGATACTGTCATTAGTTACATCCCCCATGCCTGCCTTCTAATTGATGTCATTAAGAACTTTGCTCCAACCTTCCTCTTTCACTAAACTCATTGCTTTCCTTATTTTCAGTCCATGTCCTAAACCCTGCCATGTTTGTAGGGGCGTCTGACTTCCCATCATCCTCATTTTATTTTTATGCGCGTTTGCATCCCATTTAAACTTGTTCAGCCTCATGTTCCCTTCTCACAACACTGAAATCTGGATCCTGCTTAAGAAGAACATAAACTGCAGTTTCACCCCTGGCTTGTTCCATTAGTGCATGCTGTCTCTGCATCACCGCTGGGCGCTTCACCACTTGCTGAAGGTAACTCAAGACATAACTAAGTTGCTAAATATCAATTGTACTCCTGATGAAAAGTGTTCCTCCATTGGACCTTGGCTTCTTAGACCTTGCACCAGCCATTTCCTTACAGTGAAAAACTTCCTGAATTCAAGGGTTCATTGACACCTAAAATTTCTTCTTTTGTGTATTTCTGCTTGTTCCACCTCCACACTTTCAAAAGATCCACCCATTCCTTAAGTTTTCTCAGATAGTAATTGATGTAAATGTTCTCATCTTATTAAGGTTCTACTATGAAATAGGCTTATGCCTTGGCTGCCCATTGTTTCTCAACTGCAAACGGCAGAGTGTTCATAGTCGAGCATCCTCAAGAGAAATGATCACGAATACAACAGTCTTTAATACACCTGTGGCTCACGGTAGACAATAGTATATGATTCTTGTCTTCCTTGTGCACCTTGCCTTTTGCAAATAATACCCTCCATTCATTACAACTAAATGCTAACATCACAACCCTGCCTGCCACCTCCACTCTTCTGCTAACAACCTCCTCTCTCTGTCCCTTGTTTCCTCAGATCATGTTTTGTCACACGAGCCTCCATTGACTTTGCTTCAAGACTTTGGAACCTTCTTCTTTCTGAATCCCGGCCTCTCACAACCTGGATTCCCATTAACATCATATTCTATAAATGTTAGGTGACGTGCATTTGTCCATTGCGTTTCTACCATTAGTATAGCCGTGTAGTCCTTTCAGATTTTAAATAATATTAGGAATTATTATTATTAGTAATAGTAGTAGCATTAGTATTAATGTTATTATTACAGACTGCACATACCTCTTCCATACACTAATATTAGCAAATTAGGCAAAACCTCTACCAGTGGTAGTTCATGGAAGGCACCGAAATATAGTCTTGGCAAATGCAAATAAGTATGGTCCTAGGAAGTTCATTTAGAGCATTTATTGAAGTACAGTCGGCATTTACATATTTATATAATGCAATATAAAAAGGGGGTTTCGATCAGTTCTCATCACTATGGTGGGAAGATTGTAAGCAGTCATTTCCATAGGACCTCAAAATGCAGGACACAGAGCAAAGTGGCTTAGTGCTACCTTGTAAATATGGAAAATGGCGCTGCGCCACCGGAGCATCAAAACAGTGACGTTCCAGTGGCACTGAGGGCTTGTAAATATGCTCCTAATTCAGGAAAGCCAGATGAGCATGCATCCATTCCTGGGGGCAGTGACTTGGGGAGATAATAGCTTTAACCTGCTCTTCCAGCACAAAAGCGAAAATCGACTTTTAAAGTCATCCTCATTAGGCTACACAATAGTGTAAAGCAGTCCTGAACTTGAGCCGGTTACTGCAGATGGGGCCCACCAGTACTCATTTTTAGAGATGGGCGCTTACTTTTCCTCATCAGACTTTCACCCAGAGCAAGAGATAGGAAAACACAAAAGGGGGAAAGAAAAAGGAAGTAAAAGATAGAGTACCAGAGACAAAGGGAGAAAGCAGAAAAGAAAGGCAGCCTGACTGAGTGAGATAAAGGGGCAGCTGTGTCTGGTGGCAGGTGAAAGAGGCCTGAAGTGGAATGAGAAGAGTTAAAAGAGCCGAAGCCTCATTACTCAAGGAATTCTCAGGGAACTATGAATAATCAACATTAATTCTCCATACGTGGATGGAATCGGAACTCCGGTATGGTTTACTTAATAGGCACCGAATAAGCCCACTCAACACCAAAAACCCCTCCCCGTACCTAGCACTGGTGAATGAATGAATAATTCATGGTATGATTTCTTTAAATTGTTGCAAATATTTAAGACAACACTGAAAGTTTGGCCAAAAATGTCTCAAACAATATTCGAAAATCAGAAGTCCGGGACTCTGCTGAATTTGTCCTGTAGTATAGATCAGATTTTCTTTAATGGTAAAGCTCTTTAATGCCCATAATGTAACAAGCATTGTAATGCAATAGGTCTCACATTTCTTAGGTCTCGCCTACGCAGCGCGCAAGCGCTGCTTAGGAGGGGACCTTTTGGAATCGCTCAGGACTTTTGCTCAAACTCGTGCATGTTTCGCACTGTTCTCTATTGGCACTCGTGCACGTTTGGCTTTTCCCTTGCGGGAGCGAGCAGCGGCGCCATCTGGTTTCAATTATCTTGCTCGCACTTTCGAAACAGATGGTGCCGCTGCTCGCTCCCGCAAGGGAAACGTTTTGCAAAACGCGCAGGGAATGTCAGATTGCTGGTAATGTCACTATTGTCATTAACATTATGGCTGATCTTGTCCAATGAGGCGTGTCTCTCAGTGAAGGATTCGTAGCGGGTTAAACACTTCCAGTCATAGCTGCTCTATCTATGGTGTTACAATGTCACAAGAATAGCAGAGGTGCTTGTTTACATGTTAGTAACTGGGCGCGTGTGCACAGATCCGTGCGTGAGCGCCCATGAGATAGACAGCGCTCACCATCCCGACAGTTTAATGTCCCATCCGCTGGCGCGCTCCGGAGGGCGGGAGCGGCTGCTGGCATCAGAAGGAGTCTGGTGGCCCGCTCCGGTCCTGGCAGTGCTGTGTACGCTCCCACTCCTGCTCGGACGATATGTGAAGCTGAGCACGGATTGCATAGAGTTGCTTTCCAAACTGAGGTGAATGTTGCTGGCACCTGTGGGGCATGTGAAACTGGATGAGGGCAAGCTTTATGGCAGGGTGGCAAACAGGAGAAAATTCTGAGTCAGTGACACCATGCACTAAGTGGCAGCACCCGAGGGTGGTTAAGATGCGAAAGGCCAGATTGATTAAGGATTGGCGCCAGCGCTGAGTCACTCAGAGTGACGTAAAGAGGTACACACTCTTGCGCGGGTATTTGCTTCTCAGTACAAAAGAGATTTTTTGCTGGGAAAGGGCCCCTTTTTAGCGCAAATATTACTTTGCGCTAGTTTATAACTTTTCAGCATGCTGCAGACTTCTGTACTGCACAGCTTTAAGACATAGGCAAAGTCAATATCTCTGGCTAAACACTTATAAGGTCCCAAAGGCGCGACCTATTGGCTTAGCCAATGCTTGTTTGTTAGAGCTATTGGTGTTGTAACTGCCAATGTCCTTTACACTTGTGTTATGGAGTGGAGGTATTTAGTTTAAGTGGAATTATGTGTGTTGGATTGCAAATGGTAGTTGTGTAATTATGTGGCGTGGAATTGTCTACTGTGGAGTGAATTTGTGTAGTGTATATATGTGGCATGGTGTGCAGTGGATTTATAAGTTTAGTAATTATGTGATGTAGAGCACAGTGGTATAGAGTAAAGTTGTGTAGAGCAGGTGCGGCCTTCACAGGTAAGAGCAATGGGGCAGGGCGGGGTGGTGGGGGGGAAGGTCAACAGACAACGGTGTAGGTAAAATTAAATTAAAAAATAAATAAAACTACTTCCCTTGTGCTGGAGTAGTGTAGAGTGCAGTGGCAAAGAGTGCATTTGTGTATAGTAGAGTGGGGTAGAGTGTATTAGTATACAGTAGAATGGGGCATAGTATTTTTTTTAAGTGACCTTTTTATTTATTATTTTGTGTATGAATGTGAAGTATATAATGCCTAGGTAGGTGGACATAGAACTAACCTATTCAGTGTATTTGCCACAGATTTCATAAATACTGCATATGCCATCATAAGATGAAACACAAACCTAGCATTTTTAAGAGCGTAATTGAAACACACAAGCAGTTTTTGAAGTTTTGTTAGCAAATTGAATAAACAAGGAAGAGAAGGAAAGAAATGTCATTGTGAGCTTAGTCCCAGTGAATTCCAGGTCATCAGTATAAAGATGGGCGAAGGCATCAAAGCAAATAATGCTATACAGGCCTGGAGTATTTCAAGTTGCACACTGTGGGAAGGGGATGTGCCAAGAATTACAGGTATTTCCAGCATGGAATTTCGGGCTGTGAGACTCATGTTGGGATACTAATGTCTGGCTTTGGTTGTCGTTCTCGTACTGGCGCTGTGGGTGTCGGGCTATGGATCTCGAGCATTGTGTTTGGGGTTGCAGATGTAATACTTGGGGAGGGGGAAGATTTCAGTTTGGGCCGTAGAGGGTCTTAGTCCATGGCTGTGCATCTCCTCATTTGTTTGCGAATGTGCTGGTTTGGCTGCAGATCCCAGTCTAGGGACACGGGGTGAAGGCGGTGCCTCTTGGAGCGGCTGTTGCAGTTCTTTGTCCCCCGCTCCCCTGCTGCCTCCATTCTCAGACACTAACCTGTTAGACTGAACAGGAACAGCAAAAGCTGAGGGTTCCAGCCTCCAGTGGTTCCCACTGAGCTTGAGTGCACCATGGCAGGCACTCTGGGCTGCCTTGGGATAGATGGCAGACCGGAGCACTGCAATCAAAGCTCCATAGCCCGAGCACCGCCGTGGCTCATCGGGGCAAATGCATGCTCGGGCTGCTACTGCTTACGCCTGGACAACTACAACAAGCAGGCCCGCTGTCTATGCTTGGAGTGCTGAGTGAATCGAGAGCGCCAGCTGTTACAGTAGAAAGAAAGAAGGAAGCAGGCTTTGCCACAGCAGATTGTTTCATGTCAAAAAAATAAATAAAAAAACTCTGCCACTCCCACCCAAACACACTGACCTATGCCCTGCAATATTTGGAGATAGGACGTGAAGCAACATCCAAAGCTGCCGACTTTGGAGCTGGGGAACTGGGTTTGAGTCTCAGCGTCTCTGTCTAGTAAAAAAAAAATTAAATACATGATGATTTTGTTAACAAAATAAAACAATGGCAAATCGGAAGATAAATGTAGCATACTGATACAAGTAAGTGTATTAGCAGTAGGAATGTGTGAAGCTTATAGGAAAAAAGCTGACATTTCGAAAACAAGGCAGAAACTAAGCCCGGGCAGAGCTGGCGTAGTGCCACTACGCGGAGTTCCATGGAGTTGGGAAAAAACTCTGTGGAACTCCGCTCCCCTCCACCCTCCCAAATTTAATTATTTTAAAAAAGGCACTTACCTGCTGTGGCGTCTCCGGGCTGCCTCCTCCTTGCCACAGTCTCTCACTCCTCCTCGCCCATGGAAACCCCTACATTGTACGTCTTGCGCTCTCCGCCACAGAGTCGGAGTTTTGCCTGAACTCCACGTTGTCAACGGAGCGCGGAGTTGGCAAAACTTTGTAAACTCCGCTAGCGGAGCAGAGTTCTCCGCCCGGGGTTAGCAGAAGCCAAATAACACTGAAACCTCTAACTGGGCCACCGCGTTGAGCAAGGCATAAACTGTAAGTGCAAGTACATGCTTGTTCCATCACGTTCACTGCCCACAAGAAGCCAAGCCCGCGGGGTCTCTGATAGGTCTTGACAATGTCATGTGAGGCAGAGAATGCCTAATGGGAGAGTGGGTATGTTCTGTGATGTGATATGACTTGCACAGAATTAATGAAGGGATAACCAGGAGAAACAATGAGTGAATGTTCCAGGGGGGTGCGCAACTTCAAAAAGAGGAGGGACAAGAAGCCCAATTGCCCACTGGCAAAGCAAGATTTTTAAAAGACAACCAAAAAGACAAAACCAAACCCATGGGAGGAGTCAGACCCCACAAAGTACATACAACAGATCACCTGACAAGGCAAGGACTGTCTAGGCTTGACCTAAAAATGAGTTGCCAGTCTTACAAGCAATCAGGCCATCGCGTAAAAAAAAGAGAAAAGGACAAGCGAGGACACACTACCACCTTATACATTAAAACAGTGAATTAATGCAGCAGTACTGGTGGCTTTCATGTTGCCTCAATCATCACTCAGGTCTCCAGCTTCTCTCTTTGCTAAGCTGTTAGAGGAGGGCATGACTATTCTGTTTTTGCTTGCCTGTTTCATAAACTTTAGGAATTGTGCTGTGAGTTGATCAGAGGTACCTGACGGGCAGGATTCCATTGTGAGAGTACAAGTGCCAATGTTTACTGTCTGAATAAAGGCTTCAGCCATATGGTTGGGACATATACATTTAACATGGGCTATGGATTCTGATACTGCCCCCACATGGTTGACAGTGTCTATCGGGCCGGTCTTCAGTCTGCCATACCAATGGGCCCTTAGGGGGAATAGGCTAGATCTATAGCTCATCAGTGCCTTTTTTGTTCCTATGACCAAGGCTGCTTAATGTAGGCTGTAATGTTGGTGGAGTCATAAAGTACAAGTGCCAAATTGGAGTGTGGCTTATTGCTGAGTTGTTACCTATCCTGGATGCCAGATAGGAATTTCGCCTGTTTGTTCAAAAGTTTACCTGACAATTTACTTGGCCGTGCGCTATTCCAAAGATCTTCACTCTCTAGTGTGCATAATGAAAGATAATGTTGTTATATAGGCCCATAAGGTACTTTTTTAGAGTATCAGCTCGTGTCCTTTTAAGTTTAAAGCAGTACGAAAGGTGTCTAAGTTGGAGCATCAGTTGACATTTAGTAAGGTTAAACTCTAAACGAAGTTGGGCTTGAATTGTTGTTTTGGCTAGATAGAATAGATGCCGATATGTACTACACTCGATATTATCAAGCCACTTAGCAAGAGTGTCTCTGAAAGCCACCATTTCTTACAAGAAGATGTATGGTTAATTTTCAATCAGTGACCTTGCACACTTTGCCGAGATCAGTCCCGTTTCGCTGTTTTAGCAGTCTCATAAACATAAAAGATATATTCAGGGGCAGAGCAGTGTTTTTGATTGCCTGTTTCTGCAGCATGGTGAGGCCTCTTTCATCAAGCCATATTCCAACGTGTGTGTGTATATATGTATATATATATATATATATATATTGTGCAACTCGCTTCCAACTTCTACTCAGACTAGAAAAACGAGCAAGGACCCAAGTAAGTGCAGATTATTTTCTTTATTGCTGCATTAGTCCGCCATGACGCGTTTCGGCCGTACCTCGGCCTTGATCACATATATATATACATGGGACCCTTCAATTGTTTGGTTTCTATTCACCAATGTTCTGACTAATGGAGCTTTTCTGAAGGAGATTATCTTAGTTTTGTCGGTATTGATCTTCATAGAGTTGCTGGCAGAGTAACTAACTAAATTATCTAGTGCTCCTAGCAAGTACTCGTAACAAGTCCCAGAGTAAAAAAAAATTGTTAATCAGTTTATGGTCATATATCAATAAGGCAAGAAGCTGGCTAAACTATCTATTAGAAATGGGGATCTCTAGTTGGCAGTGGCTTACACCCTGTACAAGTAGGGGCCCTTAGCCTAGTCAGGGTAAGGGAGTTACACACCCAAGATAACCCCTTGGTAGCTTGGCACGAGCAGTCAGGCTTATCTCAGAGGCAATGTGTAAAGCATTTATACATACACACACAGTAACACTGTGAAAACACTACAAAAGGACACCAAACCAGTTTAGACAGATAACCAATATTTATCTGAATAAAACAAGACCAGAACAACAAAAATCCAACATACACAAGTAAAGATATCACTTTTAAAAAGTTCAAAACAGTTCAGTCCATAGTAAACTATGGATGTGCCACTTGAGCACAAAGTACCTGGGATGCATCAAAATTAAAGACAAAAACAGGCGTGGGAAGGTGAAGCACCGGGAAAGCAAAGTGATGCGTCGGTTCCTTACTCCCAGAGGAGGTGATGCATCGGTTCCTTACTGTTAGGGGAGTTGGTGCATCGGTTCCTTACTGCTGGTGAACGTAGATGAAGAACTTGGCACACAGGTGTGATGCGTCAAAAATTCGGACACACTGGGTCGATGCGGCATCGGTGAAACAGGCGCTGCGTCAATTTCTCAGCCGTGTGGCAAGTGATGCGTCGATTTTATCAGTCACACAGCAGAGCCTGCACCGGAGTCGGAGCAGGTGCCTCGGACATCAGAGACACAGTGCTCGGGACTCGGGCTGCGGCGATCTTTCAGCCACACAGCAGGCGCTGTGTCGATTCTTTGGCCGCACTGCGGTGATGCATCGGTTTTTCAACCGCACGCTGTTGCTGCGGCATGAAAACAGGCGCTGAAGGTCGATGTGGTGATTTTCTTCAGTCCTTTGCAGCAAAGCCACCTCCAAGGGCCCAGAACTGGGATTGGTACCAATTGGCAGGTCAGAACTCCCAACAGAGGAGTTTAGGGGCTGAACATGTTGTCTTTGATGGCCCTGAGAATTCGTAACAGGTGGCAAGCACACACAAGCCCTTGGAGAACCTTGGGAAGCAGGATACAGAAAGCAAAGTCCAGTCTTTTCACTGCCCAAGACAGAAGCAGCAAACAGTAGGCCAGCACAATACAGCAACAAGCAGAGTGACTGTTCCCCTCCTACATCTTCTCCAGCTCATCTTCTTGGCAGAATCTGCTCTTAGTCCAGAAGTGTTCTGAAGTTATGGTGTCACAGCACCAGTACTTATACCAGTTTCTGCCTTTGAAGCAGGCAAACTTCAAAGGAAAGTCTTTGTAGTGCACTGCCTTTCCCTAACCTGGCCCCAGGCACACCACAGGGGGTGCAGACAGCTTTGTTTGAAGACAGGCACAGCCCTATTCAGGTGTCAGTGACAACTCCTCCCACCACTCTAGCTCAGGAAGACCCATCAGCCTGGTGATGGGCCATCAAGATATGCAGGGCACACCTCAGCTCCTTTGTGTGACTGTCTAGAGTGAATGCACAAACAGCCAAACTGTCCCCCTCCCTCAGACGTGGATTCCACAGGCAGGCAGAGCCAAAGAATTGTAAAGCAAGAAAATGCCCACTTTCTAAAAGTGGCATTTTCAAACATGCAATTTAAAAACCAACTTCACTAAAAGATGTATCTTTAAATTGTGAGTTCAGGGAACTCAAACTCCAAATCTCTCTCTCTTCCCAATTGGAAGTTACACTTGTAAGAGGTTACAAGGGAGCTCCAATGATAACCTTTGGGAGAGATAGTCCTTGCAATAGTGAAAAACGAAATTAGCAGTATTTCACTATCAGGACATGTCAAACACACCAGTACATGTCCTACCTTTTAAATACACTGCCCCCCACCCATGGGGCTACCTTGGGCCTACCTTAGGGGTGCCTTACATGTAGTAAAAGGGAATGTTTGGGCCTGGCAAGTGGATGCGCTTGCCAGGTCGACATGGCAGTTTAAAACTGCCCACACCAACACTGCAGTGGCAGGCCTGAGACATGGTTACAGGGCTACTCATGTGGGTGGCACAATCAGCCCTGCAGGCCCACTAGTAGCATTTGATTTACAGGCCCTGGGCACACACACTGCACTTTACTAGGGACTTACCAGTAAATCAAATATGCCAATCATGGATAAGCCAATCACCATTACAATTTAGACAGAGAACATACGCAATTTAGCATTGATCAGCACTGGTAAAGTGCCCAGAGTCCTAAAGCCAACAAAAGCAGGTCAGAAAAAGTATGAGGAAGAAGGCAAAAAGTTTGGGAATAACCCTGCCAAAGGAACCAGGTCCAACACTATCCTATTCACAACTCTCGTCCTTTGTCTTCAGACTCACTTACTTTCGGGAGGATCCCATCAAACACATTCAGTCACTAATAATTGATGACATTTTTGCATCAATTCACACTGAGTCACGAAGTTGCACATTTTGCTATAGCGACCACAGGGTCTGGATTTAGTTTCTCCTGCACAGGCGTTTGGTGGCCACTGGTGTGAGGAACTCACACATACACCTTGATGAATACATAAAATCAACTGTGAGGAATTTATTTAATATAGCTTCTTTAAACCTATACACTGACCTAACATCGTTAAGAGCTTGCAGGACTTCTTTCTTGTTACTGCATCTTAGGTGTTTTCAAAAGAATCATGCCCTGTAACAGGGAAAACAGAAAGTTTTGCCTGTGTGGAAGTAGACTGAGAAATTGTGGGAGCAAGCTGAAGAAGTGAGATAAATACACAGAAGTAGAAAATACCACCTATTTAATCCATCCAGTGCCCACCCTTGTAAATCAAACAAGGCGCTAGAAAGGCTTGCTTTGTCAGAAAGTGGTGGCACGCTAATGAGGTTCCCAATGAGAATATCACTGCGGACTTCAGCAATACTATGTGAAGTGTGAGAGACAAGTCATTAGAAACTGGGCTCACACTTTTATGATATTTATGCTTTTTGACATTTCTGTCTGTATTTGACCATATTTTTTCCATTTCTGTTAGTATGTATCTATATGTTTTGTTGCTGAAGGAATAACCTTGCAGCTAATATATTCCCACATTTATTTAACCGATAAATGTACACTGAGACCTCAATATCTATATGTTTTTGGTGTGCTAAACTGACATAAACATTAAATGGTAGATTCATTTGAAAGCATAAGCGTTGTGAATTGTAATAGCAACACAGATGCACATCCGCCGCTAATTAGCTTCATTAGGCAATCATAGTCTTATTCTTTTTTTTTACTAAGGATCAATTTGCAAAAAATGGTTGCCCATTGCACACCGGCTTTTTGCGAATGGAATCAGGTTTTGCAAACTGACCTATTTATTATTAGGTCGGTTTGCAAAATCACCATTGGCATGGGGTTGCAGAAAGACCTGCCTAAATCATATTCATTAGGCAGGTCGCAATTGGTAATCCCCTGTGATTGGCTGCAATCACAGGGACGGTGGCCTTCAAGAGGCTGCAGACCACTATTCCTGAGATTGCATTTCAAAACTGGAAACTTTTTTTAAAGCAAACTGTCTTCCCTAAAAAATCAGTAGCGGCTGGTCCCCGCACTGTTTCCAACCCAGCAATGCAGCTGGGTTGGAGAGAGCTTCAATGCGCATGATGCTGTGGCCAGCCTGAGACGGCCGGCCAAACCGTCATGCGCAGTGACAGTAGTGCTGCCCACTACTTTCCCTCCGTGACTGCCCCCCCTCCCCACGATGGCCCAGCCCCCAAGATTCGCTCAGAAAAATAAAATGATAATAAATCTGGTTTATTATCATTTTCTTTAAAAACAAAATCCGCTGCTGATGGGGGGGGGGGGCGACGCTGATCCGCCATAGCGGAGGAACTGCAGCTGCAAAAAGGTCTCGGGGACCACTGCCTCCTCCCTCTGAGGCTGCCACCCGTATCCCAAAGGGATGGGGTCCCAAGGGAACCCTTTGCCCTCTGCAAATCAGTTACCACCTCCTTTGAGAATTCTGTCACTTTTCAATGGTTTTCAACCACAATTGTGATCGCAAACTATTGAAACATACCATACCAAATCGCATTTTGTAAAGAACACCCCTTTAATGCCCCTTCCAAATTGTAATTCATTATGGGTCACAAAACCCTTTTTAGGAGTCGGAAAGTGTTTTCTGACTCGCATAATGGGTCTTGTACATGACAAAAAGGGATTTTGCGAATTGCAGGGTTTGCAATTACAAAATCCTTTTGTATATGTGGCTCCTAGTCTCTGAATTTAACCGTTTTTAAAAATAAATACAGAGAGGAAAACAGATTGTTTTTTCTGTATTTACATGTGCATTCAGTAAAGCAGAACGCTTGAACCTTTATTATAAAATAAGTATTCCATTTGTTGAATAACAGTGTTGTAATGCTGGCACTAGAATCAACATAATTCAAAATGGAAATGGTAAAAGAAATTAAAAAAATTGAGGAATGATGGCTGAAGACCATTTTCTGAAAGCCTTTGTAAATGATGCTGTTTAGAACCTAAACACTTCAATTATGTACATTATAATGCTAATGGTCACATTACTTACTATAGTGCTAGGAAACGATGGCAAGGAAATGTTTTTAATGTTAATGCTGAGTCAAAGCCACTTTCTTAAAAAGCAGACTCTAGGCATAATCTTGCTGGCGAGCGTGTTTTTAAAACGCCGCTTCAGCACTTGTTCTGCAGATTCGGTGCTGGACTTAATTGGATTCCTGAAGTAAATATGCGGAAAACTGCTACTGGGGAGAGGCGCACGGGGACTGAGGTGCTCTGTGCTCTGTGACACCTTCCAGGCTCAGCCCCGATGGATTTTGGGAACATTCAATCACTGGCGGCCCTCGAGGGGCAGCACGTGCTGCACTTCTTCAAGGCAGGCGCGCCACATTAATCACGCCAACCTCCAGGTCGTGATCAGACCAGTTTTCCTGCTGGTCTCATGCATTGTTCCGATAAATACCGTCTTTTTAGCATGCCAGTTTATTTTTCCACTGAGTGTTAATGTTATCCCAATATCATTGGGATGTGCGCATGTGCATAGGAAGACTATACCGGGCCACTCACCGAGTGGACTTTGTAACTATTGATTGTCTACAAGAAAAAAACGTGCAAAGTCAAGAACTAAATTTTACTTTACATTTCACTGGTCTGCCAAGTGGCGCCATGACCTATGACACTATCTGCCATTCTTGGCTTTTCAGGAAACAGCATGATGCACTGTGGGGCTTGTAGTTTTGCTTTTAACACTGTCATTATGAACTTAAATCCCCAGCATGCTAAGTGTTGCTGATTAAAGTGCTAGAATTGGCTGCATGTATTTTAGGTTACCTTGTGCTATCCACTGATTGATTTCTGCTGGCGGTTGATGGTGGGCTCCACCGCCACTTATTTCTGCTGACTGGGGCTCATATTGTAGACCCCTGCATTCAATCAGACAGCGCAAAGAGCGTGATGAATGTTTGCATTCACCACCTTCACTGTGTAGTGTGTCAGCTCTGCCCAGGCTGTGGTCTCCACTGTTACTACACAAACATATTTTTTAGTAAGTGGAGCTAAAAAACTAGACAGTGAAGGTGGTGAGTGCAACCAACAGTTTGTCATGCTCTGTGCACCACCTGATTGAGTTGCAAACAGCTCTATGTAAAAAAAAAAAATGAGCATTAACACTTATTTTTGACAAATTAAGCACTTGAGCTGCTTGCCAGATGCGTTTTTACCATTTTACGAAGTCATCAAGTCCATTTCAAAAACTGCTTGCTTCACACAGAAAGCCAAAAGTAAACCCTGCACACATACTTTGTGAGAGTTCACTCCTTTCTTCACAGCAGACATTAAAACAGGAATTGTTAATGTGAATCATTTTGTCTTTTGTGTAGTTGAACTTTTTATACTGAGTTTCACAACAAAACAAAGGTGCAGCCTGAGCAGCAGCAGCGCGACCCTACCGAGCACAAAGAATAGGTAAAGGACAGGTGATGGGAGCGGGAGGAACATCACCCGGGTCAAGATTGAAAACAGGAGGGTCGAGCATTGGACTTGTGCCTCTTTTCCGTCGCCACGTTTCAACACTCGAATATTGCCTTATAGGGGCAGGTATCTTCATCAGTATCTCGCATCAAATATTGTGAAACAGACCCTGGTTCATAGGGCATGAAACACAAGTGCATTGAGTATATGCTCTGTTTTTTATAAGATGGGGAACCAGCAGTGGAAGTACCCTTTCATCATAGATTTGGTACCCCTTGGGCAGAGATAGTGCGAGTGTCCCTCCATTAGCGGACAGGTACTGCTAGCCAGCTTCAGATCAAGCTTTCTCAATCACTAGACACATACAAATAGGGCAGCAGCAGTGCATTTTTTGTTTCCACACTGAACAGGTAGAGGAGGCCTGTAGCAAAGCAAGTGCCCCTCTCTGAGAGAAGGCGGCAAGTGTAATCTTTGGTTCCCTGCAGAACAGATTCAGCAGGGCAGACTAGCACAAGCTTTCATCACTCACAGAACATGTACAGGCAAGGCAAGAGTGACCTGTAGGTCAGAGACAGAATTATGGAGTGGGTGCATAACTCTTTGACAGTAACACATATTTTGCTGAGTGAGTGAATATGCAAGTTCTGGCACCTCTCTCACTTGGGTAATATTCCATGCCACACCCTGAAAGTTGTGCTGCTGTCACCCAGACACCTGCTGTCAGTGCTGTAACTCCTGTGGTCATATCCTGCAGGTTTGCTGCTATCATTCTATTAGCATGCATATTTGTCAGTGAACCTAAGATCTCAAAAACTGGGCCCATTGTGTAACAATACCGAGGTCTTCCCTGCTTGTGGTGGGAAAGGGAATGGAGAGTGAGGCATGTCCCCAGTAAGGCCATGTAAAGACAATGGCAAAAACAAAATAAAACATGCATATGTGCTGCTCTTTTTTACCCCATCCATTGTGTCTTCTGTCTATACATTCCCTCCTCTGTTACATTCCCCTTTTCGCTCTTGTTCACTCTCTTTCCAACCTCAGTTTCTGCCTCTATTCTTTCATTCCCTTCCTCCTTTTTCTCTTTCTCACTTTCATGCCCTCTCTCCCGCTTTCTCCTCAACTTTTCTCTCCCATCTCAGTCTCTTCCTTTTCTTCTTGTTGCACACTTCTTTGTCAGTTCATACCCATCAACTTCCTCACACTCTTCATTTACACATGCCTCACTCTCACCCTCTTCAATCCTAACAAACTATTATGCAGACCTTCTGCAGCACTGTTCTCATTTTCCCAGTCTCTCACTCCCTCCATCTCTCACCTACCCGGTCTCTAACTTCCTCCTCTCTACTTCTTCTATCTTCCTTAGGGCCAACATACGTTTTTTTGCCTTCCTAGTTCAAGGTACCTTTTTCTGTAGCACCCACTCATCTAGTATTCTCTTTCCCAAAAATGTCCCTGCTCTCTCCTCTCTCTCTCTCTCCCGACCTTGTTTTCTCACAGTTAGTCCCTTAAACTCTTTTTTTAATCATACATCCTCCTGCATCTTCATAAATGCATGGTCCTCACACTTTCCCTTCTCACGCCCCCACCTGCCTTTCTCTATCTTAGTTACCTCTCTCTCTCACTTCTCATACTTTTCATTTGGACATCCATTCCTGTCCATTCTCTGACACACTGCTCTTTCTATCCTCACTTTCCTCATGATCAACACACGTACACCACTCTTCCTGACAGTCATCTCACCATTATTTACACTCGTTTATCACATCTTTCTTTCACATATATTCTCATCTCACTTTCTTCTCATGCCCTTCTCTCAAAGATCCACTTTTCTATCACACAAACTCTACTTGCCATCCCATTCTCACTCACACACCCTCACCTTCACCCCTCAATGAAATAATGCTCATCTTTCACACACACATGCACACATTAGCTTCTCTCTATCAAATCCTATTTTCATCTAAAACCCATTTACTTGCCCGTCTCCTACACTTAACCTTGTCCATACTGACATCTTTTGCTCATATCCCTCTCTCTTTCTAACCTCCATCCATTTTCGCACAAGCTGTCATTTTTTAGGTCTCGCCTAGGCAGCGCGCATACGCTGTCTCTCCGAGACAGCAAGTAATCTTTATGAGGGGTGAAACTCCACCTATTGCCGGGTAATTTGTCCTGCCGCTTGGCATTAGTTAACTCAGGCATTTCATTTGTTATTGGGCTTATTATTGGCTGTTGATCCCATACGTAACTTCCGTTTGTTCCGGAAGCAGCACCGCCTAACTACAGTCTCCTTACGCTTACACAGCGTAATTGTTATTCGGAGAACTCTTTGTTAATTAATGCTTGTGTCAGTGCTCACTGCTCCATGCATGACTGTGTCGTCCCGCACCCCCCCCCCACCTTCGGTGTCGTCACACCTCATTTGCGCTAAGATGACAGAGTAAACCCATGGACAGAGTATGTAATGTACTCGTATGTTTTTTTATAATATGCGTGGTGGTTATATCTTTTTCAAAAAGATGTGAATTGAATATACAATATACATCTGCGTTAACCCCGGACGTAGCGTTCTTCACCGAAACCTGGACCAACACCACCTCGGGACCGGACATCGCCATCCCCCAAGGATACAAGATCTCCAGGAAGGACAGCCCCACCCGTCCAGGAGGAGGAATCGCCATCGTCCACAAATCCAGCCTGAGCACACTCCCCGACGAGCCCACAGAACTGATGGAACACCTTCACTTCAAGATACTGGCCAGCCCCACCGCCACCCTCCGAGGAACCCTCATCTACCGACCCCCTGGACCCCGCGGACCCTTCGCCAACTCCATCACGGACATTATCTCCCCGCAGGCCATCGCATCCACCAACTACACCCTGCTGGGAGACCTCAACTTCCACCTCAACAACCAACTGGACCCCAACACCACATCCCTCCTGGACAACCTCCACAACATTGGACTCCGCCAGATCGTGACCGAGCCCACGCACTCAGCAGGGGACACCCCCGACCCCCTCTTCACTACAGGAAACTCCATCACCTTCAGCCACACCACCGAACTCCCATGGACCGACCATCGTTGCGTCCACTTCACCTTCAGAACACCCACCATCCACAGACACCAGCACCTGCTCCCACAAAGAAACTGGACCAAAATCACCGACGACCAGCTCACCTCCTCACTCAACAACTCTACCCCAACCATCGCGGAAAACGACGACCCCAACACCGCAGCCCGAACCCTGCATAGATGGATCTTGGACAGCACCAACACCATAGCCCCCCTCAAGAAAAACAACAATACCCGCGCCAAGAAAGCCAGATGGTTTACCACCGAACTTCGAGAGTCCAGACGCAAATGCCGCCGCCTCGAAAAGGCCTGGAGGAACACCAAATCCACAGAAGCCCACAACAACTTCAGAGCCGCCACCAACGTCCACCATCAACTCATCAGAGAAACGAGGAAAAAAGCGATTGAAGACAGAATCTCCACCCACGCGCACAACAGCAAGGAACTCTTCAGCATCATCAAGGAGTTCGTCCAACCCACCAGCGAGTCTACCGACATCCCTCCCTCACAAGACCTCTGCGACAAACTCAGCACCTTTTTCCACCACAAAATCAAGAGCATCTACGACAACTTCGACGAAGACAACCAACACACTGAACCCTCACCAACCACCACCGACACCCGGAAACCAGCGATTGACGACTGGACAGCCCTCACCACCGAAGACAATGAAGTCAATCCACTCAGGGGCCACCACGGACCCCTGCCCCCACCACATCTTCAACAGAGCCGCCGACACCATCGCACCCATGCTCCGCCACACCATCAACCGCTCCCTGGCGACCGCCTCATTCCCCAACAACTGGAAACACGCCGAGGTCAACCCCCTCCTAAAGAAACCCTCAGCGGACCCCACCGACCTCAAAAACTACAGACCCATCTCCCTGCTCCCGTTCCCAGCGAAAGTCATCGAGAAAGCCAACAACAGCCAACTCGCCACATTCAATGAAGAACACAACATCCTCGACTCCTCCCAATCCGGCTTCAGAAAAAACCACAGTACGGAATCCGCCCTCCTCGCCGCAATAGATGACATCCGCACCCTACTGGACAAAGGAGAAACAGTAGCCCTCATCCTCCTCGACCTATCAGCGGCGTTCGACACAGTCTCCCAACGCACCCTAATACGCAGACTCTACGACGCAGGAATCCAGGACAAGGCCCTCAACTGGATCCGCTCCTTCCTCTCCGGCAGGATGCAGCAGGTCAGACTCCCCCCCCTTTCCTCTCGGACCCCACAACTACCACCTGCGGAGTCCATCAGGGCTCCTCCCTCAGCCCGACGCTCTTCAACGTCTACATGGCTCCACTCGCCCCCATCGTCAGAACCTACGGACTCAACATCGTGTCATACGCAGACGACACCCAACTCATCCTCTCCCTATCCAACGAGCCCAACACCGCCAGACGCAACTTTCGAGAAGGCATGGAAGCCGTCGCCAAATGGATGAAAAACAGCTGCCTACAACTAAACACCAACAAAACAGAAGTACTCATCATGGGCCCAAACCCCGACGCCTGTAGCGACACCTGGTGGCCCCCCGCTCTCGGAAACCCGCCAACCCCCACGGACCACGCAAGCAACCTGGGAATCATCCTGGACTCCGAGCTCAAAATGGACCGCCAGATCAACTCCGTCTCGTCTTCCTGCTTCCACACCCTCCGCCTCCTTCGTAAGACCTTCAAATGGATCCCCCCTCGAACACCGAAAGACCATCACTCACACCCTGGTCACCAGCAGACTTGACTACGGCAACGCACTCTACGCCGGAATAAACAAAAACCTCACCCGCAAGCTACAGAACATCCAGAACGCCGCCGCAAGACTGGTCCTCAACCTGCCAAAACACTGCCACATCTCCCAGCACCTGCGCACACTCCACTGGCTCCCCGTCGAGGCGAGAATCACCTTCAAGATGCTCACCCACGCACACAAGGCCCTCCACGACACCGGATCAGCATACCTGAACAGCCGACTCAAATTCCACGCACCACAAAGGACCCTACGATCAGCCCAGCTCTCCTACGCCGTGGTCTCCCACACCAGAAAGACCAGATCGGGAGGCCGCTCCTTCTCCTTCCTCGCGGCCAAAGCATGGAACGCCCTTCCGCTCCACCTCAGATAGACAAAATCGCTCCCCATCTTCGCAAGAAACCTCAAAACCTGGCTCTTCGACAGACCCCCTCCTTGATGGATTGGAACCTGCACCCCCCCCACCCCTAGCGCCTTGAGACCCTTACGGGTGAGTAGTCGCGCTTTAACAAACCCCTGATTGATTGATTGATTTGATGTATATATTCATAATGACTCTGGCCTACGTGCTCTCTGTGGCCGCCCGCATGTTTCCAAACAATCAAGCCTCATTCTTTCACTAGAGGCCTAAACAGTCTGCATGTTCACCGCGGAATCCTTTTTTTCACAGCGCCCGAAGTTACCAAATGGGCCAAACGCGCTGGCGGCTTCCCTCTGCATGGAGTCCAGAGCGCTGCGAGTGTTTATTGCAACAACACGGGAGGTTGTCACGATCAGAGATAAGGTGTGTGTGTGAGGGGGGGTATAGCAAAGGGGCGTTAACATGAGATACTTAGGTCCCGTACATGGTTTATATTTTTGTACGCATGAGGGGGGAGGTTTCCAAAGTATGCCCGAATGAGAAGTGAGCGCATTGTATGTGCACAGCTGTCCCCGCACTTCAAGACGGGAGGGGTCATTGTCCACACAAAGCCCGAGAAACACATGGACCGACCCGAGTATGTCTGTTCATAGCGCAGAAAAGGCAATTTCTTCAGCCCGAAGCGCTAGAGAAGTAAAGCTTGCACGCTTTCTTTATTGTTTGATTTTTTTTCACTGGAAGCCCTAAACTGCATAGCTTGTATTCTTCAATAAAACCAAACGAAAACGACTGGGAATGTTTGTCTTCGCTGCCCACTTCTGCCGTATTATTTGTTGCGACGCAATAACTCTTCGTGCCTGCCCCGTAGGAAGAAAAGGATGGAAGAGACGAACCTGCAACGAAAATATGCTGTTGTGTTCGTTTGTTGTGTTGTTTTGGGGGGGGGGATCTTAGTGGATAGAAGGGATGTCAAGTTTTCGCATCAAAGCAATGCGTGCCACACTCCCTGGTGAGCATTTCACCGGATCTATCACCATTGTATTTTGGTGAAGGCATATGGAGTACGAACTACTACGGAAACATTTCTAGTTGCTTTTGAAACTGGTAATTTGTTCTTTATGTAACTAATTGAACTTGCCTCATTATTTAGCATGGTTAATTGTAAAATTCAGTTTCAATTTCTAAATGCCTATTTTCTACAAACTACATAAACCATTAGGGACTGGTCCTCTGGGATTACCGTCAGGGCTCGGAAAAGTCACTGCTGGGCGCTGTGTTGATTTTTCTCAAAGCTGGTTCGGGTAGCATGGAGACACGGCCTAACATACACCCGTATCACACCCAATGAGAAGTAAAGAAGAGAAAAAAACGTTTTTCATCAACAGTGTTGAAAGGATACACTTTACCTAACAGCCCTTATGCTGTTTCAGTGACTAAAGTTAATTCCGTTAAATGACAAGGGAGGGCTGGCATGTACGGTCGGTTCCGGTCGCTCTTACGTCACCAATAATGTCCCTGGCATTCTGTGTGGCGTCTGAAGTGAAGCCGATCCGAGGCGGTAGCAAAGCTTTTCCAAGAATATAAACAGACGGTCTGATTATATTCTTGGAAAAGATTTGCTACCGCTCAGATCGGCTTCACTGCGCTAATTCTACGTGAAGTGGGCGCCATCATTCATCAAAAGGTTTCCGACAAATCGGCCACTTTAACAAAGTAAAAACACCGTTTTCAAACTGTACCCCATACAAGGCAGCCATTAAATAATGAATTGCTTAATAGGTCTTAGACTAGAAGGTGAATGGCTATCGGCCCCGTTCCTGCACCCCCATCGTCAGACAGCCCTCCTGAGCACCGCCACAGCCTGCTGCACCCCCTGCCAGCTGAACTTTGGCCTACGTGGATACTTTTTTCCCTGTTCAACTCATACAACCTCCACCGCGTTTTCTGGAAATCGCCTGGCGGGCAAGCAAATGCACCAGCGGTTCTCTCTAGGTACAAAATGTTCATGCTGGACATTTGAAACTTTGCACACAACTGATGTAATAAACCATAAAGGGCACCTGGATCACACACTCTGCAGCAAATAATACAGCCAGGGAATGCTGCAAGTGCTTCACGTTTACAGTTTTGAGTTAAAGGCATAGCAATATCCCCATATATGTATGCATATCTATAAATATGTAAATAGATTTGTATGTTCTCACATTTCACAAGCGAATATTAGCTACTTTTCCAAACAACAAAAAAAAAACAAAAGAAAAACTAAGGTAGGTAAAAGACATTGTCCTTTACAACGCCAATAGCTGAAAATCATTCCAATGCGAGACCTATTGCATTGCAAATGCTTGTTTCACTTTCACCCTTACACCGACAGATACACTCAAGGATGACTGTGCTTGTTGAATAATAATTTTACACTGGTGAAAACAAAGTTGTGTTCCACAGTTAGTCAGTTTCGACTTAAAGACTGTGCTGATATGGCCCCAAAAGAAAATCCTGTGCAGGATTGTACATTTAAATCAATACAACGATAATTTCAAGATGAAACATGAATATTTAGTTGCGAAAATGAAACAAACTGAAGGCTCGAGCCATTACAAATTGCTGGTTGTGGTGTTGAGCCTTTGGTTTTCCACTTATTGAGAAGCAGCAGTAGCCTAGTATGTCATTCTTATTTGGAGCAGCCTATCCAAAGTCCTATAATCTTTACAGGCACACAGGTGCCAACCTTTTCAGAAAGGATTTGAATGTGCGTACATCAGGCGCTGCGCAGTCCCAGCTTTAGTGCTGCACCTGCTGAAGATGTTGGGGGACCCCATTGTACAATCAAACAACAAGAGAGAGAGGGAAAGAAAAAATGGAACCACTCTTAGTCCCCCTAATAGATTAGCAAATAAACAACAGAAGAGTGAAACCGAAATGAATGAAGAGCTTGCAAGAGGAGTCACTCTTGTTTATAAAAGAACCCTCACTCACCAACCTAGTTGGTGACATGCTTCATCATTGGGTTCCCACCAGAGAGGACGAATGCCTTTCTGGTGTGCTACAACGCCTGATTACAGCAGAGCGGGTTTTTTAAAAATGTTTTTGTGGAAGTGCAGGAGGTGATGGTGCAAACAAGGTTAAAATTGCCTTTACTTGTCCTATAGTATTTAAGTTTTTGGACCCCATTGTACCTCATCACACACAGATTGTGCAAGGCCTATTTTTTTGCCTCACTTGTTGTACTCAGCCCAACGAATTCCTGATGGTGACATGGTGCTTCACGCTCAACCACAATCCATGGATTAAATGGATCTGGAAAACTGTAGATAAAAGTGTGAGTAACCCCATGCTAACAGTGGCATATTACACGTGTGTGTGTCTGTCTATCTATCAGTCAGTCTGTTAGCTGGAGGGTGAATCAAAGATGCAATAGTGGTTTCTTGATGTTCCCTGCACAGGAATTAGCTTGATTAAGGTAAGCTGAAATGTTCCCCTGTTATTCTGTTTTTAAGCTACAAGTGAGAGATGAGCACAAATGATCGCCTTCTCCACTGCTTGAAGCTAACAAAACAGGCAGAGGCCGCATTTCATATTTTAGGATCATCATTGGACGTGCACTCTAGTAAAGGGCTTTGGCTGGTGATGGGATAGTTTCCTACAGCAGTCGATGTGTCTTCTATGTTGTTAGGGAATCTTTAAACGTAGTTCTACTTATGTCCCTACCCCTGAGGTGCAACACAGGGAGTGTGCCCTCCCCACCAAATACTTTTTTAAGATAGTTGCAGGTAGTGGTCACAAAACTGACTTTTAAGGTGCCAGGAACAGTTGGTGTGTAAATTGGGAACCTGTATACAAAGGTGTCAATACTGTCATCTGGAAACAACAGAAACAATTAAGTGGGCTGTAACTCTGGACATAGTGTCTCCGGAATTGTAATAAAAAATCCTCTTTCATGGTAAAGTCGGATTTGACATTACAATTTTAAAAATGCCACTTTTAGGAGGTTGTCATTTTCTTGCCTTAGCCATTTAGGGCTTTAGCCTGTCCCTGGGTCACAAGACTGGATTTAGCTGAAAGTTAAGGTTTGTGTATTCCTCATAGATAGCCACACACAATAAAGAGCTTAGGTGTGCCTGGATGGGCCTTCACTGTCAGGATGGGAGGGTGGCACAGGGCCCAGCTCTACTTACACTTGAATAAGTTGTGTACTGCCTCCTCACAGAGGGCTGCATACCCCCTGTAGTTAGTCTGGAGCCAGGACAGGGAAGGCAAATTTTTTTACTCTGAGCCCCCCCTAAGCAAAATGTTTTGAGGTCGGGCCCCCCTCCAAAACTTTATGGCAAGGATTGGGGGAGCAGGAAGGACATGCCTGCGTGCAGGGAGCGGGGCTTATGAGATGATTTCAGGAATACTTTTTCTATAGCTTATAAACCCCATAAATATGAGACTTATAACACAGAAAATGCATCAAACAAAAACAGATATTATCCCAAACAAACTGCTGCCCATAATTGGGGTGTTGTGAGCCCCTCACACTCTTTGACCCCAATGCAACTACACCTGCTGCACTAATGATAGCTGCAGTCCTGAGTAGCAGGCTATCTCCTCTGCATCTTTTACCTCTGCCCCACCATGACGGATCATCACCTCGGTCCCAATGCTTGAAAGGAAAATAAGCTCAGATGCCCCTTTTTTAAAGGTAGACAGTCATAACTGTGATGCAGTGGGCCCCTCAAATCCCTGGGCCCCAGTCCTGCTGCATCTACTACCTTAATGATAACCAGCAGTGGCCACATACACACTTGGCAGCAGAACCAGCTTCACTAATGAATGTCCCTTTAATAAAAAAAAACACTTATATTGTCCCCTTCTTTGGGGTATCTCTCTGAAGAAGCTGGCTCTGGCAATTTGTAAACATAAAAATGAGTCTGCATACAGTGCTCCATATTCTGGGCCTTCTCTTTGACAATATCTATGAATCTCGCTCCTTTCCTCAGTCTCCTAGACCATTACTGTGAGGCCCCAGGGATCGAGAGGATTAGGGCTCTGGATCTGAATGCAACCCTGCTGGCCTTCTACCTGCCACCCCATGGACTCAGCTTTCACACAAAAACCTGCCCCTGAATGGTTAATGCTGACTTTGAGGTGCCTCTGCCTGAAAGCGAAGGGTGGGTGGTAGTGCAGAAAGTTAAAAAAGAAACCAGCCTTCTTACCAACCATTAATTGATTGAGTCACTTAAAGCCAGGGCCACTGGAATTATGAGTTTCTGCAGCAGCAGCGTTTTCCACATAATTATCAGTTTACTGCATTTGCTACATAATCTGCAGATTTCAACAAAAAAACTTGATTCTAGCTCAAACGGAACAAAAGTTAATTAAAGCGTGGCAAAGTGTTCCGGAGCAGTGGAAGGCCCTTTGCAAAGATTGACTGGTAATCTTGTAGTTGCTTACTACTGTATTTGGGTGTTAAACTGGTATTAATGAGGTGAAATATTTCCCCTGACAGCGTTACCTTGAGTTAAAATGACAAAATAATGAAGTAATGCTAACCACAAAATGTGGCGCATTGTGCCGCATAATTTACTTTTTCTTGCTGCATAATTTAGTCAAAGCTGACGCATAATGTGGTCCTGTTATGCTGAATAATTCCAGTGGCTCTGCTTAAAGCTTCATGGTGGCAAAGATTTATTCTGTGTGAGATGTAATGTAAGGGTGTTATCAGCTGAGATCTGGACTAGTGGAGACACTTACAAAAATGTGTGCATTAGATACAGTTTGATTACTTATTACTAAAAAGTATATTTTGTAAGAACTTGTTTTATCTCAATCACTGCATCATTTTGCAGCAGCCTAGCTTACAGTATGTAAATACTGTTTTAAAATAATGACTTACATATTCACAGTGCTTTCTGCCACAGGCTGGGACCTCATAGCACTATAAACAGGGCCACTGGAATTATGCGGCAGGAAAAGGCCAAATTATGCAGCAGCGTTGACTAAATTCTGCAGCAAGCAAAGGCGAATTATGCTGCATAATGCTGCATATTTTGTGATAGCATTACTGCATTATTTTGCAATTTTTACACTTGTTAACACTGTCCTGGCTTTTATTGCCCCTCATAAGTACCACATTAACACCTACATATAGCAATAAGCAACAGAAAGGTGACCAGTCAACCTTTAGAAAGGGGCTTCCACTATGAGGTAACATGTGTTGCTGTATTTTTAGTAACTTTTGAACCGTTTGAGCGAGAAACAAGTTTTTTTTTTAAATCTGCAAATTATGCAGCAGATGATGGATTATGTGGCAAATGTGGGAAATCCATAACTATGCACAAAATGCCAAACCTACACAATTGCATAATTCCCGTGGCCCTGACTATAAATACAAAGGTCACTATTCCTCTGCACCGACTAGGGTTCAATTATGTGTTGCTCAGCTTTAACACACACAGACATCTGCAGTGATGGTAGTCGCTAACTGAGGTTTCATAACCTAAAAGAGTGCATTTATCACCAGTTAGTTTAACTTGTATTTATTATCCAATTAAGCTGTTATTGCATTATTTTAACTTTAATTTTGTATCATTGCATTATTTTATACACATTTGCATGACTGTGAAAATACAAAACACTTAGGCTTTTAATTTTTTTTAGCAACCTCTTTGACCCTGCCAGCACACCAGGGGCGCAACTAGACCCGAACTTCGGGGGGCTAACACTCCCAGCCAGGGCTGCCCTAGCACTGGTCGCGCACGGTGCAACAGTCTTTTTTGGCACCCCCTCCCCCATTTCCTTCTTCTCCATGAATTCCCTCACTACCACTCACCAACAATGCACCTCATCTCTCTATAGCACCTTTCAGACAAGCATTTCATTTTTTTATAGCGCTACTCATAGTTTACTCACACTCACTTCTGTGATCTGCATGGTACACGTTCTTTGTAGCAGGCACATTAACCCTCTGCACTGTGTGGGTGGCAGGAGTGTCCATGTGAGTGCACTGTGAGCGATGCAACAGTGTGAGAGTAGGGTAAGAGGAGTGCCTGCAGGGTGAGTGAGGTGACCATATGATTTTGGGTGCGGATGTAAGTGCAGAGTTGGACGAATAAATGCATGGTTAGTGATGGGCTTGTTTGAGTGAGATTGCAGATTGAGCCGTGAGGGGGGCAGGTGAGTGAAGTGTCACATGAGTGCAGGGTGAGTAGTGTGCTCGTGTGACTGCAGGGTGAGGTACAGGGTGAACAGCACAAGTGCATTGTGAGAGCAGAGTGATCGCTGTGAGTGCAGGGTGAGTGTGAAAGTGAAGGGTGAGAATGAGGAGTGAGTTGCCTGAATGCAGGGTGCATTCCCAGACACTTGAAGTAAATCAGCATGTTATTGACGGCGGCGTAGGGTTTTAGATAGAAGTTAAACTATTGCTATCATGGCATTAATCAGGGATCGAGGGTGGGGAAATAAATAATGTGCTGATCCTACAACAAACCTCCAGTCTTATGATTAGGGTTGCCAGCTCATTATTTTGATGTCGCAGACAGTACAAAAATAAACAGTCACCTAAAGCCGTATTTTCAGCACTTATCTGAACCTACTTCGAACAGCGAATATAAATAGAAAGCACTTTTAATTATGTTCTAGGGCGGCCTGAATGATCCATGACTGATAATTAAAGGGAACAAAGACAGAAAAGTCACATTACAAATGAATACATACTTTTTTATTTATAACCCTATTTAGTGTCAAGACAAGGTCTTTGCAGGCTCTTTAAACAACACATGGCTGGCATTTTTCTTTTGGCAATTCTACGTTATATTCCTTTTCATGAAATGCATTCTCACACTAGTAAATGTAAAATACAAATATAAGGAAGAGGCAGAGTGGGGGCCCAGGGGGTACTGGAACCAGAAAAAAAACTAAGCCTTGGTAACCAGTTTACAAAGATATGAAAATATGCAAATGGTCTTTAAAGACCTGTGAAAAACTCCGGAGATAAGACTCCAGACACTGCCCAGCAAGCCCACAGCAGCACACTCACTGACCTCCGGCCCCAGGGCACTCTGATCTCACTTCAAGGGCTTCGGAGTAAATGAAGACAGCCTGGAAATGCAGCAAATAAACATCGCCGCACTTCCAGGCCATCTTCATTTACATGCACTTGCAGAGGCATTTGCGCCCCCCTGGGTATCCATCCACGCCCCCTCCCCCCAGGGGGGCACGCCCCACAGTTTGAAGACCTCTGCTTTAGAAGCTTCTCCCCCTCTTCAAAGGCACAACTGGGTATAAATATTGGACCTAAGACACCAACTCTTCAGTACACTTCTGTACCTACGGATACTCTGCCAGGAAGAAGGATTGCTGTGCTACTGAAAAAACTGCCACTTTGCCGGACTTCTGCCCTGTTGGACTATTGTCTTGCTGCAATGCTACCTTGCTGCCTGCAGCCCTCCTGCCTGAGTCAGAGGGATTTTGACCTGCACCCAAACCCAGGATTTCCAGAGTGACTCCTAGGGCAAGTCTGCTGGCCTTCTGTTCTGGGCCACAGGGTCATAACAGCCTGTAAACCGCTTGCACCAGGACCGATATCCAGGCGGAGCAAGTCCCTGACTCCCAAGTGGTACCCCTTATGTCCTGGACCCTTGGTGTGGTCTCAGAGAGGCTGAATTGAAGTTTTTGGGCTCTTCGCAACCGTGAATGGGTTTGATGGCACCAAATCCTTGTCACTTGCACAGCCTGGCAACGCAAAGTTCCTTCAGTCCGACCCTTCGTGCTACAGTATCAACCGCTTGTATGGACCAACAACGCGAACCACCAGCCCTTCCGTTTGCAATGACAACAGGATCTTTGCGCTACAAGGATGACTGCCTGCACCGCTTTCCATGCTTCTTGTGACCCGCTCCACCGCTAATGGGACTCTTTAGGCTAGACTGAGAAGGTAACTTTTCAACTGGACTAACCTGGCCCCTGTATCCTACCCGCGCTCCATCGCGGTCGACATGAATTTTTGACTTTCTCGCAGTCTCACATGACCAGATAGGTGTGGTTTGCGCTCTGTGTTTTTTGGCACTATTTTACCATTAAATCTTTAACATTGAATAGCTCTGGTTTTACTGGTTGGATTTTTATCATTTTGGTCTTGTATTATTCATTATAAATTATTACATTTTTCTAATCTGGTGTGGGAACCTTTTGTGGATGTGATTTCACTCTGTTACTGTTTGAAGGGTTGCACAAATACTTTACACATTGCCTCTGAGTTAAGCCTGCCAGCTCTGTGCCAAGCTACTAGAGGGTTGAGCACAGATTAATTTAGGGTTTGCTTGTGACTTCACCTTGAGAAGGATTGTGTTTGCTGCTTGACCAGGGCTCACATCCCAGCCAATCAGTAACGTAGTTTCTTACAACTCCCCATAACACTGATTACTGTTACATAGGTAGTCTATAAGCCTTGTGGATGGGGGCCCTGTATATGTTTGTTGGTGGAAAAACCTCTGTATAGAAGAAACTCTGTATAGCATCTTGAAGTGGCATATTTTCCACTAGCGGTGGGACCCCCGACAGATTAATGTTTGCCACCTTGGAACTTCAATCTGGATTTCCAGGTGGATCATTGAGTTTACTACACTGTCTCTGAAGCTTCTGTTGGCTTGGTTGTGTTTGATTTGCCACTCTAGAGGCTTCTATTTCCCCATTGTTGTTGTCAAACCATGTAGCATCAATTCTGCTTTGTACCACTTATCTAGTGCCAGTGGGATATTCACTATCGATGTGACCCTTTGACAATGTTTTTGATGTACTCTGGAGCTCACTCAGGGCCCCCCCAGATCTGGGAGGTGTCATTGTAGGAGCCGCCAGTCACCACAGGCACAGATGTTCCTGAGGAGTTTCCACTCCTGCCTGATCTTGTGGATGGCCATGGTCCAAATAAATTGGAAGTAGCTATCTTATTTTTGCCCTTTGGTGCTTTTAGAGACATTGCTGCAGGACGCTTTCCTCTAATTGTTTACCAAACTTACACTCCACCCCATGTGTCCACAAAAGGTCATCTTCTGGAGTTAAGACACACTGTGTCCCAATAGTCAGATAGAGGGCATATCCAGTGGCCTTCTATCCGTGCTGTCTTCTCCAGAGGCCCATCGACCGGCGGGAAGACAAAGCAGGGCATTCCAGTTTACTGCCTCCTTGGTCTCGTCGCTGGCGCCACCTCGCCTCTCAGGGTTCTTTGCTTTGGAACTCGGTGAGTGTCCACTCTGAGCATGCAGCAATATCTCTTTCTCTGAGCAGCCAGACAGCAGACAGCATCTTAAACCACTTGATAGTCGGCTGGGTGGCAATACGCAGTTGAAGTTCACTCCAACAGCACTGTTTCCTCTCCCTGGTTAGTCCACTGATTCCAGAGCTGCTCACCCATTGGGAACCAGCATTAGATGAGTACACCTCCTTCTGCCTCCTCACAGGACCCCCAGAAGATAGGTCCACTTCAGAGTCCCAAGGGGGTATATCTCCTTGTAGACCTTGTGGGTGAATGTTTCCTGTTCACCTAAACTCTGTGCTCATCCTCCCTTCAAGCTCATGTCTCTCCTTATCCTAAAGAACCTTCCTGGCATGGAAGAACTTAAAATCGTGGACCTTAATAGCATTATCAGAGTTGTGGGTTATGCCTCCCACAGTAAATCTGTTATTACGTGCATTATACTTTCTAACCTTTCTAGCCCCTATTGTGGCTATTACCGTTCCTGTGGTTTGCCCTCCTTACCATCCACAAGGGGCGGTCAACATCTGGCGCACTTCAAGCTTGTGATTGCAAAGCACTAGATGCAAAATTAACTCAGGATTTCTTGGTATTTATTGAGAGATGTATACATACCTTCCAGCAAGAAACCCAAACATATCATAAATAAGAGACAGAATGGTCTGTATTCAGTGATACCAAATCTGGTATATCTATGTGAAAGGACGGCCGTCACAGGTGAGATGCATAAAAACGTCTTGAATTTTTTTTGAAGCTATTACAAAAATATTCTTGTTCGGAAATGTGTTAATCGAGATCCTTAAAATAGAATTAGCATTTTTCTTCCGTATTCTGTTTATACTCTTTTTAAAAAAATTGGTTCTAACAAGTTTTTTTTCTTGTTTCCTTTTTTAGCTAAACAGAAGCAGAAAGTGGTGAGTGCCACCTTCACGCATCTTTCTATAACCCTTGGCAATTTGCAGATTTGTGATCCTAATTTTGGTACTGTTGGCCTTCCTTCTTTCAGACGGAGCACATTCCTCCCTATGACGTTGTGCCGTCCATGCGGCCGGTGGTGCTGGTTGGTCCATCGCTTAAAGGCTATGAGGTATGAAAACATACTTATTGGCTTTAGCATCTGTATAAAAAAACATGCAAGTCTACGTCCGGAAGTGCAGCCAGACCTCTGGGGACACTGTTTCATTTCAGCTTTACAAAGATAGATATATGTTGGTGCATGATGCCTGTTTACTGGGGACGGCTGCGGGTAGCCTCTGCATGTCTTTAATGTCCATACTCACGCCAAGTGCATTGCACTATATTTTTGCCTTTAAAGATAATATCAGATTGACTCGCAGCTTCAAACTTTAATGGATGCATGCAAATTTTTGGTAGCATTGCTATTTTGCGGACTCATTTTATGGGCTGTGCAGAAGCTGCCTAAGGATATAGCGTTAGACCTGGCATCAGTTTTGTAATGGGGCATAACATGTTGTAAATGTCTCTGTGACTGGTTTTAGGGGACAGTACTAAGCTTGATGCAATGTTTTAAGCATGCAGGCTCTAATTACGAGTGGCTCAGAATAATCCCCTTTATTCTCCTCCACCGGAATTACCATTACGGAGAATCCCAGTATTTCCAAGAAGGGTAAGTAACAGACATTACAGGTTTTTGGGGAATAACATGAGAGAGGTGAATTTACCAAGACCACTGACCTGGTCAGTGTGACTGCTGTCCCTCTGCGCAGCTCCACCACTGAAGGTTGCCCCTTGAGCCCTGAGCTCACTCTTGCAGGGTGTTCGAGGCACTCCTCCACCCGCAGGCTCCTGCCTGCGCCTCATCCCTGGTGGTCTAGTGGAAGAGCACTCCGCTCTTCTGCTGTTCTGCCTCTTCTTCTCTTGCTTCTTTTTTCCGTGCCCTCATGCCTCTTTTCCTCTGTGCCCTCCTTGTTCTCTTCTCTGTCTTTTTTTTTTACTGTGTTTCTCCTCCTTTTTTTTGCCGCCTGTTTTCTCCCCTGCCGCTGCCCCCCCCAGTGTGTTCTTCCCGCCTCTTAGCTGACCCGCCCTCCCCCGATCCCTACTTAATGGCGGCCGCTGTGTGGCCGCGCAGTGGATGCGCGCAGCTGGCGTGCCGAAAGCGCACCAAAGGCAAGCTCGTCTGCGCCCGTCCGCGACCTGACCGCGACCTGTGCCAGGGACCCTGGTCTTCCGACCTGCCTCCACTACGACTCCAGCACCCTTCACAGTCTCAACCCCAGACGCAACAACAACTGCCAGCTCTAGATGCCGAACAACACCCAAGGTACTCTCGCCTGTCAACACGCACCTTCACCCACCTCCGTACCCCAGCAGCACCCCCCAGCCTACCGGACTTCACTGCTCACAAACCACTCAACTGCATCCTCCTCAACGTGCGTTCCCTACACAAACACGCCATAGAAATCTGGGACCTCCTCAACACCTACTCACCCGATGTCGCCTTCTGCACAGAAACCTGGACCAACGCCATCTCTGCCCCCGACATCGCCACCACCATTCCCGACGGATACAAGATCCTGCACAAGGACCGTGCCATCCGCCCAGGAGGAGGCATCGCCATTGTTCACAAAAGCACTCTCCGCATGACGACCACTGTCTCGGACGACACAATGACCCTCATGGAGCACCTCCACTTCCAGTTCAAGACCAACTCTAAAATGACTCTCCGCAGAACTCTCATCTACAGGCCGCCCGACCCCCAGGCTCCCTTTACCAATGCCATTACCGACCTCATTGCACCCCACACCCTGCCTCCACAGACTACATCCTACACGGAGACCTAAACTTCCACCTGGATAACCACAACGTCTCAAACACCGCCTCCCTCCTAGAGAACCTTGCCAACATGGGACTGAAGCAACTAGTCACCGCCCCCACACACACAGCGGGACATACACTCGACCCCGTCTTCGCCGAAGGAAGCAGCATCTCCTACAGCCACACCACGGAACTCCTCTGGACAAATCACCACTGCTCCCACTTTGCCTTAAAACAACCCACTGTACACAAGCACGCCCATCGCCCCAGCAGAAGCTGGAACAAAGTCACAGAAGACCAGCTCACCTCCGCCCTCATCAGTACCCCACCACCGACTGCACCAGATGCAAACACCGCAGCATGCAACCTCCACAGCTGGATAACGAACTGTGCCGACACACTCGCCCCCCCTCAAGAAAGCCACAGGAAGACACATCAAGAAGGCAAGCTGGTTCACCCCTGCACTCCAAGAATCCAGACGCTCCTGCAGATGACTCGAAAAGACATGGAGGAACAACAAAACCCCGAAAACACGCGCCACCTACAAAGCAGCCACCACCGCACACCACCATCTCATCAAATCCACAAGGAAGAAATCCCTCCAAGACAGAATCCTCACCAACACTCACAACACCAAAGAACTCTTCTCCATCATCAAGGAAATCGCCAAACCCTGCAGCGATACAACAGAAGTCCCACCCTCCCAAGACCTCTGCAACAGACTTAGCACCTTCTACCACCACAAGATTAAGATGATCTACGACAACTTCAACAACCAAGACCTCTGCATCGTTCCAGCTCCCCCTCCATGCGACGCCACCCAACAGACCCTGCTCAAATGGACCCCACTCATGACAGAAGACACCTTGAAGACCATGAAGAGCATCCACTCCGGAGCACCCTCAGACCCCTGCCCACTTCACATCTTCCACAGAGCCACTTCAGCCATCGCATCCGAACTACGTCAGACGATCAACAGCTCCTTCGATACTGCCACCTTCCCCGATGACTGGAAACACGCCGATGTCAACCCTCTCCTGAAAAAAACCTCAGCAGACCCTTTGGACCTTAAAAACTTCAGGCCCATCTCCCTGCTTCCATTTGCAGCCAAGGTCATTGAAAAGGCCGTCAACAGCCAGCTAGCAAACTTGATAGAAGCTAACATCCTGGACATCTCCCAATCCGGATTCCGCAGCAACCACAGCACCGAGACCGCCCTACTCGCTGCTACCGGTGACATCCACTCCCTCCTCAACAATGGCGAAACGACAGCCCTCATCCTCCTGGACCTCTTGGCTGCCTTCGACACCATCTCCCACCGCACCTTAGCCACCAGACTCCATGATGCCGGCATCCGCGGCAAGGCCCTTGACTGGATAGGCCCATTCTTCACCGGTAGAACTCAGCGGGTCAGACTCCCTCCCTACCTCTCGGAACTGACAGAGACCAACTGTGGTGTGCCCCAGGGCTCCTCCCTCAGCCCCACCCTCTTTAATGTCTACATGGCCCCCCTCGCAACCATCATCAGGAACCACGGGCTCAACATCGTCTCCTACGCCGACGACACCCAGCTCATCGTCTCCCTCACCATCAAAACAAACATCACCAAACACAACTTCCAAGAAGGGATGAAAGCCGTCGCCACCTGGATGAAGAACAGCTACCTGAAACTCAACTCAGAGAAAACAGAAGTCCTTATCCTTGGCTCCACCGCCTCCGCATGGTACAACTCCTGGTGGACCCCACCCTCGAAAATCCCCCACCCCGACGGACCATGCACCAAACCTCTGCACCATACTAGACTCAACGCTCACAATGAAATGCCAGATCAACGTTGTCTCCTCAACCTGCTTCAACACCCTCCGCATGCTTCGAAAGACGTTCAGATGGATCCCATCCAAATCCAGAAAAACTGTCACGCACGCTCTCATCAGCAGCAGACTAGACTATGGCAATACCCTCTATGCCGGAATCAACAAGAAACTCCTACACAAACTCCAGACCGTCCAGAACGCCACAGCCAGACTGATCCTAGACATCCCCCTTCGCAGTCACATCACCCAACACCTCCGTGATCTCCACTGGCTCCCAGTCGAAAGAAGAATAACCTTTAAACTTATACAAGGCCCTTCACAACACCGGACCAATATACCTGAACAACCGCCTCTTTCCACGCACCTAAAAGACATCTCTCTGATGAGCCAACCTCGCTCTGGCCTCCATTCCACGCATGTACAAGACCAGAACGGGAGGAAAGTCCTTCTCCTACCTCACAGCCAAGGCCTGGAACAACCTCCCCCTCCACCTCTGGCAAGCCCCCACACTGCCCCAGTTCAGGAAGGACCTCAAGACTTGGCTCTTCTGATGACCCTAGCACTCAATGGAGCCGAACCTCCCCCCTGCGACTTGAGACCCTCAAGGGTGAGTAGTTGTGCTTTACCAACCCTGATTGATTGATTGATGCCATGGCCCGCCTGTTTTGCCCCACCTGGTGACTCCACCTGTTTATTGCCGGTGGAATCAATCTGTGGATAAAACACAACGGAGCTGCGGTTTTCCAGCAAATCTTATAATACAGAACATCTATTTTTCAGTTAGCATGCTTTTTAAGTTGCTGCTGCAAAATAGTGGAATTAATTACCACTATCTATCCCTGCAGAATCTTCCTGTTATGCGTCAGACAGCAACTGAATACGTTTCTGATTCCATCATAATCCTACAGTTTCAAATAAATCAATGATAGTTATCAGGGGGCCTGATTTATAGTTTAGCGACAGGATACTCCGTTGCAAACACAACAAAGTACCCTGTCCGCCAAACCCTTGGCCCACCTGTCTTATTTAGAGATGGGGGACCATTAGTATTCCATCAGCATATCTCCCGTCAGCTTCATCAATGGAATACTTCTTCCAGAGGCTGTCAGAGGAAGGATTTTACACCACCGGCTCTATTTAGAGTAGATGGTGTAAAGTCTTTTTTCCTGTCCATCACCACCAGGAAAAACCTGGCGATAAGGGAAAAGAAATCAACAATAATGATCACGACACTCTGGGAAAAACTCCTAGGATATCGGGACATTCCGTTTTTGGTTTTCAAAAACAAATTCCTCCCTTGGGAGTTTGTTTTTGAAAAACAAAATACTCTTGAAAAGTTTGACGGCCCGCCATCATGGCTGACCGCACCATCCATCAAACTTTTCCTATATTGACAGGAATTGTCATGAGAGCAGATCCTGTCAATGTAGAGAGTTGTCCGCTGGGCCAGTGGACAGCTCTAAATTAGGCGGGCAGAGGTTCCTCGGAATGGCAGAATTGTTGTACTCTACCATCCCGACTAAGTAAACTTTGTCCTCTAAGCACTAAATCAGGCCCTTAGTGCCAAGAATCCTTGGTGCAAGCATTGAATAAATACTCAAAACATAATATATATAGAATTATAGATGGGTAACAGTGAAAAATTGTGATGTTTTTCACAGAGAGGTTCTGAGTGAAATAAAATAGACAACGAAAGAGAAGCTTAAGTTGTGTATAATGCAACATCAGAACCCTGAGGTGAAAACCATCCCCGTTATTCACAGTATAGCCATCTATAATTTTATGCTATGTATGGTCCCCAAAATCACCTGCTCCTGCTTTCCGCTGCTTCGCAGGGCAGAGGAGCAACGGAGAAGCCATACATAACCTGGCCTCTCCTTTCTGTCTCAAATGGAAAAGAAAACAAATACCTGCTGCCTGCCACCCACCCCCACCACCCTTGGTGCCTTCCTTCTCGCTCTTGAAGCTGTGCCCTTTACACTCTATCAGAGCAGTGAGCCAGCGCCGCACTGACAGGCTGTCAGAGAGTCTTGTCAGAGCAGTCTGGAATTCCTTTATATAGCAACTGGTGTTCACGCTAGTGGCACTCAGTGATAACATACCATTTTATTAATGGATGTCTTGGAGCCCAAAAGCTCTGAGCAGTCCGCCCGCTATTTAGAGTGAGTTAGGGTTATTGCCATTAAAACTAGTGGCATGTAAGTGGTCCTTGATTTTCAGCTCATCCCTTTATAAAACTGAAACCTTGGCAGGCAAAGGTTTTGCAGATTAAAGGGTGCTATAGCCGAAGTGTAGGCTTTGTCGGTCTGAGAAAGTTACACGTTTTTTTTCAGTTCTTGAAATTTAGAGTGGACATCTCCCCATGTTAAAAAGTGTGTAAGGAGTCTTCTTTGTCACTAAGAAGGCCAAAATGGAGCAATTGCCTCATATGGTACACCATCTATTGGTGGAGGGACTAGAGGGGCTCTAGACCCCAGGCGGGGCCAGCACAGGTAAGAACCATGGGGCTGTGGAATGGGGCGGTGGAGGGGCAGGGCAGGGTACGGGTTGGGGAAGTCAACAGACGATGGGATAGGTCAAATTAAATCAAAAAAATTAATAAAACCACTAACCTTGTGCTCGCCGCATCACCAACTCAGGAATACGGCGAGTGCAAGTTAAGTGGTTTTATTTATTGTTGTGTTTAATTTTATCTATCCGTTGTCTGTCAACTTCACCCACCTCCACCCTGCCGAGCCCCACCGCTCTTACCTGTGCCGGCCGCGCCTGCTAGACCCATGTCGGAGCAACTCCTCCAGTTATCTTCTGTCAAAACGGGGAATGTATCTTTCTAAAATGTCTTATGGAATAGGTCCATATTATGGAGTGACACAAAATGATAGACGTCGTATGCATGGGCTTACGCTTTAGGTACTTTTGCCCACATGGATAATTTTGCGCAGTTTGATCTGCGGTGGTGGAGAATGGCTAGAGAGATTCCTGAAAAATATGGACAGTGAACTTGATGTTCTAGAACTATTCACCAGGGGGTTAAAAGAATGTTTTTAGTTTGTCTGCATGTTGGATAATGATTTATTTTGTAGAGTTTCATGACAACTATAAAAATAAAATAATTTAAAACAAGTTGCATTTCAGTGCCTTCAGGTGACTGACGGTTCATGGAATAGCCATCCTCTTAGGACGTTAAGGTATATAGTAATCGTGTGCCCCACCATGTGCCCTAAAAGTAGGTCTACGTTTGGTGCTGAGGATATACCACCAGAGCGATGCTAACCCCATGAGAACTGGCAATCCTGGGGGGAACAGCAGATAAGAAAGGTGTGAACCCTAAACAGTTTTGTTCCAATTTGCACTAGTGTCACAGTTAATCACCAGCTCATGCTCAGTATAACAAACACCAAAGTATTATTCAATTCTAGGTATTTCTTAAAAGACAAGCATTTGCAATACAATAGGTCTCACATTTGTGAGAGTTTGAGCTATTGACATTGTTAATGATAATGTCTTTTATTTATGTGTTTACAAAACCTGCAAGCAGTGCGAAAACACCACTTGCAGGTTTTGTAAACAAACAAATAAAAGACACTATCATTTACAATGCCAATAGCTCAAACTGCTGTAAATGCAAGACCTTTGTGGCACCTGCGCTAATGAGCGGGGGAAGAGACGGACAGGGAAGAGTACAGTTATGAGAGGACACACAAAAGACAGTCAACCTGCAAGCAAGAGCGATCCAGTGAGGGGAGGGAGACAGAAAGAAAAGACACCCAGCGAGAGACAGTCTGAAGATACATAAGAGACAGCCAGAGTGAGGGTATGCAAGAGACGGCTAGTAAGAGAGGGAGCGGGACTTGGACAATGAGAGTATTTGAGAGGCACTGATGGCAAAGGAGAGGTAGGTAGTGTGAGGGTAGCAAGAGACCAACAGGGCGGAGTACAGTCAGTGAGAGGATACCAAGAGACAGCTTGGAAGCAAGAGAGATCCAGTGTGAGGGGGAGCAAGACAGAAAAAAGAAACAGGCAGTGAAAAGGTACGCAAGAGACAGTCTGAAGGTACATAAGAGACAGCCAGAGTGAGGGCATGCAAGAGACGGCTAGTGAGAGAGGGAGCAGGACTTAGAGAGCAAGAGAGCAATTGAAAAGCACAGAGGGCAAGGGAGAGACTGGTAGGGTGAGGGGAAAAAAGACCGACAAGGCAGAGTACAGTCATGAGAGGACATATAAGAGACTGTCAGCTTGCAAGCAAGAGAGATCCAGTGTGAAGGGAGGGAGACAGAAAGGCAGAAAGAAGAGACTATCAGTGAGAATGTAAGTGGAAAAAGAGGAAATGGGGGGACAAAGCATTCTCGGTGGCAGCTAGCAAACTTTGGAACTCCCTTCCTCTCGCCCTTAGGGCCATTCCACTTTTTCTACCATTCAGAAAGGCTCTTAAGACTTGGCTTTTCTCAGCCTAGCATCTTTCTGGGACAATTTATTTTTCATTCTTCTTCTGGACGGCCAGTCTTCAGCGCCTTGATGCCTTAGGGTGATTGTTGCGCTTTACAAATTGCAAATCAAATCAAATCAAAGTGAGAGACAGTCTGAGGGTACATAAGAGACAGCCAGAGTGAGGGTGTGTAAGAGACGGCTGGTCAGAGTGGGAAAATGACTAAGACATTGAGAGTAACTGAAAGGCACCAAGGGCAAGAGAGGGCAGATAGTGTGAGGGTGAAACAGGCCGACAGCATGACGGAATTGAGAGTGCAATCAAGAAGAGTTGGCTAGTTTTGCAATAAGCCGACAGCCTGCAAGAGCAGATGCAAGAGTCAGCCATGACTGTGGCACCAGGGCGCAGGAAGGTCGATGGTCAGGTGGGAGGGGCCAGAGCAAAAGTGGGGGGAGCTAAAACTCACCTGAAAGTTTCCAAAAGTTTTGCAGGAGGAGGGGAAGGGATGAACAGAGAGCCTCAGGTAGGGAGGGGAG
This sequence comes from Calotriton arnoldi, assembly GCA_963921515.1. NCBI lineage: Eukaryota > Metazoa > Chordata > Amphibia > Caudata > Salamandridae > Calotriton > Calotriton arnoldi. The sequence continues at coordinate 500,257 of CAWUFW010000621.1, read as the reverse complement.
TGGGAAAGACTCATGGGGAGGGGAGCCTGATCACAAGTTCTGGGATAGCAGAAGAGACAGGCTCAGAGACAGATGAACTGGGGCTGACTCAGGTTCAGATGTTTTGGGGGTGGTTGGGGACCGTTTGGGATGGTGTGCGGGGGAGGGAGGGGTGCGAAGACGTGGGCCACAGACTCTGATAGACACTTAGGAGGGGCAAAGAAGAGATGTATGCCCAAGAGCACAATGTGTGCTGGGAGCGAGACATGACTCCACGTGACACTGTTCATGCAATGCAGTGTAATGTGTCTCCGGGGCAGAAAAAGAATAGCAGGTTAGTGTGCATGTTGGTTGTGTGTGGATGGTGGGTCCAACAGCAGTTGAGGCTGGCTCCCCCGCCCCCACCCACCGGAGGAGCAGTAAACAGGGTCTAGGCCACTGAAGGGGCCTCTCTGGCAACGGGCAGTGAAGAAGTGACCCCCGAGGCTCTGCAGCTCACCCGGGGCAGAGGCCTGTTCGAATGGTGCAGGCTATACCAAGCTGTGTTGTGTCTAGTAACCACCTTTAGAGGGGCCACTGGTGAAACGAGCACTGGGAGGTGGGAGGGTTGGGGGATTGAGGTCGGGGGAGCTACACACGGTGCAAGGGTGAAAATGAGCTCCACCTAAGCTGTAAGACCCCTATATTTCACAATACCAACTGAAAACAAGTGCATGGTATTGTTTGAGACTTCAGATTTTAGCCTGCATCGAAATACCTGTATTTTCCGGCACGCTCTGGGTCAGCCAGTGCCCGGACCACAGTACCATGGGGTACAGTGCTTTGTTTAACGAGGTGCCACCACTTACTTTCACTCTCTGTTGTAGTGCAACAAGGGTGGAAAGTGACGGTTGGGAGAGAGGCTGAGGAGCGGAACTAATGGGGCGGGAGGTTAAAAAATTAGATACACTTTGTGACTGCAGGGGAACCCCTCTCCACTGTGACAGCATTAATGAACAGAGTGGCGGTGATCAAAGCACTTTCGTGACACCCCATGTGACTGATATGGCAACTGGGACAGTGCTGCAATATCCCAAAACAAGCGCACAGAGTGGTCCCGACTCTACCCGCACCCCTCCTCCAAAAAGCGGCTGCATCAGAGCTGCCGACTCCGGACCTGAGGATCAGTGTTCGAGCCTCAGTGTCGCTGAACATCCTGTGAATCTGGGCAAATCACTCCAGTGCCGACGCTAAATAATTGTACAAATTTACATAAAAAAGCAGCGATCTCAGAGGGGTGGCCGCGTAATGTAAATAGACACAGTAATGTAAACCAGGCTGTTCCAGACGGTGTGGGAGAGCCGCGGGTCCCTCTCCAGCTGCTTGTCCTCGCTCAGCCGCCAGCTCAGTTCATCGCACAGGGAGTGGGGGCAACGTGAGGGGGCGGAAACAAAGTAAAGGAGAACACGATGGAAACAAAAAAAAACCATAACAGATTGCACGTCATTTCCGTCTCAACAAGATCGCTCATGGCCAGGTGCCTGCTTACCCCTGCCTACCCCTGCCTATCTGCACCTCGTGCCCCTTCCCAGAAAATATGTAGCACCCTCCCCTCTGACCGTACAATACCCCTTTGCACACCAACGCTCCACACTCTGCTTGCTAATCCCAGTGGCACCTACCAACACAAAAAACACTGGGGCAGGCAGCCCTCCAGTCCGGCCTGCAACCGGCCCCCGCTCGATCCTCAGCAACTCGCTCTTGCCCGACATGTGAAAGGCGATCACCAGGCTGTTTCAGATGGTGCGGGAGAGCCGCGGGTCCCTCTCCAGCTGCTTGTCCTCGCTCAGCCGCCAGCTCAGCTCGTTGCACAGGGACTCGGGCAACGGGAGGGGGCGGGAACAAAGTAAAGGACAACAGGATGGAAACTAAAAAAAAATTATTTGCAATGCTATAGGTCTCGGATTTAAATGCGAGACCTATGGCATTGCAAACAAACGGCCGCCATTGTCCCAGCGGCTTCAAAAGTGAAAGTGGACGTGGCCCTCTGAATGTAAGCAAAGCACGTCGTGGTGTCTAACGTAGGGAAAACTCAATAAATAAAAAGTACACGTACCGTGTAACAACCAAGTAAAGGGGCCAGTAGCCATGGGAGGATACAAATGACGACATGGCCCTACCAAGGAGGGACTAACAAGCCTCATAACGAATCAGAAGACAGCATTTACAAAGGACAAACAGACAAGCCAATGCAAATCAGGGCGGGGGAGTGGGCAAAGCTTCTCTCCGTACTGAACTACCACAGATCTTCGCAGAGCAGCGCTTGCGCGCTGGCTCAGGCTCGACCTAAAAAAACAGTTAGGCAGTAAACATATGAAGAATAAATATTTACAACAATACCTACTTAAATTTGGTTAGTGGTGTGATTGCTTCTTTCAGACCAAACCAGCAGTGCTAAGTATGTACCCTGAATGGAAAAAAGTCAGTGCTCGAAGGAGTGTGGAGTTAAATAACTAAAGCTGATGCAGCTGTTATCTCTCGGACAAAATGTGTGATCTTTTGCACATGAGTGGTTGAAGAAGAAAGACCCTGGATAGCATGAATCTAAGGAGGTGAACTATGGCCAGGACCCGCCCCAAAGACATCTAGTCCCCATTAGAATTGTACGCCGACACCCAGAAGAGAGTAGAAGAGCCTGTGGCTACTGCTGGGGGTGACTTCCTGCTGCACTCCCTGCCGCTGTGATTTCGGCTCTTTAGGGGTTCTAGTTCGGCTGCAGTGCGATGCATCTGCCGTCATGCATTAGAGTGGGTACTGTGAAGCTCCCTTTGGGGAGGCTTAATATTCTCTCCCCTTGCTGAGTGGCCCTCCTTCCCCTTTTCATTTGTTCCACCCCCTCCATTTAGCAATGTAAGCGACAGTGCAGTAAATGAAGATATCATTTAGTGAATATGTGGCATTGGAAATCTTGTGAATGTAATTGACTGTATACTGCTCGCTTATGATTTGTCTGAAAATTTCAATAAAAAAATGTAAAAACAAAAAAAAAGTTCTTTCCAGGACCATATTTTAGGGACGGTTCTTAGTAATAAATGCTGGAACGCTCACAGTCAAAGCAAACTCCAATGAATAAAATAATAATAATTCCAGAGTTGTAGAAATAATCTCAAACCGAGCTCTATTTACAATTCTTCTTGCGTGCTTGTGTGGGAAATCTGTCAACAAACAAGGGGGCTTATTTACAAGCCCCTTGCGCCATTGGTGCGCCACTTTTTATATGATAAAAAGTGACTCACCCGCGGTACAAGCGGCTCGTAAATAAGCGCCAGGATCTTCAGACCACAGACACAATGCTTTTCTCTCGCTGCCTCCTTCATTATAAGGAGGGAGTTAAAGATTCTCACAGCATGCATGTCACTTTGAACTGAAGACAATCCTTTCTAGGAGTCAGCAGCCATGCTGTCCTGCCAAACCTTTGAAAATATGAAAAAGCATCTAAAAGCAATCCTTATCTGGGTCTAAATTATGTTAAAATAATAGCACTAATAATTGTGATAGGAAAAAGGAGCACACAAAGGAGAATACTCTGCTTTCAAGCCTTGTTTCTTCTTATGTTAGACAAGACAATAAAGCTGGATGTTCTGAAGTATATACTTTTCCAAGTTTTTCCTGAGACTGTATGCCAACAGATGCTTGATAGTATCTGCGGAAATTCTGTAACCAAACAACACAGGAGCCGCTCTGAGACCTTAGGTGAACAAGGGTACTTGTATATATAACACCAATGCCCATCAAGGTATCGTTTCCGGAAAAAACATGGATAAAGATTTCGGGCCAGATGTACGACCCTATTTTGCATGCGCAAACGGGTTTGCGACCCGTTTGCGCATGCAAAATCTAATAGGGCCATGTACAAAATCCCTAAATAGCGAGTCGCAATTTTTTTGCGACTTGCTAAATAGGAATTGCGAGTTGCTATTAGGAAGGGCGTTCCAAGGGCTTCCCTTCCTAATAGCGAGTCCGAGGCCTATGTAAGAATGTTTTGCAACCGCAATTGCGGTCGCAAAACACTCGCAATTTACCGCCCTCTTCAAGAGGGTGGTAAAGCACTCACAAATGGAAAGGGGTCCCCAGGGGACCCCTTCCCCTTTGCGAATGCAGGGGAAAATATTTTTTAGGGCAGGCAGTGGTCCCAGGGACCACTTCCTGCCCTTAAAAAATAAAACGAAAACGTTTCATTTTTCTTTTTTTAAATGCATCCTGTTTTCCTTTAAGGAAAACGGGCTGCATTAAAAAAAAAAAACTGCTTTATTTAAAAGCAGTCCCAGACATGGAGGTCTGCTGAGCCCAGCAGGACACCATACCTGGGAGGGCCAGCCATTCCTAATGGGGTCGCAAATTGCGAGTGCCTCATTAATATGCATGAGGCATGCAATTTGCGACCCCATTAGGAATCGCTAACAGTGTCTCAGACACTGTTGTACATGTCATTTAGCGACTCGCAAATTGCAACTCGCAATTAAGCGCAATTTGCGAGTCGCTAAATGACATGGTCGTACATCTGGCCTTCATTTAGTAATTGGTTTTCAACAGGAGCCCTAAGAAATGATCAGCCTAACTGCTGATGCTACAGAGGCAATTTTGGCCAACCAGCTGTGTCGCCATTTCATAGAGGCCAAGTTGCCATGTTTTTGGTTTATAGGCAAGGTTCTGTCCTATAAACAACAGGGGTGACTTGCATATTGTGCAACAACAGTGTTGGAAGGTGGTACAGAATGTGACTTCTCGCCATCAGTAGACTCTAGCTGGCTTTTAAAGCTGCAGACGGAACTGTATGCACTTCACGATCTTCCACCAGTTGGAATGGGAATCTAGATCAAGGTTCTCTAAAGTCGGTCCTGGAGGGCCCGATGTATGCCAAATTTTTAAGTTAACTATGTTTATTGAAATGTGGATATGCTAAAAATCTGGCATGCATCCCACTCTCCAGGACCGACTTTGGAAAACCCTGAACTAGATAGTCCGAGCATGACACCATTTGGGCCCACCTGATTCTGTTTAGCAGGGCTATACTTCGGATTAATTTTGGGCCTGACAATCTGCCTAGATGAAGTCTGAGGGTTCTGCGATTGCGATGGACAGTCATAGGTTATGATTCCCAAGGGGTGTGTTTCCTATCCTATTTCTCAGTAACATTCCCACCTGCCCCCTTTACCATCACTTTGTAAATCCTAGTGGTGAATCTTGTAACATGTCCACATACTCCTGGAGGACACCTTGCCTTGTGTATGGGTCTGTAATCTGTATTTGCTTGTACAAGTGATTTTTTTAACAATACATCAAGTAGTGATAAACATTCACTGTGCAATCAAAATGCATACAGTGCAGTAACTAACTTGAAGTGTTCCACACATCAGTAGATGTGATGTCAGTATAACGCAGAAAGTATTCAGTTACAGGAATAGTAGATTATCAGGTAGTAGAAGTAGCAGCCCCACCAGGAGCAGCATCCCAGCTGCTCAGCCCACACACTCTAACTGACATTTCACCTCAACCAGACAGTATCCCATCCTCGTCGCCAATGTTAAAACGAAGTATGCCATGTAGACAAGTCATGTAGAAAAAGGATTATAAGTTTATTCTTCAAGTTGTATCTTCAGTTACAGGTTACAGGAATATGGTAAATTCCATGTAATGCCCCACCAGTAGCAGCCTCTTTGCTGCTCAGCCCGTACACTCAAACTGATCCTTCCTCAAGCACAAACACTCTCAGCATTCTAATGACCTCTCACTGGCTGACCAGCAAGGCAGAGAACAACAATGGGGAGGATGCATTATATTAGCAAGTAGATTACAACACAACACTATACATTTTTACTACCACTAAATACAAGAAAAGGTCTGTATTGGACAAAAACCAATATTTTTCAGATGTTTTGAAGGGATCTGAATGGCCAAGTCAACTAAAGGCCTTTGTACTATCTCACTAAGGATGTGTTTTGGTAATATCTGTACGTGATTTATGCTCGCCCAATAAAAAGTACTGTTACTTCTTGTAAAACTAATTTTCTCCTGAACCAAGATGTGGTGAAGCATTTTGGCAACAAAAGACAAATGGTTGCTAGAAAGAGTGCCAACAATGCAATTTGACCAATCGAATTTGATGCCCTACTGGGACGCAGAAGAGGTATACATCAAAGGTTCTGCAGTTTGAATGTGTCTATATGCAGTAATACTGTGTGAATTACGTCAAGGCTGCGACATTGTCTTGCTGAAACTTTTAAAGCATGGGAATTGAATGGTGTGTGATCCTTGATCTTGTACAGACATTGGTGGGTGGCCAAGAACCAGAAAGAGTTCTGGGTTTTGGAGCGGGTGATTAAACTGAAGTAAAATCTACAACTAACTTCTTTACACAGTGGATGCAGGATCTATGAGCTGAGCTATGAAATGGTTAATCTTCCTGGATTAATGGTGGAGGATAGGGTCTGTGATGCTTCAGAGAGCTGTGATGTTCTGCACGCGTGTCACATTTCAGCGGACCGCCAGAGGCTGGCGCACCTCAAAGTGTGAACTAGAAAACTTGCAAAGAATTTCTTGTAGGGTGTTGATTGAGTCTTTCCAAATGCAATTAAAATGCTGTAGCCAAAAATGGCAACGCACAAATTAGGCGACATGGCAACGCATTCTAATGAACCCTGTCCACGTGACGGCAAATGAATGATGATGAGTGATGTATATCGTCTGGCCTTTGCTTCTTTTCTTACCTGTCACTTCTTTCTCTCCATTGATTATCTTCCTTTCGATCTTCCTCACTTCTGGGAAGGTGACAGACATGATGCAGAAAGCCCTTTTTGACTTCCTGAAGCACAGGTTTGATGGGAGGTGAGAAACGTGGTCATTTGCATTTGGGGGAGGGTCGGAGGGTTGTTGGTGTCTGTTGAGATCTGGAAAGAGGTGCATAACGTCTGAGAACAGGATTTTCTTACACTGCATAGATGCAAGCACCAGGTGCTCTCACCATGCCCCTCTTTCTCGGTTGGGGGCAATCCTCGGTGCAAACTGTGCACCTGGTAAAGATCAATAGCACAGGTATCGGCTATTATTCAGAAGTGCACAATATGCATGGCATTCTAACGTATGCACCTCAGAACAGGGCAACGTACTAATAGCGAATAACTGTTCCCAGTTCTGTGGTGTCCAAGTTTGGAATGCGCGCTATTTGCCCATAAGATTTCCTCCAGGTCTTACCCAGCGGATGTCATGCTAGGGAAGGGTGTGCAGTTTGCATTTAGACAACGCATATTTGTATATGAACTTACAAACACATGTACACACACGCACACACTCATTTATTTGGACCTATTATTAGATTTTAAAAGATAGTCCGATCGCCATTTACTGTTTCTTTCTCTTTTTCTTTCTTTTTTTTCTTTTGAAACTTCATTGTTCTTGTCTTTGTTTTCCTTCTGTGCTCTACTTTTTGCCCCAATCCAGTTTTACACCGTGCTTCGATATTACTGTACCTTATTCCAGTAAGGAAAAAGTGAGGTGGTTTAACCATATGTGGTTCAAGTTTAAAGAATCGAAAAAAACAGGGATTTTAAAGCCGCCCAGCAGTTCCGTCGTATGTCCGAGTTTACTACCCCTCTACCCTGCCCCTCCCCCGCCCCGCCCACCGCCCCGCCCCGCAGCACGCCCTATGCGAGCCGCCACTGCCGCCGAGTAGAGTTTCTCAGGCTATCGTAAGAGAGAGAAGGTACACTTTATAGGCTAAGTGTATCTTCACATTCCCTGAATTACCAAAACCTTTACCTTGTCTATCGTTGCTTCAGTTTGTCGCTGCTGTTTATGGTAATGCTATTTGGACTCTGGTTCTCCATTTAATCTGGTTTTCATGCTCCCACTGTTTGTGTCCACAGACACACCTAAGTACAGAAGTCCTGGTTTAGATTTTGACAGATAGAATACTCCGTCACAAATGTGATGGATATCCCGTACACCTTATTACAAATACCATAGGACTTTATGCACTTGTAATACGGTAGACAGGATTTTCTTCACGTTTGTGGCGAGAGTATCCTATCCGACAAGCTCTAAAGCAAGCCCAAGATTTCTTTCACAATTGCAGTACTGCAGGCAGAATAGTATGTTATCGTATTGTATTATACAGTAAACAAGGGTAAATTGGGTGTGTTTGGCACCCAGTCCCCCAGGGGCACTTTTGAGATACTACTTTTGATTTTTGACTGTGCTTTTAGGGAGAACCTAACTAGAAAGTAAATTTAATGGGGAACCAAATTTGTTATAACAGAATATCTTTATTTAAGTGAGAGTGTCTCTTTGGTCCTAGTTGGGTGCACTCCTACTGTTGCATTCTGTGTTCCCAAATTGGAAAATGTTGTCTTTTAGATGTCCCAACGAACGTTCTTAGTTTCTGCCCACAAGTGGAAAAAGAAAATCTTTATGAAACTGATTGTGCCGTCTGGCAAATTAGTTTCTCAACATGCCAAATACTGGCCACTCTGCAGGCTGAAGACGTGTGACATGCAGATACAAACTGCACTGAAACAAATGAAAACAGAGAACGTAAAATACGAAAAAAATCAACATTATGGGCAAAGATGGCTTCATATTTGGGAGAGGGACACACAGTTCTTGCAGTAAAAGTCTGGTTTTCTGAGTCTCTTGTGTTTCAAAGATAATACTAGACAGATGCATAGGCATTATTTAGGAGTTGGCAGGGGCATAATAATAAACTCCATGTACTCAAGTAGCCCGTATGCCTGTACGTGCTAGCCCTGAAGCACATAAGTTTCAGCTGAGCAGTGTCCAGAGAACCTAGCCCTAATAGAGTTGTAGATATGAGCCATTTGGTGCACCACCTCCTCAAACAGAAAGTAGCAAGTGACAGGGAGCTAATGGGCAACTCCTTTGTATATAGACTGATGCCAAGGGCATCACTTAAACCTCATCATATTGTCCCCCTTATAACCTCCAAGATATTTATGAAAATATAGGGCCTTGTCCACCGCAAGCCCTACACCATTGTTTGTAACGCCCATTTGCTGACTATGGGGCTTCCCCAAACCCTATTATTCGGGTCAAGTGAAGTCAATGCACAAACAAGCTTCTCAAAAATCCTAGGCAAACATATCTGTTAAATGTTGGGACTTCTAAAAAAAAATTTAATTTTGAGGAGCTCAGACTTTTTTCAGCTCCTTCTACTTTTCCTTTCATATGTATGCTGCAAATGCTACCGCAGAACTAAACTTTTGGTTCGCCCATGTGAAGAAGGTCGTTGAGCAGCATTGATGAATAGACAATAGTTCACAAATTGTCAGAGCATATCCTTCGATGGGAATCGCTCAAAGCATTTCAACATTGCGGGTGCATCTTTCAATTGAGTGAAAATTCCTTCAATAAAAAAAGATGCTCCTCATGGAGGAAAATGTGTATAAAGAACAAATAACAATAGAGTATAAGACTATGAAAGGCAAAGAAAGACTAAGAAACTTGTCTACCTCTGCACATAGATTTTCCAACTCAGAAGAAAAGATTATCCTTGAAAGTAGAAAAGAGCATATATAACAATGTCCATGCCATGTTTATGTGGAGCTAATTTACTCAATAAACAGCTTCTGGGATACATTGCTTTTTGAGCGTGGTACTTAAACGTCATGGTTCTCAGTTATCCTCTGACGTGATCATTTTTAAAAAATATATCCAGAGTGAGGCTCATCTCAATGGCCAATCTCATTACAGAATAGGTGAATTCGCAAGTGCTGCAAATACATCACCCTTCTTGTCTTTTGATTCACCATGAAAGTTGAGTTGAGCAATGGCACTTGAGCGCAGACTGCCCACTTAGTTATTCACAGGCATTTCTTAGTTCACAATTCCTAGAATTTGCCCAATGTTATCTGGGCGTGTAATTGGTTCTGAAATACGAAAAACTCACATTTTGCACACAGGCACAACGTATGAATTGGCAGCGTGCCCACTGGAAAGATGTCATAAATAAATATGAATCTGGTTTTGGCAGGACATCGAAAACACCACCAAATAATTTTAAGAATATCCATTTTATATTAGAGGTGATAACGATGTTAAATATTTAGCATTTATTAACTATTATTTATTCATCATTATTTATTCTATATGACATATACTTTAAACACTGGTGCAATTTTCATTGTCAGAACATTTCAGGCTTTAGCATGGTAAGCAGTACGACTCTAATTCTGTCAAAATCGATTTCTAAGCCTTTTCTGTTTTCAGATGAGCAATTTGCTTTTCCTCCTCTGTCCTGCTCACCATTTTATGATATGTTGTATTTTGTGTTAATTTGCAAACTGAGCATGCACAAGATTGACTTTTTGGCTCAAGACACATCACTCTACTTCTAGGCACTTGTATTGTGCTTAATGAATTAAATATATGACCGCCTGTTGGGGGCTTCTTGGTTTTGGATGAGCATCTTGTATGCTTCTCGAAACTCATTTCCCAAATGTTTGTGGACTAGACTGGTGCCTGAGGATTTCAAGGGGTCTTCTTTCTGAGTAGCCTCAGATGGACTTCAAATTGAATCTTCTAGCAGGTTCAAATGCTTCAGTTTTCTTCACTGGATCCAGGGGATCATATAAGAAGAGGACCATAGGAAATATCTTCATAGCCCCCTCTCATTCGCCACCTATCATCTCTGGTAAAACATCCTTTCGAATTCCTGCTCAACTTTATTCCTATTGTACTGCTCAGGGAAAGCTATCTTTTGTCTTGTCACCTTTTTCAGGCCTGACCATCAAATGGTTGATCAGAAACATGATTATTTAATGTTTCTCAGTCTCTCTTCTATTCCTTGCATATCCTTTTCTAACCTGCCGGACAATACAGCAAGTCATGGTGTTCATTTGCTGCCTATGCCTTAGGATTGACAAAGGGCATCAAAAACAAGGTGATGGATGGAATGCTTGAATTAATCTCAGCCACTGGCAATCAATCAGGCAACATCCCAATCCATTGTTTTTTGCCCACCATGCCATCTCAGTTTGGACCCAGCAGAATGCAAATCAGTCTTGACCCTGCTCAATTGGGAACAGTCGAGCCAAAACCTCCAGGCCGGTCCTCCCTGAACCAGAATACAAGCAAGCCAGGACTGGTTTTGCCTTTATTAGGGCTCATCAGCCAGGTAAAGTTTAGCTCTAGAGGCACAGTGAGCACAGGACCCACATCCAGGTATACCCGTCACACTTAAGGCATCAAAAACAAGGTGGTGGATGCAATGTTATGTTATGTTTTATTAATCTTAAAATAGCATGCGACTCGTCTCCGGAGGGACATCTCAGCGCTTGAAAGACAGGCATTAGGCAGAGGTGGTGTTAGAACAGCCAGGTTTTAAGTTGTGTTTTTTTAATTCAGGTAGACTTTGACACGCACGGATGAACAAAGGAAGTTTGTTCCAGTGAAGTGGGCCACGATGGGAAAAGGCTCTGCCTCCATATTTAGCAGTGAGAATGCGCTGTGGGTATAGTAGCAATTGGTTCCTTGATTGCAGCTTTCTTTTTGGGGCATAGGGAATAAGTCTATTCTGTAGATACTTTGGGCCAGGCAAAGCAGTTTGAACAGTGCTCTCTTATGGATGGGTAACCAATGTAGGGCTCAGAGTGTAGGCACTGAAGGAGTTATCGGTGGGTGGTTGTTTACTATGTGGGCAGCAGTGTTTTGAACCACTTGCAATTTTGATAGGAGATATTCATTTGAGGCAAGGAACAGGGCATTGCTGTAGTCTAGGCGACTGACTAGGGCCTGAATGGGAGTTCTACGTGAGCTGAGCGGAAGCCACTGAAAGATTTTCTTGAGGAGACGCATGGTACCAAAGCAGGTTCCACATATTGAGGTAATATGGTCCCCCATAAATAGTTGGTCATCTATGAGAATGCCTAGGTTTTTTGCGGTTCGACTGGGCAAAGGAGGAGGACCAAGTTCTGTCAGCCACCAATCCTCTGTCCAGTAAAGCTAAGCTTTGCAAAGTAGTAGAATCTCTGTCTTGCCCCCATTAAGTTGGAGAAAGTCGAGGGACATCCATATGGCAATCTCTCTCATACGTGTGTGGAATCTCAGTTTGACATTCTCCATGTCCTGCCCAAATAAGATGGCCAACTGGGTGCCATCCAAGTATGAAAATGCCTCAAACCCAAAGAACTTGACTAGTTGGGCTGAGGGAGCAACATAGATGTTAAAAAGAGTAGGGCTCAAGGAGAAGCCCTGCGGAATACCCTTGTCCATAGAGGTGCTGTTGGAATGGATTTTACCCATAGAGACAGTTTGGACCCTATCATTGAGGCAGTCCACCAGCCATTTGTGGGTGGATCCCTGGATACCTATTTGCTGGAGACACTGCACCAAAACAGAATGCAAGATGGTATCAAACGCTGCTGATAAGTCAAGCGAAACCAGCATGGCAGGATGTCCAGCATCCATGGATAGTTTTATAGTGTCCACTACTGCCAGTAGAGCAGTCTCAGTGCTGTGTGATGGTCGAAAGCCTGATTGTGAAATGTCTAGCAGGTTTTTGTTCTCTAGGTAGACCGGGAGTTGTTTGTTACATGTGTCCCCAGTATCTTACCCAGCAGAGGGAGGAGAGATATGGGTCGATAGTTAGTCTGGTCTTTGGGGTCTGCAGTTGTTTTTTTCATAATGGGTGTAATATGAGCAGCTTTCCATAGTTTTGGTAGAGTGGCTTGACTCAGGGATTGATTACACAATGCTGCGATTGCTAGGGCAAAGAGAGGGGAGAGGAGTGGAATGACATGTGGAGGACATGGATCGTAAGGAGACCCTGAATTTGGTTTGGCTAGTAAATCCGGCATTTGTGTTTGAGAGATAGGTTTGAAGCTTCCTAGTGTCACTGAGAGGGAATGTAAAGGTATAAGAATGGGTGGATTACTCATAGGGTAAAAACTTTTGTAGATTTTGTCAATTTTGGTTTGAAAATGCGTAGCTAAGGTACTGCAGAATGTTTGAGAAGCTTGTGTATCCAAGGAACAGGCCTGTGGTTTGACAAAGGTGTTTAAGATTTGAAATAGTTCCTTGGAGGAGTTGCCTGCCTGATCTATTTTGTTAGCGATGTGTTGTCTGTGTGCTGTCTTTATTTTAGCATGATATGAGCGTAGAGCATCTTGAATGCTTGAATTAATCTCAGCCATTGGCAGTTGCTCAGGCTGCATCCCAATCACTCTTTTTTTTGCCCTCCATGCAATTTCATTTTGGACCCAGCCATATGCAAATTAGTCTCGACTATGCTCCAATGGGAACAGTTCAGCCCGAATTGCCAATCAGGTCCTCCCTGAACAGGAACACAAGCAACCCAGGACCAGTTTTGCCCTTATTAGCACTCATCAGGCAGGTATAGCATGGTTCCAGAGGCACAGTGAGCTCAAGACCTATGTCTAGGCATGCCTGTCACACTTAGGGCATCGAAAATAAGGTGATGGATGAAATGCTAGAATTAATCCCAGCCACAGGCAATTGCTTGCGCCCGCCTCCCAATCCACTGTTTTTCACCCACCAGGCCACATCAGTTTGGATTTAGCCATGGGCATATCGCTCTTGACCCTCCTCTAATGGGAACAGTCCAGGCCGAACTGCCAGGCCAGATCCTCCCTGAACCAGAACTCAAGTAACCCAGAATCCGTTGTTCCCTTATCAGGGCTCATCAGCCAGGTATAGCTTTGTTCCAGAGGTGTAGTGAGAGCAGGACCCACCTATGAGTATACTCATCACACATAGGGCATCAACAATAAGGTGATGGTTGGAATGGTTGAATTAATCTCAGCCACTTGCAATCGCTCAGGGCCACATCCCAATCCATTGTTTTTTACCTACCATGCCACCTCAGTTTGAAACCAGCTATATGCAGATCAGTCTTGACCCAGCTCTAATGGGAACAGTCCAGCTCAAACTTCCAGGCCAGATCCTCCCTGAACCGGAACACAAGCAACCCAGGATCGGTTTGGCCCTTACTGATGTGCATATAGGTGGATCTAAGTTAAGATGTCATGATGTGCAAAATAACGATGGACTGGGATCCAGCCTGAGTAATTACCAGTGGCTGATATTAATTCTAGCTTTCCATCCATCACCTTTTTGTATACTTTAGTATGTCACTCTAAGTGGGATGGGAATGCTCAGACATGGGTCCCGTGCACACTGTGTCACTGGAAAGAAGTATACCTGGCTGAATAGCCCTAACTAGCCCTAACTAGGATGAAACCGTTCCTGGGTTGGTTTTGTTCCGGTTCAGGGAAGACCTGCCCTGGCAGTTCAGGCTGAATTGCTCCCAGCAAAGCAGAGCAAGACTGATTTGCATATGGTTTGGTTCCAAACTGTGGTGGCCTGGTGTGTAAAGTAACAATGGACTGGGATGCGGCTCGAGTAATTACCAGTGGTATGATTAATTCAAACATTCCATCCATCATTTTTTGTATACCTTAGTATGTCGCCCTAAGGGGACGGGTAACTATCTTCATTGAGGCTTGACTTTGCTCCCTCCACATTGCTTATGTAGACTGGTGCTGACATAGCTCAGGAGATATTAGGGTTGTCTTCTTCAGATGCCTTCACTCAGAGCACACATATGGCAGATTTTGGCAACAGCATCCAGAGCTCCCCATCATAACTTCCAATGCTTCAAGCAGATTCAGAAATTGTGTGCCTTCCATGTGGTGACCACTGTTTTCCTTCATCCTGTATGGATTCTTCATTTTTAGACCTATAGGGTAAAGTACATTTTACATGTCCAACTTTCTTTGTGGTATCCCTTAAGGGTATATAAATGATAACATTCATCATAAAAAACTTTATTGCCCCATGCATGTATATCATTGCCAAAATAGTTTTTTTTCTACTTTTGCCTTTCAGCACAGCTGATCATAACAACGTTTTGTTCTTCTGTGTGTCCTTAGGTGCAAGTGCTGTCTGTACATTAATCTTCACTTCTACTGACTGGGACCCTTTTTGGCAGTGTTAGGCAAGATGGCAAGTGTGTCATCGATTGAACCTATGTTGACTGTTATGTGATCAGTGCAGGGATCAGTGTAGCTGATTCACCATAAATGTTAATTTGGGTACCTCTTTCAGGTTCATTTTCATTCCATTCCCTGAGTGTTCTAGAATTTTATATCTTCGAGGAGACAGCTTAGGAGTAAACATGTATCTCTTTCATCAGCTTGACTCTACTTCGAGACCTCCACAGGCACTTTTGTCCAATTCAGCAGCCAGTTTTGTCACTATAGGGTCTTGCAATAGGTGTGCTGAGTAGCTTCAGGTTTTACTGTCCACAGCTGCTTCGTGTTATATTATCTTTTTACTCCTCCCCGTCTCTAGAAGGCTAAAGGCATACGTTTAATGAATTGAAAGAGCTATGCCCTGTAGAACAAACAGCACAGAGAATTAGCGCCAAGATTTAGCTTCTGCCTGGCAAATGTCTTGGATCTTAGAGAGCTGGTGGTGACATGTTGGTCTGTAGTTGATCTTCCGTGAAACTTAAATTTCTGCTAACATATCATTTTTGTGGAATTTGCTAATATACCGCTTGTCCAAGTCCTGTGGACTGTGGTATCAAGCACTGTGAATGCGGCAGCAGCACTTATTTCAATGCATTCAGAATTAAGTAGATATTTCCCTGTATTTTCTTCTGCAAAAGAGTGGGGCTGCTAATGCCTGTAATTGACCATGAGGATTTTTGGAGATGTCATTTTTCCAAGACACTATTTTACCTTCCTTTGTGTTTGTTTTCCTTTTTTAGATGTTAGTGTGTACCAAATCTGTGTCGGCCAATGCTCTGCTAAGCCTTGTGGGGTTGGATCTTTATTTGTGCCCCTTGAATGGATGGTACCTTCCTAGCTGCCAGATACTCATCTAATTATTCTTTGTGAGGTGCAGACTAACTTTATTCTTCCACCAAGCTTAATGCAGTCTAGACTGGGCCATTGAGGCACGTTTTCAGTAGTAATGGCCTGAGAACAGTAGAATGACCAGTCAATGCAAGTACAGGAAATCTAATGGGCACAAGGCCACCTTTCTTTAAACAATCACATTGAAGGAATATATCTTAAGAATAGAGTTACTTTGCCAAATCAACTTAGGGTTGCTCTTTATTATAGTGAAACAGCAGAACAATACAGAAGTAACTATAAAATTAAGAATTAAAATATGACATATGCTCGAACAAGCAGTCATTCCAGTCCAAATGTGAAATGATGTGGAAATGTAAGACATTATAGAGGTTAAATTGTCCATATATGAGATATCCAACAAGTATAAGGACATGATCGAGAGCAACCTGAGTTTACAAATGCAATGCAGACTTGCCCACAACTTCTGAAAAATACTATATCTGTGTGCCTCCAATGTGTTCCAGACAGACTTAGCAGAAGATGATGATGAGATATCAGACGATGCCAGAACCACTGGGAAGATGATCATGCAAATTTGTGAAGATAATTTCCGTTGGCAGAGAACTGAATAATAAGTGGGGTTCAGAGGAGAATAGGACAAGGGCAGCATTTGATACAGTGTTTTAAGCAATTAGCACCCGTCTTGTCAGTGGTACATAAATAAACACGCTGAAACCAACAAGTGCCTGAAGTCAATTAGCAGGCAATTAAAACAGCATTTTTAAAATCATAAAAAGGTGCAAGATGTGACTAAAGTAGATCCTTCTCATTACTGAGTACAAATATTAAAATTATTTCAACAGAAATTCACAGAATTAGCAAAAAACATACAATCATATAGTTTTATTCAACTATATAATACATACTATAAACATGTATCAGTACAGTAAATGCATAATTGCTAATATTAACTATACAATAAACAAAGAAAGTGAAATACTATTTTTCACTATGCACATCATTCCACAGCAACATTAGTACCATTGTTTGCTTTCCTACTAAAACACAATACTTTTAAGGCATTCTTTCAAATGTACATACGTGCGTACAGACACAGACTACAGCTGTAAAAAGATTAGACAGGATTACTTTCGCCCAGCAAATATCCTCAGGGTGATCACAAGATTGAAGTGTTTTCCCTAAAAACCTTCAGTGGAGGAAAACCTCAAGCTCAGCATGGCATAACTGAAGGAAAATTGCTTTTTTAGGAACACCCTGCCATATTCCAGGCATTACATAAAACTGAAACTGGCTCAATTGTAACAACAGCAACAGAATTTTCTTTTCAGATCATAGCAGAGATCGTCAATTGTTCCTCAAATTATCTTGTTTACACAGCACCTATATATTCATATGTCCTTAAACTGTTAATTTATTTATGCTTTTGGGACACATTCAAAAGCTGATTCAAAGTTTATACTATAAATACACATCAATGTGTGATGTGGATGAGAGGGATTAAAGTATTGAGTAATAAAATAAATGTACAGCCTGTATCAGAGACAGCAAACATATTCACACGATCACATCTTCCAAAACAGAACCATCAAGCTTATTGCCACCAATGTACGCAGCTATTTATGTGCTTGGTACCAGTTCTGTAGAATGTCCCAATTTCCCTGAAAGAAAAGACTAAGTGCATGTCCCAGTGGGACTCAGCAGCTCTAATACAGAAAACGGAACATTACTCAAGAAACACATCAAGGCACTAAAATAACACACATTTAAATTCTGTCACATATGTGGATAGAAAGTATAGAAAGATACCATTTCTATCAGAATGGACTACCCGAAATAAGTCAGGCAAGACACCAAGCAACTATTTGTATTAGAAATATGCACAACTCTTCTCCCCACATCCCCCACCCTGAGCTGTGACCCTGCCACTAGGTGAAATGTCTAGAATTGGACATCATCTATGATGGCATACGTAGAGCAGCCATAAATATAATCAGTTCCTCTGTGACTACTGTAATCTGTCTCACTATACAATAATACAGCTTAGATAAATAGTTTAACATCACTAACATCTTTCCCCTTTGAGACCAGTCAATCACTGTACCGATCCAATTCCAGCCACCCACCTGATTGCCTTCTTCAATGCCACCAGCCACTCTGGGACAACATAATCATGCAGCCTCATGATAGTCTAGGCAATCCCATGCTGAAAAAGTCCCCCCATTTGGTAATTCTCAGCAACTACTTCCTCTATTCAGAACTATACCTCCTCTGTGAAAGCACTACCTGACAATGCACGGCTAGTGCTCCCGCCCAGGATGAATTATTGACCATGGGGCTATCCTCAATATCTGTAACAAAGGCAAAGGCAGAAGGTAAATACCACTCAATTGGTTCTTGTCTTTCTAGCTATCCCCTCAATAGCCAAAATTGAGAAGTCAAAATCTGCCAAATCATGATTCTATATAGTACTGTCCAAGGATCAGAACCTCATTCCTCCTACTCTCGTCCTGTCTTTACATGGAACATCTGAGAGCCATGATAAACAACATATCAATCATCCATTAGGGTATGTAGACAAAATGATGACACTCTGTTGTGTCTAATAGTGTGCACACCTTTGGAAATGGCATAACTAAAAATATTTAAAAGGAAAAGAGCACTGGATTTCTTCACCTGAAATTTGACCCTCCTAAAGCAAATGTGTTGCTTATAACGTCCTTTCCAACCCAACTCCTCACATAGTGATACATAACCACTTTAATAGAGTCATCCCGTAGCTCCACGAGTATAACTGGGAAGCTAAAGTCAACAGACCACAGTTGTACAATCAAGAATGAAGTTACAAGGAAACACTGTGGGGACACTTAAGTAGTATTTGATGTATGTATCAAGATGCCACTGAGACTTGGAGCATGTAACAGTTTAGTAGTGTCAATGAACCGTCCACCCGGGGCTTGAGTGTCCTCTGCTAGAGGCAACTTACCCATGGTCCACCTTTGATATTCAAGATCAATGACCCTTAAGCCTGTCATCTCTCCTTCATTAAAAGCCATGGCTGAGTTATCTTCATCTGTGCTTTTTGAGAAACCTTTCTATTCTCTAGGTGTTTAGTACATCCATAGAAGAGGAAGTTTGGGGGAATCCCTATTGGCCAAAATTACGCAATATCCTTTGTATGATTCCTGCTGCCGCAACTGAAACCCCGTTGAAAATCTGGCTCTTTGGTCCACATTTTCCTAGCTGTATATAATGAGAAGCCCTTCGATGTCTCCTATTGTGTACCCATGTGTTCCAAAATTTGAGTTCCCCCTTTGCTAGCGATATATAAGAAAATGATGATCATTCAGCTAGAATAGACAAGCAGCAGCGCCTTTGCTTATGTCACCCTTGGTGTTACGATGATACACTAATGCTGCAACTCACCCTCTTTGGTTCTGTTCTTGTTTTCAGGATATCAATAACTAGAGTGACAGCTGACATTTCTCTTGCCAAGAGGTCGGTACTCAATAACCCCAGCAAGAGAGCAATAATCGAGCGCTCAAACACCAGATCAAGTTTAGGTAAGATTGAATAATTGCTCAGTTGATTGAAAGGCACATTTACAGTTTATACTGATGGCAATTCTTGACTTATGTGGACTTTTACTTGAGAAGTGCTCTGTACTTCTCTTTTCTAGATTAATTGTCTTTAGGTTTTACTTTCTGTTACCACACAGCTGCCGGGAACACGAATACCTCTTCAGGATCTTGCACTCAATGGAACAAATTCTGTGTGAATTTGTTTATTTGATAGTTACTTATTTCTGCCTTCAACATGTATTTGGGTGTTTCTTTTGAATTCTCAGGGACAGAAACTCTGAATTGTGTAACCTGTAGAGTGTAAATATGAGTCCCCTAGGTATAGAGTTTCAAGAGAAAATTAGACACAGTCCACAAGGTAGCCAAATTGCACAAGTCCATAGGCTCAAAGTGACAACATGCAATGGACACTCGTGGAGTCTAGGTGGGGATATCTTATAGAATTGTGTAGCTAAATACCTTAGTAGGACCTGGACATTTTAAAGAGATTTAAAATGAAAATTCCCCGCTTGGTAAGGGCTAGTTTGAGGAAACACAGGATACAATATCACACTAGAAAAAACCATGAGCAGCCAGGGTTTCGGCTGGCTGTGCCTGCTTAATTGAATCTTTGGAAAGGCTACTGAACCAAAAAATTATTTTCTTCCAAATCAATTTTAGGATAATGTGAGTATTTTATTGACCCTTTAACAGAGTAAGATATATTGGGCCACATGTAAGAAGCTATTTCGCGTTCACACAAGGGCCAATTCTCAGAATCGGCCCGTTTGCGAACACAAAAAGGCTTTTCCAATGTACCAACCTCTATTTTACGATTCGGTAACCTGTTACCGAATCGTAAAATGGGTTTGCGATTCGGTATTTGGAAGGGGCGTGTTTAGGGCGTCCCTTCCAAATACTGAATCCCACAGGTATGTATGAATGTTTTGCAACCAAATACCGGTCACAAAAGATTTGCAGTTTTCCATCAAATTCAATCTGATGGTAACCCATTCGCAAATGGGACCCCTTCCCCTTGTGAATGTATGGAAAAACGTTTTTAAGGCAGTGGTCCCACGGACCACAACCTGCTGCTAAAAAAATATAAGAAAACTTTTCATTTTTCTTTTTTAAATGCAACCCATTTTTCTCTAAGGAAAACGGGCTGCATTTAAAAAAAAAAAAAAGTATTGCTTTATTTAAAAGCAATCACGGACATGGTGGTCTGGTGATCCCATCCCTGTGATTTTAGCGATTCCCAATGGGCTCAAATTGCGACCTACCTCTTTAATATTCATGAGGTAGGTCGATTTACGACCCACTAGGAATCGCTATATGAAACTCATGGAGTTTCATATATTAGGAATAGCGATGACCTAATAACGATTCACAGAAAATAGCAATTAGGTAATCGCTATTTCCAAAATTGATACATGTGGCCCATTGTATCTGACCCACATTCACACCTCACCTGGACACAGGTACTTTCAAACCAAGAGGAATAAAGTCTAATTTAAACGCATCCAACTCAACATTTGGTAGATTAACATAGATTAAGGAATTCACGGCACAACTAAACACAATTTAAATCATCTCAGGAGTGTCTAAACAATTCAAATTTAACGTAATTTAATATTAGTTGGTACTAGTAACAAAATAAAGCATTAAAACCCCAATTGGGATAGAATATAACCTACAAATGGAATCCCTGGTGAGAGTCTTGAAATAAAAGTTGAATCTTGGCATCTACCAGTAGCAATGGGCAGCGGAAAGATGCATTTATTAGCTTGTGCTCAATGGCCAAGGCTGGATAGAAACAGAGGACAGACATAAATGACAAATCAATTTTGGGCTTAATCAGTGATAAAAATGTTCCTTTGAGTCAGACCTGTGGTTGTCCAGTGAGAGTGAATCATCTTCAGATTGCTTCGATGGTGTCTCCTGAAAACAGGACTTGAGTGTAAGAACTCCGCTCAATGGGTTCCTGATAAACAGAGGGCCTCATTTATGAGATTTTGCCGTAGGGCAGCGCCACAGGCCTTCCTGCAGTGCTGCCCTTCAGCAAAGGAAAAAAGTGACGTTCCAGCGGCGCAAGAAGCCTCATAAATGAGGCCCTGAGTGTCTAAAGATGATTTGCAATGTCTTCGGCTTGGAGCCACGATGACTCTCTGTTTTGTCTCAAACCTGGAAACTAAATTGATTTGTCTTGCTCTGGAGTCTAAGTCCTATGTTTGTGTTGATGTCATTTGCACTTGATGAGCATTGAAAGTGAGTTAGATCCATGCAGGCCCATTCTTGTCCATAAGGGGCCACTCTTACACTTTAATGGACTTTAATATGTGTAACTGGAGTAGTGCAACAAATGACCTAGGGCCTGATGGATTAGCAAAAAGTGTTCCTAAATTGTGCACTGAGTTTTGGCAAATCCAATAAGATTCTGTGAATCGACCTTTGTTTGGAGTGGGCAACATTCCTAACCACCTCTTGAATATTAATGAAGTAGGTCGCTAATCGAGAATTACTCTGAATAGATGCAATCAAAGGTATGGTGCTAGGGTCAGCAGGCCACTATGTCTGTGATGGCATTTAAATAAAGTAAACCTTTTTTTCAATGCAGCTGTTTTTGAAGAAGAAAGTTTCAATAATTTGAAATGTTTCTTTGAGAGCTTGCAGTGGTCCTCTGAACCACTGCTTACTCCTCAACAAACTTATTTTAGAATTAATTTCAACATTTGGGACTCCTTCCCCTTTGCGAATGGGTTACCACCTCCTTTGAGGAGGCAGTTACTTTTCAATGCATTGCAACTGGAATTGTGGCCACAAACCATTTATACATTGGATTGCCAATCACAATGTGTAATGGACACTCTAAACAAGCCTATTCCAAATTGTGATTACTTATGTATTTCTAAACCCATTTTGTGATTTGGTAACCATTTACTGAATCGCAAAATGAGCATAGTGCAGAGTAAAAAGCCATTCAGTCGTCACAACCCCCCTAATTTAGCGAATTGCAGGGTTTGCAACCTCTAACTGGCTTAGTACATTTGTCCCTTACTATTGTTAGATTGGAAGAGTAAAGCCAGGCAAATCTGAATCTGTTAGCTTCATATCAAATGTTTCTAAATATACAAAAAGTGTTTCTGAAGCCTGAAACATTAGTTACGTACTTATTCTTATGTTCATGAATACCACAAAGTACTAGAAAACGATGCCTTAAGTTGAGTTAGTGTGTACTGTAATATCACAGTGTTAACAGAGAAAACAGTTAATCTCCTTCGTCAAGTAGACACATTAAATATCCAATATCATATAGATTTTTATGTGTACAGATTGCCACACACCTTTCATTTGGGCTCCACACTGCAAGTATTTGGCTAAAGGTGCAAAGGAGGTTTGTCACATGTGAAGAGTCAGACCCATGGGTAGAATTCGGAATAGGTGCAATGTTTCATTCTTAGAAACTGAATGTAAAGCATGCATAGAATTGCATTCAGTTATATTACTTGAAAGGTACAATGGAATCTCTTGATATTTGCTTCTATTACCCAGGCAAACTATGAACGATTTTGCTCTTTCTCTTTTTAGCCGAAGTCCAGAGTGAGATTGAGAGAATCTTTGAATTGGCGCGATCTTTACAACTGGTTGTTCTCGATGCGGACACAATCAACCACCCTGCACAACTCATCAAGACATCATTAGCACCCATCATTGTGCATGTAAAAGTCTCATCTCCAAAGGTACTCCCATCACTTTACTTTCTGGATGTTACCAAAGTATCAATCAACTTTTAGTATACAGTACTGGCGCTTGAATCTTGCCTCTCCTAGGTTTTTTCTTTGATAATGCACACTGTACCTTGATATGAAGGAAAAGTCAGTGGAAGACAAGTAATAAAAATGTAGTACTCCTGAATATAGCTACATTTAGCACATTATCCATATATATAACTGTGTGCGGGAGAGAGAGAGCACAGAATGAAAGAGAGAAGGAGTGTATATAGGAGGGTGGCAGCTAATCACGCATTGGTGCTCCTCTATTGTGCTGCAATAAATATGTTTACTTCACATGCCTTTGAACAAGAGTGCTCCTGCAGGACTGTTGGTGGGTGTTGATGAGGGGTGCTACAGTCCTTCTTTCTCAATCATTATTTACATTTTCTTTCGCTTACCAGAAGTGGTCTCTTCATAGGTTTAGATCTGTCTAACGCCTGTGACCTGGATCTGTAGACCTCTCCTGCTGCCCCTTCCCTTAGTAACCTCTTCCAACTTCTAGAGACTTCACTCTTGTGGAAAATATTACTGCAAAACATTGAGGTCACAGAAAGCTTAACAAGAACAAAACTGTCACCTCTTCTTTCCCAACAAGCTTCAGATAGAAAGTTTTTTAAATATCTTGCTTCTGAGTTTTTATTAATAAATTACAAACTGAAACTTTATTGTATGAAAAATGATTTCCAAAATAGTGTGGCACCCAGCGGTGTGGTGGAAACTGCAGATTAAAACCTTGACCCCATTGCTCCTCACCCATCAAGAAGTGAGGAGCGGAAAATAAAAATCTCACACTTTCTGTCAAATTCCACACATGATCAGTTATGGTGAAAAAGTGACTTTTGTTTGGTGCATAATCACAGGCTTGACTCTGAACAGCATAGAGTACTGCTCTGTTTTTGTGTTCCCTGCCAAGCTCCTGCTAGCTTTGTGAACAGTTGCAGTTTTTTGCCTTCTCCGTGAAACTGTATTTAGGAAGGCCATTTATTCTAATATTATTGCACCAAGATCACTCTTCTAGATCTCAGTTGTTTGTCACGGTTTCCACTGGTCTTGTGCCTATGTAGTCACCAGCTGAGTATATAAGAGGCAAGAGTTGGGGAAAACTCTGCATTTTTTTCTAGATGTTCTCTCTTTAATTTTGCTATGTGCCACTGTACAGCTATTTGGTGGATCAACACAACACATACTGATACAGGGCTGAGGGCTTACGTTGTGGAGCTGAGAAACAGAGCATGGAATGGACTTTCCAGATTTTCTTTGTGTCCAAGCTCCTTATACCACTTGTGTGTGAGTTGTCATTCTGCACTTGCATGTGCAAATGGGCCAATTTAATATTCTCTTTGAATGTACTATGTTCAACTCAGAGCTTTCCCTGTCCCAGCATCCCCCTTGCTGTTCCTGCCAACCCTTCAAAGCACAAAGACCAAGCTTTCCCTATCCCTCTACCCCCTGCCTATTTTCACTACAGTGGTATCTTGGCATTGTTAAATTGTGCCACGCCATTAGTAGCTCATACACATGATGTTTTCTTTGTATTTTTCTATTTATAGTTGTGTACAGGAATAACAAACAACAAGTACCACAATACAAAGTGGAATCCAGGACTGGAAGATGCACTCACACCAGACAGAAGACTTGCAATTTAAGAAATTCATTGAGGATGTCCTACCACTCTTACAACCACGCCTCCCCCTTCATAGAACAGATAGTACCTGCCGTGTCAGTTATCCTATGCCCAGCATATGGAGTAATTCATCTGGACTTTCTTATTTTTTTCATTCTACTACCTTTTGTTCTATGTTTATTAAGGATATAACAGCTAAAATGACCAGACTTCATAGGGATCCCCTACTACATGTGCTGCTCACTTTCCATCCCAACTACGGAGTTCACTCAATATCTAAGTTGTTTTGCATTAGGCACTGAAAGTGCTGGGACATCTTACAATGCACAGCTATTGTGGCCTGCAGTAAGCACTTGTATGACAATATTGGATTATCTCACTGTGCACCTGTACCCTGATTTCCAGTGCACCTTGGTATCTCAGAAATGAGATCGCTCAATGCTCTTACAACGCACTTCTACACTAACGTGCATCATGCATGAGATCTGTGGGCCTTATAGAAAGTTCAGTGGACAGGCTACTCTATAATAATAATAATTCATATTTGCCAAGCACAAACATGTCACCTCCTTAAGGGTTTCAGGGCGCTGGGTGCCGTCGGTGAGATTACGTGAGCTATTGCCCAGAGTCACATGATGCTGAGCTGAGCTGCCGCCGGGGATCGGACTGTGAGCCCCGTGCTCCGGAGTCAGCCGCTCTGGCCGCTGCACCACACCTCTCCACCGCACTCTGTCACATTCATGATGGATATCCCATCCGCCGTATTTTTAGTGCTTTATATCTAGTGGCACTTGTAATACAGGAGAGGGAATATCCGTCATGATTGTGACAGAGTAACCTGTCCCCTGAACTCTAAAGCAGGCCCTAAATATGGTGCATGAAAGAAGCTTGAGATAAATGATAGGTGTTAGACCTGGCACCATTGGCGTGGGTTTCCCCTGTATTTTTACCTTTTGCTTCCTGTGTTTTTGCAGTGTGTTGGACTTCGTTTTGCTGGTCTAGATGCTTAGGGCACTTTGCCACTGCTGTTCAGTGCCAAAGTGCAAGTGCTCCCTTTGTAAATTGTTGTTATGGATTGGTGATTCCATGATTGGCATATTTGATTTACTAGTAAGACCCTAGTACAGTGCACTGTGTGTGCCCAGGGCCTGTAAATCAAATGCTGCTAGTGGGCTGCAGCACTGATTGTGCCACCCACATAAGCAGCCTGTAAATGTAAACTCTGGCCTGCCATTTCAGAGCCTGTGTGCAGTCTGGTACTGCTATGTTGGCTTGGCAAGTGCACACACTTGTCAGTCCCTAACCTTCCCTTTTCTTACATGTTAGTCACCCCTTTGGTACGCCCAATGTACCCCTGTGGGCATGGTGCATTGTTTGTGAAAGTTAGGACATGCCCTGATGTGTGTGGCATGTCCTGATAGTGAAAACTGCCAATTTCTTTTTCACTATTGCAAGGCTTCCTGCTCCCATTGGATAGAATGGGGAGTTTGATTATAACATCTTATAAACATAACTACCCCTGGGAACAAGGTAGGAAAATAAAGTTTGATATGCCTGAACTCAGAATGTTACAATGCATCTTTTAGTGAGGGTGATTTTTACATTCTGTGTTTGAAAATACCACTTTTAGAAAGTAGGTATTTTCTTGCTTAGCCATCCAGTATGCCTCTGCTAGCTTTGTGTATTGCATGTCTGGCTTTGGAGTGTCAGGGGCTGGGGAGGAGCAGTGGCTCCAGAGAGCCTGATGAGTCAGGGCTGGGCTGAATAGGCTTTGCCTGCATTTGGAGTGGTGGGAGGAGTAGCACCTGCTCCTGAATAGGGCTGTGCCTGCCTTCCACAATGATGGCTCCGCCCCCTGTGGTGTGTCTGGAGCCAGGGCTCACACTGACAACGGAAGTTGTTGTGCACTATCAAAGTGCCCCACAGAACTGGTTTTGGTTGGGTACCGACACTCTCTGCCTGCAGAGAACAAAGGATTTTGGGGTATAAAAAGAGGGGTCCAGACCCCAGACTTTTAGATCACTTCTTTACCAAGGAGAAGAGCCGGAGAAGCTGAGGAGGAATACTGCCCCTGTGCTGTTTGCTGTCTGGCGTTGGCCTGCAGTGGCTACTTGCTGCAATGGAAAGGAGAAAAGGACTTTGCTGTTTGCTGTGTCCCCTGCTTGAGGAAGATCTCCAAGGGCTTGAAACTGAGCTTGCCTCCTGTTCTGAAGTCTCAGGGACACAAAGACTTCACCACCAGCTCCCCTGAACTTCCTTGCTGGGAGTTCTGACCTGCAAAGAGGTGCCTGCTGTTGTTTTGGACCTCTAGAGACTGTTTTCCGCTGGGAGCTGGAAGAATCCATGCATCTTCCCGGATCGTCGCATCACGGCGCCAAGTTTGTCGCACCATTGGGGGACGCAGTAAGAAACCAATGCATCACCTCTCTATGCAGTAAGAAACCGACGCATCACCTCCTCTCCGGTAAGGAACCGACACATCACCTCCCCTGCGCAGCAGTAAGGAATCGGCGCATCACCTCCCCCGGAGCAAGGAACCGACGCATCACCTTCCCTGAGTGTAAGGAACCGATGCATCACCTTCCCTGCGGCCCGTTTTGTTTGTTTGTGTGACGCATCCCAGGTACTTTGTGTGAAAAGTGTTGCATCTGCAATTTGCTTTGAACTGAACTATTTCTACCATCTGAAAGTCATATTTTTATTACTGCATTGTGGACTTTTGTCGTTTGGTCTTGTTTTGGTTTAGATAAAGATTACTTATTTTTAGGTCGAGCCTCGAGTAGCGCGCAAGCGCTACTCTGCGAGACTTTAAGTTAGGGGCTTTTGAAAGCTGACCAGACACTCGTGCGTCATGGCCTTTTCCCTGCGGTTACCCGCACGGCAGACATCTGTTTCCAATTATCGTGCCCAGGCGCGATAATTGGAAACACATGCCGGCCGTGCGGGTAATCGCAGGGAAAAGGCCATGACGCACGAGCGTCTGGTCAGCTTTCAAAAGCCCAGGCTGCCGCGCTCGCTCGCCCCCGCTGCCGACGTCTCTGCTGTCCTGCGCTTCACTTGTTCAGAGAGCATTCCTCATTGCACTCGCTTTACGGAGCCTTTCAATGGTTACACAGATTTACAAGGCTAAAATCCACCCGAAAACAAGCCACACAAAGGTTGAGAAGAGACAGACAAGTGCATCATGTTTGAGTGAGCATACACATTGACGTAGATGTGTTGAATATGCACCGTTCCATATCCTTCGAGTCCCTGAGACATTGTCTTAAGTCCCGGGGTCAAAGGAGAGAGGAATGGGTGAATATGGAGCATGTGCATGATAAAAGAAAGAAAAGCTGATATTTGTTTGCCACCCTTTCTTTACACTGGGTCTAAAAAAATGTGTCCAACCACCAACAGCTCACACTTTTAAAATCTTTTTGCTTTCCCCAACTGACACCTGCAGAAATAAGGACTTTAACAAAAGAGCCCCATTGGACAGCAGGGCCTGGACCCACACATTAAAAAGAATGCTCAGTAGACGTTAGAGGAAAGATGGGCAGAATCACCAGGGAGTGCAAATGCTGCCAGCTGTTCACCTTAACTGAAGTTGTGATAGGCAACATCTACATTATTTTGGCATGAACCATGCTGTAAGCCATAAATGCTACACCTAACAAAAGTTTAATGAATACACGGTATGAAATAATTTTAATATTGTATGTTCCCTGCAAGACCTGCTTGAACTGTGCTGGCAGTAATCTCTAGATCACTGATACTCAAGGCCCCAGGGGCCTTATGCAGCCCTACTGACCTTTCTATGTGGCCCCCTGGTCAGCAGCAGCACTGGGCTGCTGTTAACTCGACTCAGCATGAACAATAACAAGCATTGGCATAGCCAATAGGTCTCGCCTTTGGAATCTTATAAGTGTTTAGTCATGCAACAGTTGATGTTGTTGCACCAATGATATTGTGCTGCATAACCAAATACTTATAAGGTCCCAAAAGCGAGACCTATTGGCTATGCCAATGCTTGTTCTAAACTGGTGTGGTGTCCATTTGTAGTGTTTTCACTGTATTACTGTATGTGTTCACAAATGCTTTACACACTGCCTCTGAGATAAGCCTGTCTGCTCGTGCCAAGCTACCAAGGGGGTGAGCAGGGGTTATTTTAAAAGTGTATCCCCCTTACCCTGACTAGAAGCAAGGGTCCCTATTTAGACAAAGGTACCTACCTCTGCCAACTAGAGACCCCCATTTCTAACAGTAGGTGAGTAAGTTGAGGTCATGCCTACAAAATCTCTGTAACCCACGGGTTACAGGTTCAAACCTTCATTCGATAGTTCAAGGGATTGGGCCTCTGCTGTAGAGATCTTTGTAATCTGGTGGTCATAGATCCCAATGTCTGTGCAATTGCTTGATGGGTTAACGCACCTGCTGCAAAGATCCAATCTCAGTGAGATAACACAAAGGGATACTTGCTGCAGACATCTGTGTGCAACCCAGAGATCACAGGTTTGAATATCTAAAGGATCAACTTTGCCCATCACACTCTAAGGTCAAGAAAATGAGGGGTATATTCACAAGAACGTGTGATAACTACCGCAAGAGTAGCGTAACGCAACTTTCAATATCGCAGCCTATCACGGGAAAATAACCCCGTGTCAACGTGGAATTCACAACAAGGCGGTACCGTGCGATAGTCACCAGATAACGCGTCAAATGTCAGCGTGAAAATCAACGCCACGCCAAAAAAATGCGGAACGCGAGAAATCATGCGATGAGGCCAATCGCAGTACAAAAAGTAGCGAAAAGCAGCCTCAGGCCTGCAAATCCCACGCGTCTGGCGGGAAATTGCACCATAAAAACCACAGAAACAACACACCAGAAACAAGCCAAAGCACGTAGCAACATGGATGCACCCTGACCCAGCGCAGAGGTCAACGCGAACCCCACAACCCCCACAGACCACCAGCAAGGAACAATTGGCTCGGGGAAGGCCAAGGAGAAAAGGGAGAGGAAGACGGGGTGCAGACCGCAGGAAAACAAGACCAAGGCCACAGAGGCGACAGAACACTACCAGCAACTGACCCACAAGCAGACCACCTGGAATGCAGTCGGAGTGCCCAGGAGGCCAATCCAGGAGGGCAAGAGGCGCCGGCAGGACGTGACAACCTAAACCAGGTACAAACCCGCTGCCAACAGGAAGGCAGCAACGGCGACAGGAGGTGGCAGTCCAGCACCACAGGAGGAGCTGGAGGAAACCCAGGCCACAGTCATCAGTGTGGAGAGGGTGCAAGGAGTAGGGAGTACAGACACAGCTCAAGAGGACCTGACACAACAACAACAGGGTGAGGATCCAACAGGGACTGGGGGGACGGGGGTGATGGGCACAATGCCACACATGCACAATGAGGTGTAACACACTGCACACCCACAATTACCCAGGGACATGTCCCCCATCCCCGTGGCACACTGCAGCACACACACATAGCAATCACAGCACATACCATGACAATGTGGCACAAAGTGCAACACCCACACTGCAGAACAGGGGGACACAACTGGGTCCACCCAGGCGCAGAAACAGAACAATCACATTGGACAGAGCAGGGAACTGTGAGATGCACATCTACCCCTACAACCCAACATCAGCCATGTAGGCCAAATGTACACTGTCCCAACTCAAATAGCCACCACCGCCCAAATAGTCACAATGTACATTGTCACACAGTCTGCATGTCGACAAGAACAAGGCGCCAACACAATGCCAACATGCACCTCCCCTTCACAATGCAGAGGGACAAACAACACCTCCAGCAGGTCAGAACAGACAACTCATCAGTGATGCCCGAGACGAACACCACACCCTCGACACCGACGCCCTACAACAGCCCATGGACATCCCACACAACCCACCACCAGGACCAGGGCAGACAAGCTACTCAGAGGAGAACCCAGCCCCTGCAACAGACCACACAGCATGAAGCACCCGCAATCATGGCTGCCTCACAACATTTCACCCACCCACACATGGCACCCCAATGCCAGGTGGCAGAACGCCAAAAGGAGGTGGCCCAACAGGTGAGGGTGTTGCCGAACCCATGGAATGCGAACTAGAACACATACGTGGGTGTCCAATACCCTTCAGGGACCACCTACACCCCACAAAGGAGACCCACACCTCCACAGAGACACATGCACATACCATGTTGAACTGGCTACAGGCATGTGCGCCCGGCCCCTTTATTGGCAGGGCCACATGTACAGTGACGCCTGTGCTGGATGTGTGTGGGGTGAGTATAAGCCAGCCCGCACGGAGTGCTTGGTGCTGCCAACAACCTGAACAGTGGACACCAGTGTAATGGAAACAGAAAACACCAGCATAACAGAGTCAAATGCAGAGCAACATGGAGGGATCCGGAGTAAGGACAGAGGTCACCCAATATTCAGTCTGGAGGTTCCGTGAGTTGCAGTGCCCTGAGGTAGGGGCACTAGAGAAGAGCGCGCTCATGTGAAGAAATTGCTAGGATTGTGTCCCTTCGGGTTAGTCCTGATGCAGATGCAGTGGGGTGTGTTACACCTGCATCAACTTCCTCATCAACGTCCCAGGTCTCCCACACTGCCTGAGGTGACAGTTGCGTCCGCAGTCCACAGCGCAATACCCAGTATTAGATCCGGGTGTGTAGCTTGACTACCGCCACCAGTCTGCATTCCTGCCTTGGGGCTGTTGCCACCTGCCCTCCCATTGTCTGTGCCTTCTCCCGTCCGCACACTTGACACATCCTCCTCCTCATGGTCCCAGGTCTTCCCCACTTCATGAGGTGACATTGCTGCGCAACCTCACAACAGCACAAAACTCAATCAGTAACGGACAATGGCTTGCGGTGCACTGAGTCACTGGCACCTGGAGTGCTGAGCAGGGTAGCAGGCCGATGATGGCATCCACGACAGGTCTGAGCAACTCCGTAGGTCTGTCAGGACCACCCTTTCGACTCTGGCAGATGGCGGTTGGAGGTGGTCATTGCGGTGGTGGCGTGTGCCTCCTGCGGTGATGCGACGTCCGGGCCGGTCAAGACTCGATGCTATGTGTGGGCCCTGGTGGCCCGCAGTTGAGGCCGGAGGAGGCGGACAGCGCAGGGCCACAGACACATGGCGTTGATGACCCCAAGACCATCGCTACAGAGGCCATTTAATGTCTCAGAAGAAGGGGTCCCAGGCCTGAGCAGCACAGAGTTAGTGGCCCCGGATGCACTGCGGCCGGCACAGGCACCCAGCCACTGGACGGTGACTTGTGGTGCAGTCAGATGGGCCATGCGACCTGAGCGGGTCCCCATCAATGTCCGAGGTGTATGTTGCGGAGGGTTTCGGGGGACAGTGGACGGTGTCCTCCAGGGTGATGATGCGGTAGGTCTGATGGTATCTGGAAGCAGCAAATTGAGGAGTGGAAAACGCAACCCTCGTTTGCACCAACAACTCGGGATCAGCTACATGAGGATGAAAACTAGCCCCTAGTCCATAGACTCAAACGCCACCAATGTACGACCAGTGAGTGTCCATGAATGTTGAGGAACAAACTTAGTGCAACAGGTGCTGTGAGGGGATGCAGTCTGCGATGATGCCGGTACACATATGTGAACTCCAAGAATGCCAAATCAAGGCTCTGTGACCTACTGGACCGCAGTGTAGGCGGGAGGCAGCGGTCAGCAGTGGCCCACAGACACGGGTCGTTGGCTCGCGAGGCACAGTTAGTGACACAGTGGCAGTTGTCGGTAGTGTTCAATCACCTCCGTGACGCTGATCCTGTTCCCTCCGGACTGCAACGTGTCATCCTCATACGCCCCTTCGTGCGTGCGAAGAAATGTATTCTGCCTTTTGAATTGCCGATGTTCAGTTCCAAATCTGTGATCCCACTCGTGCGCAGCGTAGGCCGAGGGCAGTGGCCCGCGTAGGCCCACGGACACGTGTGGTTGTGATGCCATGCACAGACTTGTTGCCACCACATCGGAGGGTGTATTGTGAATTGTTCTCTGCCTTAAATAATGTTCACTGCCATGGTGTAATCAAGACTCAGTTCCAAATGTGTGACCTACCTGACCGTGGTGTAGGCCTGAGGCAGCGGTCAGCACGGCCCATTCACCGGGTGTCTCCGGCATAGGTTGGATGGCCCCACCGACCTGCGTAGTTCAGGTTCAGTGGCACCACGTGTTAAGGTCACCTCCGTGTATGTGACCAGGCATTCGTCCGGACTGAGCCGCATCTTCCTCTTACACCTCTCCGTGCGACCACTGGTGTGGACTCCGCCATTCGTGCTTTGCGACTAGGTGCTGGTTGTGTGACCTACTGGTCAGCAGGGTAGTCCTGGTCCCTCATCCACGTGTAGCCGGCTGGCGTTGAACAGGGTTAGTGGCACCACGTGTAGCCGACTGGCGTTGAACAGGGTTAGTGGCACCACGTGTAGCAGGCTGGCGTTGAACAGGGTTAGTGGCACCACGTGTAGCAGGCTGGCATTGAACAGGGTTAGTGGCACCACGTGTCGCAAGATGCCCATATGGAACTATGCCTCACTGATCGGGGGGTCTGGTGCTGTGGCCGCTGGCCCGGATTTGGGGTCACTGCCATTCATGACTCAGGACACAGTTTCACATATGGGACCTACTGGTCCGAAGTGTAGGCCGGGGGCGGCAGTGGAGTACGTCAACAAAAAAGGAATAAAGGGGGCCTGTGTCGTGGAGGCTGTGATGGTCTGAGGTGGCTGCCAAGGTCTCGGGCCTCGGGCTTGGGCCGGCACGTGGTGGGCCCTCCTTGACACACGCCGGTGTTGGCAGGTGATCAGTGTGGCCTGGCTGCGCAGGGGCTGGCCTGACGGGTTCGTGGGCCAGCGTGCCGGGGTCCGGCAGGCGCACAGCATCGCAGGCAACTCCGCTCACGAGGATGGCGTCGGCCTCGTGGCGAGGTGGGAGGCGCCGCCCTGGCAGAGACGTGGGTCTTTCCGGAAGAGGACCACGCCCAGGCCTACGTGCTTTTTATTCACACCCCTATGCTGGCGTGGTGTACGCCGGGCCATCCCACTCCGCTGACGCTTAGGGGGGGGCGTAACAGGCAACATTTCCGCGAGGTCCCCCACTGGCTGGGGTGACATGGTGGCGTCCACTGTCCACTACACTCCATACACAAGCGGTGTATGTCGCCATGGATATCGGTGTGTTCTGCATACTGCGAGGTGTCCAGCACATCTCCGGCACTCTTGGCATTGTGTACTTTCCCAATCATGGTTCTACTGCATCCTTCACACATGCCTGGTTACCACCTCTCCCCACATTCGGCTATTATGTGGCTGAGGTGACATGCCATTGCTGGCTCATGTTCAGGGCTTGCCCATGTGGACATTGTAAGTTGTTCTGTCGTGTCTGGTGGGTGGGCATATTGTTGTGCCTGTTGTATGTGATTTTGTGACGTGTGCATTGCCAGCGTTGTGAGTTGCATGGTTGTGGAGTTGAGGTGTGTGGGGTGTTCATTTGTATATTGCCAAGGGGCTGTGCATTTCCCTTGTTGCCATCCTGGGAACGCTGGTTGATGATGGACTGTCGGAGGATGAAGGTATCATGCACACTGGCTGTTTATTAGTAGGCGACATTGTTGGGGGTTCCACGGTGTTCTGTTGTTGCCTGCACATTGGTGTGAGACGTGTGCTTCCTGTTGCGGTGATTGTGTGCTGTGTCACCAGGGGGCACAGGTAGTACGTGTGCTGTGTATTGCCCCCAACACGTGCGTGCATCGTGCTTGGGCGTATGGTCCTAGCTTGGTCTCCAGCGGATCCTGCGCATTGTGTTGTACATATGGGGACTGGGGTACCAGGGTGATGGTGATGTCCAGGACAGGTGTGGGGGACTTGGATGTGGCTGGCTGTGAGACTCCTCCGACTCTGGCGGGTGTTGGTTGGGGGGTCCCAGGGGCCAACAGGTGCAGCCACGCCATCAGCTTTGTATGGGGTGGGATGTTGGTTGTCCGCTGTGTTGGTGCCGTAGGCCTGCTAGGCGATGATGGTCAGGATGCGTAGGTTGGTTGTCCCTTTCAGCCTGTAGTGGACGGTGACATTGTCAGATGTTGGGTCTGTGCGGCTGGTATGTTTCCTGGGGTTTAGCTGTCTTTGTCTGCGCTGCGTCTGTGGTGGTCCGGGGGTGTTCCGGGTGTGGGTTGGGGTCCTGGGGTGGTGGAGGTGGGTGTTGTGGCCCTCTTGGGTGTCCGGGCCGCATGATGGGTGGCTCCATGGCATCTGTTGCCCTTCGGATGTGGCCCTGGGCTGTCCTCCCTTTTGTGGTGCTGGCTGCCGTCCGACTTTACACCAGGTCAGAGCAGGTGTAGATTTCCTGGTGCTAACGTGCCTTATCGCCTGTTTTGTGTTTTTATCGCGGATGTGGCTGGTCGTTGTGAATGTTGAGGTGTGCCGTTGTCTCGGCTTTTGTCACGGGAACGCCTACTCTGCATCTCATTAGCGATATTTGCGGGGGTCCTCTGTGGCGATGTTTTTTGCGGCTGCTATCACGGGTAAACTGGTGCTGTGGGCTGTTTACACCGGCTTGTGAATGGGGGGGTAAATTTATCACGACTTTGGCTGCGATAAAGTGCCGTTAATTCGGCGATAGCTCCTTGTGAATATGCCCCTGAGTTTCTTAAATTGGGAGGTAAGACTCGGGTGGAACTTTTAACCTGGTCCCTGTCCCCGCACTCCACTCTCCAACAATAGAAAAAGTTCTCTCCACTATAAAAAAACACTTACACATTTGCTAAATATAGATCTAAAATATGTGTTCTTTTCCTAAAGAGTCAGAGTTGGGGTGAATAAAGGGAAAACGACCTTTACAACGCGGTCAAAACACCGCAATACATTTACATCGCTGTTTTTAAAACGCAAGTCGTTACAACGACTTGCACTGGAGGGCGCTCTAGCCTAAGGAATAGTGTAATTTACTATTCCAACACCTTCCCTACTGTACGTAGACTGGAGTTGGAATAGTAAATCACACTATTCCTAAGTCCAGCGCCCTCCAGCGCAAGTCGTTGTAACGACTTGCGTTGTAAAAACAGCGATGTAATGTACCGCGATCTAAATGATCGCGTTGTATCATCATACATCCGAATAAAGAGATACTTGTAGGGCTCCAGACACATGTCCTACCTAGCTCTATCAAAATATAGAAATAAAAGACGCTCATCACAAAAAAGATATTTTATAAGTGTGTGTTTGTGTGTATGTGTGTCTGTGCATTTACACGCACATATGCACTCTTCACGAAGCTTCTTTACCATGTTTAGGTGTGCCTTACTCCTGGACATTAAGCAGCAGGTCAGGTGTAGGCCAAACCTCCTTGCAGAAAAATCTTTTTTAACCGAACAATATACATGAATAAAACTTATATCAGGACAGAACTCGAAAGGCTATTTGAAGATATCAGAGTTGCCTCTGCAGGAGCTCTTTACTGAGCCACCGTTGAGGTCTTAATGTTGTCTTTTTTCAGCCTACCTGCTGTAGTCACTAGTTACAAGTGTATGTGCCTGAAAGTCTCAGGGTCCATTTGAAAAACTCGAATGTCTAGTACACAATAACTGCAAAGCTACCAGGTGTGTCACTGCACACATAAGCTGCCTTCTTTGAAACTTGTACAGAATGTTGCTGAACCACTGTCGGTACTCCAAGCACTCAAAATGGTAAAAGTGCAATACTGAGAGCCCATTAGTACCAGCCTATTTAAAATACTCTATAAGCCCATTGTTAGTCGCACTCAACTTCACAATAGGTCCCATTTAACAGTCCATAACAGGCTGGTAGGCCCATTGGGCCATGACCTGATTATAACATTTGCTCACACACACTATTTCACCAAAATACTAAACAGACCACTTGACTACTTTATGGGGTAATCAAAGACAATGGCACATAACAGCTTGTCCTTTACATATTTGAGACCATAAAAGAGAGTGGTAAAGAGTGAGGCTTTCTGATAGATATCCCTGTCCTAGTTCTGATTGTTTTTCAAAACTAAGAGGCCAGCCTGACTCACCAGAGAAGATTCTGGTAAAATGGAGAACTGCTCATCTTGAAATAGCTCTGGACAACTGTGGCGGAAGGAATGTTTTTGAATTATAGGTCATTGCCACGACCATTATAGCAGGAAAAATAAAATGATAATAACCTCGTTATTATCATTTTATTTTTTGCTGCGGGGCTTGGTTAGGGCGGGACGGGACTGGGGTCTCAGGGGGACGAGTAGTGGCACACTCTAAGTGCACATGACGGTTTGGCCGGCCGTCTTGGGCCGGCCAAACAGTTGCGCGCATTTTACATGGTCCCCACCAGGCTGTTATACACAGCCTTGTGGGGAACATGCACAGGCTGCCAATCCCCGTCTGAGCGCCGAACCACGCCGCTCAGACCAATCCCAGCCCTGCATTGCAGCGTTGTGATTGGCTTAGGGGAGCCTGTGTGCTTCCGGGACCAAAGCGGAGAAGGTGGCCGTAAGAAGGGCCCAAAGCTGAGGAAAGATGACGGTTGTGAAAAGGTAAGTGGTTTTTTATTTTTTATTTTTTGTTCCCCCACCCGCCCCGTCCGTCGTCCCGCCACCCCCGTTCCCTGCCAGCTGCCACTGCATTATATGCTGTCTACCTGGGCCTGTAGCAAGGGAGAGGGTCTTCTTTAATGACTTGTTCAGGCTGAGGCATAAGTCCTTTAATGGTATCAGAATTTTCCAACCACATAGACTAGCCTTTTCTAAATTAAACAGGGAGAAATAGAAAGACAAACTTTGAAAAGTTGGAGAGGATAATCTATACCAGCCATTATTGACCTTCTGTCACTCCATTGTCTTTGATTAGGCTCGCAACATTTCAGTGTTCTAACAGAGGATTATAGCCTGCTTTTGATGGCTATATTCGTTAAAGGCTCTCTGCCTGAGTTAAAAGCTGAAGCCACAGACAAGGGCCGATAATGACTGATATAGCCCAAGGCAGAAGGTATTGAATATTATTAGAACAGTCCACAAATCTGAGGATATAATGGTCTAAATTAAAAAGGAAGAAACAGAAATATAAGCATTTGAACTTTGAAGCAATTCTATATCCGCCATTAATGTCCCATAGTCAATAGATTGAATTCAGTGGAGCTTCCAAATTCCCAATGTTTTAATGGAACATGACTTTAGACAATCTAAGTGTTAACTAATATGACGTGTTGATGCGGAGTGTAACTTACAAACACATGATGGAAATAAAGCAAATAAATCATGCAGGACTGTTAAATAGGTATTTATAGCTTCTTATGTACTCTATAGTCATTTTTGGGCGTTTCTGCTGCTCCCAACGAAACAGAAGTCCACGAAAACCCGGATTGGATAAGCTTCTGATGTATCTCATATACATTTGTGGGGCTTAGTGCTTCTCGCAACAGAACACAATTGTAGCATTCTACAGGCACCATCCTACAAAACAGTGACGGGCTCTGCAAGGAACGCAAACAATGACCAGATGATTCCATGTCACCACGTGCTCTGTGCTCCTTTCCCTTAGTTTTTGTTTAAGCATCTGTTGTGTTTTCTTGAAAATGTGAGCATAAAGGCATTAGGTGTGGCTCCAGTCGTGGTCAGTTCAGGGTGCCTGGATGAGGAGGAGCTAGATAAAAGGAATGGGCAGTAGTGGAAGGAGAAGAGAAGTCATAGCGGTAGCACGGTGCAGACCGACCTCAGGCCTCCATCTTGTAAAATAAATCATCATCTTATGAGTTACATGCCTGCCTGATCTCCCTGGTCGGGAGTGGGGAGACAGACCACAGCCTAATGCACTGTGGAAGTAGATGCTCTGGTTCACGTTGGCTAACCCAAATGAATCAACACACCTAAAAATGTTTTTAGCAGAAGAAAAGCCAAGGGCTAAAGGATTGTGTCCTCGGTGACATGGAGTCGTGTGCTAACTTCTGAAAATATAAATAAACACTTGCCATATAAGGTGGCTCCATCAACTACATTAATTATTATCCTGCCTTAGAAAAGCATTCACACTGAGAACTAACTCAATGTGGGGTTTGGACTGTAGACAACACTATGAGGAACACAATATTAAATTCAAAAGTATATTGAACCAATTTTCTTTTTTATATACACTTTGCGGGTTTTGCTCTTAAGAACTGCAACAGCGTTCCTCTTAAGTAGCAAGCAGGGGCTTTCGTTGACATCATTCAATAATTGCCTGAAAAATCACCTACGTCTGAAGCAGATGACCACATCTTGAGGAATTGGTCTAACTTAAATGTGGATATAGAGTAAATTCTGTC
Organism: Calotriton arnoldi; assembly: GCA_963921515.1. Taxonomy (NCBI): domain Eukaryota; kingdom Metazoa; phylum Chordata; class Amphibia; order Caudata; family Salamandridae; genus Calotriton; species Calotriton arnoldi. Next base: position 461,126 of record CAWUFW010000621.1, on the reverse strand, counting down.
CTCTTAACCTCCAGATGGTAACTAACTATGGGAATAACACATCCTGACTAGAGCTGTGTAATTTGTTTTCCTACAGCCTTCTTTGCTGCCGTATGGCAGCATGTGGTGATTTATACAGCACTCAAAAAGGATGAAATATAAAACGGTAACCAAATATTTCTTTTACTCACAATGCACCCGAGGGATGGGGTTCCTGGTTGTACACAGAACATTCTTCTATTATTACTGAAGGAGGGGCTCCCCGGATGCTGAAGGAGGGGCTCCCCCGGATGCAAAGAACATCTGACGGGGCTTTTACCTGCCTCTGTACATGTAATGCAGAAGGTTGATTCTCTGACACTTCTCGGGCGCCCCAAAGTGACGTAGAGGATCTCCCCATTTTGTAAAATGAGGGGAGAATTTAGTCAGTTTACATCCGCCATTGCATGTGGCCGACGGAGCTTCGCCTGTTCCAGGTGCTGTCTCTAAATGCTGTGGGCATGACAACTAGATAACAGTGATCCTGGTTCAGCTAGAAGCCTCTCACTGACCAAACACCGAGACAGCCGAGGCACTGACAGTGGAAACCTGCGTGAGTGACAGTGCCAAACTGTAACGTGACCCACAATCCTTTCCTTTCAAAAACTCTCATTCCTGTCAACCAATTTATAAGCTGCATATTTCGGAAAGAAATGCCACACTGCCATCTGGTGGATAAACAAAACATGTTAAGACGCCCTCATTACAAAACACATTTCACGTACTGCATTCATTATCACTGCCCAACAACAGCAAATCAAGACGTCGGGCACACCAGCAGTTCACGCAAGAATGAGCACATATTTAACCCTTTGAATTATTTATATATGAATTATTTATGTCAAAATCTATTGGTAATGGAGATGTCAACAGTGAACGGCAAATTTACAATAGGAATGAGTGAATTATATTTTAGCTAAAAGCGTGACACATCTAATCTGTCATGGGGACTATAAGCAGAGAGGTCCTTGTTTAGACCTCACGGTTTCAGCTCACAACAGTTTGTCGTTTGGAAAGACAGATCTTCTTCCGGGTTAACAACCCTCTTTCGGATTTACCATATTTCTGACATACTTCTGGACATTTTCTTGTACATCAGTTTGATCCACCAAAGTTCACGAAGCGACTCTTAACGTGTATTTATTATTTGAATGACGAGACACTGTCCCCAAATAAGATGGCCTTTTTAAAATTAAGATTATTCTGTACAGTTGGATTTTGTACTACTTGCATTATAATGTTTTGGTGCTATAAGAGAAATGGCTGTGTTTTGAGTGGGTTTTTACTATTTGTAAACCACATTTTGGTACTATCCTTCCTGTAAAAAGAAACTTGATATTATCCTAGAAATATGGATGCTTTACAGCTGAAAGCAGTTCAAATTTATGAAATATGTTTCTGTTTTAGGAGTCAACTTGCTAGCCAGAATAAATAAACTATCTACCATGCACAGTCTTCTCATAAATGATCTCTTTGAGACGTCATGAGTGTCGTTATGAATGCTATGATTTAACATGCTATAAGTGATGTAATTTGAAAGGGTATAAGCGGTGCATGGTAGAGGGTGGAATTATAGTTAATTTAGTCTGGCTAGCGAGTTGACAAGACTCTGTTCGGAGGTGTGCAAGCTATAGTAAGATTTGGGCTGGGGAGCAAATTATAACTACGTTGTAACTATATCTTTAGAATTTTCTAAGGTATGTGTAGTTTAAGTTGTATTATATAAAAATAACAAATTAAGTTTTCCTAACTATAATCTTAAACTTTTTTTTTTAATTGAATTAGTATGTTTTTTTAAAATTTGTTTCTAATCATATGATTTTGTTTATTATGGTATTATTTCTTTAATTGTTGTTTTGGTATTGTGGTACTTTCTAAATACTTTTGAGAAAATACTGCGGTACATAATAAACTTTTCAAAAACATATATAAATCAATGAAAATCTTTTTCCTAACTACAGACTTGGCTAAACTGCCTCATTTCTTCCTATACATTACAAAAATTGTTATTAGCTATATTTAATATTAAAACACAGAACAAAGATAAAGTGTAGTCTAAACAATATGGCTGCCTTTTTATTTTGCAAGGGCTTTGATTGACCAATAGTATTGTGTTCATCATCGCCTTGTACACTAGTGTACCGGGGCCCAATAAATCACTTAGTCTCTGTTCTATTGCCTGCATGTCCACTTTGCATGTGTCCAGGATATACCCTGGGGGTTTTGATTTGGGTTGCCGCAGAGGTTCCTTTTGTGAAAAGCAAGCTCCTGATTGACAGAGAGGGCCGATATGTGGCCCTAGAGGGAACCCTGGATGGACGCCCGTTTTTTATGGTATCCCTTTATGCACCCAGCACCTCACAGGGCGGGTTTCTAGACTACCTCTCCCCGGCCATGTTACTTGATCCACAGGCTCTAGGGCTGTGGGGCAGGGATTTATACTGCGTACATGATATAGACTTGTACCGCTCCATCCCTCCACTCCTGAACACACAAGGTTTACAGGCCACAAAACATTTTTGACTCTGGACTCGGGCCCTGAACGGGCATGATGCTTGATGCCTGGGAGACTGAGTACTCTTATTTTGCACCAGGGTACCAGGTTCACACTAGGCTGGATTACTTCTTTAGCAACACTGACTGCTGGCACCTTATACACAGCTTTAAGTACTAAGGCCGGACTCTGTGTGATCATAATCCATTGCGGATCACGTTCCAGTGGGGAAGGGCGAAGGCTATTATTCCAACTTGGCGGCTCCGCACGGAAGCAATACCAGATATGGTGTATAGAGACACCATCGCCACACACCTCACCCAGTACTTTGCCGATAATGCAGGCTCAGTGGACTCTCAAGGTCTTGAATGGGACGCCCTAAAGTTGGTCATGCGGGGACACTGTATCAGTACTACAAGGTGAGTTCTGGCAGCACGTACACGCACTGTGCTAGACATAGAGGTGCGTATTCGAATGACCGCTATAGAGGTGGTGGCGACACCTGCCACCCACCCCTCCTTATGGCCTTGTGTCACCAGTATCAGGAGGAGGTTGGAAGATTGTGTGCACTGGATTATAAGACCTCCTTAGCCAACTCCCATGCTGACGACAATAAGCAAGGTGCACACTGGTGTGGTTGTTGCGCTCTGAGGTCCCTAGGACCCTGATTGGCTTCATGCGGGACAGTGCAGGCTGTGTGGTGAACACACAAACTGATATTAATGAAGTATTTACACAATATTATGAATGGTTGTATTCCCTCCCTCTGGAGCCAGCTCCGGCGCAGCTACAAGATTATCTTCACGCAGTGGCACTTCCTCGTTTGACCTCGATATAGTTGTGGGAACTTGAACAACCCCTTCAGTTAGAGGAAATTCATCTTGCTATTAGTCAGATGGCTCACGGCAAGATCCTTGGCACTGAGGGGTTTCCCTTGGAATATTACACCATCTACAGAGAAACCCTAGCCCCTCATCTTTTGGAGGTTTATCAGGAGGCACATGACCGAAGCTCTCTTCCGGGGACTCTCTGTAAGTCTCTTATAGTGATGCTACCCAAACCGGGCAGAGATTCTCTTGAGGTGAGTTCCTATAGCCCACTGTCAATGCTGAACATTGACTATAAAATATTAAGCAAGGTCCTAACCAACAGACTGATCCCGGTGCTCAGCTCCTTAGTCCACTCAGACCAATGTGGGGTTGTGCCACAATGGGCGACATATTCCAATACCCTGCATCTGTACCATATCATGAACGCTGTATCCAGGGGGACTGGCCTCCCGGTGATGGTCTCCCTGGATTTTGAAAAAGCGGTTGATAAGCTGAGGTGGTCTTATTTGCTCCAAGTGTTGGAAGCCTTTGGGATGGGCCCTGGTTTTTTACAATGGTTCAAGACACCATATACCGTCCTACAGGTGTGGGTCTGCACTGGCTGCCAGATTTTGCGTTCTTTCTCCATCGCAAGGGGAACCGGTCAGAGGTGCTCCCTGTCACCGGTGATCTTTGCGCTAGCCATGGAGCGACTAGCTGTTCAGCTGTGTACCAGGGGCCCAGAATGGGCTGTCAAGGCAGAATTGGATTGGCACATCGTGTCTTTATACGTGGATGATGCCTTGGTGTCTCTAAGGGACTCTGGGTACATTTGGGCAAGTCCTGTATTTTCCCACTGCTTTGGGTCACGCCTGAACATCGCATGTCACCAGTAGAAGGGTGTATCTCCTGGAGCTTTGAAACTTTTTGTTACTTAGGTGTGAATGTCTATCATATCAACAGGAACTCGATCTACGGGAATTATGGCAGTACCCTGACCTCGCTTAGTCAATCCCTACATTTCTGAACTAGATTGCCTCTCTCACCCATGGGTAGGGCTTCAATAGCAAAGATGCTTATTCTCCCAAGGCTTTTATACTTTTTTGCTGCCTTACCAGTGATTCCCCCACGATCCTTTCTTTTTGCTTTACGAAGTTTATAATCTGAGCTTGTCTGAGGGCCCGCTCGGAAGCAAGTTTCCGACTGATTCAGCGTCCTATGCTCGAAGGAGACTTTGGGGTCCCTGACTTGGAGCTTTACTTCGCAGTGGCCCAATTGCAATGACCCATGTGCTGGCTGGATGGTGATGAGGCTGAGGAGGGTAGACTCATTTGGGCGGATTTAAAGGATGTGACTATACTAGACTGGCAGCTATCTTCAGGAGGTCCTGCTAGGGGACTGGATAGGCTTCCGCATGTGGCCAAACAGGTCTGGGTTCGTTACATGCGCCTCGGCTGCACACCGGTCCCTTATGCACCGCAACTGCCCCCCTTTGGAGCGTAGCTGCTCTCAAGGCCTTGCTTGAGGCACACAACTCTTCCCCCTGGTGTGAGGCGGGGATTGCTCAGCTGGGCAACCTGTACGAGGAGGGTTCTCTGTTCTCCTTCCAGGGCCTAAGAAAACTCTACAGACTGGGGCCTGGCCCCTTTCTTGCTCATAATACAATTATGGCTGCAATCAGGGATACGTGGTCGGCAGGACAGGCCGAGCTCCCACTACATTTGGGATTGCAATGCTTCTTGATGCACGGCTTTGACTGCTGGGCGTTATTGACGTTATACGTTGCACTACTTGCAGGTCGCACTGATCTCCGGACTCAAGACAACCCCAAGTGGGATGAGTGCTTAGGGACAGACTTGACGACCAAACAATGGGCCATGACCTTGGAGCAGTTGAAACGCATTTCCTGCAACGCCCGACTGAAATTTGCACAATTCAACTACCTGCATCAGACCTACCTTACACCGCACTGCCTCCATAGAATGTTCCTGATTGTGCCACCGGCCTGTTCGCATTGTGGGCACGCAGACGCTACATTTATGCACATGGTGTGGGAGTGTGCTCCGTGTGTGGACCCAGGTGATGGAACAGGTTTTAATGGAGAGTGATGTGCAGGTACCACCAGACCCACTCCTGTGTCTTTTGGGGATAACGTAACCTACCAAGCACAATAAGCACTATCTCAATCTGTTGGACCCGGCGCTAGTCCTTTTTAAATGCTTAATTGCTATGGCCTGAAAGGCCCCGCAGCCACCCACGCTTAGATGCTGGCTTCAGGTGACTCACAAGTGGGATTGGGCGGAGGCAGACGCCAAGGCGCGTGATCATCGGCTACGAGTGGGAGGTGGTGCCGCCACGCTTTGGGACAAATGTGTTCTCAAATTATTTGACAAACTACATGAGCCCCCCAACTAGGCGACAGACTCCTATATACTGCCACCTGGAGATGGTACGAGGGATATGGGTGCCACAGGCCTCGTCGCACATGCATGAGTGCTGGGTGGCACTGCAGCCCATGTATCTCCCTGGAGGGGTCCCCGTAGGAATAAACCTTTATTCCCTCCTCCTCCCCCCTGCCCACCCACATGTAAAGACATGTCGACACATGGTGTTGGCGAAGAGCTCCTGATCAACTCCCTGTCACTCCCCGACATGCTGACAATGAGTGGCATCAGCCGAAGGGTTTTGTTGGTGGTTAGTTTGTTTTATTTCATTATAGGCAATTTGACTGCTTCTTTATCGGATTAGATGCACTATGTCAACATGGGTTCTTATCCTAACTGTCTCACGTGCCACATTTCTTTGTTTTCATTGTATGATCTGATAGCAGGATAGTGTCTTTATATACGAGATGGGCCACTTTTAAGTACTCACTCCTGGATGATACCTTTTGCTGCATTTTCTCTAAGGTATGCCGTTTCATGTTTAAATGGCAATAAAGCTATTTAAAAAATAAAGTTTCTGTCCCGTGTTACTTAAAAACAATTGACAAATTCAGATCAAATAACAAAAAGGACTCTTTCCACACCATATTCTATAGCCCTGTAAAATTTCATGTAAATCCGTTCAGCCATTTTGTCGGTACAACTATCTAAATAGTCCATGGAAAATGCATTTTTTTTCTGGAGTTATTTAGAGCGCGAACTTGACCCAAAGGTATCAGGTATCAGAGCGCTTTACATGAGCACCAGTTGCATTACATAAGGACACATTCATTTTTGTTAGGCACGGGGAGATTAAGTGATTTGCACAGAATCACAGGATGTTGAGCGTTGTTGAAAAATGTGCTTTGGGACCTTTTTTTTCTTTGCACCCCCATAACTACTCGCCACAAAACTGTGCATCATCAGCCAGTGTAGAAAACAGAATAGGTCTGCAAAGTTTCTTGTAGATTCATCAAACTGCGACAGATATTAGCAACCAAAAATCTGATGAATTCCTATCTCTGGGAATCCTAACTACAACTACAGAGTGGTTATATATAGCATAATAGGTATGTGTTTTCTGTTGTGAGATTCTCAGTGAGCTCTTCATTTGTATGGTCATTTTTGAAAAAGGATTTATTTTCATGGCGACATAACACTTGTTTATGACTCTGCATTTAACCTAACTGGTTAAAAAATTGTGCTGATGCGTTTGCACGTTTAGAGAGCTAATTTGTATAAGAATGTCAACACTGGCTCCCTTTTTGTAGCTCCTTCCTCTTTTGACAACATTTTAAAGTGTTTTCTTTTTATCTCCGTTCTTTTCCTGCTACTTTAACAGTTCTTATCCAATTTGGTAGTCATCTAACTGTTTGCAGACATAAATTTAGCATCAAAGTTAGAGGTTGAGACACAATTAGCTGAAAACTAGCCAGACAGAATATGCTTTTTTTTTAGCCTGCACCTAGTGTATGGTGAAAGAGGAGATGTCCTCTCAATTATTGCAACAGGTATGTCTTGAGAGATTCCCAAAATGGACAAAGTTGACTATTTCATTATATATGTTGTTATAGGCTGTAATTGTCATGTGTCAAGAAGGCCCAGGCTCCTGCCCTATTTGAACTTGTGGGGGATCAGAGGTTGTTTCTCATGTGCGCGTAGTGCCCTGAAACAATTATGTGAGGTGATACTACTTTTTAGATACTCTGATGCATGCCAGTAAAATGCCTTATGTGTCAATGTGTGTTCATATTTTACAATGCAGGCATCCAATGCAGGAAGTGTCTAGCATAGGTGACATGGTTTTGAGGTCAGTAGAGCTGGTACAATTTTCAGAGTGGAAGTGCTGCCATCAGTGTTACATCACTGAAGTCATAGGAAATGGGAAAAATGCAAGTGTTTTACAAAGATCAAGTTTAAGCAATGAGCCATGGCCATTTAACATGAGAGTGATAAAGGTGTAGGTTGTAGCCTGGGGCACATTTTGAAGTACACTTGTTAGAAATTGGGTTTCTGATCAGCAGAGGTATGCGCTCTGTCCAAGCAGGAACCACAGTCCTAGTCAGGGTAAGTCAGATACACACCCTTAATTTACCTGTGCTCACGCTCTGGTAGCTTGGCACAGAGCAGTCAGGCTTAACTTAAGAGGCAATGTGTAAAGTATTTGTGCAACACTTCAAACAGTAAAGCAGTAAAAACATCATAAAAAAGATACCACACCTGGGTAGCAAAATAGGGCTTAATTTATTGAACAAAACAAGATCAAAACAACAAAACTTCAATAAATAAAACCGGGTTATTCATTTTTAAAGAATAAACTGAAATGTAGTGCTTAAAACATAAAGCACCAATCGGCGCTATCTGGCCGCACTAGGTCGGGTCAAATCCAAAAGTTCAGGCCAACCAGGATGGAGCGTGGGTCGGATACAGGGACCAGCCTAGGCCCACTGAAACAGTACCTTGGTTCACGGTTTCGTTTACATCGAGGAGAAGCTGTGAGGAGCAAAGGAGGCGATGCGTTGATCCTTAGGATGTAGGCAATACGTCGGCTCCAACCCGTAAATTCAAAGAAGGGTCAAAAATAGAGGTGATAAGCCACCCTGTCGGCGATGTCCTCAATCCTCGCAGCAGCCGCGATGTGTCGGTGTTGATGGAGATGTGCCGTTTCCGAGTGGCATAACGACAACAATGCGTTGTTTTGGGCAGTTGCAGCACTTTATACCCACTTCCAAGGGCTCAGGACTGGAATGGCACCACTTGGCAGGTCAAGACTCTCAGATGGCAGAGTCCAGGTACTGTAGGCAGATGGGTTGGAAGTCTTTGATGTCCCTAAGACTTTAAACAGCAGACAAGCCAGCAAGCCCGGGGAGTCACTTTGGTTCTGAGTTGAAGAGATGCAGGTCCAGTCTTTCTCACTCCCAGGCAAGGAGGGCAGCAGGTCAGCACAGCAGGAGTCCAGCAGAGTGACAGTCCTTACAAAAGCACAGCAGGCCTTCTTCTTGAGAGAGTATCCACAGGTCAAGAAGTGTACTGAGTTGGTGGTGTCAGGGGTCCAGTATTTATATCCAGTTGTGCCTTTGATGTGGGGGAGACTTCAAAGAGAGGCCTTTGACGTGTACATAGTCCCTGCTCTTCTTGTCCTGGCTCCAGACTCACTACAGGGGGGTATGCATCCCCTTTGTGTGGGGACAGGACATACCCTATTCAGGTGTAAGTGTCAGTTCCTCCCTCCCATCCTGCCCAGGATGGCCCATCAGCATGTGGATGGCCCATCAGTTACACCTAAGCTCCCTTTGTGTGTGGCTGTCTAGAGGGAATGCACAAAGCCCAGCTGTCATCCACCCCAGATGTGTATTCAGAGACAGGCAGAAAGCACCAAATGGCTAAATAAGAAGATGCCAACTTTCTAAAAGTGCCATTTTCAGAATTACAATTTAAAATCTAACTTCACCATATGTTGGGATTTTAAATTGGAATTCCAGAGACACCAGACATCAGGGTCCCATCCCATCCCAATTGGAAATTACACTTATACGATGTAATAAGGTAATCCCAATGTTAACCTGTGGGAGAGATAGGCATTGCAGAAGTGAATAAACACATGTAAGAGTTTTTCACTACTAGAACATGGAAAACGTAAAAGTACATGTCCCACTTTTAAAAATCCCCTGCACCCTGCCCTTGGGGCTGTCCAGGGCCTACCTTAGGAGTGAATTATATGTTTAAAAAAGGGAGGTTTAGGCCCGGCAAGAGGGTTAACTTGCTAGGTCGACATCGCAGTTTAAAACTGCACACACAGGCTCTGCAATGGCAGGTCTGTGACATGTTTAAAGGGCTACTGATGTGGGTGGCACAATCAGTGTTGTAGGCCCATGAGTAACATTTAATTTACAGGCCCTATGCACATTTGGTACACTTTACTAGGGACTTATAAGTAAATTTAAATGTCCAACTGTGGATAAGCCAATGTTACCATGTTTAAGCAGAGAGTGCATGCACTTTAGCACTGGTTAGCAGTGGCAAAGTGCCCAGAGTTCCAGCCGCGGTCTGTGCAGGTAACATCGGTGGGGCGGTGGTGCCAGGTAAGGGGGGATTTCGAGGGACGATACAGAGGGAAAATTAATTATTTATTTAATTTTCCCTCTGCATCGTCCCTCTAAATACCCCCCCTACCCGGCCCCACCGCTGTTACCTGCACAGACCGCGGCTGCAGAGTTCTAATGGCAGCAGAAACGAAGTCAGCAAAAACAGGAGGTCTCAAGGCTAACAGTCAGGGGAAACCAATCCAAGGAGGCCAGGTCTAACAACACTGCAGCAAATATATTGCTAAAACATGGTATGGTAGCACACTGTAATCTACAGAAAGCTTGCTTTCTTTTGAAATGTCCACAAAATTCGCACTTAAGTGGTTTTACTAATACAACTACACAGCACACGAACGATAATATGTGGAAATCAGATTTCTGCAAATATTTATTATTTCCACATCACCAAGTAATGGTTCTAAATTTTTTTGATCCTTTTAGAATCTTTGTTTCCCTTACACTTTAGAATTACAAAAAGTAAACTTCAATTGTGCTTTCTTAACTGATGATATACTTTGCAATATTTGTAAATTTAATTTACAGGTTTTTAACATTTAATTTGTTATAAAAAAAAATGGACAGCCTACAGCCTTTCCTTTCACAATCCCTGTACCCCAGCAAGATTGCCTCATCGTTCAATTAAAAAAAAATTGCAGTCAAAGAAAGAAAATGAACCATCCAGTCTTCATGTTAAAAGAATAAGCAGCAGTTTGTCAGGAGACATAGTCTAACATTTGACTCCTGTCTTTGAACGCACAGCAAAACTGTGACAAGATAAAAACAACATTTAAAGGCATCTTTCTAGCTCATTCACCTTCAGAGCTGCCACATGTGTATTAGGGGGATGCTGCAGCGCCCCGCGCACGCCTTCTTTCAGTGTCTATGCTTCAGGTGCTAGATTTCTGACCACTCTCACTGTCACATTTTTTACCACCTGTTTTTCTTAGCTGTGCCGGCCATTGGAGAGTTAAGAATATCTTATTTTGCAGGCAAATTGTTCAGACTCTGGGTACTAGGAGATGATGCTTGGCTGTCCATCACAGTCAGTCCATGCTGAATGGTTGAGGACAGCAGTCACTACGGAGGCGACTGCTCCTCAGTGAAGTTTGTGGCACGCTCTTTCTTTCTCTCCACTATTTTACACTACATTCTCCTGTAAGTTGACAGAGGGGGCTCCTCCATAGCCTTATTGATAGGCAGTGATACTCTGGGGCACCTGCTTTAAATTCTAGCTCCTGCCCCCTGGTGCACTCCATATTGTCCAGTGTTTAAATCTTATGTTTACTCAGATGTTGAGACCTAGGAATAGGCCAAGAGAAATCTAGTGGAGGAACTGGCTGGAAACTACAAAATGAGAGGGAAGATGAAGGTGAAGGGAGGGATAGAACCTTGGGGCTTAGTCTAATCACAAACAGGATGGTGGCCACTAGCCCACAGACAGAAATTTGAAGTATCTGAGTTTCCATTTTCCTGCACGAAGAAAGCCAGTTGCAGTTCCTACCTGCCTCTTCAGAGGGGGGAGATGCTACCACAAGCAGGGTAGCTGCTGTGGAGAAATAATTTAATGATGTCCAAAAGCTGGTATCTTAGGAGGCAGAGATACACTTCCCTTTGATTTAAGAGTACTTTCAACCATTTTTCAAATGACATTAATGAACAAAGAATTAACTTATCTCTGTCACCAATTAAATTTCTTCTTAACTTGATAACACTTTTTTTGATTGCATCACAATGTTCATTCCACTTTTCTATTTCATTTGAGATTAAATTAATTTATTGACCAATGCATTCTAGAGCTGCATTTTACTCCTCCATCAGGGTAATTTTTCTTAATACTGTTTGAACTCCATACAAACAAACTACAGAAAAATACAATGATTTAACACTGTTCACTATTATCAAACTTTATAAAAAATGCATTGCAAAAGATAGTGAAGTGATGGTGCTGTGCTCTTGCCCATTACATGATAGAAGTATTAATACAATAATAAAACAAGTAAGAAACTATTGGCTGTCGATAATACTGGAACAGACTCTTACGTACATCTGTTTTACTTTGTAAACAGTGATATGGCAATAGAAATTAAAAAAACTCTTATAATGGATAGAATTAAGGGCAGTCCCATAAAGATTGAGTTGACGTTTCAACATGAAGGACAACTGTTCTCTTTTTTTGTTTCATAATTTTTTATTGAGAAAACACAAATACATATAGAATATCATAGAATAACATGAATTCATACAGAGTAGTAATAAAAAAGGGAATTATTCAATATTAAAGGTAAAGAGAATTATAGGGAGGAGGTTATAGAGGGTATAAGATGAGTAATAAAAGAAAGGGGGTATTATATATAGTATATTTAGAAGTTCATAGATCTCAATATATGAAGGGGGAGGTGATAGAGGGTTCCTAAATGGGTAAACAAAAATTAAAGAAATATCTACTGGCGGTCGCCAGTAGATAGTTATAGTTAGGACCTAGTTTCCATAGGAAATTCGTTTTTTGTTTTCTCAATATCTTTGGCGCTGGTTCACGAATCTTCGCGAAATTTTCAAAAATCGTAGCCCGCTCCGGTCAGCTCCTGTCTTGAAAGTTTCGGGGTGATTCGGCAAGCGGGGGCCGAGAAAAAAGGGGGGTCCCAAAACGTGTTTTCTCCATGTTAATTCCCATAGGAAACTTTAGACACGACTACAGCCCGAACTGCTGAACGGAATTACACCAAACTTGGCAAAAAGGTAGCCCTTGGTTCAGAAAGAGACCTTTTTAAAAATGGTGTAAATCCGTTCAGTAGTTGCTGAGAAAATCAAAAATAAAAGTTTCAATATTTAGAGGCACGGAGGATCCGCGGACCCTCCCGACCACGAGCTTTATTCTAATTGGCTGTCAACACTCCAAACCAGGAAGTGTTGGCAGCCATCTTGTGACTCGGAAACAAGAAATCAGAATAAAAAACACGAAAAAAAAGAAAAGGGGGCAGGGTAGAAACACCCTGACCCCCTAGGCCTGCTTAGGGGGTCCCACAAGGACCCCCAGGGCCCAAAAAAGCATTTCTTTAAATAAAAAAAAACGGCGAAATTCACGTAGGATCCGCGAATCCCGCCGTGAAAAAAAAAAAACGAAGCGCGGGCTCCCGCTCTTCGTTAATATTTAGCCCCCTGGTGGGCCAGGTCCCGGGGGCATGTTCAATATAATTGCGGGGGCCCAGGGGGGCCCCCCGCAGTCCCGGAGACCGCCACCCCCCGGGGCTTGGTTTTTTTAATGTTGGAGGGCCTCCAAGGCCCCCCCAAGCCCCGGGGACTGCCACCCCCCGGGGCTTTTCTCAAATATTTGCGGGGGGCACACAGCCCCCCCGCAGCCCCGGGGACCGCCACCCCCCGGGGCTTTGAAAATGTTGGGAGGGGGGCCGTGCAGCCCCCCTCCTGGAGCCTGTGATGGCCCTGGGGACCGCCACCCCCCAGGTCCGGCTCCTGCAGTGTCCCGGGGTGCCCACCCCCGGGACACTGCTGTTTGCAATGCCGGCTCCCGCAGAGGGTGGGGAGCCGGCGGGACCGTGGGGGCATTGGGGCTCCCCCCACGGTCCCCAATGAGAGGCCAGGCCCCGGGGATGGGGTCCCCGGGGCAAGGAGTGGCCCGGGAGGGGAGCCACGCGGCCCCCCGCCCCAATAATAATTAAAAAAATTTTTTTTCAAAATCACGCAAAGGCCGGCCCCGGGGGATGGGGTCCTCGGGGCCATAAATGGCCTGAGGAGGGGGGCCACGCAGCCCCCCTCCATAAACAAAAAAAAATATTTGGCCATTCCCCGGGGGATGGGGTCCCTGGGGCCGGAATTGGCCACGGGAGGGGGGCCCACACGGCCCCCTTCCCGTTCATTTTTTTTTTTTTTTTAAAGGGGTCAGGCCCTGGGGGATGGGGTCCCCAGGGCCCAAAAAAAGGGAAAAGAAGGGGGGCCACACAGCCCCCCTTCTAAAAAAAAAAAAAAAAAAATACAAAAGACGCGATCGTGCCAGAGGCCCCGCCCCCTCCCAGCAACACTCTGCAAACGCGCCCTGTGGCACGTTTTAAGTTGGGGAATTAATTCCCCTTCAATACTGGGGGTCCCTGGGGGCCAACTAGCCCACCAGGTACCTCCAGTAAGCGCCACAGGGCTGCGTTGCAGAGTGGTGGTCCAGGCCACGCCCCTTTTTACACCTCTGTGCAACGCAGCTCTGTGGCGCTTACTGGAGGTACCTGGTGGGCTAGTTGGACCCCAGGGACCCTCAGGATTCAAGGGGACTTTATCCCCCAACTTAAAATGCGCCACGGGGCGCGTTTGCACAGTTGTGAAGGGAGGGGGCGGGGCCTGAGGTGACATGTGTGCAAACACGCCGTGTGGCGCTTTTTAAGTTGGGGAATTAAGTCCCCTTCAATCCTGAGGGCCCTTGGGGGCCAACTAGCCCACCAGGTATCTCCAGTAAGCGCCACAGGCCTGCGTTGCAGAGAGGTGGTCCAGGCCACGCCCCTTTTTACACCTCTCTGCAACGCAGCTCTGTGGCGCTTACTGGAGGTACCTCGTGGGCTAGTTGGACCCCAGGGACCCTCAGGATTCAAGGGGACTTTATCCCCCAACTTAAAACGCGCCACGGGGCGCGTTTGCACAGTGATGAAGGGAGGGGGCGGGGCCTGAGGTGACATGTGTGGAAACACGCCCTGTGGCGCGTTTTAAGTTGGGGAATTAATACCCCTTCAATCCGGAGGGCCCCTGGGGGCCAACTAGGCCACCAGGTACCTCCAGTAAGTGCCACAGGCCTGCGTTGCAGAGAGGTGGTCCAGGCCACGCCCCTTTTTACACCTCTCTGCAACGCAGCTCTGTGGTGCTTACTGGAGGTACCTAGTGGGCTAGTTGGACTCCAGGGACCCTCAGGATTCAAGGGGACTTAATCTCCCAACTTAAAACGGCCACAGGGGGTGTTTGCACACATGTCACCTCAGGCCCCCCCCTCACTTCACCACTGTGCAAACGCGCCCCGTGGTGCGTTTTAAGAGGTAGTTTTAATCCCCCTGCCCTATTATGTCCTAGGGCCTTACAGAGGAGGTCATGCTAATCACAGGGGTACCCCAACGCATAGTGTTCCCTAGTGTATGTAGGTGTTTTCACTGTATTCTAAGTGTCTTTTAGCATACCACTGGCTCTAGGCCTAGTTACTCAGAGTCAGTTACCACCAGTACCCGTCTGAAAAAGTTGTGGGCACAGGATGATTTTGCAACAAGGCCTCTTTCTGCTCCTCTGTTGGTTCTTTCTGCACATGTCTTTCTTCTTCCTGCTCTTTTCTTCGTCTTTGTGGACTTCTGTTGCTTCTTTCTGCATTTCTTTTGCTTCTTTCTGTGCGTTTTTTCTTCTTTCTTCACATGTCCTACCTCTGTAGGCATAGTTAGAAACTAGCATTTAAAAAACCTTTGAAATTCACTTAAAAAACCATAGGTTTCAGGCACGTTATAGTTAGAAATTAGCATTTAAAAACCTTTGAAATTCACTGAAAAAACCATAGGTTTCAGGCACGTTATAGTTAGAAATTAGCATTTAAAAAACCTTAGAAATTCACTGAAAAAAACAGAGGTTTCAGGCGCGTTATAGTTAGAAATTAGCATTTAAAAAACCTTAGAAATTCACTGAAAAAACCATAGGTTTCAGGGGCGTTACAGTTCGTTGGACATTTCACTCGTACAAAACCATAGAAATTCCCCCGTTATAGTTAGTTCAGCTAACTATAACTCGCGCCCCCGCAATGCACTGCTGATGACGTCACATATTACATCACTCATGACATGGTCAGTGACATCACTGATGACATCACTGATGACATCTCAAATGACATCACTGATGACATCACTGATGACATCATCCATGTGATAATTTGATGCATCTTCTCACACCCTAATATAACTTTTGATACAGCCACTCTAAATTACAGACTGCCATTCTCAAAACCATAGACATTGCGGGGGCGCGAGTTATAGTTAGCTGAACTAACTATAACGGGGGAATTTCTATGGTTTTGTACGAGTGAAATGTCCAACGAACTATAACGCCCCTGAAACCTATGGTTTTTTCAGTGAATATATACATATATACATAAAGATGAAGTAGGAACATAGGGAATAGAGAAAAGAGGAAAACAAAGATATAGGGTTAAAGGGGGTATGAGGAGAATGAGAAGAATTCAGGGATCGCGGAGAAAAGGAGCCCACACTTGCTGGAAACTTTCCTCTTGATCCTGCAATCTATATATAATACGTTCATGGGAAGCCGTTTGAATCATTGCTACCATCCATTCTTCCTGCGAGGGAGGACTAGACGATTTCCAATGTATTAGAATGCAGATTTTAGCTGTAGAAAGTGCGGTGTGCAGAAGACGACATTGTGGGCGCGTAATGGTAGGAAAACTTCTAAAATCATGTAATAAAATGATGGGAGGAGTGAGAGGAGTGCTAAGGGAAGGGATTAAACCCTGGAGGGTGTCCCCTACATATGTCCAAAACACTGCATAGAGGGACATTCATAGAGTATATGAGGAAGGTCACAATTGACTCCAGGACACCTCCAACAATTAGAGTGTGATAGTAATCCTGCTCTTTGCAATTTCAGAGGTGTCCAGTGCCAATCGTGTAAAGTTTTGAAAAGGCAGAATTTCAAACGAGCTTCTCGGGTACCGTTGTCAAGGGCTTCTAACATATCCAACCAGTCATCTTCTTCAGTAGTGATGTGCAGACGCTTTTGCCATTTCTCTTGGAGAGTTTTAAGAAGTGGTTGTGAATATAGGCGATGAATTAAAACACCATATAGACCTGACAACACCCCTTTATGTCGACCCCAAGTAAGAAGGTAATCTAAAATTGGTGAAGGATTCAAAGTCCAGGGAGGAGAGCCTAGACATCTTTTCAGACAGTGCTGTAACTGAGAGTGACGCGTGATTCACTTCACTAAGTGAATCAAAGGATTTTAGCTGTCCATTTGAGATGACTTGATCAAGTGTTTGGATGCCTCTTGATTTCCAACTGGACCATTGGAGCGCTTGACCGTTTATTTGGATACTCTCATTGCCCCAAAGTGGAGCTTTATAGTGCAAGCGGTGGGCGACTCGAAGAAGACGATGTGCTCGTTGCCACGTTTGATAAGTAGCTTGCATCACTGGATGCAGGTGGAAGAACGTGGAATTCGGGTTCCATAAAGAAAATCAAGGCCATCACTTCGGTTAAGTAGGGAGTGTTCCGTTGTGACCCATTGTGGAGGATCAGTCATACCCGTAAGTAAATAAACTAATTGTGAGAGGTGTAAGGCTAAAGAATAATGTTCTAAAGATGGTAATCCCAGACCATCATAAGAGCGGCGAGCCAATAATTTAGCAGCAGCTAAATGAGGGCGTGAGGATCCCCAGACAAAAGATCTGATTCGGGCGTCTACTCTACGAAGTGTAGATAAGGGAAGTAGAATTGGAAGCATACCAAGTATATAACTGAAACGTGGTAATGTGACCATCCGAACGGCCTGTACCCTACCCCACATGGAAAAACCCAAGAGAGACCACTTTGCAAAATCTGTTTCCATTTGTGTTATAAGGGGTGAAAGATTGTCTGAGATCATACTTGTCAAACCTCTATTGACTAAAACTCCCAAATATTTTAATTGGGATGATTTCCAACAAAAGGGATATCCATCAATTGACGCTTTTGTGGTACCAGAGGAAATCGGAAGAGCCTCACTTTTATCCCAGTTCACTTTGTAACCAGAGTGGGTCGGAAAACCATCCATGATCTTAAGTAAAGCTGGTAAAGAGTGAGGAATATCTTTTAACGTGAGGAGAATATCATCGGCATACAAGTATATCTTTGAGGTGCCACCTGCTATAGGTATACCTTGAACGTGTGGTGAATGCCGAATGAGTGAGGCAAGAGACTCTATGTAATGTAATGTATTGTAAGCTGAACTTATATAGCGCACTGTCACCCTATGGGTATCCTGACGCTGCCATTACTATACATTCCCCTATGCGCAAATCCAACCATATCAGATGAACGTAGTTAGAACTGCAGCTGAGTTACACTATTCCCTAGGGAAAAGCCAAGTTTTCAGCTTTTTTCTAAAATTCAACAGATTCTCAGTCTGTCTGAGAACAGTCAGAAGTTAATTCCACAGCCGCAAAGCTGCAGAACTGAATGCTCTGCCACCAGTCCTGTTTTTTTTAAATCTGGTAGTACTCACCAATTTTGCTGTTGCTGAGCAGAGATTTCTAGATGGAGTATACCAGGTGAATTTGCTCTGCAGTGGTCTAGGTCCCATTCCGTGTACTGCCTTAACGACAATGCAGAGTGATTTGAATTGTATTCTCTGCAGAATCGGTACCCAATGGAGATCCTTCAGAGATAAGGACGCAGAGGACCTCCGCTGTCTTTCTAGAGCTAACTTGGCAGCCATTATTTGAATTCTCTGAAGTTTCTTTATCAGAGAATTTGGTGCTCCAAGTAGCAGATTGCAGTAGTCTAACCTGCTCAAAATGACACTCCTCACCACCTGTGCCCTAGTGGCAGTTGGCAGTAATGGAAGTATTTTGCGAAGAGCTCTGAGCAGAGATAAACAGGTGCCAACTGTTTTATTTACTTGGGCGTCTAGCTGTAGACTATTATCAACCAACGCTGAAAACAACAAGAGAGGGAGGGAATACAAAGTAAGGACCACTTTCAATCCCCCAGGGTAGATATGATTATAAACAACGAAAGAGTGTGCCTTATATTTACAAATAGAGCACAACAGTAGAATCCAAATAGGTTTATTAAAAAGATGTACTTCTGAAGTCCCTCGTATTGAGAGGAACCGAGTTTATTATGGGGTGTAATCACTAATTACACCATGGGTCTCGGGAGGGGGGTGGTAGCAACAATGGCACACCGCCTGCACTGCTAGGCACCCGCCGTGTACCTATGCGATCCCTCAAAAAACGGGGTTCCTCTCAATACGAGGGACTTCAGAAGTACATCTTTTTAATTTTTCACATTTAACCTCAGGTTAGGGTGGGCCGTAGTGTGCTCATACCGCCGAGGTTTTACACGTCTTTTCTGGTCCTGACGAATGCCTGTTAAATTACAACACATAGGCTGAAACATGTTGACCATATCTTAGTGGACCTTGCTGAACAATTTATTCGGCTTCGTTGTCCTACACTTTGTTTTTATCTATGTCTGATTGGCTTTTAATAAAATCTATTGTTTGACACAATCAGACATTTTTAACAATCACCTTCACTATACACTGGACACTTTAAACCAGCTCTGCAGTAGTTCTGGCGTCGAAGCACACCAGGGTGGCATTCGGCCGCTCCTGGTGGGGCCCGATGATGAAGCATGTCACCAACCAGGTTGGTGAGTGAGGGCTTTATTAAGAACCTATTTGGATTCTACTGTTGTGCTCTATTTGTAAATATAAGGCACACTCTTTCGTTGTTTATAATATTATCAACCAACACCCTCAGATTGCGTACTAATTTGGATGGAATTAGTGGTTTTTCTGTAGGGGTGGGCCAGAAGTCGACTGGGAGTGGGCGAGATATTTTGTTCGCTGTACAGTACACTATTTCTGTTTTGTCTCCATTAAATTGTAAGGAGTTGTCCCTAAGCCAATTAGCAGTTCTCTGCATACACTCATGGAATCTGTCCAATGATACCGCTTGATTCCCTTCCATTGAGAAGACAAGTTGCTTATCATCTGCGTAGTTCACTAATTCTATTCCATAAGATTTAATAATGGGAATAAGTGGGCGCAGGTATATGTTGAATAAGATCGGGCTTATTGCAGATCCCTGGGGGACCCCGTGCTGGATAGAACTATTTTTTTAAACGAAGGGTGACATAGCCACTGCCTGCTGTCGACCCGACAGGTACGACCTCTATCACTAGTAAAAATAAAAGGGGGGAAAGAGGGCAACCTTGGCGGGTACCCCGTTGGATTGGAAAAGGATCGGAAAGCAGCCCACCATATAGAGAGGAACTTTAGAGATAAACTGATCACCTAGGCCAAAACGTTTCATAACTTCGAAAAGATATTTCCAGTCAATACGGTCAAATGCTTTTTCTGCATCCAGTGAGAGGGCTACAGCATCTTCCGTCATCTTATTTGCAGACCATAAGGTGTCAGCTAGACTTCGGAGGTGATTCCTGGAGGAGCGACCTGGGACAAAACCAACCTGTGAGTGATGTATGAGAGAGGGAATAACTTTACGTAGACATGCCGCTAAGATACCTGCTAGAATTTTGACATCACAATTTTTTAGTGAGATGGGCCGATAACTAATACAAGCAAGCGGGTCTTTACCAGGTTTGGGGATAACCGCTATCAACGCTTTATTAGAAATAGGGCCAAGTGAATGCACTTGAACCGCCTCATGGAAGGCAGACACTAAAGTATCAACCGTTTCTGTCCCGGTCCATTTGTAAAACTCTGCAGGGAAGCCGTCTTCACCTGGAGATTTGTGATAAGGCAGTTTGGTGATGGCTGTAGCAATTTCTTCTTTGCTAATATCATCACTAAGAAGGGCTCTGCCTTCATCCGTGAGGCAAGGGAGGTTGATATCAGCTAAATATGAAACTATTTGGTCCTCAATTACTGAGGTTTCAGGGTTAAAGAGTTTTATATAAAAGGATGCAAAAGTGTCTACAATATCTTGTGGTCTCGTAAGAATCTCTCCTTTTTCTGTACGTAATGCAGGAATGGCCATAGCTGCCTCGCGTTATTTCAATTGTGCTGCCAGCAAATAGCCTGCTTTTTCTCCTTGTTCATAATGTCTGCCCTTCAGGCGTTGAAGATCGTATTCAGCTTTGGAAGTGTATAAGTTATTAAGCACCAATTTAGCAAGTTCAAGATTCCGACGGTTGGGCATTGTGGGATGAGATGTGAATAGATGTGTGAGAGAAGTAATTTGAGTCTCCAATTCAGTACGACGTAGGGACGCAGATTTATTGGCCTCAGCAGCATCTTTCATCAATTGACCACGAATAGTTGCTTTGGCGGCTGCCCAAACAATTCTGCAGGAAGTAACGGATGATTTATTGACAGCTAAATAATCAGAAATATGTGAATGAAGTAGAATTTTACCTTTGGGAGGACGGTATCTTTGGATATTCATACGCCATGGTTTACGGCCTGGGGAAGTTAAACCTATTTCTAGAGTAATGAGGATAGGGGCATGGTCTGATAATGCAGCTTCTAAGATACAGGATTCAGTGGTGTTTGCAACTACTGGATGCGAAATAAGAAAATAGTCTATCCTGGATTGTGTACCATGAGTAGAGGAGAGAAAGGTGTACTCCTGATCAGAAGGGTGACAAAGACGCCAATGGTCCACTAGTCCGTGATCTGATATTATGTCTCCCAGCAAGGCTCTGTCTCCCTCATTACATCTATCCAGGGGACCTGTTCTGTCAGTTATGGCATCCTGGGCAAGGTTCCAATCACCGCCAATAATATAACTGGATGCACCAATTTCTACCAGCAAACGGTTCAGATTGAGAAAGAAAGTGCGTTTGGCTCCTGTCGGAGCATAAACTGAGCCCACACAGAGGATCTTATCTCCTATTTTGAGCTTTGCAAAAATATACCTACCATCTGGATCAGTCCAGGTTTTGATAATGGTAACAGGTAAAGATTTGTGAATTAGAATAGCTACACCACACTTCCGTGGATGATTGTCGTTAGCAGGAAGTTGTGTCGTCAGCCCACAGTGAATGACTTTTCCCACCCAGTCTCATTGTAGCTTAGAGGATTCTAGAGCATCCAAATGAGTTTCTTGCAAAAGAGCAATATCAGTTTTTTTCGCTTGTAGATAAGAGAATACTTTCTTACGCTTAATAAAGTGCGTAAGCCCATGAACATTCCACGAGATAATGTGTAGTGGATGGGAAGCAGAGAAAATGTTCGCAGCCATGTGTATGTTAGTAGATGGGGTGTTAAATTAGGTGAATAATAAGAGAAGAATCAGTATAGGGCATAGAAAGGGTGGGAGAAGTAAAGGAGAATGAGTATAAATTACTTGTTAATGTACAGGGGAATGAACAAAAATAGGAGAAATAAAATAGTAAAAGGATTGGAAGGAAAGAAAAGAAAGAAAAAGAGAAAGAAGGGTAGGTATACTGCACAGGGACAAAATGCAGTATAAGGGGAAAAGAACTGTTCACTGCGGGTCCTAGCTTTCGGGCTATGCGCGCCAGGGGAGGCCCCACAGCGAGAAGCGTGGAAAGAGTGCATAGGTATGATAAATTGTAAACAGTATTAAATGAGCTTGAGAAGTATGGAAATGAGTAAGTATTTAGATATTATAATATAAAATATAATATAAGAAGGAAAAAGGGGGTAATGGAAGAAATAAGTATTAAATACAACCATTATGAGACATAATGAGAATTAAATAGTATAATAATTAAATACTGACACAATTAAATCTTATTGTAATTAATTAAACTGAATACAGTGTATCAAATTAATCTATTAGGCAAACAATTTTTGAGTAGTTTTACTTAAATAAAAATAGAAAAAGGAGAAAGGGAGGATGGAGAGGATATAAGGAATAGCAAAAGAAAAGAAGAACATTGCATATAAGCTTCCAAGTATTATGCTCCGGAGGAATCTCAAGAGGGAAAAAAGAAAATCTGATGTATTTGAAATCTGAGATATAGCGTACATAAAGGGCAGTGAAACAGCATTTATATAACATTAACAAAAATTTAAACATTAATTTAGTTGAATTGCATCATATCTAAATAATAAAATAATAAAACATTATAATATGGAGATATTATCAGAAATACTTATTAGAAAGAGGAAGAGAAGAGAAAATATAAGAGGAAAGTAAGAGAAAATTATATAAAGAGTATAATGCATGACCTTAAGGCAGTAATTCATATGTATAGTCCAATTCTTAATTTATAGCATTTCAAAATATTGTAGCAATATTACCAGTACAATCGGATAAAAGATTTCAAAACACTATAAGAATGAACACAAGTAAACTGTAATATGTGTAGATACTAAGAGATAGGAGATGAGAAAAGATCAGGAGTAAATTAAAATATATTAGAGAGTATGGAACGGATGTTGTACATTAAATAATGTACAATTGAGTAAATAGATATGTAGATACTCATCAGGTCGTGACTTCAACAGGCAGTAGGATATATTTCTCCCATCTGTTTGTCAAGATTCAACAGTTAGGTAGTAAATCAAAGTTCAAGGAACATCGTCTTCAGGTGATGGAGGAGGCTTAAGTGGGGAGCGTGATTTGTCTCTGACTCTTTCCTGCGTAAGAGCAGCTACTGCTTGAAAAACTTGAGCACGATCACCAAGCGAGCGTATATGTCTATCTGGATCTCTTCCCCTACTTTGGGAACGACCTGGGTTACGCTGGATGTCAGGAATCTTTTTAGAGGATGGTGAAGATAATGAAGATTGGGCCTCAAGTAGGGATTCAATATATTCCATATGTTGAGGAGAAATGCTGTCCAGGAAGCATCGAATATCATCTGAATAGAAAAAGTCTTTGGATATGCCATCCTTAGTAATTCGCAGCCGTGCTGGTTCAAAAAGGCCATATTGAATGTCTAGCTGACGTAAGCTAGGTCGAAAGGAGAGAAAATCTTTACGGTGGTCATTTGTTTCTCTTGGAAAGTCTGCAGATACTCGAATCTCATGACTCTTAAATATATATGGACCATGTGTACGAGCCCCTGTGATTAACTGTCGAGCTTGTTCGTGCCGCAGAAAGCAAACAATAAGTGTACGTGGTTGTATATTCCTCCCTCCTTTAAGAGGACCAATACGGTGTGCTCTTTGCATTTCTAATGGCGTGTCAAAAGTGAGACCTGTAATCTTTGGGAGAGCTGCTTTAAGAAAGGATTTAGCATCTGATCTTTCTATTCCTTCCAGAAATCCAAAGAAGCGCACATTATCCAGACGATTTCTATCTTCCAAATCTATCACTTTGCTTCTTAGGAAGAGAAGTTCTTGGTCTCGGTCTGGTATATTATGAAGACAATTTTCAACTGTAGTTACACGTTCAGTGAGACCATCAAGCCGATTTTGGAATCCCGCAATATCAGCACATATGGATTTAGTCTCAGTCGCAAGAGCAGAGATAGACGTCTCCATTCCTTCCAGGCGTCGTCCTACAGCAGTAATCTCTTGGAGTATTCGTTCCATAATAGAGTCTGGTGCTGACGCCGTCATAAGTTTAGGTGACTTTTGTGCTGTGGAGGTAGTATTGCAAGTTTCTGAGGAGGAGTGACTCTGGCTTAGGATTTCAGAATAGGAGGGCTGTTTTGAAGATTTACTAGCCGCTTTTCCAGAAGACATTCAGGCCGTCGTTGTGTAAAAGTCTTTGACAGGTAATTAGTTGCTTTGCAGCTGGGTGGACCTCTTAAGTGAAGCCTTTCGTACTAGAATAAAGGCATCACAACCGTGCCGGTTATTTTATACTTGCACACATAAATCACCTCAGAGTAGCGTCAAGAGGAGCACTGGTGCATGTTACTCTGTTCTAGAAGCACGAGCCAGTATGGTATAATATAATGAAAAACAGGCCTGTAATCAGACAGAAGAGTGGTAGTAGCCCAGGCCGGCAAATTCACCTCAATAATGTTAAATTGATTCGTTACCTCCTGGGGAAAGAAGAGGTTGCCTCAAGCTTTCCAGTCACCTGATAACAGAATATATCTCTCACCTCACCTCAAATGAATATTAGGCAGTGATAATTAATTCAGGCTCATAAAGCCCCAGGTGGCATGCTTCAAATTAGTAAATCAGCACACTCCTGTCATTTAATACAAAAGAAGAGGGTACTGAAAAAGGAGCGTTAT
Organism: Calotriton arnoldi; assembly: GCA_963921515.1. Classification (NCBI taxonomy): domain Eukaryota; kingdom Metazoa; phylum Chordata; class Amphibia; order Caudata; family Salamandridae; genus Calotriton; species Calotriton arnoldi. The sequence goes on along the minus strand of CAWUFW010000621.1, from coordinate 436,424 downwards.
AAAGTAGTAATGCTGCTATACATTATTCGTTATTATTTCATCAAATACGCAGGGTAAGAATTTATGTGTGGAATCTTTTCAGGTGCTTTTCTAAATAGGCGACAGCAGCACACCAAATTCAAAGGCAGCCTAGTTCCAGTCAGTTCTGCCTCAACAATGCAGCAGACGTTCAGGGGAGCTTGCCAATAAAGAAAGTTACTCAGAGAAGGAGCCTCGTAAAGTAACAATGTCACCACCAATTATCCGCTGTTCAAATTAGTAACAGTCAACTGCGGTTCAAATGTGGCACAGTTCCAGGCAGCTTCGCTTCAACAATGCAGCAGACATTCAGGGGAGCTTTGGGAACAAAGAAAATTGCCCAGGAGAGAAGTGTTATAGGGCAACAATGTCGCAACAAGTTGTCTGTTCACTCTCACTAAAGACAGCCGAGGCGGCAAACAGAAGGGTAAAATCGCCTCAGTTACCTCAGGTGCTTGACAGCAGTACGGTGGAAATATCCAGGCAGCCCCTTTTGTTTCAATACACTACTGCTGCGTACATTTCTCCTCACTTATTTCAGGCGTTCCTGTCAGCAGAGAGCCGCGCACCTCATAAAGGGAAGTGCGAGCCCAGACAGCTGCGTCAGCTTAACGGCGGAGCGCTGCTGCGTGAGGCACATATCCGTTTCCGGCGAAAGAAGCATTCCTCAGCTTCGACGAACGTCGCGTTGTGGAGCCGTTTTGTTCACACAACGTTTCCCTCTAAGGTAAGGGTGTCATCCAGAAGTTAAAAGGCTCTTTGCCGCCGTCCGGGGCTCCCCACAGCGCAGAGCTCCGGGGTCAGGCAGCCATCTTGCGCCGTGGCCTTACCACGACCCCCCTGAGAACAAATATTCTCAATAGGATCGTCATCAGGATAGGAGAGTCAAAGACATTGACGACGTAGCACCTTTATATTTATGCTTTTTCAGTACAATCTTGTTGATTACACTATTTTGGTTTCATTGCTTACCCTTCCTTTGTTGTTATTCTTTTCATTCTTTACACATCTTGCATGTATCTCCCTGTAGGATATAGATCTGTAGAACCATACCCAAAAAACAGAATGCATTCAGAATTGTTTGCTCTTCTGAACATCCAGAAGGACAACTTTTTATACTTACTACAGTGAGGTGCAGCAAATTAGGCTAGGCGGCTGAGCATCCACTCTTGATGTCAGGCACAAAAGGGAATGGTCTCAATGCAGTTGCACCATGTTTGATGCACAGTTCTTTTCCTTGGTGTATTTCAGTTATAGAACCCTAAAGAGCTCATCACTTAAGTACATTATTGGTACCAAAAGTGTAGCTGGGAATCTGGGAGCTAATATTTAGTGGAGGCCTGCTTTGTCTGCAGGCTGTGTCTGGTTAAACTCTTTGTTAGACCTGTCAGCCTTAGGGTGGTAGTCCCCCAAACCTTTTGCCTTACTCATCCATTTTCTTTTCTGTTCTCGCTTTTGTTGGCCTTAGGACTTTCTGCACTTTACCACTGTCAACCAGTGCTAAAGTGTGTGTGCTCTCTACTTGAAACATGGTAACAGTGGCTTACACCCAATTGGCACATTTAGTTTACTTGAAAGTCCCTAGTAAAGTGGCACTGCATGTACCCAGGGCCTGTCAGTTAAATGCTACTAGTGGGCCTGCAGCACTACTTGTGCCACCTACTTAAGTATCCCTTTAAACATGTCTCAGGCCTGCCATTGCAGCCTCCTACTTCAAAGCTGGCAGCAGGTTTACATATTGGACCGTCAGACCCAACTCTTCAGTACACTTCTGGACCTGTGGAACACTCAGACGGACTGCTGTGTTGCTCTGCAAGAAGGACTGATACACTGTTGTCCGACTGCCTGAGTGAAGGACTGTACCTGCATCTTGAATCCAGGTCCACCAGAGTGAGTCCAAGGGCCAGTTGGCCGGCCTCCTGATCAGAGCCCCAGGGACAGAACAGGCTCCAACAACCTCAAATCCAGCACTTGGACTCGGCCAGGTGTGAGTCCTATCTCCCCAAGAGGTACCACTCCAGTCCTGGACCCTTAGAAGTGGGTCTGTAGTCCCAGCAGAACCGACGCAGGGCAACGCATCGCCTCACCAGACTCCACATCGGAACTGTTGCACCACTCTTCCCTGACACAGGACTCCACATTGCTGCCTGCAGCCCTCATAGCTGCCACTTCGTGATGCATCTCCCCGCATGACCTTGCATCACCACTGCAGCTCCTCGGAACCACCACTATGAGATGCATTCCCACGCACTGACCTCACATCACCAGTGCAGCTCCCTCTGAACCTCCGCTGCACGGTCATCACATAAGGACCTCACATCTCCTGTGCTGCGTGATGCATCATCGATTTAGGACTTTGCATCTCTCCGCAACCAGAATTTTAGGTACTCTTGTTCAATGCGCTTAACTTGGTCCCTGTAGCTGGCCTGTGCTCTATCATGGTTGCCCTGAACTTGTGACTTTGTCCCAGACCGGCGCGATCAGATAACCACAGTTGGTGCTTTGTGCTTCTAGACACTGTTTTTACCTAAAACTTATCAATTACATATCTCTGGTTCTACTGATTGGATTTTTGCTGTTCTGGTGTCGGATAATTGTTTACATTTTACTCTATTATTCTAAATTTGTGTGGGATTTTTCTTGTATTTTGTTTTCACTTTATTTCTGTTTGAAGGGCTGCATATGTATTTTACACATAATATTAAACTATTTTCCCTACTAACTCAGTGGTATGGGATACTGGGAAGCTTGAAGTCATGTTGGTGTCTATTTCGCTATGGAGATTACCTGTAGAGGAAATCCAAAGTGGAGCCTTATGAGGCCAGAACTAAAATTGTGCTTTGGATAAGCACTGTGATGGCTCGTTTCCTAACTCATAAAGCAACCTTAAAGGAGTGAAGTGGCTTCTTAGTGCTGCCAAAAGGGTGCTCACAGAGAGGAGCTTTTCTTGTCTCAGGCAAGGTGTCCGAAGATATAGTATCAGTGTTAAAGACAACTTCCTATTGTGGTATGTTCCCAGTATGTTGTGGTGAGCGAATGGAGTGTATTATATGGTGTGTTTGTGAGACTTCACTGTGTAATACACTACCAGCCCCTCTAGGACCAGTCAGGTTTTGTTTGTCCATAGATCAACCCTGGGTAGCTGTGGCTTCAAACAGTCAGGCTTCAACAAAGGAGCAAGTGTAAAACATTTAAATGGCACCAAAAAAATTAAAGGAGAAAGAAACACGACTCTCAAGAAATCTGACACCAATTTATAAATATAGACTGTATTTTTATGAATATCTGGACACCAACACAGTAAAGATCTACCGGAGGGTTCTGGAGACACAGTTTTTTTAAAAACAGTAAATCACAACTTTTTACAAAACTGTGAACACACACTGCCAAATTCAACGAATTTAACACCTAGGGGCATATTTTCAAGCCCCTATCGCCACCACAACAGCACTTTTAAAGACGTTGTGGTGGCGATACAGGCTTCGACTTATTTACAAGGCAGTGTTAAGCCACTTAACGTGGCTTAACGCTGTCTTGTAAATAAGGCACCCTTTCACGCAATACTTAGCATGAAAGGGGAGGGCAGTGGGTATTGCTGTGGGCATTCCCCCACAACACCTATTGATTTTGACGCTATCCCACATTTACAAGGGTGGCGTAAATATGGGGCAGCACCAAAATTAAAACCAGGGAAAACCTGGTCTTACCCTGGCGAAACGAGGAGAAATGTTTAATTTCTCCTTGTTTTTGCTGTTTCCATGTGTGCTGCGTTGTGCAGCACACATGGAAACAGCAAAACACCTTTGATTGTTTATGTGCAGGAAGGTGTCCCTTCCTGCACATAAACAATCATAAAAAAATGACTTTTTACAACTTCTATGTGTGCTGCATTAAGCAGCACACAGAAGGTTCAAATCGCCATTTCATATTGTTTATGTGCAGGAAGGGACACCTTCCTGCACATTAACATATCTCTTCTCTAAATGCATACACCCTTGCACTATGGTGCAAGGGTGCCACTTTCCTTCTGAATATGCCCCTTAGAATTTCTTTCAAGAAAAACTTTGGTGAAAGTAGGAATGCGGTTACTTAGGGCCTGATTTAAATCATGGTGGACGGGTTACTCCGTATCCTGTAGGATTTCTATATTTCGGCAGATGGGATATCCGTCACCGTTGTGATGGAGTAACCCATCTACCAAGATCTAAAGCAGGCCCTTAGAGTTATTTTGGGTGACCAACTCCAGCAAGGAGCCAGTCAAGGGGCCAGCAAAGTCCAAAGAAGCAGTTACCTCCTCAAGAAAAGCAGTCTTCAGTCCAGTTCCAGTGTCAGTGGTCCCTTGTCATTGACTTCTATCGAGTGGTCCTGATTCAAGGGATATAGGATTCTGAAGCTGCTCAAGGATGCTGAAGATGCTTCTTCGGCCCACTCTTTGGTCCACAATCCTGGTAGGGCAATTTTGGCCACAGGGGTTGACGTCCCTTGAAGTCCTCTTTGTTCCAGCAACATTCCAGTCGCCACTGGACTACTGGTCACCGGGCACAACAAACTCAGAGGTTTCCTTCTTTCGGCAATAACGCACCTTTGGGGTTACCAAACAGCACTCCAATGACTCCTTGGGCTAGTAGATTAGAGTGCAGATGCTGAGTTCCAGTCTCTGCCTCCCAGGCTGCACTGCGACAAGGAGCGATGATCCGGTGATCTGAGCAACCAGTTCGACCAGGAAGGCTTCTTCAGCTTTTGTGGCCCTTTGCTGCGAACAGGAAGTCAGCCACCTGACTTTTGGAGTCTTTGCTTCTAGCTGGGCTCAGTGACTACTACTCCATCAGCAGGACATAGCAGGCACAGTCTTTTCCTTCACTATCCCAAGAAGCAGCAGATGCAGTCCAACTTCAGTGCAGCCTCTTCTTTGTAGTTCCATGCTCAGCAAAGCAGTCCTTCTTTGGTCCTCTTCTCCAGTCTAAGGAAGATCTGAGTTCAAATAGTGCCTTTTAGGGGAAGTTGCAGTCGCTAGCCAAAGGGCTACCTGGATCCCTCCTGCCTGATGACAACTTCCTGTGACGTGTGGCATCTAGCTCTCCCATAGTGCTCGACTTTTCTCACTCCCAAGATGGCTCTTGATGTGTGGAGCTCATAGTCCGCTTTAGCAGTGTGTCTACCTGAGGGCTACACGCCCACAGGAAAAACAGTTTGGCCAGTGTTTCCCCCTCTCTGTCCCCGACGCCAAGCTGCCTACCTAGACAAAAGAGCAGCCCCTCTCGAGTGTGGTTACCATTTGTCCTACAAAGGTGGCTTTCCATTTGAAGCTTATCTTTTGGGCTAACACCCAATGTGGCTGCCTTCCAGGAGGTAAGACCTAAATCAGCGGCAGGCCTCTATTGTTACCTGTACTGGGAGCTGTTGACACATCTCCCCAGATTGGCAGAAGCCTGTCTCGTGGCCAGCCTCAGCAAATGGCCTCTGGAAAACCTGGGCAACAGAGTGGCAACTTTCTAAAAGTTGCATGTGGCTACAAGTTACATTAATTTCAACTTGTGCTTCAAATAGGGCTTAATGTAACAAGTTGGTTGATGCATTGAAGTACCAACTTTGGTAGTCCCATTCAGAAGTTAGCACAGCTGAGTTGTCAGCGTGTGACTCTGTACTTGCCGATGGGGTTTCCAGACTCTCACACAGTAAAAACAACAGTTGTGTTTTTTTGCTGTCAGAACATGTTAAACACATGTTCTACTTTTTTATATTCTGCACCCTGCCTTAGGACTCAAAAGGCCTGACGTAGGGGCGACTTACGCACATTAAAAAGGGAGTTTGGGCTTTGCCATTGCTTGAAATGGCAAAGTCGAGTTAACAGCTTTAAAGTGCTCTGCGAGTCTGCAGTGGCAAGCTGGGAGTCACAATTTACCTTGTCCCACTCAAGGTGGCACAACAAGTGCTGCAGTCTCTGAGGGGCAATTCTAACTTACAGGCCCTGGGTACCCCGGTACCATATACTAGGGACTTGGAAGTTAACTTATGCCACTTGAGTATAGGCCTATTAAACATACACGTTTATGGGTCAGGGCACTGAGGTCTGGTTAGCAGGACTCAGTGCACTCTAATAGTCGAAAAACCAGCAGCATCAGTCCAAAACTTTGAGGATGACCATACAAAAGGAGGCATTTCCTTCCAGTTATATTATTTTATGTTACTTGGTATTCGTGTAGTGCCCCTCTACTGTTGATATTGCTTTGTAGTGCAAGTGAAGAGATTGTCGAAGTGTTCCTTTCTATATCGGATTCCATTGTAAACATAAATGGATGCAGAGCTGCAACGTACAAATACCAGTATAAACGTATTTAAAAACATATAATTCTCCACAAACCAACTTAAAAAAATACACATCAGTGCTCAACTTCAACAGTACCAAGTACTGTATGAAAGTTTATCTGAGAAAGAAACATTGTACCACATATCTTACATCCCCAAAGTACAGCATTGTTTTCATCATCTTATCATATACAAAATCACATCAAGAGCATTTATTCGTATTTCGTATTATCGGGACCTGAGCCCAACTGAGCCTCCTCAATTTAACCATGACATAGAGCAAAACTTCCCAATACATGATTTCCCATAACTTTACTATGAGTAAAAACTATTGTAGGAAAGTGCCCTTTGTGCATGGTTAACCACTAACTTTTTGCCAGATAACTGATGCCAACTTGACTGAGTGTGCCCTGGGTCCCTGCCAATCAGGTTCCCAGGGCCTGTGTTCTTTCCCAAAACTGTACCTTTGTTTCCACATTTGGCACATCTCTAGGCCACATGTGAGTCCCTTGTAAAGGGTACCCCTGGTATCAAGGGCCGTGTGACCAGAGAGGGCCTCTGAGGGCTGCAGCATGTGTTTTGGCACCCTCAGAGACCCCCCCACCTTATCACCCACACACTGCTATTGCAAGCTGCGTGTTTTAGTGCAGACCAAACCAAAGAGTCTACTTGGCACCCACCTCTGGGTGCCATACCCACCCACACTGCCTGTGGCATGGATAGGTAACCCCTCAAGCAGGCCTCTCAGCCCTAAGGCAGGGTGCACCATACCACAGGTGAGGTCATAGCTGCATGAGCAATATGCCCCTACAGTGTCTGTGCCATTCACAGACATTGTAAGTGCAGTGAAGCCATTTCGAGTACATGGGCTGGGAGTTTGTGAACACGAACCCCACAGCTCCATGATGGCTTTACTGAAGACTGAGAAGTTTGGTATCAAACTTCTCAGCATAATAAAACCGCACTGATGCCAGCGATGGGTTTATTATAAAATGCACTCAGAGGGCATCTTAGAGATGCCCCCAGAAAAAAGAGCAACTTCTAGTCTATTGGCTGACTTGTCCACGCCAGCCAGCCACCACCAGACAGGTTTCTGACCTCATGAGGTGAGAGTCTTTGTGCTCTCAGAGGTCAGAAACAAAGCCTGCTCCGGGTGGAGGTGCTTCACACCTCCCCTGGCAGGAACAGCAACACTTGGTGATGAGTCTCAAAGGCTCTCACCTTGTGATGTGCTGATTTGGGCAGCTCCAACCAGTGGAAATGCCCGCCCACCTGTCTAGGTCCCACTTTTGGCACCAGGACAGGCGGGAAAATTAGTAAGCAGAGTAGGAGTGTTCACCTTAGCCTGGCACACCCTAGGGTCGCCAGGAGCTGAGGTGAACCCCTCTCTTAGAAATTCTCCATCTTGAATTGGAGAATTAGGCCCAATAGGAACATGGATGTGCCCCTCTCCCCAAAAGGAGGGGGCACCAAAAGGGTGTAGTCACCCTAGGGGACAGTAGCCATTGGCTACTGCCCCCCAACCTCCATAACGCCCTTAAATTTAGTATTTAAGGGCTCCCCTGAATCTTATTCCTAAGATTCAACGACCTACGAAGAAGAAGGACCGTAGAGCTGTGCAGCAGTGGAGAAGAAGACAACTGATTTGGCCCCAGCCCTACTGGCCTGTCTCCTCCTCCAGCGACCCTGCTCCAAGAAACCGGCGTGGTACGCAGCCAGCAACCTCCAAGAAGCCCGGGGACCTGCACTGTCTTCAACAAAGACTCTTGTCTCCCGTGGACACCGGATTTGTTCAACAAGGAACTCACCCAAGGACTCCGGATCCAGGTGAATACGTGACACTTGCACCACTCTCTACCCGACACCCACGGCCCGAGTCCAGGTCGTCCACCGACCCAGTGAGGCCTCCTGGTGAACCTGACCTGGGATCCAGCATTGGACGACCTCCCCTGACCTCCCCCTCAACGCCCGCAGCCTCAACCTGAAGGGTCCCCCCGACCACGACCGGATCTGGTGAGAAAACCCAATGCCTAAAGGCACCCCTGCACCCGCAGCCCCCAGGCCTTGGCATGCCCAACCGACGGTGTCATAGCATCCCCCCACTATCCAACTTACTTCCCCAGTCATGGGATTCCTTCAGCCAGCCTTCGGAACTGAGCCTGCACTAGTTTTTCCTGACCGAGGATCTTCATTGGCTTCAACTGAGCCCACGACACCTCCTTTGCACTCTGCATCCGGCCACTTCTGTGCCACTGGGGGTGAGTCTCAGTGCTCCTTGGTGGCCCCTCCAGTGCTGATCTTAACCCCCAGGGCCTGTGTCTCTGAACCACAGGTACATACCTGTAACCGGTGCCTCTTTGAGGTGCCCTCAGCCTCCATAGAATAACATTGGGCTCAGTTACCTCTGCACCCGGCCGCCCCAGTGCCACTGGTGGTGCAGTGCCTAACTTGGTCCGACCCTTGCCCAGTGTTGACCAAAACCCCTGAAGACTGAAACTCAAAACCGCTTACATACCTGTAATTTACTCACTTGTCTTTTTACCATAGGATTGCATTGGTCTCTCACTGTATTGCAAGTGTGATCCTAAATACAAAGTATCTCTTTCTGTACTGAAAAGCATTTCATGCTCATGTAAAGTATTGTTTGATGCTATACAAATCTATTGCCAGTAATTTGAAAGTATTGCATAAAAGTCTACTTCCCTGTAACTGAGTTCAACTTGGTTCCTAGAAATAAAAGTAACTAAAGTAACATTTTCACAAACATTGGCCTGGAGTCAGTCATTGAGTGTGTGTTCCTGCCTTGTATGAGTATGTACAGCAAATGCATTCACACTGCCCTCTGATAAGCCTAACTGCTCAGCCCAGCTACCACTAAATTGAGAATGCAGTATTATCTACTTTAACCTCTGCCATACCTTTGGGGACTCACTGGACTCTGTGCACACTATACCTCTTTTTGGTACAGTATATACAGAGCCAGGCCTGGATTGGCCGTAGCGGGCACCGGGTGTTTTTCCAGTGGGCCGAAAGGGTGGGGGCTGCTTCTGGACCGTGGGGGCTGTTTTTGTTACTGGGGGCCGGTTTTGCAGCATTGCCCCCCTGTAACAAAAGTGGAGCAGCTGTGTTTTCCACCAGCAACCCCACCCCTCCCCAGGGTAGCCAGTCTGACGTAATTGCCAGGGCTAGCTTGCTTTCCCAGTCTGGCCCTGTACAGAGCCAGCTTCGTACAACCATCACTAATAAAAAAGACACTGGTGATGTAAGAACATGTTTACCTCTCAATCAGACTTTACTCATATAAATTGTTTAGTATCATCACAAAAACTAGCACTGCCTAAATCAAACCATCACCACTACAACACTGTAATTTAAAAGAAAATATTTTCATCTCAAATAATTAGCTCCCATTCTCGTGACATATCCATTAGTCTGCTTGAAAACATCTCCTGACCAAAGGCCGTAACATTCAAAGCGCACTTTATCTGTAAGTCACTGAGTAGTCAAATCATGAGAACCTCCGTGTAGTGTCTCTACAGTTTATAAAAAATACACAACACTCTGATTAATCCCCCATATACTCTCATCAACATCACAATTCCTTCAGTCATCGCCGACTCGTAAGAGGCTGACTTTCTCATTTCATTTTTAGCTTTTCCTTGTTCCAACAGCTTATTAATCCTCCTCTCCCCAGTATGTTCCTAATTATGTACTGAGCTCTCCCATATAAACCATTTCAAATCACATTTCGCATGCGTTTCAAAACAGGTAGTCGTAATGTGCTCCGTATCGGATTACATTTCGAAATACCGCAAACTAGCAGTCAACATTCAGCTATTCGCGGCACCTTCGGCTCAGAAAAGTTCCCACTATGCTCCGAGCTATATGCATGCTCTCCCAAAATCCAGAAATAAGGGCCAGATCTACGACCGTTTTTTGCGGTCGCAAACGGGAAATTGGCCCGTTTGCAATCGCAAAATAGGTCTGGCCCATATACAAACCCTATTTTGCAAGTCGGTAACCTATTACCGACTAGCAAAATAGGGTTTGCAACTCGTTGTTAGGAAGGGATGTGCCAAGGTATGTACCATTGTTTTGCGACCGCAATTGTAGTCGCAAAACACTCACAGTTTACCACCTACTTCAAGTAGGTGTTAAGCCACTCGCAAACGCACCCCTTCCCCTTTGTGACTGGCATTCAGAATATTTTTTAAGAGCAGGCAGTGGTCCCACAGACCACTGCCTACTCTTAAAAAATGAAACAGTAACGTTTCATTTTTCTTTTTTTAAATGCATCCCGTTTTCCTTTAAGGAAAACGGACTGCATTTAAAAAAAAACTGCTTTATTTAAAAAGCAGTCACAGACATGGTGGTCTGCTGACCCCAGCAGGCCACCATCCCTGGGAGTGCTAGCCATTCCTAATGGGGTCGCAAATTGCACCTGCCTCATGAATATTAATGAGGCAGGCAATTTGCGACCCCATTAGGAATTGCAAACAGTGTCTGAGACACTGTTGTACATTCCTATTTGTGAGTCGCAAATTGCAAGTCGCAAAATAACGCAATTTGCGACTTGCAAATTGGTAGGGTCATACATCTGGCCCATAATCATTTATCAAACACAAGGTGGCTTATGGTCGTGGAGTATCCAACATCAAAAACATGTCCTAAGCACCACATACCAGGAGACACCATTAATGTGTTCTCTGTGCACCTGCTGTTAAGTACAACAAGCACATCAAACCCCCTACCTCGTACAATGAATGACAGGGGGAGAGAGGACAGAAAAAACTCACCTGTGTACGGCATCCATTGTAACCTTCAAAGGTTCCTGCTACTCTCCATGCTATATACACTCACTCCTAAATTCAGTCCTAAATTCAGTCCAGTTCCATACTGAACGCATCACGTGATTTGAGGTTGTGGTATATCCAACCTCAAAAGCATGTCCAAAGCGCCACATACTAGCAAACACCTTTTAGGTGTTCGGTGCACACCATGCCCACAATATACATTCTTGTGCTGTTGAATACAACAAGCACTTCAAACTCCCTACAACCATACAGTAAATGTCTGGTAGAGAAGACAAAAAACTCACCTGTTTATAGCATCCATTTAAACCATTACATTTCCAGACTGCCAAACGGAATGTGATGGTCCGTCTTTCCTTTTTGTAGTGATCCGAAAGTGTGGGCAACTAGACCGCTCCACACACTTGGATATCGTTACCATAAAAAAAAACGTTTTGGGCACCATCTTACGCTGATAGATGTCACAGCATCCACTTAAGTTCTGGCTAATGTACGTCATCCTCTTAAAATCAACCTGCATTAAAAATACAAACCATGAGGGCCATCTTGAGCTTGTAGTGCACATATTGCCTCCTCATACACGGCAACCATTATTCAGACACAATTGCCCATTAAAATTACGTTAGCCACCACATGTACCCAGCCCATTGAGAGGTAAACATAGTCCAACCTCCACTTTAACTCAATGCAAAATATGATGTTCTCAAGTCATACCTATGTCCATATAAGTGATTCATCCTATATAGATATATCTCATAATTCACTATAACATTAAAATGGGAAATCCACATTGGAAATATATATTTATGCACAGATCATATCCAGAAAGGTAATTTATCCTATAACACTAAATTCCATCATTTAGCATATGCAGAGTCATGTTCAATTGTTAAATTAATCCCTAGGCACATAGTTCTTCGCATATATACACAAGTTAATCTTTGGCAAGATGCTAATAGAGAGACGCTGATCCGAGTACTACAGAGTCCATGAGATAGAGGGTCACATATCGCAAAAACTCTCAATTTCTACCATGTCTATTCCCAACGTCTTCTTTAATCTAGTTTCATGAAATAAACACCAGTCCTTGCTCACTCCAGCTTACTCCAAGAAGTTGTGCAATTCCCTATCAGAATACAGACCCTGTTCTGCTGTCCGCAGTTTACAGATCCATCTAGTCTCTAGTTGCAGTAAGCGCAGGCATCTGTCGCCAACTCCGGGATCTGGCTTGGCTATGTCAATTCCATTGAACTTGAATTCTGCTTTACCAGTTTCATTTGTACAGGAATGCACAGCTAGTGAATAATTGGCATGATTGCTAAATCATCACTTCATCTCTTTATAACAACACGTCATTCATTAGCTTCGATTCTTTGAATTCTCCCAAGTCCTTCAAGGTGTCGCATAGATCACTTTGCATTTTCTCAACCTTCACATCATTGCTTTCTTTTTCTGCCTCTTGTTGCTGACAGCTTTTTATACCCACAATCCATACCATTTCTTGATGAAATTCTCTTGCAAAGTTTGAGGAAAATAAGTACACATGCAATTTTTATTGGTATAACCAATAGAATAGAGGTATTAAAAGTAATTTTAAAATTCCTCCACCTCCAAATACCAAGCCACTCCCCTATTTTTGCAAAGCCTCTCCCAATCGATCCAAATAGAGAACCTAGCCCTTCCCATGCGCCTGACTCTTTTAGCTCAATTAGTTAATGCGTTATGTTCGTTATGATAATAATGTAGCTGTCAAGTTGCTTATCTATGAGTGGAATATAAGCACAGCATTCCCGAGAATGAATGACTTTGCAAACTCCGCCCTTCTTTGCGAGGGGTAAATATGAAGCAAGACACTTTTACATAATCATTTATCTTATAACAAGCAATTCTTTATTGGTTACGGTTAATGCCCCTGCCGTGTTAGTGGCGAGCGAATCTACCAGTGTGGACATCTTTCTAATCTTTGCGTTGTTTAAGGTCACTCCTATGGAAGGTATGAGTGCTTCAAAATTGTCGCTAAGAATCTGCTTAAAACTATGCTTGCTACACCTTAGGCATAGCTCAAGGGGGAAATCTAACTCATTAATATGATGGACCCTAGGGCGGAATAGCAGTTACCTACCTAATTATGTGGCAACAGGAAGTAAGCTGACTAACCACACATGTAATAGATACCTTTTATACTTACCTCTAAATTTGAAAAAGGTTTTCCTTTGACTAAGTAACTATGCTCACATTCGCTCCATCCAAATTTTTCAACAGTCATTTCCCTCTGGCTGCTGTATTAAACATAGATCCCTTCTTGGTGACATCAATGCTCAGTCTTGGATTTAGTTCCTTACCCTTCCCAATAACATGTTCTGCACCTGTCTTCCCCTCCCCCTTCTCTTCATCTGTTTTTATTCTCTCACTTTTTTCATCTACAAATACTCTTTCATCTTTACTAATTTTGCAGGTTCCATCATGCTGCTCTGGTTAGTAGCGCTCATGTTAGTTACAGGGGTAAAGAATTTAATCATGTACTCACTCTGATCTTTCAAATTAAACCTTTCAAAAGGTTGATAAACATGTTTAGTAGCCCACAAATACAGATTTGCACCAGTTACAATTGGAACATCTTCTAACAGGTTATCAAAATCGGAATAGAACGATGGAATCCTGTTGGTAATAGAGATTACAGAAAACGGAGCAGGAGAAGGAGTAGGACTGGGGTAAATGAAAAAATACGGCTCCTTCATCTTCCAAAGCTGGAAGGTAGGAGCAAACGTAACAGTTTTCTACTTCTATAATTTTCACATATTCAGCTAACATCTGATAATACACATTATAAACTATACACACTTTCATGCTTTGAGAGGTGTGAATCCTTATTCTCGTATGAGGGTGTATTGACTTCAGACATAAGGGTGGAGTTTGTCAGAGTATGAGGGATATCCCTTCCCATCAGATAAACGTCCAACAGCCATCCAACTATGGAAACAGAAATGGCAACTATCAAAATGACAAGCAAAATTTTGCATTGCATCTGCACCATGTTAGCTTGAAGCAGACCAAAGAAATCTCAGCGTCTCAGGTGATAATGGTTAGTCCTTTGGGCTGTACCATACCATCACTACCCTATCTCAAAAGCTACAATGAGTTTTATTCTGCATCAACTGAAAGCCTAGAGGAGCTACTGTCCTCTGACCATTATCCTAACTGTCGAATCGTCCTTTCAGCGTTGGTCGAGAATGTACCCTTGGTGTAGTTTGTCTTTTTTTCAGGGAGGTTCATCAAGGTCAGCCAAGCAATCATCAGATTTAAAGTTGATTTTCGCAAGGTTCGTCAAATATGGGCCTGAATACATTAAGTTGATCTTTCTCTCTCTTTTAGGTCGTTTGGAGGTGGTCAAGGCAGCTGGTTGCCACAAGTTGTGTTTGGGTACAGGTCATAAGTATCTCAATAGAGTGAGGAACCATCACGATTAGAGGGTAACCCTTCACTATCCCCTCAGTTTGCTGAATGCTAAGGCTCCCCGCTGCAACCGCTTTGAGACAACCAGGCAACGCTGCTGCCACAGTATCAAGAGTAGCTGAGAAGCATCCAATAGGTCACTTAGTCTCCCAGGACTTGTGTTAGTACAGAGAGTGCACACCCATCTCTTTCATGACAGAAGAGTAAAAATTATTGAGTATAGTCTGGCATGCCAAGAATGGGTGCGCTACAGAGTACATTTTTTTAACTCCTGGAAGGCTTCTATGCTGTCATCATCCCTTGGTACCAGGTCATTGAAATCAGTGTGCGTCAGCCTCAGTAAAGGCTTTGTCACAAGGGAAAAGTGCAGGATCTATTATCTGCAATATTCAATCACCCCCAGGAGCATTCGCACTTCCCTCTGAGTGCTTGGAAACTTCATTCTGAGAATTGTCTCTATGAGTTCATGAGACACTCACCTCACTCCCTTTTCTATTTGATCTCCCAGACACATGACTTCCTTTTGGCAGTATTGTAATTTCTCAGGAGAGAACTTATGCCCGATTTCAGCCAAATGGTTTAGAGGAGCAACTGTATCTTGCTTCAGTTGTGGCTGTTGCAGGTAAGAGCGGTGAGGCGGGTGATGGGGGTGAAGTCGACAGACGATGATGAGGGAAAATAAAATTAAAAAAAAGAAAACCACTTACCTTGTGCTCGCCGCATCACTGACTCGGCAATGCAGCGAGTACAAGGTAAGTGTTTTTCTTTTTTCTTTTTTTTTTTCCTCTTCGTCTTCTGTTGACTTCGCCCACCACCCCACCGCTCTGTCCCCACCCCACTGCACCACCGCTCTTACCTGCACTGGCCGCGACTGTCTTGCTGGCAAGTTTCCTTGGTCATCAATGCAATCAAGTGATCACCAATATAGTGTATTTGGGTTGAACTACATGGTAGCTGCAGAGATTCTAGTTTCTTTTTTGAGTATCTGATTGAAATAGGATGGGCTCTCAGTATACCCCTGTGGGGTGCGACACCACACGAGGGTCTTCTCTTGGAACCGGAATGTGACGAGAAACTGGCTCTCCTCGGGTAAGGGAATCGAGAAGAAGGCTTGGCAGAGGTCAGTGACCTTGAACCACACAGCCTCAGGGGGTATTTAGAACAAAATGACTGCAGAGTTTGGTACCACGGAAAACATGGAATGACAATTTGGTGAATTTTCCACAAGTCTTGTACTATCCTCCACTTCTTGTTGGCCTTTTATAAAGCCATGATCAATGAGTTACAAGGACTCCCAATAACTTTCTTTAAAATGCCCTGTTCGATCATGCTCTCAATGACAGGGTTGATCTCTGTGACAGCTTCTGGAGTCATTTTATAGGGACAGGTCTTTGGAAAAACAGCATTTAGTCGGAGGGTGATCTTTAGGGGTTTAGCACCTTTGATCAATCCAATTTCCCTCCTTGTGAAATCCCAGACATCCTCCCTAACTATCTTCCTCAAATCAACTGATAGGTCTTCTTTGGTAATAACTGGATATAACATGACGACAGGCCCCGGCTACTGTAACTTAAACTCAGCATTGGCTGCTTGTGTTTCAATTCCAACTCTGTCTGGGGCAGTAATTTGATTGGTACACTGTTGATTTGTGATACCTACAACTTGGACTTCTTTTACCGATGGGTAGGTTGTTGATTTCAATTGTTCTAACCGTTGAACGAGTGGCTCCTGTGTCTATTAGGAAAGATACGGGATGACCATTGACTTCTCCATTCACATACGTCTCCTCTGATCCACTTCCAGGAATGTGCCAAGCACCCACTCCTCCTCCTCCTTTCTTAGACACCATCATTGGTCCTGATTGAAATTTGTGGTAATTTCAAACACCATGGAGACTGGGCCATTTTGAGACATCATCAGGTTTTGGGGTACCCTATGGCTCAGTTGGGAATATGGAATCCTACCCTACATCTGTATGGGATTGGAAGAATACGGCACCATGCCAGACTTTGGAATCTTCCGGTGACATAGGGGTCTTGGTATTGGAGTGAAGCTCTCCCTGCCCCGCAAGCCTCGCATCCTGAGTGTCGGTCATGATTTGATCTCAATTTTAACAGCACTCCTGTTTCCAGTGCCCCACCTTGTTGTACATGTGACAAGGGGTAACCTTCTTTAGGGCACTTATGCTGGTTCCTGGCATTTACCTCTACCTCTTCCCATTCCCGGGACATTTGCGTCATATGTCAGGGAAACTGCTTGCATTGCTATCACGTAGCTAAGGCCTACTTTGGGTCCTTGATGCAGAGGTTTAAGTTCCTTTGTCCCCGTACTCTGTGCTAACTGGGTTTGGGCTATCATGTACTTCTCCTTTATCCCCTTTCGCTTGGCCTCCAGCATATCACTACAATATTTCACATACTGCAGGATTTGGACAATGGGTTTGCTCTTCTAGCAGAAGACATCTTGGATAATCTGGTTGCTTACCTTGGGTTTTTAGTCCCTGCACAAAAGAGGCAAGAATCTCTCCCATGTTATCCCCCAATGGGTATTTCATTCTGCTGTGCTCCCTGCATCAACCTCTCGAAATAGGCATGGACAGATTCTTTCGAGGTTGAGAAAATCTAAGGCTAATTAATTTTCTTTTGGGGACCTTTGTATTCAGATGGTTTATGACCTCGTCGTATTTAATTTTGACTATAGGTGGCAGGCATTCATCCCTGCCACCAGTGGGGGGTTCCTATGTTGGCCAATCAACTGCCCTCTTACATTCTGCCGACAAATCTTTGGTTCCGCCACCTCGAACATTACGTCCAAATGTTCCCACAGGACCTTGTAAATGGTCACAATCTGTTCCATCTCTGTGTACCACTTATTGGGAGTCTCACTGAGTTTGTGACGGTAGTTTGTAAAGTGGAAAATGTCCAATTGAAACCAGGGGATGTGTACGTATGCTCCTCCCTGTACTTCTCTCATAGGAAACTCCCTGTTCCCCCTGTGTCTCCTTCCCCATCCTCCTTCACACTCTTTCTTATGCTTCGCCATGACTTTCTCCTTCTTGGACGACAACCCCCTAAATTTTTCGGTTTCACTCCATTCCCTAAAGTTCTAGATCAATTCCCTTACATGAGTCCTTAACTCTCTCAACATCAACATTTTCAACTCCTTCCCACACATTATCAAGCTAGCATTCTTCTGCAACTTCTTTTGCTGGGTTACATTGACATCCGCCACTTTTTCCATCCTTGCATGTGACTCTCTCGCCACACTCGCTGCTTCCTTACCCATGTAGAGCAACCTGTTCTCACTATAATGCCCTAGGTGATCCATTCCCACATTTCCCTTGAATTCTGTATTCAGCTGCGTGATGTTAATCGGCTGTGGGGTTTACCCTGCGCTTGGTGAGTTAACTGGCAAGGCAGTACTAGTTTTCTGACCTCCCATCACACTGCTGACTGAGCTCGCTCCTTGCAGGAGTACTAATGCCTTCCTTCCAGGCCTCAGTGCTGAGTCCTGAGGTATACTTAGGACAGGTTGACTTGGGAAAGTACTAACAAGTGCCTCAACTTGGGAAACGATTTCAGCACTCAACAATAGCAGGGTACTTACTGCTACAGGCACAGGGCTCTCAGCATGGGATGGGATGGCAGTTTCTGTGTAGCTCGGGGTGCGCAAGCTGCTATAGGGGACTCTGCAACTGTCTCAGTCTTGGTTACTACCAGGGCTGTGGTGCTCGGGGCAGCACCTGCCACAATGTATTGGGGTGGTCTTATATTGAGGAGCTCGTTTAATACAAAGGCATCTTCATCCTCACTCTCTGTTTCTGTCTCCCTTTTTGTTTTTACTTTTCCCTCTCTTCGCTTTCTATCTCGGGATAGGCCCCAACAGTCTCAATGACTTCCTCCCTCCACCTTTTCTACCTTTCCTCATCATGCATGCTCCTCCACACATGAGCTCAACTGCAAATCTTGAAATTTCTTCCTTTTCTTTTCATTCACCATTTGCTCCCAAAGATTTAAGGAATCAAATCAGGTGGGCCTAGGATGTGACTTTAAGTCATACATTCTTCTTCTCAAGTTCTCTATTGTAGGGAAATGGAAGGTCCCACTCAGTGGGAATCACAGTTCCTCAACTTTGGATATAAATGTGTGCCACTGGCTAAGCCATATAAACGTGTGTGACCCTTTCTTGGACGCTACTTCCCTAGCTGGGATACCTTCAGGTCTAAAGCTTTCCTCCTTTTTTGCGTCTTTCTCCTTCTTTGATGAGGGATTTTCAATTCTGAGAAGGTCTCAGTCACTCTCTGTTCCAATCACTCACTAACTCCACACTAATGGGTTCATGATCTGTCCACTAATAATAGCACGTCTCTGTCAAAGGTCACCCTATCACAGCACAGCTATGGTGTCCACCAGCCAAGCCCTGCACAGCTCCTTGATGACGCAACACCCAAATACTGCCAGACTTCTTGTGAACCACTTTTTACAAACGTTTTATCATTGCTCCGACTAGGAAGAAATCCCTACAATAGGAAGAATACTACCTACTTTCATCCAACGGTGGGCCCTCAATCTGCGAAAGTCACTGTACCTGGTGTGTTCACTCCCGTACACTAAGGAGCGATCCGCCACCAAGTTAAATTAGTACACCCAGGCAGAAAAGATTACGTCCCTATCTTGTGTAGCTGATAGCGCTTCACAGCACACCTCACCTTAGCAGATAAGTTCAACAGTTCAATACCCTAACTTGAGGTACCTCTCCTTAATTCTATACTATGCGCATAACAACTCACACAGATATCATTTTAAAATATCAAAGATCATCAAGAAAACAATAACTAACACTCCCAAGAATCCCAAAATCAAAGCCACACAATAATTGCTCTCAAAATTCGTCCACTGCATTCCACCACAATGCGCCTACTACAACTCCCAACATGCACTGGTCCGTAGCTTATTATTTTTTTTTGCATGTGTGAAATCTCTGTTTAATATCCATGCCATTCTTCTTCTGCCCCCTCGGCTTCCAGAACCATATCTGGTTTGGACTGCGTCAATGTAAATCTCAGGGAAAACCTCTTGGACCATGAAGGTTCAGTTGTCAGTTCTAGAGCCAATTGATTCGGTAATTACTGGTTGACTCCAATAGGACGAACAAAGCAAACACAAGGAGATGATGGACGGAGCGCTGAAACTTTTCAGACACTCACCCCCAGTCACAGACCTGGGCTGAATCCTTCATCGTTCTTTAGCTCACTTCGCCACCCCAGTTCAGACACAGCTATATGCAAATCAGTCTTGACCCTGTGCCTCATGGGAACAGTCCAGCCCGAACTGCCAAGCCATGTCTTCACTGGACCGGAAACAAGCATCCTGGGACCGGTTTCGGGTTAACAGCCCTCATCAGCCAGGCTAGCTTGAATCCAGTGGCAAAGTGAGCAAGGGACCCACGTCTGGGCATACCCTGCCAACTTAGGGCGAACAAAGCAAACACAAGGAGATGATGGACGGAGCCACTGGAGTCAAGTTATCCTGGCTGATTAGGGGTGAAACCCCGAGACCAGTCCTAGGTTGCTTGTTTCCAGTCTAGGGAGGACCTGGCCTGGCCGTTCGGGCTGGACTGTTCCCATTGGGCACAGGGTCAAGACTGATTTGCATATGGCCGGGTTCAAACTGGAATGGCATGGTGAGCACAAAAACAATGGATTTAGGCCCAGATCTCTGTACTGGGGTGAATGTATGACATTGTTCTGCATTCTGTCCATCAATTGTTTTTGCATTTGTCACCCTGAGTGGGACAGGTATGTCCAGACGTGGGTCCCGTGCTCTCCATGCCACTGGAGTCAAGCTATCCTGGCTGATGAGGGGTGAAACCCCGTTACCATTCCTAGGATGCTTGTTTCCAGTCCAGGGAGGACCTGGCCTGGCAGTTCGGGCTGGACTGTTCCCATTGGGCACAGGGTCAAGACTGATTTGCATATGGCTGGGTTCAAACAGGAATGGCATGGTGAGCAAAAAAACGATGGATTTAGGCCCAGATCTCTGTACTGGGGTGAATGTATGACATTGTTCTCCATTCTGTCCATCAATTGTTTTTGCATTTGACTCCAATAGGAACCATCACCTCTGCTACCAGATCTGTCAGCATGCAAATGTGTCTCAAATAATCTTATCAAAATGTGCCAAGCAGGTGAAGAGTAGTCCCAATACAGACTTTGATGCATCCCGATTGGACCCATCAATAATACATTTTAGAGTATTATCAAAGAATCAGTACTGAGGCATTCTTATAAGAATGACAGACACTGGTTATAGTTTAAAATGTTATATAAGATGTTAATAGGTGTTAGACCTTGCATTCTTGGCGTGGGTTCCCCTAACTTTTTGTCTTCAGACCTCCTGTATTTGCTGACTTCATTCTTGCTGGCCTTAGGACTCTGAATACTTTACCACTGCTAACCAATGTTAAGTGCTTGTGCTCTCTGCTTAATATTTGGTAACATTGGCTTTTACCCAGTTGGCATATTTAGTTTACTTATAAATCCCTAGTAAAGTGCACTACCTGTGTCCAGGGACTGTAAATTAAATGCTACTTTAAACATGTATCAGCCCTGCCATTGCAGAGCCTCTGTGTGCAGTTTAAACTGCCATTTTGACAAGGCATAATAAAACCTTTACAGGCCCAAACCTTCCCTTTTAATACATATAAGTCACCCCAAGGTAGGCCCTGGACAACCCCAAGGGCAGGGTGTAGTGTATTGAAAAGGTTGGACATGGATTTTGTAAGTTTTACATGTCCTGGTAGTTAAAAACTCTTAAATTTGTTTTTCACTATTGCAAAGCCTACCTTTCCCATAGAATAACACTGTACAGTGTAATTTCTAAATGGGAAAAGGTAACTGGTTCATATTTGGTCTCTTGAATCCTAATTTAAAATCTTAACTTATGGTGAAGTCGGATTTTAAATTACAATTCTGAAAGTGCCACTTTTACATAGCTGGCATTTTCTTGCCATAGCCATTAGGTGCCTGCCACTAGGTGCCTGCAGCCTGTCTCTGGGTCACATGACTGGGTGTGGGTGACAGTTGGGCTTTGTGTATTCCTCCTAAACAGCCACACACAATGGGAGCATAAGTATGACTGGATGGGCCATCACTTGCAGGATGGGAGGGAGGAGCTGAGCATTGCCCCAATTACACTTGAATAGGCTGTGTCCTGCCTCCACACAAAGAGCTGCATACCCCCTATAGTTAGTCTGGAGTCAAGGCCAGGAAGGCAGAGCATCTGTGCACTTCAAAGACATGCCTCTAGAAGCTTCTCCCCACTTCAAAGGCACAACTGTGTATAAAAGAAGGACCACAGACAACAATTCTTCAGTACACTTCTGAACCTGTGGATACTCTGCCAGGAAGACCTGTTGTGCTGCTACAAGGACTGCCCCTCTGCTGGACTGCTGCTCTAAAGGAACGGCTGCCTTGCTGTGCTGCCCTGCTGCCTGCGGTCCTCTTATCTGGGGAAGAAGAACTGGACCTGCAACTACATCTTTGACCCAGGACCCCAGAGTGACTCAAAGGGCTAGTCTGCTGGCCTCCTGATATGAGCCTCAGGGACATAAAAGGCTCACTATCCAGCTCCTGTAACAAGCCGCAGCGCCTTCCTGACCCCCAAGTGGTGCCCCTCAGGTCCTGGACCTTTGGTGTGGCTCTGTGCTTTTGGGCTCATTGCAGCCACGAGCAGGCTGTTTACACAGAGACCACGTCGCACATACTGAAATCCAGCGATATCCTTCACTAGCCCGTCTCTTCACATAGCGGCATCGACAACCCACAAGGGACCGCCAGCATGAAGCACTAGCCCGTCCGCAACACCTGGCCTGCTCAGCACATCACACCGATTAAATTTTGAGTTTGACCCAGTCCAGCGCAACCAGATAGTCGCGGTTGGCGCGTTCTGCTTTTATATGCTATTTTACAGTTTATTCTTTAAAAATTCATTTATCCGGTTCTACTGATTAGATTTTTGTCATTTCGGTTTTGCTTTATTTATTAAATTAAGCTCTGATATCCTAACCTGGTGTGGGATCTTTTTGTGTAGTGCTTCCACTGTTTTACTATTTGAAATGTTACAGAAACATTTTACACATTGCCTCTATGTTTAGCCTGACTGCTCTGTGCCAAACTACCAGGGGGTTGAGCATAGGTTATTTTCGGGTTTGCTCATGCCTACCCTGACTAGGATTGTGGTTGCTGCTTGACCAGGGCTCACACTCCAGTCAATCAGTAACTTAATTTCTAACATTGGTGATCAGCGGTGAAGATAGGACTTTTTTTTTTTTTGTAAAACATTTTTTATTAAGAAAAAACACGCATCAGTAATAGCATGACAATACAGAGGGAGCAATACGCAAAGCATCATTGTTACACTAAATAATATTTCAGAATACACTCATACATGATGGAAGATCTAGGGAGACTGGGGGATATCCATGGAAGGGGGCAAAGGAGGCTGACATATTTCTCCACGATAGGAGTTCCACTGGCCCCACACACGAGACCACTTTTTGGGACATCCACGCGATACATATACAGTCTTCTCTCTAAACATTGCCCAGTCCATATCTTTTTCCCATTCTTGTGCCGTGGGCGGGGCTCGCGCCCCCCACTGTTGGGCAATATTCCTCTTGGCCAACATTAGCCCCAGCGTTACCCACTGCGTCAAACAAACATTTAAATTAGTTGGTTCCCAGATGTTGAGGAGACACCTACGGGCCTCCACACGGAGCTGCACAGTTAAAACAGTGTTAATGATGTCATGAATGTCACGGCAGTAAGGTTGGATCTGGGTACATTCCCAAATGATGTGGAAAAAGGTTCCCAGCTGGCCACATCCCCGCCTGCAGGTGCCCTCCCCCACCCTTCCCATTTGTACCAGCTGGGGTCCCGTTATATAAATACGGTGGAGAAGTTTTAGCTGGACGAGGCGGAGACGAGCTGGTATTGCTACGACTCTGGGAGAGGAGACTGCCTCCTGCCATTCCTCGTCATCCATTTCTATACCATCCCCAGTCCACTTCTCTCGGAGGGCCTGGAGAGGGTCCGAGATGTTGTTGACCAGCTTTTTGTATATCAGAGAAATGGTGCTGTCAGGGAGATGGCCATCCAGTACTCTATCCTCCAGTGGGGATGATTCCGGCAGTGTGGTCCCGGGCTGTAAGTGTGTATGAAGCGCGTGTCGAACCTGTGTGTATCGGAAGCGCTCTGATTCGGCCATGTTATATTGTTGCTGCAGCGCTGCAAAAGACTTAACGTCAGATGTGTCCCACAAGTCCCTTATACATGCAATACCTATGAGTTCCCACTTGTCAAATCCTTTACTCCTCCACAAGTCCCCCAGTTGTTCGGAGTCCCATAGTGGCGTTGCGAGTGTTAGTTTTCGCCTCCAGCCCAGGCGAGTGGTTGCTGCGTGCCAAACGTGTACTGCATGTTTAGTGGGGCCCGTAAGTGGATATCTCCTGGGTTTGGAGTAAAGGGCTCTACTGAAGGTCCCTCCAGAGAGGAGCCACCTATCCATGTTATATCCCGGGTCGCAAGGCTGGGCATAGGTGCAGTGATTAATGGCGGACAGATGAGACGCCCAGTAATACAGTTTTATATCTGGGAGGCTAATGCCTCCATCATACCAGTTCAAGAAAAGTTTGCTAAGAGCAATACGAGGTTTACCACTCCAAAGTAGGTCTCGTTGGAGGCTCTTGACCTCTCGGAAGTATGACGCGGGTATCGGATCCATGGAGTTCTGCAAGGCGTACAGGAACCGGGGTAGGGACATCATCTTAAAAAGGGCGGCCTTACCTAACAGGGAAAGAGGAAGCGACTTCCACCTGGCGATATCTTTGCGCAATTGGATCAGCGGGGGCTGAAGGTTATGGGAATAGCGAAGAGAGGGATCCAAAGAAAGAAAGACACCCAGATATGTAAACCCTTCCGTACAGGTCTGCAAAGGGCACCCACGTGGCAGGAGCGGAGGCTCGCCTGCCACCACGAACAGGAGGGATTTGCTCCAATTTATGGAATAACCTGAATAGCGTCCAAAGATCGTGAAGATATCCAATACCACTATTAAGGATCTCCTAGGAGAGGACAAATACAGAAGGATATCGTCCGCGTAAAGGGAAATCCGGTCATCCCACTCTGAAGACCAGCGCATACCCCTGATCCTTGGATCTTGCCGTATTCAGGCTGCCAGTGGCTCCAGCGCTAGGGCAAACAGCAATGGGGACAGGGGGCAGCCCTGACGGGTCCCTCTGCCCAGCTCGAAAGCGGCCGACTTCTTGTTGTTGACCACCACTTGGGCCATAGGTTGGGAATACAGTAACTTCACCCATTGAATGTATTTAGGACCAAACCCCATTTTTTCCAATACCGCCCACAGGTACGGCCATTTGATGGTATCGAATGCCATAGCTGCGTCCAAGGAGACTATAACTGCCGGTTCCAATATAGAGGCCGCCCTGCCCAAGACCCCGTGTACTCTGCATAAGTTCAGTGTTGTGTTGCGGTGCGGTATAAAACCTGATTGATCCGGGTGGACCAGGGTCTCAATCACCATCACCAGGCGGGTAGCAAGTAGCTTAGCTAGGATTTTGGGCTCCGCATTCAACAGGGATATCGGTCGATAAGAACCACATTCGGTCTTGGGCTTACCTTCCTTGTGGATGGTAACTATTGTGGCAGTACGCTGGTCTAGTGGCAATATGCCCGCCTGTTTCGAGTCCTCATACATGGCTCTCAGGTACGGGGCCAGCGTGTCCGGTTTAAGCTTGTACAGTTCTATTGGTAGTCCATTAGGGCCAGTGGCTTTACCCGGCCTGAGCGACCGTATTGCTGCCGCTATTTCATCGTTGGATATGTCACTGTCCATAAAGTCGTGTTCAACCTCCGACAATTTAGGCAGAGCAATATCGGTAAGTATCTGGCGGGAGTCCTCTATAGGGTAGGGGGCTACCGATGTATAGACAGCTTTAAAGTGGGCCGCAAAAGAGTCTGCAATAGCTTGCGGGTCCGACAGGGAGTTTCCTTCTTGCCCGCGGAGTTCAGGTACTAATCTACTTGCCCACTCTCTCTTATCCAACCAGGCCAAGAGTTTCTCGGCCTTATCGCCCATCTCATACAGCCGTCCCTGAACCGCTCTCCCCATAGCCTTCGCCTGATCCGTCGCTAGTGCCCTGTAGTCCTGTTGTTTGAGTTTGAGGAGGTGGAGCTTATCGGGTGTGACGTCCAGCTCCAGATCTGCTTCGAGTCTCCCCACTTCTGCCTCCAGTGCCACCAACTCTCTACGCTGCTCCCTCTTTTTCCCCGAAATTGAAGACAGGGCCTGGCCCCGTATCACTGCCTTAAATGCCTCCCAAAGCACCTGAGGGGATTCCACCGAGCTTTCATTCTCATTAAAGTAATTATCAATGGCCGTAAGTAGCTCTTGTCGGATATGGGGATCACGTAGATACCACGGATTGATGGGGGCCACACGTCCCACCTGTTGATAACCGATCACCAATTGGAGCCACACCGGCGAGTGGTCTGAGATGCCCCTAGCTAAGTGTTTTATCTCACTAACGTGGGGAATTTGGGATGCAGGTAGAAGAAAGTAATCGATTCTGGATAGACTCCCGTGAGCCCCGGGATGAAAGGTATATTGGGAAGTGTCAGGGTGAAAAACCCTCCACCCATCCGCCAGCCCCATGGAGTCTAGGAAGTCAGGCAGCCAGCCCTGCGCGCGGGGGATATCCCGCGGAGGGTAGCGATCCAGATCTCCAGAAACCACCGAATTGAAGTCCCCTCCCAGCACCAGGAGACCTTCCGGGACTTCTAGCAGCAGCGTACCCAAATCCCTAAATGTAGTTGCCTGAAGGCCCGGGGGGACATAAACCGAAAGGAAGGTGACAGGGTGGCCCTCCCAAGTGCCCGAGATTCCAACATATCGCCCTCCAGTATCCGACCAAGTGTCCTGTACCACCAGGGGAAAGGATTTTTTCATCAAAATACCAACTCCCCGGGAACCCGTGGTGAAACCTGCATGAGCTAATAAGACGTAACCCCCTCTATGCAGCGCTCTACATGTGTCTCCAACTAGGTGGGTTTCCTGCAGTAGGACAATGTCTGGTGCCTGGCGCCTGATGCTCTGAAGAACAACATTTCGTTTAATCTTGTCCCTCAGCCCATTGACATTCCAACTCAACAGCCTAACCCCATTATCTCCGACTGGTGCCATATCGCGGTATACTGAAATTCTCTGAGTGTATTGCCACTCCCCCAATCAATGTGCCCATACCAGTTGCTGATGCAATCAAAACTTCAAACAAAGAATTTAACAATCCCACCCAACACCCCCCTACCATGCTGCCCTGCCCTCTGGGCTTAGAACTGCCCGTGAAAAATGCAGAGTGCCTGTCGCCCAGAAAAGTAATCAAGAGAGAAAAGAAAAAACCTAGGAGGGGGGGAAGGTGAAGTCCGCCCCATCCCAGCCCAACAGATCTACTTTGTACCCACACAAATCAAACGCCACAGGTCCATTCAAGTCCACTTACTAAGCGACGATAAATCTAGAAGCCCCCCACCCCTTGCCTGCACCCACCACAGACTGCAAAAAGTTTGTGTCCAGCCACGGGACAAGTGTCCTCTCAGGCCGGTTGACTGTTGTCCGTGCCACCCCCCCCTGTTGTGCCGGGCTTCTCCCTCCCCTGCTCTCAATCCAATCTGCCGCTGCCTCGGGATGATCGAAAAACCACACTCGCCCATCCGCCTCAATCCGGAGACGGGCAGGGAACAGCATGGAGTATTTCATACCTTGGTCCCTGAGGACACGCTTAATTGACATAAATGATCGCCTTTGTCGCTGTACCCGTTGAGTAAAATCCGGAAAAAAGGATATGTCTGAGTTCTCATAGCGCAGGGGGGCGCCAGCTCTGGAGTTCTGAAGAATAACGTCTCTGTCACGAAAATTCAGGACCCGCGCCAACATGGGCCGCGGGGGAGCGCCCGGCTTGGGACGGCCACCCGGGATCCTGTGGGAGCGTTCAACGACAAAGAACCTACTGAGGCCTTTAGGTTGCAGGTGCTTAAGGATGAGATCCTCAACAAAGAGGTCTGGTGTGTGCCCCTCCGCTTTCTCCGGGACCCCAAGAATGCGCAGGTTACTGCGACGCATGCGGCCTTCGTAGTCGTCCAGCTTGAGGTCAGTGAGTTGGCGGAAATCCTGGAGTTCCTTGAGCGCTCCCTGTAGCTGTGAGACATCTTCCACGAGGCTGGCTGTTGTAAGTTCCACTTGCTTGACCTTTTCATTCAGTTTGCCCATATCCGCTCTGATATGGTTGACCTCTATAGCCACAGTGTCCAGAGAGGTCTTGACTCCAGTAATGGCAGCCATAACGTCTTTGAGCGAAATTTCCTGCTCCTTCTCGCCCTGTCCCCCAGTCACGGAGTCTCTGGGTGCTCGGGCCTGTTGCGAGTCTTTCGGGACAGTATACCGGTCCAGTTTATTTGACTGCGTAGTCTTGGGTTCTCGGGCCCCCATGGTCTTAGCATGCTCCGTCATGATCCGCTTCAAACTGCTCTAGCTGGTATATCCCGAGATGCGGCAAGGCGTCACCAGGTAGGAGACTGAGGACCCTCCTGCAGCTGAGCGAGGTCGGCAGCGGCAAGGCAAGCGGAGGATGTTTTCCACCAGCGGGAATGTACCACCTTACGATCGGCGCGTCCACCTTGTACACCACCATGCGCCCCACTTCGTCCCTGGTGCGTCTCGGGAGGGCCCGGTCCCCGTCACTTCCACCGTCCCCCTATATCTCCCCGGGTCTTTCAAGCAGTTACTCCCCGAGTTGCAGGAAAGAGGCAAACGCTGTTAGTTATCTGGGTTTTCTCGGGTACCTTCACCCACCACCAGTATGGGGGGGGGCCCTTCACCAGCCTCAAGCCCCTCGCCCGTCGCCCCTCCAACTGAGTAGTCTTCCTTTTGCGCTTATCCGCGCTGGCTGCACCACAGTCCCTGCTTGGATCTAGGGATCGAGCGTTCCGGGCTGCGGAAGTCGGCAAAGAGGGTCACAGCTGATAGGAGGTAAGGGTCTAAGGCCCCGGTGTAGGTCTGGACACCCCTGGGAGACTCGTAGTTTTCAACCGGGCGGGGGAACCAGGAGGTGCCACTTCTCGCGGCCTGCTCCCTCCGTCTCGCCCCTATCGGAGCACCCCGCCTCCTCTCCGGAACTCTGTCACGGCTCCCCGCTCACCTTCGCCGCCTCTGCAATTGGTCTGCGCGTCCACTACCCAGGCGATTCAGGGATTCAGGGTCTTTGCATCGGCTCCTCATGTCGCGGCAGCAAGGCAGCAGAGGGCCGGTCGAAGCCCCTCACCCGGCCTGACTCGCCACTGTGCGTCCCAGCTGCAGGCCCCACCGGAGGCCGAAACTGCCGGGGGCAATTTCTCTACTTTTGGGCGCACTCCAGACACCGGAGCCGGCGGGATGAGCTCCGTTGGTGGTCCGGTCGCAGAAATTGTCGAGGGGTACCACGGATCTGCACTCAGGATAGACGTGGGCTAGGACGAGCGGCGGAGCCCTCTCACAACACGGCCATCTTCAGCCCGTGCTTGGCCACGCCCCCGTCGAAGATAGGACTTTTGTTTGTGCAGCGCCATACATTGATTTGGTGTAGACTACCATCCCCTTATCTTGACCTATTTGAGTTCTAAATTCCACCTAATTGGCCTTTTTGTTTTGAATTTATTCCTACTCTGCCTGTGTCTGTGAATTGACCTGCAAAGATGCAGCTTGAGCTTGCCAATCTGAGGGCTACACTGTGGCTGAGCTCAAGGTATTTTTGCCAGGAGAAGGGGTTACCTGCTAAAAAGGAGCACTAAGAACGTGGAGCTCCAAAAGGCCTTGAGAGCATGGGCAGAGGCCCACCTGTTGCCAGTCATGACAGATGACCAGGAGGAAGAGGTTGATGTGGAGGGATCAGAACAAGAGGGCCTTGGAATGCAACCTGTTTTGGAGGAGGGGGTGACTTAGCCCCAGAATTGGAGATCCCTCCCTGTGCAGGAAGCAATGTTTCCTCCCTTAACTTGTCCCCAGAGGAACAGGCAAAAAGGAAATCAGAAGAGAATACATGCTGAAGATGGCCAAACTCAGGATGGAGGAGAAAAAGGCTGATAGGGCCATGCAGGAAAAGAAACTGGTCATGGAAAAGAGAGGGTCCAGCAGATTTGGTGGCAGCATACCTGAAGTGCCGTCTGGAAATAGGAGTGTCCATATTTCTAAAGCTCTGGTGCCTGACTTTGCTGTGGGAGATGATATTGACAAGTGATTTGAGACTTATGAGATTGCCTTACAGATGCAAAAGATCCCTGAGGAGGATTGGGGGCTACTCTGTGGAGTCATATCCCTAGTGAAGATAGGAAGACCCTACTGGTCCTAGAGAAGTGAGGCAGAATGAGATATCCCCCCATGAAAGAAGCCCCTGTCAGGAAGTATGGTCTGACCCCAGAGAAGTACAGAAAGAAGTTTAGGGACAGTCAGAAACTGGCCCAACAGACCTGGGTGGATTGTGTGGATTAATTTTGCAAGGTACTGGATGGTTGGCTGAAGAGCAGTGAAATAAAGGATTATCAGGGGCTTCACAACTTGTAAAAAAGAACAAGATCACTCTTTGTTTTGTTGATTTGCACCAACACCTGATTGACAGTAAACTCTCTGACCCCACGGAGCTTGCTAAGGAGGCGGATCACAGGTTCGGCACCAGGGTCCACAAAAAGATATCTAGGGGGGATCATCACAAGAGGGGGTAGGGTCCCCATCAGAAGAAGGAAGGGAGGAGTAAACATAAAACAAGGAGTTCTCAAAAGGGCCCCAAAGTAGTTCCAAGGGTCAGGACTCCCAGTCCCCACCAGAGCAGAAAAAGAGATGGCTCCCTGATAGTACGTCATCAGGGAAGGCACCACCAAGTGTTATGACAACAGGAAGGGCACTTCAAGGAGGATGCAAAGTGTCCCAAGCAGGCACAACCCCCCACCGGTGGGAAGTCACTGGGGTTGACTAGTGTAGTCCTTGAGGAGGAGACTGTCCCACTTAGTGGGGGGGGCAGTGTGGAGGTCATCCTAGTGTCCCTGGGTGGCGGAGAGATGGGGGAGAGAGCTTACATGCTTAGTAATACTAGGAAATATAGTCAGTGGGTCACAGTCTTTGGGCAAAGGGTGGAGGCTCTGAGAGACACTGGAACCAGCATGACAAACATCATATATCATCTGGTGACCTCAGAGCAGGTAGTCCCTATTTCATTCCACCAATTTGTTGCAGCTGACAACCATGAGAGTCATTACCCAGTGGCTCTGGTTCCCTTTGAGTGTGGGGGGATCTCAGGTTCCTTGAGGGTAGCTATGAGTCAGTCCTGTGGATTGTCTGCTTGGCAATGACCTGGAGCACACCATTCAGAAGGGGGTGGAGCTCAGGTCCCACTTGGAGATATTAGCGTTGCCTGGTTGGGTGTGCCTGACCACATGGACATGGACACTTGAGAGGGTACTCAGCAGGACTTGGAGCCTGGAAGAATGACCCAGGTGTCTGCCAAAAAGAGGAAGGGTAAGGGGCACGGGAAATCACTCCCACGGTCCGGGAAGCGGCTGAACCAGAGGGGGACACCCCAGAGCCACCAGGAGAATATATTACTGTCCTGGGGGACCAGCCTGAGCTAGCCAACTGGCAGCAGGAAGGGGGACCCACCAGGGAGGAGTTCTGCAAGGCTCAGATGGAGTGCCCTCCTCTTAGAGGCCCAAGGCAGCAGGCCGAGGCCCAGGCAGCTGGCAACACCTCTGGTTATCTCCTAATTTACTGGGAAATGGTCTCCTATATAGTGGGCCTAAGGTTCCTGAGCCTGGTACAACCCCTGTGTTGGTGGTCCCCCAGTGCTACAGGACCTTCCAACTGAAGCTGGATCATAATGTACCCTCGGCAGGTCATTTAGGGCAGAACAAGACCTTTGACAGGTTTGTCACCCAATTTTACTGGCCTGAAATCAGGAGGGCTTCAGATGCTTTCTGCAGGTCCTGTCCTACCTGCCAGGCCAGTGGCAAGCCAAGAGAAAAGCGCAAGGCTCCACTGCAACCTTTTCCTGTCATTGGCACCTCCTTTGAAAGGGTGGGCATCGACACTGTTGGGCATCGGGACCCCAAGACAGCCATGGGCAACAGGTTCATACTGGTGTTGATGGTCCATCCCACCCGGTAGCCGAAGGCTATCCCTTTAAGAACAGTGACTGTCCCTGCAGTTGTCAGGGTACTGATGGGGATCTTTACCCATGTGGGATTCCCCAGGACCCTAAAAGGCATGATAATGGGCCTCTCAGAGCCCATGAGGCAGAAGTTGGACGTCCTCCTGCCATGTCTTTTATTTGCCTACAGGGAGGTACCGCAGAAGGGGGTTGACTTCACCCCCTTTGAACTTCTGTACATGCACCCTGTGAGAGGACACTTCAGTCTGGTGAAGAAGGCCTGGGAGCAGGTTTCCAGGAAGGACCCCCAGGATATGGTCAGCTACATGCTGGCACTCCATAACCAGATGAAGCATTGCTGGAAGTAAGCACAGGAAAATCTAGAAGCCAGCCAGGAGGTTAGGAAACAGTGGTATGACCAGGACTCCACTCTGGTCGAGTTTCAGCCTGGCCAAAAAGTAAGGGTTATAGAGCCCATAAAGCCCAAGGTCCTACAAGACCACTGGTCTGGGCCTTATGAGGTGAAGGAGCGCAAGACTGATGTCACCTACTTGGTGGACCTCAAGACTGCCAGGAACCCTTTAAGGGTCCTACATGTCAATCATCTCAAACCCCACTTCGATAGGTCTGAGTTAACCATGCTCCTGGTCATGGATGATGGGGTGGAAGAGGATAGTAAACCTCTACCGACCTCCTTCTAAGGAGCAGGATGGTTCAGTGGAGGGTGTCAGCCTCTCCCCTACACTGAGCCTAGACCAACAGAGAGACTGCCGACAGTTGTTGGGGCAGATTGCCTCTTTATTCTCCCTTACCCCAGCACTCGCTACATGGTGTACCCATGATATTGACCCTGGGGACAGCACACTTGTAAAGAGCAAAATGTACAGGTTGTCTGATAAGGTGAGAGCCAACATTAAGGAAGGGGTCTCCAAGATGCTGGAGTTAGGGGTTATTGAACCCTTGAACAGCACTTGGTCCAGCCAGTTGGTGTTTGTCCCCACGGATGCCCCCCCCCCCCCTGGTGTCACTCCAGAAATTAGGCTCTGTGTTGATTACTGGGGCTCAGTGGAATCACCAAGACTAACGCACAGCCCATCCCCTGAGGTGATGAGCTCATAGATCGGCTAGAAGCTGCCAAGTTCCTCAGCATGTTTGATTTAACATCTAGGTACTGGCAGATTGCCTTGACCGAAGGTGTCAAAGAGAGGTCTGCGTTCTCTACCTCAGAATGGCACTTCCAGTTCTGGGTCGTGCCCTTCAGGTTGAAGAATGCCCCTGCCACCTTCCAGAAGTTGGTCAACCAGGTCCTGGCTGGGTTGGAAAACTTCAGTGCGACTATCTAGACAATATTGCGGTAGTCACTTCTAGCTGGGAGGACCACCCGTGCCACCTCAGAGAAGTGCTTCTGGCTCTGCAGAGGGCTGCCTGACTATCAAGGCCAGTAAATGCCGGATAGGGCATGGTTCAGTGGTCTTCTTGGGTCACCAAATGGAAAGAGGAAAGGTGCAGCCCCTCCGGATCAATATTGAAACCATTCTGGCTTGGGAACACCCCAAGACCCAGACAGAGGTGAGAGGCTTCTTAGGTCTCACCGGCTACTACCGGAGATATGTCAAGGTGTATGGCACCATTGTTGCAACCTTGAGAGAGTCAAGAAGGAGCCACATCAGGTGATCTGGACAGAGGCGTGCCAGAACGCTTTTGACACCATGAAGAAGGCCATGTGCACAGTACCCGTGCTCAAGGCCCCTGACTTCTCCCAAAAACTAATTTGCAGACAGACACCTCAGAGAATGGCATAGGGGCAGTGATCTTACAGCTAAATGAAAAGGGCATGGATCAACCTGTAGCCTTCCTCAGTAAGAGGTTACTTCTCCGGCAACAG
Organism: Calotriton arnoldi; assembly: GCA_963921515.1. NCBI lineage: Eukaryota > Metazoa > Chordata > Amphibia > Caudata > Salamandridae > Calotriton > Calotriton arnoldi. The sequence goes on along the minus strand of CAWUFW010000621.1, from coordinate 402,707 downwards.
AGGTGGAGTGCAGTTGAGAGAGAAGCCTTTGCAGTGGTCTGGGCGCTGAAGAAGCTGAGACCATACCTGTTTGGTACTCACTTCCGGGTTCAGGCAGACCACAAACCCCACAGATGGTTAATGCAGATGAGGGGTGAGAATCCCAAACTGTTGAGGTGGTCTTTCTCCCTACAGGCAATAGACTTTACGCCAGTCTCTCTTGGTTCTTCTGCCTTAGTGAAGAAAACTTCCAAGGGGTTAGTAGTTCTCCCCACTTTCAGCTGGGGGGACACATGTTAGACCTAGTATCCTTGGCATGGTTCCTGTTAGACTTGGCACTGTTGGCGTGGGTCTCCCTTCCATTTTTTGCTGTTGCCTCATGTGTTTTTGCTGGTTATAGATGCTTTGGGCACTGTGCCACTGCTATTCAGTGCCACAGTGCAAGTGCTCCCTATGGTAAATTGATGTATGGATTAGTGATTCCATGATTGGTTGGTTTGGTTTACTTGTCAGACCCTAGTACAATGCACTGAGTGTGCCCAGTGCTTGTAAACCAAATGCTGCTGGTGGGCTTGCAGCACTGGTTGTGCCACCGACAGAAGCAGCCTGTAAAAGTGTGTCTCAGGTCTGCCATTGCAGAGCCTGTGTGCAGTCTGGTACTGCCATGTTGACTGGGCAAGTGCACCCACTTGCCAGTCGCTAAACCTTCCCTTTTCTGCATATTAGTCACCCCTATGGTAGGCCCAAGGGCAGGGTGCATTGTAAGTATAAGGTAGGACATGCCCTGATGTGTGTGGCATGTCCTAATAGTGAATTACAGCCATTTTCGTTTTTCACTATTGCAAGGCTACCTGCTCCCCATAGGCCAGAATGGGCAGTTTGATTATTACAGCTTATAATCCTTACTGACCCAGGGAACATGGTAGAAAAGCGAATTTAGTATGCCTGAACTCAGAATGATAAAATACATATTTTAGTGAAGTTGGTTTTAACATTCTGTGTTTGAAAATACCACTTTTAGAAAGTAGGTATTTTCTTGCCTAACTATCCAAGCCTGCCTCTGCTAGGTTGTGTATTCCTTGTCTGGGTTTGTGAGTGACAGGGGCTGGGGGACTCCAGGAGACAGGGTGAGTGAGCACAGGGCTGAATAGAGAGATCTGCATGGAGATAGGTGGGAGGAGTTGCACCTGGGACCTGAATAGGGCTGTGCCTTCCCTCCACAATGCTGGCTCCACCTCCTGTGGTGTGTCTGCTGTCCCTGGCCTACTCTGTGAAAGGAAAGAAGGAGTCTTGTCAACAAAGTGCTCCAGGACTGACCAGAACTGGTTTGGACTAGGCAAAGGCCTCTCTGCCTTCAGAGAACAAAGAGAATATGTGTATAAAAGAGGGGACCCAAACCCCAGAACTTTAGATCAGATCACTTGGGGAAACAAGAAGAAACCTTTGCTGAGGAGAGGAACCAGAGAAACTGAGGAGGAGACTATCCCTAAGCTGAGTGCTGTTTGGGGGATTGGCCTGCAGTGGTTGCCTGACTGCCAAAGAAAGGAGAAAGGAACTTTGTGTGTACTTTCATCAACTTGTAAAAGATCTCCAAGGGCTTGAGAGAAGAGCTTGCCTCCTGCTGAAGTCTCAGGGACAACAGACTTCACCAACCAGCTCCCCAAGAGTCTTTCTGTAAAGTGCCTGCTGCTGTGCTGGACTTTCTGAGGGACTGCGTGTCGCAGGGAGCTGGAAGCGCGACTCACGAAAAAGAATCGTCGCCGCCGAAGCGCCTCGCAACGCCGAAGAAGAGGATCGACGTCGCATCAGACGCCGCCGCATCAACGGAGAAGAGTGTCGCCGCTGCTGCCGCTGTCGCATCGTTGCCGAAGCGCCTCACATCGCCGGAGAAGAGGACCGACGTCGCATCAGACGCCGCCGCATCACCGGGAAGCGTGTCGCAGGGCCTGTCGCGGCTCAGAAGATTCGTTGCGTCGCCGCACGGCTGTCGCATCATTGCCGAAGCGCCTCGCATCGCCGGAGAAGAGGACCGATGTCGCATCAGACGCCGCCGTATCACTGGGAAGCGTGTCGCAGGGCCTGTCACGGCTCAGAAGCATCGTTGCCGAAGCGCCTCGCATCGCCGGAGAAGAGGATCGACGTCGCATCAGACGCCGCCGCATCACCGGAAAGCGTGTCGCAGGGCCTGTCGCGGCTCAGAAGAATCGTTGAGTCGCCGCACGCCCGTCGGGCGTGCACGCATCGTGTCGCATCAAGAAGAAGACGCCATCTTTGTTCATTGCACTGGATCTTCATCGCATCACAGCGTTGCTGGTCGCATCGCCACGAAAGCGCAGTAAGAAACCGACGCATCACCTCCCCTCGCAGAGAAGAACCGACGCATCCCCTACGCATCAGTAGGGACCCGACGCATCACCGTTCTTGCGTGTAAGGAACCGACGCATCACCTTCCCTGCAACACTTTCGTTGTATAGCGTTACGCATCCAAAGGTACATTGAACTCAAAGTGTCGCATTTACCATCTTACGAGAACTGAGCTAATTCTACCATTTTGAAGTACAGTATTGTGGATTTTTGTCGTTTGTGGTCTTGTGGTTAAATCTATATAAAAGATACTTATTTTTAATATACATCTGGTGTGGTGTCCATCTGTAGTGTTGTCACTTGATTACTGTATGTGTTCACAAATGCTTTACACACTGCCTCTGAGATAAGACTGTCTGCTCGTGCCAAGCTAGCAAGGGGGTGAGCAGGGGTTATTTTAGGAGTGTATCCCCCTTACCCTGACTAGACGCAAGGGTCCCTATTTGGACAAAGGTACCTACCTCTGCCAACTAGAGACCCCCAAATCTAACATTGGTGGTCAGCGGTGAGGATTCTGGACTTGCATTTGCGACTCATGTACAGTGATTGGTGAACACTACTAGTGAGTGCAGACCAAAACGCGACCACATACTTTTGGTAGATTGTTTTTTCTGGGATTTTCTATTTTTGCAAAGAACTGCCAAGTTTAACCACCATGGATACAGCAGCATCCATAGCATCTATTGATTGTGATTGGGAAGAGGAGAGACTAGAATGCTACAATGTGAAACAGCTAAAGCACTTCTGCAGGAAATTTAAAGTTGCTATGACCAGTCTCACCAAGAAGGATGAGCTCCAAAAGGCGCTGAGGGCCTGGGTCCAAGCAAGGAATACCCCTGAGAATGAGGAAGGGGCTGAGAATGCAGATGAGCAACTGGATGGGCCATTGGGTCCACAGGGGAGGAGAGCAACTTCCCCAGTAGGTAGCAGTGTTTCTGCCAAAAGCCTGTCCCCAGAGGAGTTGGCGTACAGGAAGGAAAACAGGATGCACGAATTGGAGCTTGCCAAGCTCAAGTTGGGTGGGCAACTGGAGTTAGAAAATAGGAGATTGGCCCTGGAAGAAAAGAGAATGCAGTTGGAGCATGAGAAAAGTTTGAGGGAGTTGGAGTTGAAAGCTAGGAGCTTAGAAATTACTCCCTCTGGTGGCAGCACACCGTCAATGCCTGTTGAAGCTAGGGTGTATATTCCTAAAGATGTGGTGAGAGATTTTTATAAGAATGATGATATTGGGCAGTAGTTCAAAGCCTATGAGGTAGCCATGTCTTCCCACCGGGTCCCTGAGAAGGATTGGGGAGCGGGGTTGTGGGGGCGGTTCCTTAGTGAGGGGCGGGACACACTGTTAGACCTGCCTTCTGAAGTCCATAATTCTCATAGCCACATGAAAGGTGCATTGATGTCCAGGTATGGGTTGACTCCTGAATTGTATAGACAGAGGTTTAGAAATTGCAAGAAGGTGGAGTCAGGTACCTGGGTAGAATATGTCACTTTTTTCTGCAGAGCATTGGATGGTTGGGTGAAGGGTAGCAAAGTGAATGATTTTGAGGGGCTCTTTGATTTAATTGCATGGGAGCACTTGTCAAGTAATTGTTTTCCAGAGCTACGCCAGCACCTGATTGATAGCAGGCTGACTAACCCTAGGAAGCTTGCTGAGGAGGCAGACCGCTGGGTGAGCAGCCGGGTCCACAAGGGTCATGTGGGAGACTCCGCCAAGAGTGGGCAGGGTCCCCAGCAGAAGAGTGGGGGGGACAAGGGTAAACAGAGGGAGTTCCAGAAAGGGCCCCAAAGTAATCCCCAAGGGACCCAAGGGAAGGGTTCCCAGCCTCCCTGAGAAGAAGCACGGGGCCCCGACAGGTAGGCCTGTTCCCAGGGGACCCCTGAGGTGCTACAAGTGTGGTGAAGTGGGTCATAAGTCTAATGATCCCAAGTGCCCACAGTTTGGAAAGACAGCACCCACTGGTGCTCCACCCCGGCAGATGGCGAGTGTAGCCCTGGGGGAGGAGAGGGGTGTCCAAGGTGGGTGGGGTCCCTCAGAGATGTCCCTTGTCTCTTTAGGAGACTGTGAGGTGGTCCCCAGGACCCAACTGCCTGATAACACTAAAAAGTATAGGCAGTGGGTGACCATCAATGGCCATAGAGTGGAGGCTCTTCGAGACACATGAGCCAGTGTGACAGCTGTCAAGTGTCACCTGGTGTCTGAAGAGCAGGTTGTCCCCAATGCATTTTACCCAGTTGTTGCCGCTGACAACACAGAGAGCCACAGCAAGGTGGCTCAGGTTCCCTTTGAGTGGGGGGGGTCTCTGGTACTCTTCAAGTAGCTGTGAGGCCAGCCATGCCTGTTGACTGTTTGTTGGGGAACGATTTGGAGAGCTCACCTTGGGCTAAGGTGGAGCGAAGTGCTCATTTGGAGATGTTGGGTCTGCCTGACTGGGCGTGTGTGACCACACGGTCCATGGCAGCCAGTAAGGGTGTTCAAGAGGACCTGGAGCCTGAGAGGGGGGCCCAGGTGCCTGCCTTAAAGAGAAGAGGCAGGGGGCACGGGAAACCGGACCCCGAAGTTCCCACGGTCCAGGAGGAGGTAGACCCTGAGGGGGATGCCCTGGAGCCTACAGGGGAACAAGTAGCTGAACTGGGGGACCTGCCTGAGCTGACCCATTGGCAGCAGGAAGGAGGACCCTCCAGGAAAGAGTTCTGCGTGGAGCAGAAGGAATGCCCTTCTCTTGTGGGTTTGCGGCAGCAGGCTGCAGACCAGGCAGCAGGTGATCAGTCTGGATCACATTGGATCTACTGGGAGAATGATCTCCTGTATACTGAGCCTAAGGTTGCTGAGCCTGGGTCAGCCCGTGTGCTGGTGGTACCCCAGCGCTTCAGAGCCTTCCTACTGGGGCTGGCTCATGATGTGCCGTTAGCAGGACATTTGGGGCAGGACAAGACCTTTGAGAGGCTTGTCACCCACTTTTATTGGCCTCAAATGCGCAGGAGTTCAGATACTCACTGCAGGACCTGTCAGACTTGCCAGGCAAGTGGAAAGAGTGGGAGGAAGCAGAAGGCTCCTCTCCAGCCATTCCCTGTGGTCAGCACCCCCTTTGAACGGGTGGGTATTGACATTGTGGGGCCACTGGACCCCAAGACAGCCATGGGCAACAGGTTCATCCTGGTCTTGGTGGACCATGCCACCCAGTACCCGGAAGCCATACCTCTGAGGATAGTGACGGCCCCCGTGGTGGGACGGGCACTGATGGGAATTTTCTCCTGAGTGGGATTCCCTAGAGAGGTAGTGTCTGACCGAGGTACAAACTTAATTTCCAAGTATATGAAGTCCCTGTGGCAGGAGTGTGGGGTAACTTACAAGTTCGCCACTCCTTACCACCCCCAAGGAAATGGGTTGGTTGAGAGATTCAACCGGACCCTAAAAGGCATGATTATGGGTCTTGAGGAACCTATGAGGCGTAAGTGGGACGTCCTCTTACCATGCCTTCTCTTTGCATACCGTGAGGTGCCACAGAAATCTCTAGGGTTCAGTCCCTTTGAGCTTCTCTATGGTCACCCAGTGAGAGGACCTCTGAGTCTGGTCAAGGAAGGCTGGGAGCAATCTCCCAGGAAACCTCCCCAGGATGTATATAGCTACATGCTGGCCTTCAGGAACCAGACTAGGCGTTTCAAGCAGCTCGCTGAGGCGAATCTGGAAGCCAGCCAGCCAGGAGGAGATGAAGCGGTGGTACGACCAGAATGCCACTCTGGTAGAGCTTCAGCCTGGTCAGAAAGTGTGGGTCATGGCCCCAGTGGAGCCATGTGCGCTCCAGGATAAGTGGACCAGACCATTAGAGGTGGTGGAGCGCAAGAGTCCTGTTACCTACTTGGTGGACTTGCGGTCTCCCAGGAACCCCCTGCGGGTCCTGCATGTCAACCGCCTGAAGCCCCACTTGGAGAGGTCCGAAGTGGGCATGCTCTTAGCGACAGATGCTGGAATGGAGGAGGAAACCCAGCCTCTTCCTGACCTCCTGTCGGCGATATAGCGAGATGGGTCAGTGGATGGTGTGAACCTCTCTTCCACCCTGACCCCTGAGCAACAGAATGACTAGTTCCGAAAGGAGGTATTTCCCACCTCCCCACCACTCTGAGTACTAACCAGGTGGCCAACTTGCCACCCAGGAACACCGTACCTCTTTTGTCTTCTAGTCCAACAGAATGACTGCCACCAGTTGCTGGGGCAGTTTTCTGATTTGTTCTCCCTGATTCCCAGTGTCACTGATTGGTGCATCCGTGATGTGGACACTGGAGACAGTCCTCCTGTTAAGCACAAAACTTACAGGGTAACTGACAGGGTGAGAGGTTGCATCAAGGAGGAGGTCTCCAAGATGCTTGCGTTAGGGGTGATTGAGTCCTCTAACAGTCCTTGGGCCAGCCCAGTGGTTTTGGTCCCAAAGGCTGCCGCACCGGGTGCCACACCAGAACTCCGGTTCTGTGTGGACTACCGAGGGCTCAATTCAGTCACGAGGACTGATGCACACCCCATCCCCAGAGCTGATGAGCTCATTGATCGGTTAGGGGCTGCCCGGTACCTCAGCACGTTTGACCTAACGTCTGGGTACTGGCAGATCGCCTTGACTGATGGGGCAAGAGAGAGGTCAGCATTCTCCACACCAGATGGGCACTACCAGTTCCGGGTTATGCCGTTTGGGATGAAGAATGCCCCTGCCACCTTTCAGAGGTTGGTCAACCAGGTGTTGGCTGGACTGGAAGAGTTCAGTGCCGCCTACCTGGATGACATTGCAGTGTTCAGCGCCAGTTGGGAAGAACATCTGCGCCACCTCTGGGAAGTGTTGATGGTGCTGCGGAGGGCAGGCCTCACGATCAAGGCGAGTAAGTGCCAGATCGGGCAGGGTTCCGTGGTGTACTTGGGACACCAGGTTGGGAGTGGCCAGGTGGCACCCCTACAGCCCAAGATTGAGACCATCCTGGCTTGGGAGCCCCCCAAGACCCAAACAGAGGTGAGAGCCTTCTTAGGACTCACTGGGTATTACAGGAGGTTTGTCAAGGGGTATGGCAGCATCGTTGCACCCTTGACAGAGCTGACTTCCAGGAAGCAGCCCAAGAAAGTGATTTGAAATGACACCTGTCAGAAAGCTTTTGAGGCCCTGAAAACTGCCATGTGCATGGCGCCCGTGCTCCTGGCACCCAACTTCTCAAGAGAGTTTATCGTTCAGACAGACGCTTCAGAGCATGGTGTGGGGGCTGTTTTGTCACAGATAAATGAGGAGGGCCTAGATCAACCCGTAGCCTTCATCAGTAGGAGGTTACTTCCACGGGAACAGAGGTGGAGTGCGATTGAGCGTGAGGCATTTGCTGTGGTCTGGGCGCTGAAGAAGCTGAGACCATACCTGTTTGGGACTCACTTCCGGGTTCAGACAGACCACAGGCCCCTCAGATGGTTGATGCAGATGAGGGGTGAGAATCCAAAGCTGTTGAGGTGGTCCATTTCCCTACAGGGGATGGACTTCACGGTGGAACACCGCCCTGGTACAGAACACGCCAATGCTGATGGTCTGTCCAGATTTTTCCGCCTTAGTGAAGAGAACTCCCAGGAGGTAGGGTAGTTCTCCCCACATTTCAGCTGGAGGGGACACGTGTTGGACCTGGCACTGTTGGCGTTGGTCTCCCTTCCATTTTTTGCTGTTGCCTCATGTGTTTTTGCTGGTTATAGATGCTTTGGGCACTGTGCCACTGCTATTCAGTGCCACAGTGCAAGTGCTCTCTATGGTAAATTGATGTATGGATTAGTGATTCCATGATTGGTTGGTTTGGTTTACTGTCAGACCCTAGTACAGTGCACTGAGTGTGCCCAGGGCTTGTAAACCAAATGCTGCTGGTGGGCTTGCAGCACTGGTTGTGCCATCCACAGAAGCAGCCTGTAAAAGTGTGTCTCAGGTCTGCCATTGCAGAGCCTGTGTGCAGTCTGGTACTGCCATGTTGACTGGGCAAGTGCACCCACTTGCCAGTCCCTAAACCTTCCCTTTTCTGCATATTAGTCACCCCTATGGTAGGCCCAAGGGCAGGGTGCATTGTAAGTATAAGGTAGGACATGCCCTGATGTGTGTGGCATGTCCTAATAGTGAATTACAGCCATTTTCGTTTTTCACTATTGCAAGGCTACCTGCTCCCCATAGGCCAGAATGGGCAGTTTGATTATTACAGCTTATAATCCTAACTGACCCAGGGAACATGGTAGAAAAGCGAATTTAGTATGCCTGAACTCAGAATGATAAAATACATCTTTTAGTGAAGTTGATTTTAACATTCTGTGTTTGAAAATACCACTTTTAGGAAGTAGGTATTTTCTTGCCTAACTATCCAAGCCTGCCTCTGCTAGGTTGTGTATTCCTTGTCTGGGTTTGTGAGTGACAGGGGCTGGGGGACTCCAGGAGACAGGGTGAGTCAGCACAGGGCTGAATAGAGAGATCTGCATGGAGATAGGTGGGAGGAGTTGCACCTGGGACCTGAATAGGGCTGTGCCTTCCCTCCACAATGCTGGCTCCACCTCCTGTGGTGTGTCTGATGTCCCTGGCCTACTCTGTGAAAGGAAAGAAGGAGTCTTGTCAACAAAGTGCTCCAGGACTGACCAGAACTGGTTTGGACTAGGCAAAGGCCTCTCTGCCTTCAGAGAACAAAGAGAATATGTGTATAAAAGAGGGGACCCAAACCCCAGAACTTTAGATCAGATCACTTTGGGAAACAAGAAGAAACGTTTGCTGAGGAGAGGAACCAGAGAAACTGAGGAGGAGACTATCCCTAAGCTGAGTGCTGTTTGGGGGATTGGCCTGCAGTGGTTGCCTGACTGCCAAAGAAAGGAGAAAGGAACTTTGTGTGTACTTTCATCAACTTGTAAAAGATCTCCAAGGGCTTGAGAGAAGAGCTTGCCTCCTGCTGAAGTCTCAGGGACAACAGACGTCACCAACCAGCTCCCCAAGAGTATTCCTGTAAAGTGCCTGCTGCTGTGCTGGACTTTCTGAGGGACTGCGTGTCACAAGGAGCTGGAAGCGCGACTCACGAAGAAGAAGCGTCGCCGCCGCAGCCGAAGCGTCTCGCATCGCCGAAGAAGAGGATCGACGTCGCATCGGACGCGCCACATCAACGGAGAAGAGTGTTGCCGCCGCTGCCGCTGTCGCATCGTTGCCGAAGCGCCTCGCATCGCCGGAGAAGAGGACCGACGTCGCATCAGACGCCGCTGCATCACCGGGAAGCATGTCGCAGGGCCTGTCGTGGCTCAGAAGAATTGTTGAGTCGCCGCACGGCTGTCGCATCACTGCCGAAGCGCCTCGCATCGCCGGAGAAGAGGACTGACGTCGCATCAGATGCCGCCGCATCACCGGGAAGCGTGTCGCAGGGCCTGTCGCGGCTCAGAAGCATCGTTGCCGAAGCACCTCGCATCGTCGGAGAAGAGGATCGACGTCGCATCAGATGCCCCCGCATCACCGGGAAGCGTGTCGCAGGGCCTGTCGCGGCTCAGAAGAATAGTTGAGTCGCCGCACGGCCATCGGGCGTGCACGCATTGTGTCGCATCAAGAAGAAGACGCCATCTTTGTTCATTGCACCGGATCTTCATCGCATCACGACGTTGCTGGTCGCATCGCCACGAATGCGCAGTAAGAAACCGACGCATCACCTCCCCTCGCAGAGAAGAACCGACGCATCCCCTACGCATCAGTTGGGACCCGACGCATCACCGTTCTTGCGTGTAAGGAACCGACGCATCACCTTCCCTGCAACACTTTCGTTGTATAGCGTTACGCATCCAAAGGTACATTGAACTCAAAGTGTCGCATTTACCATCTTAAGAGAACTGAGCTAATTCTACCATTTTGAAGTACAGTATTGTGGATTTTTGTCGTTTGTGGTCTTGTGGTTAAATCTATATAAAAGATACTTTTTTTTAATATACATCTGGTGTGGTGTCCATCTGTAGTGTTGTCACTTGATTACTGTATGTGTTCACAAATGCTTTACACACTGCCTCTGAGATAAGCCTGTCTGCTCGTGCCAAGCTACCAAGGGGGTGAGCAGCGGTTATTTTAGGAGTGTATCCCCCTTACCCTGACTAGACGCAAGGGTCCCTATTTGGACAAAGGTACCAACCTCTGCCAACTAGAGACCCCCAAATCTAACAGTTCCCCTAACCTTTTACCTTCAGACCTCCTTCATTTGCTGAATTCATTTTTGCTGGCGCACTATACCACTGCTAACTAGTGCTAAAGTGTTTGTGCTCTCTGCTTAAAACATGGTAACATTGGCTTATATCCATTTGGTAAATTTGGAATTTACTGATAAGTCCCTAGTAAATTGACACTACCTGTGCCCAGGGCCTGTAAATTAAATGCTAGTGGTGGGCCTGCAGCAGTGATTGTGCCACCCAATTAAGTCCTACTTTAAACATGCCTCAGTACTGCAATTGCAGAGCCTGTGTGTGCAGTTTAAACTATAATTTTGACCTGGCAAAATAAATCTTTTGCCAGGCCTAGACCTTCCTTTTTAATACATATAAATCACGGTAGGGGTAGGCCCTAAGAGCCCATAGGGCAGGGTGCAAGTGTTTCTAAAAGTTGGAAGTATTAAGTATTAAGTCATACTTTAAACATGCCTCAGTACTGCCATTGCAGAGCCTGTGTGTGCAGTTTAAACAATAATTTTGACCTGGCAAAATAAATCTTTTGCCAGGCCTAGACCTTCCTTTTTAATACATATAAATAACGGTTGGGGTAGCCCATAGGGCAGGGTGCAAGTGTTTCTAAAAGTTGGACATGTACTTTTAACTTTTACATGCCCTGGTAGTGAAAAACTCTGAAATTCAGTTTTCACTACTACAAGGCCTGCCTCTCCTAATGGATAGCATTGGGTTAATTTATTGCATTGGGTTAAGTTTGGTGTATAAAGAATTGGAATTTAATCCCTCTTTATTGGTAAAGTCGTATTGTAAGTCACAATTCTTAAAATGCCTCTTTGGAAAGTTGGCATTTTCTTGTCCTATTTGATGCCTGCAGCCTGTTTCCTTGGGCACATGACAAGGTGTAGCTGGCAGTTCGTCTTTGTAAATTGCAGACAGTGAAAGAAAAGGGCCATAGGTATTGGCAGGATGGGCTATCTCCAGGGCCGGACTGGCCATAGCGGGCACCGGGCGTTTCCCCGGTAGGCCGCTAGGGTGGGGGCTGGATCTGGGCCCCTGGGGGGCCGTTTTTGTTACCGGGGGTCGGCAATATCGGCCCCCTGTAACTAAATCGGCCGAAACCGGCCCTCGCAAACTGCTCGGCTGCACTCCCCCTCACCCCAGGGGGGGCCGGCTGAGCAGTTTGCCAGGGCCGGTTTCTGTTCCCAGTCCGGCCCTGGCTATCTCTCACTTGATGAGGGGTAGGAGCTGTCACCTACAACACGTGCACATCACAAACGGCGTACCTGAGCGTTTGACCCTAGTATTTTGTGACCACAGACAAGCTGGGGCCAGGGCAGGGAGGCAGGAAATTCCAAACACCTCAGGGGGATGAAATCTCCAGAACATTCTCCTACTTCACAGCTTCCACCAGGTATAAATATTGGCCAGTCAGACACTGTGTGCACAGTTTTAAACTGCTATTTTAATCTGGCAATGTAAACCTTTTGCCAGGCCCAAACCCTCCTTTTTAATGCATATAAGTCAATCCTAAGGTAGGCCCCGCACAGCCCCAAGGGCAGGGTCCAGTGTATTTAAAATGTCTGACATGTACTTTTAAGTTTTACATGTCCTGGTAGTGAAAAACTCTTTACATTCGTTTTTCACTACTGCAAGACTTACCTTTAAAGATTCTTTTATTGTAGTATTACATTGGATTTTAGTGGTTCTCACAGTTTATTCAAGGCTACTAGTTGATACATTGTACAACAGTAGCCTGAGACAGTTAGGATGCCCTTGGTTAGGTACAGCACGGAAAGGTCTCTGGGAACACTCTCTGTTTACTAAAGTAAAGCTCACAATTCTTTATTTAGAACCGGAAGCAACAACAGTAGTCACATGTTTTATGACATTGCTGCAAGATAGAGGACAGTGTTAACACAGTTTAAGTTAGCATAAGCTCAGTTTATAATGCATTCAAAATAAAGAAGGGGAAACAACTCCCAAACATACAACTCCCACACATACTTGAAACATTTTGTTACACTTCAGCATAACTAATAGTAGTTTCTGAGGTATTCATAAAGCATGTACCTACGGCGAAGGAAATCTCATGAGCTACAGCACATGCATATCGTATACAGCATCTTTTAAATGGCAGTTCCACACACAAGCCTGTTTGCTAAAGCTACATTGTACAGTTTCTCTAAATGGGGCATTGTTTGGCCTAATGTATCATACCATTTGCTCGGCAATCCCTTCTGTCCTCAACGTTGTCGAAACTGAAGTGATTATCCTAACTGAAAATGATTGTCTGCTTAATTAAAACGTAAGGCATAGTAATCGACTTATGTCTTCATATTATGACCTACCGTAATCGCTGGCTCAACTCCAGGCACAATTACTATTTTTATTAGCAAACTGTGTAGCAGTTAGTTTCGAGATGAGTGCACAGAACTCCAGTGTACCAGTGACGTGTGCTTTTTCACCACTTTTGGGAGCTCCAGACATGAGTGTACTGTTTAATAGCATTCTTTTGTAGTGCTGGTAATATTAATGTATGGTGGCTTAAGAGAAAATATATTGCATAACACCTGCTTATAGTATCTAGTGTAATACATTTATTTTATCAAGTATTTAATGTGGTGATGTATTTGTCAAAAGCAACAAAGTAAAATATAGGATTAAAACACAAATTTAAATTGTTAAATACATGTTTGCAGTTACTACTGATCTGCACAAATTATACCAGTGAACAACTCGGCGTTCGATAGCATAGGCCATCTCATCTCTGAGAGTAGACCAGCACGCCATGGAAAAGATGGGGTATCTGGGAGCTCTGTATAATAGGAGACAATCAGTGCTGAATTTGTCAAAGAATGAGGGCTGGTGCCCAAAGCTTTGCTAAGAAGCCTGTGGCCGGTGCTATAAATGTTGGTCGGCCGAATACCAAGGCTGCTTAGTCTTGACTCCACCTCATGTCTCTTTAATCCACTACCAGACACACCCTTCCCCTTTATCTCTCTCTTGCAGGTTCCTGCTTTCTCCTTTTGTGACGTTTTTTCCATCTTTCTCTTCCTCCTTCCTTTTCCTTTCCATGTTTTTCCCTTGCCTGCTTGCGGGTAATGTCTAATGTAATAAAAATAAGTGCAGGTGGGCACCAGTGGCTACCATAAGCTCAAATTAAGCACTGGAGACAATCCTTGTGCCTAGCGAGATATACCGAGGCGAGAGATAAATTGACCAGGATTACTCTGCTATGATTTTGCAAATGCTTGACACAGGTACAAAACATTATGTGCTTGGATAAATGCGACAATATTGGCATTTCTACAATAAACGAGGTATAGGGTTCGGGAGCATGGAATAACTGTGTCTTGAGTTTATTCGAGCTGAAATGGAATTCTTTCACTGTTTGAGTCTCAGACATGTGCCAGATGTACACACCAACGACACCTGCCAGGTACTAAAATCTAACCCCCATTAAAAGTAGAATAAGGAACTTGGGTTACAAGAAAAGTAATCTGAGTAACATAGGCTATGGTAGTACACATTATTCACACTATATGTTCCCACGTAAGGTGTTCTTCCTTCTGGAAAGAAGTTGCAGCCCAGCCCACCTGTTCACGGTGAGCAGGTGTGGCCACTCTAGATTTGAAAGATATGGGGCATAAACATGGGTTGGTGTATGTCCACTGAAAAAAAATGTATGCGAGGGCAGTGGGTACCCAAGAAATCTTATTCAGATTTTTTGGGTTTCATCTGAGTTCTGGGTGATAGAGTGATGAATGAAGAGCGGGCTGCTGTGATCATATTAACAAACTTCTGATCAGTCTATCTTATGGGGACATTATGTTAAGAAATTAATCTTGCCTGCCTTGAGGTATATGAATATAAATTATGTTTGTTTTACTGGAATTGGTCTTGGTGCCAGTGAAACCGGGGTGGTGACTACTATACTGTCTAGTGTTTAGTGTTTTGTCTCTTATAATTAAAAAAATCTCATAATAATTGTATATAATGCACTAGAAATAGGGTTATCACATGATTTCTCTTTGTAATAGGCCAGTGAAGGGAGGCAAGTTGACTGGAAATAGTTTGAGTCTTCTTGATACCCAGATGAAAATGGGCAGTGGCATTCTGAATGACTTGGAGCCTGAACAAAAGATATGTACGCAAGCCCAAGTACAGGGCATTGCCATAGTCAGGAAGAAATATCAGCTTCAATAAGTAATGGTAAGATTTTCTTAAAGGTGCAGAAGTAGAATATGCATAGTGTCTACCATGCGTTTTTGTGGAGATATAGAGATATTGTCATCAGAAAGAACTCCAAGATTTGATGCTTTGTTTATTGGCTAAGAAGAGCACTAGTTGATTAGGCCTCCAATCATTATCCAAGAATGTATTTAAAGCTATAGTACATATTCATTAGTAAACCCTCCAGACATGTAGACCAATCTTTCCTGAATGTCACTTTCAAAGAAGTCTTGCAGGCATTCAGACATTTGTCATTTGTACATCCAAGCAAGTCTACATAAACTTCACAGTGATAGACCTCCTTTGGCTCCCAGATGCTGCCAGAATCAACATAACATTTTTGATTCCAATACAAAAGTTGATTCATGGCAAAGTGGCATCTTATCTCTGCTCCAAGATTTCAAAACAGACACCAGCTAGAACCCTTCACATTTTAAGTAGGACACCTTCATAGTACCTAAAATCATCAATAACACAGTTGATAGAAAATGCCTGGCCTACAGGGTCCCAAAATTAGGAGCTCTAAGTCAATATTGTCAAGGAAAACAAACTAGTCTTAAAGGTTTCACAACATTCCAGCAAACTCACCTCTTCTTATCTCTAACCTTCTTATTTTGCTGTCTCCGCCTTCCTTTGCATCACCTGGTCTTGCAGCTGCACACATTATAGCTTTAGAATTTTCCAAATGGAGAAATTGTTATATAATAAAGAACAAGTTAATAGGTTCAGAATGTGGTTAGAGAAGATCAGGCTGTATCATAATTTGTTATGATGACCTTAGATTACAGCACATGGTTATTATGTGCACATTGTCAGCACCATAGTTCAGTTCACTTCGGATATGCTTCAGAAAGCGGTGCATTAAACCATTTCACTGTAGCGCCTTTGTGATGTAATTGATGGAGAACATAGTTTAGATGTTTCTCCAAATAGCCCATTTCAGACCTACATATTAACATATTGTATGACAATGCAATTTCCAATTTGCATTGTGGAAACATTCAGTGATGTGATTTATCAACCGTTTTAAGTCAGCTGGAAGGAACCCTCCTTAAAATTGATTAGTGCCTTCCCAGGAAGATAAGTAAATACTACCGCCAAAATGATTGTACTAAACCATCACTTTAACATTGTCACTGATACAAAAAAGGAGAATTTCTGCGCACCTTCCAGGCTGAAGGATAATAGCACTACTGCGCCAAGTAGTTTGTACTCCCACACTTCTTGTGTCTGATTGCCAATATTTGTTATTTTCATTTTATAACATTATGCATCTCTTCCCACATTTTGTTCTGAAAATGAACTTTTCATTTTCAACTTCATTATTATAAAACTGCAATGCTGTAATATTATACAAATTAAGCTGTCCTTGACGTTTTTTATAAAGAGAACTAATGATTTGCGTAGCAGTACATGTTGTCATGCATCCGTCATCTTATAAATTAAGATGCTCATTGAAAGATTTTTAATTTCTTAAAGACATTTGATAACAACATCTCCACTAATGACTTTTCTTCTTTTAGCAGCAATTCTTAACCTTTTGACTTCTATGGACCTCTACTGAATCATTACTGAAATCGGGGGACCCCCACTGAGTCATTACTGGGAGCCACGGACATTTGACCTAAACAATGTCTATGATTTGAACCTCAAAACAATACACAAAAAAGTACAGAAAAATGATATACTAAACAAATACTCAAGTATTGAAATATTTTGTTTCATTCACATTCAAATATAGAAAAGGTTTTCAAATTTTCAATTTAGCTTTTTTGTGTATGTATATACTTTATTCATTTAAATGTATTAGTTTTAATATTATTCCATTTTGTAAAACAAGTAACAGACCCCCTGAATAGGCTTCACAGACCCCCAGGCTGTCATTGGACCATAGGTTAAGATCCATTGTCCTACAGGATTCAGTAATAATAATGCATTTTACCTTTCTTGATATCAATAAACTCCCAAATGGGCCTGTCCTTTATGTTCATCTACAAAGGGGCAATGTTCGGGTTGGGAATAGAATAAGTAAATAAATAAAATAATTATTTCTAGCAACCCCAATGAAACATCCAAACTGAAATAAAGCACATACTTTTTGAGTGCATAAAGTATTCATGTCTCTAAAGAACTACTGTGCTGCCAAACATTCACCTAAATTGCTTAAGTAAGTATTTTAAACCACTAAAATAAAAAAGTGTCATATTCAAACAAATGTGAAATTCAAAACAGATTCTCACCATCCCAAAATATATAAGATCCATCAGAATATCCACTAAACCTCCCAAATTGTACTGAAGTATTAAAGAATTCTAACTCCTTAGTCAACAAATTGATATATTTGTGAACAATAATTAAATAGGCCAGAAACAATTCAGTGACTGTGCATTGAACTCTAATTGCTCTCAGCCAAGTATGTGACATAACTTAGGGTTAAAGGCACCAGAAATATATATATATCTTACAGGAAACTTTATTAACACCCTTATTTAGATCAAGTAATTTCTTTTAAATCTTTTAATTGGATTTTAAAATACAACATAATTGTACCAGTTAAATGTCTCATCATTGAAGAAGTGTTAGACATAGTCATACATTGTCTTGACATCTGCTAGCATTTGCCCAGAATAATCAATAAAACAAAGAAAAAAGTACAATGTCCAAAGTTAAAATAACACAGCAACCACATCCCCGTTCTAACGTCCCTTTAAACCAAACATATGCAAACAGTGGGAGAAAGAAAAAAGAACGAGAGGAGGAGGAAAGAGGAGCGTAGTCATGGTCTAGTTAAAGAATCCGGGGTCCCTTTGTGGTGGGGGTGTTGGGCTCCTTGTGCGTGGGTAGAGGATAAAGGTACTATGGGCCTAATTACAATGTCGGTCGGACGTTTGTCCGACCGACATCGTTGTGGAATGGAATCGCCCGACCATAAGTCGGTGGTTCCACCCACTGAATTTTGATGCGGCCACCCTTTGGGCAGTCGGAAGCATCCATTTTTCAATAAAGCTTGTGCAGAGGCCGCAAAAGGGCCACAGCACAAACTGCAATTGAAAAATTTATGTTTACAAACATCCCTGGACCGTGTGGCAGGCACCACATGGTGCCTGTCACACAGTGCAGGGATGTTTAGGTGGGCACAGGCTCCATAGCGGAGGGCCACGGGGGAAGGGGGTCTGCTAAGGGCCCCAAAGTCCCTTTCCAACTGCCTTTCCATGTTGGAAACGCTGACATGGATAGGCTGTGGGAGACGGACATCATGAGCAGGCACCACTGCCATTTGGATATTATGTGTCCGACCGACAGCCCAATTGCATCTCCGATCCTGTCAGAGGCGTTGGTCTTTCCCCCAGGCTGCAGCGGTCTGACCTACCGCATTGTAATGCTGTGGTCGGACTGCTGAGTCCGATGTCGGGTGGATCCCCCCCGACATCATAATTAGGCCCTATGTTGTTAAATGGGCTCCAAGTAAGTGAAGAAGGAGATTCGCCTGGGTTAAGTAGCAGAGACAGAAGAACCCCATCACTGTTGGTACAGCTTGGGTAAAACTGGTGAAAAGAAATCCAGCTCCCTGAGAGGGGAAGCCTATGTCCCAGTTAGCGTGGTTCAATCAAAAAAGTTGCAGTGCCCTAAGTCTCCGTGGGGTGGAGCAGACACATTCCAACTGAGACATATAGTCTACAGGGGCTTGCAATGAGCCAACAAATTCCTTTTCAGAGTGAGATATCTTATGCGTTATTTGCTCCATAGTCAATGCTTGCCATAATTAATGGAACCAAAGTGAGCTAGCTGGGGGTCTTTTTTCTTCCAGAAAAGAGCTATGAACTGCTTGGCCACTCCCTTTATGTGCAGAATAAGCGTCCAATCAGAGCCTGTTTAACCCTTCATATTCAGTGGTCTCAGCCCTAGGATAACTGTGTCAGGGTCAATTAGGAGTAGGTACCCCAATGTCCCTTTAATGTGGATGAGTTGGTCCCTCCAGAATGTTTGAAAAAGTGCACAGGACCACAACACATAAAGAAAGGTGCCTTCCCCCATTCACAGCACTCCCTCCGAGGATCATGTAGCACTTGGTATGTATGTCCCGCATAAATCCTTTCACTATAGCACATGCTGCGCTGTACTGTTGTTTACTTCCAATGGTAGGCTGAGCAGAACCATCAGTGTAAATGATGTATTCATACTTTTCTAGAGGCAAGATTTCATTCGGGAGAGGGTATTCTTGTTCGTACTGCAGGAACGCTTGTGTTCTCAGTGTAGGATCGTATTTGTAATCTACATCTGTTGCAGTGAGAGAATTAGCCCATTGTATCCATCGCGAGTGCAGTGCTTTTGCATTTGGAATGCTCGCTTTGATAACGGCTTCTAAAATTGGTACCGGGGTTACAACTATGATGCGTTTCCCCTGTGCTAGTGCTCTTTCTCTCACTAAAGCAGTCTGTACTGCTGTCAGTATTTTTTCTGTAGCCGCAAATCGCATCTCTGCAGTTGTGTATAAATGTGATTTGTATGCAATTGGGATTGTCTCATCTTCATTGTAAGTGATGTAAGGATATTCTGATAAACCCGGGACCACCCGGATCACCAAGTTGGTAGTATTCACATGTGTGTGCAAATATTTTGATACTATCATGTCAGCCTGAACTGAACGGAGAGTATCTGTGTGTTGCTGTGTCCACTGATGTGCTGTGAAATCAAGTCTGATTAAGTCGTAGAAAGGTTTTACTTTTTCTGCATAAACTAGAACCTATGTTCTGCCAAAATGTTGAAATCCTAATATGGATTGCAAACCTTTCAGAGTCTTTGGAGGTTGGAGCTGTGCGCACTTTTCTAAAAAGGTGGCTGCCAAGCTCTTGCCCTCACTTGACAGCTCATTTCCCAAAATGGGACATTGAGATAGGCAATTTTTGATTTCTTAAAATTAAATTTGTAGCCCAAATTGGTGAAACCCACATTTATGTTGTTCACCCTGCTCAAGTGTTCAAGTAATTCATCGTCCATCATATAGATATCATCTACAAAGGACACTGCCTCCTCGTTGCATGTTTGTAATATTTCTGACACTCTTGCCGAGAATAGCCCCGGGCTGTTCTTATACCCCTAGGGCAAACGACAAAAATGTTGCTGAGTGCCTAGGGCAGAGAATGCTGTCAAATATCTGCTTTATGGAGCTATATTGTGGCAGAAGAATCGATTCGAGATATCTAATGTCGTTTTGTATTTCTTCCGCACAATGTTATTCATTAAAGCGGCACTGTGTGCGTTTTGAACTGCAAATGTTCATGTGCGTGTGTTTAAATGTCGGTAATCTAAAACTAGACGATATGAGTTGTCAGATTTCATAACTGGAAACAAAGGATTGTTCATGAGGGAGGTGCAAGTCTCAATGACAAGTTGGTCTAAGATTTCTTTGACCTGACTTTTTGCATAATTTTTAATAGGTACTGTCTCTGTGGATTTGGAGTAGATCTTAATGGGTTTTTGTGGTGAGCAGACTCCACCTCCCACCCTATATGGTTGCGGTGTAATGCCGGAGCTAGCGCCCACTCCTGCGCGTATGAATGTTTTAAAGATTCTGGAACGAGGTCGGAGAAAGCTGGCAAAATGACACTTTCCCCTTTTGGGCAATCCATCACAAACTCAAGCGGCCAATCTTTTTCTGCTAGCGGTATGTCATATCCATATGTTAAATTCTCCCAAAAGAGACCTTTAACCTTTCTTGAGATGTCCCCCTCTATTTGGAGTATAATTTCATGTAATCGATGTGGGACACTAACTTTTGTATCAGGTGTTTCCACTGTGATGTGTTCATTCAATAGTGCTGTCACGAGAAAATCCTTCAGGTTCCGGCGAGCTATTGTTACTTCTGCCGCACTGTCTAGCATCGTCAGAGCCCATTCCCCATTCAGAAGCTGAGTCCTCAGTAACCTGGGAATGTCTGATTTTCAAGCCAGCTACTTTCTTCTTTTTGAATTGAGGCTTTGCTTTAGGTTGCTGTTCCTGTTTGATAATGTAATCTGAATTTCAATGTGTTTCCCTTTTTGTTTTTGGTCGATCTTCCTGCTTTTGTTCTGATCCCCCGTCCCTCTCTGAGTTTTTTGATGAACCCTGAAAGGAGCGTGTATCAGTGTTCTGATACCTGTCAGGTTTCCTAATGTTATCACGATTCCTAAGGTTGCACCTTTTTTCAGAGGACTCCCGTTGGGGAGACTCACCCCTTGATCGTGAATTCTTTTCTGTATTGTTATTTTTAGAATTTTTGTTTTCCCATTTCTTTTTAGAAGAAGAAGGTGCTTGCTTCGAGTTGTCCTTGTTGGGACTACCCGCCATTTGCGGCTTCCCTGCTTTGGCTCCCAAATTATCTCTACCTAATGCAACATAGGTTCCTTCGATAATTTTTGGTAATTCCCGCTCCTTATTCATAGGAGCTATTTCCCTTAGGCGGCTATGTATGGCCACTGCTGCTGCCTCCCCCTTTCTGTTGCTCAACATTATTGCAGATAGTAAGACCTCTGACCCTCGGTCTCAGGCCCGCTCTCTCCCCAGCAGCTCTGCTCCACCTACACCGCCATTGAGCCCTCCAGTCTCCTCCTGGGAAGTGTTCGAGGCCGCTGTCGGCCAGGTCACCTCCGTGTGTGCCCGTTCCTGCCTCTGCCTTGCTAATTGTTTTTTGTAATTGTTTTACTGGTTTTTGTGCCCACTTCTGCCCCTTGCGCCCGCTCGGTTTTCCCCGCTTCCCCCTTCCCGCCGCTGCTGCCCCTGTGACACCTGCCCACGCATGTTCTCGCCTCCCAGCTGCTCATCCCTCCGCCCTCCCCTACTTAATGGCGGCCGCTGCTGGGGAGCCCGAGTAAGACCTCTGACCCTCGGTCTCAGGCCCGCTCTCTCCCCAGCAGCTCCTCTCCACCTACTCTGCCATTGAGCCCTCCAGCCTCCTCCTGGGAGGTGTTCGAGGCCCCTGTCAGCCAGGTCACCTCCGTGTGTGCCCGTTCCTCCCTCTGCCTGATTCCATTCCTTGGTGGGTCAGCTGTGCCTGTAATTGTTGTAATTGTTGCTAATTGTTTTTTGTATTTGTTTTTCTGGTTTTTGTGCCCACTTCTGCCCCTTGCGCCCGCTCGGCTTTCCCCGCTTCCCCCTTCCTGCCGCTGCTGCCCCTGCGGCCCCTCCCCCCTGCCCACGAACATTCCCGCCTCCCAGCTGCTCATCCCTCCCCCTCCCCTACTTAATGGCGGCCGCTGCGGGGGAGCGCGAGTAAGACCTCTGACCCTCGGTCTCAGACCCGCTCTCTCCCCTGCAGCTCCGCTCCACCTACTCCGCCGTTGAGCCCTCCAGCCTCCTCCTGGGAGGTGTTTGAGGCCGCTATCGGCCAGGTCACCTCCGTGTGTGCCCGATCCTGCCTCTGCCTGATTCCATTCCTTTGTGGGTCAGCTGTGCCTGTAATTGTTGTAATTGTTGCTAATTGTTTTTTGTATTTGATTTTCTGGTTTTTGTGCCCGCTTCTGCCCCTTGTGCCCGCTCGGTTTTCCCCGCTTCCCCTTCCCGCCGCTGCTGCCCCTGCGGCCCCTCCCCACGCACGTTCCCGCCTCCGAGCTGCTTGTCCCTCCCCCCTCCCCTACTTAATGGCGGCCGCTGCGCTGTCGCGCCGCTGGCGCACCAAAGGCATGCCAAAGGCAAGCCCGTCTGCGCCCGTCCGCGACCCGACCGCGACCAGCGCCAGGGACCCTGGATCCCAGACCATCCACAGCTACAACGCAGCCGCCCTCCTCGCACTCAACCCCAGAAGACGCAACAACTGCCAGAAAGCCACGCCTAACGTGACCCACGACCAGTTCTCCTGCCCCCACTGCCGCCAGACCTTCACCACCGCTCCGACCGCCAACACCCCCGACACCCTAAGATGCATCCTCCTCAACGTGCGCTCCTTGCACAGACACGCCGTGGAAATCTGGAATCTCCTGGACTCGCTCTCTCCCAACGTCGCCTTCTTCACGGAAACCTGGAACAGCGCCTCCTCGGCCCCCAACATCGCCATCGTCATCCTAGACGGGTACAAGATCCAGAGGAAGGAACGCCCCAACCACCCAGGAGGAGGCATCGCCATCGCGCACAAAAACTCCCTCCGTCTCACCACCTCCAGTGAAAACTTCCCTGCCGCCGAGCACCTGCACTTCCAGGTCCAGACCAGCCCCAACTCCACACTTCGCGGCACCCTCGACTACAAACCCCCCGGCCCCTGCGCACTCTTTGCCGACACCATCACCGAACTCATCGCACCCCACGCCATCGCCACCACGGACTACATACTCATCGGAGACCTGAACTTCCACCTCGACAACCCCAACGACCCCAACACCGCCGCCCTCCGTGACACCCTCGCCAACATCAGACTGAAAGAACTCATCACCACCCTGACCCACAAGGCAGGACACACTCTCGACCCCATCTTCACTGGAGGCAACAGCGTCCATTTCAGCCACACCACGCAGCCCCCCTTGACCGACCACCACTGCATACACTTCCTCGTCAACAAACCCAAGCCACCCAAACCTGCTCCGCGCCCCCTGCATAGGAACTGGAGCAGAGTCACTGAGGAACAACTCAACTCCACCCTCAACGGCAACCCCCCCCACTGCAACCGACGCCAACCTCGCGGCCATGGAATTCCACACCTGGAACGCCAACTGCGCTGACAAACTCGCCCCTCTGCGCAACCCCAACAAGCAACGCCCCATGAAAGCCGCCTGGTTCACCACTGATCTCCAACAAACCAGATGCACCTGCAGATGCCTGGAGAAGAACTGGAGAAACAACAATACACCCAATAACTACACCACTTTCAAGGACGCTATGACGGAATACCATCAACGCATCAGAACCACCAAAAGGACCTTCATTCACAACAGAATCCTCGGCAACTGCAGCAACTTCAAGGAACTCTTCAGCGTCATCCAGGAATTCACCAAACCCCGCAGCGAAGCCACGGACATCACCCCCTCCCAGCACCTCTGCGACAAAGTCGGATCCTACTTCCACCTAAAGATAAAGAACCTATACGACAACTTCAACGACCACGCGGCCAACCCCGCAGCCAGCCCGCCCAGTGGCAACACCAGCCAGACCACCATCTCCGCCTGGACACTGATCACGGCAGAGGAGACCGCTGCGACCATGAAAAGCATCCACTCCGGGGCCCCTACAGACCCCTGCCCACCCCACATATACCACAGAGCCGCCACCGCTCCCATGTTGTAACGCACCATCAACACCACCTTCGAGACCGGCTCCTTCCCCGACGACTGGAAACGCGCAGAAGTCAGGCCCCTGCTCAAGAAGCCCTCGGCGGACCCGACTGACCTCAAAAACTACCGGCCCATCTTGCTTCTCCCTTTTGCAGCTAAAGTCGCCGAGAAGACAGTCAACGCAGAACTGACAAGGTTCATCGAAGACAACGCCATCCTCAACCCCTCACAATCCGGATTCCGAAGCAACCACAGCACTGAGACGCCCTACTCGTCGCTACCGATGACATCCTCTCCCTCCTCGACCAAGACCACACTGCCCTGATTCTACTCGACCTGTCAGCAGCATTCGACACCGTCTCCCACTGCACACTCGCAACCAGAATACATGACGCCGGCATACAAGGCACCGCCCTCGACTGGATCACATCTTTCCTCACTGGTAGGAGCCAAAGGATCAGACTGCCACCCTTTCCTCTCCGAACCCATGGAAGTCAACTGCGGAGTCCCACAGGGATCATCACTCAGCCCAACCCTTTTCAACATCTACATGACTCCCCTCACTGCCATCGTCCGACAGCACGGCCTCAGCATAGTCTCCTACGCCAATGACACCCAGCTCATCCTCTCGCTCACCAACGACCCCACCACCACCAGACTCAACTTCCAGGAGGGAATGCAGGACATCGCAGCCCGGATGAGCAACAGCTGCCTAAAACTCAACTCGGAGAAGACGGAAGTCCTTGTCCTCGGAACCACCCCCGCGGCATGGAACAACTCCTGGTGGCCCACCGCCCTCGGCACCCCTCTACCCCCACAGACCACACCAAGAACCTCAGCATCGTACTCGACTCCTCCCTCTCCATGAACCGACAGATTAACGCCATCACCTCCAGCTGTTTCAACACCCTCTGCATCCTCCGTAAGACCTTCAAATGGATCCCCCCGAGGCAATAAAAACAGTCACCCACGCAGTCATTACCAGCAGGCTGGACTACGGAAACATCCATTTACGCCGGTATCAACAAGTCCCTTCTCCGCAAACTCCAGACAATACAGAACACCGCCTCCAGACTCGTCCTCGGGGTCCCCTGACACGAACACATCAACCAACACCTACACAAGCTCCACTGGCTCCCCGTCGAGAAAAGAGTCACCTTCAAGATACTCACCCACGCCTACAAATGCCTACACAACACCGGACCCCAATACCTCAACGACAGAATCACCCTCCACATACCCAAACGAAACCTCCGCTTCACCAACCTCCTCCTCGCCGAAACCCCGTGCATCCGCAGTGCCAGAGCAGGGGGAAGCTCCTTCTCCTACATCGTGGCCAAGAGCTGGAACGAGCTCCCCACCGACATCAGACGCGCCCCCTCCCTGAACACCTTCAAGAAGGCTTTGAAGACCTGGCTCTTCGATTGATACGGATCTGCTGACCCCCCTCCACCAGCGCCTTGAGACCCTCACGGGTGAGTAGTGCGCTTAAATTCCCCTGATTGATTGATTGATAGTTGGGCAAAGCTACTCATCAGTTTCATTCCCAAGTCCAGGGCAGGTCCTGCCCTCTACTCATTCTGTATCTGTTTCAATACCTCTGGAACAACTGCTATGGAAGGGGTACCGTGTATTCTGATATATACAGCAGCAAAGATTGTTCCCCAGGTGGTACAATCTTCAAATCGAGGGAACCATCCCCATTGGCAAGCAAATGGTTAGCATTTTATGTTTTTCCTGCGGACCCGTATGGGGAAATTCTGCTTCCAGTTCTGCTATTTTTTGTGCTATCCAGAACGGAATTTGCTCCAGTTTGGAAGGTCTTGTCCCTATTACTGATTTCAGTGCCTGTGGGCTAATTGTTGGTGTTGCTTGATGTGGACTGACTGGAGCATTTCTCGCAGGTAGGACTGTCAATGTTTGCATGACAAACTGGACAATGTGTCTGTATAGCCAGACTATGTCTTTATATATTGTACGGACTGCTTCCACTGGTAGTGTATCTATGTCTGGATGTGGAGTGTATGTCACTAAGACCGGCCAGGTCGCTCCTTCTATGGTGAGCGGCCCGAGTCTTACGACAGATGTTGTATGTGGGAGGGCGCCTTTAAACTAGTTTTTGTGTTGCTGGTAAGTTAACAGGACTTCAATGTCTTTGCATGGAATGTATTCTTCCAGTGGTTCAACTACAAAATATTTGTGGAACAATTTAGTCTGTGGATCTGCCGGAGGGAACTGAACACAAGAATAGAACACCTCTGATCCGAACACCTCATGTGCCTCAATCACGAAGGTAACACAGCCACCTGTTGCTGGTACGCTGTGTTCGATCAATTTAATAGCTACTGCATTTCTGCAGTTCTCTGTAATGTTAAGAGCGTTTGCAACTTCGTCTTCTCCCGAGCCCAAACCACCACTCGTGGACTCAGTCATTCTCAGGAGAAGAAAAAGTTTTAGTTACTAAGGGTTTTGCACAATGTGGGGAACCTTTTATCCTTACAAGCTTGTTTAAACCTTCAGCCAATACACAGTGTATATCTGTTCAGCTGTGGCAGATTTCCCTTTCCCACTTCAGACGTCTCTGAAAGGTGTGAGTAGGGCTTTCTGAGAAAGCACGACTAAACTACTCAGATTTTAACTGTTAATGTAAGAACCAAACCAACGTTGGCTGCGCCATGTCGTGTAGTTCCTAGGAATCCCCAGGACCTGCGCGTTTTGGAGGACCTAAACTGAAGGCTTGGTGTCCCAACTGCTTCCGGACACCCCCACAGTATATGTCAGCCATTAGACCAGATAGCACTACAGTGCTAATACCAACCCCCTGTATCTTACAGTGGTGTAGGTAGTTTCTGGCAACCACTAAACATGACAATTAAGTCTGGGCGGTGAACTCTGCTCCGCTCGCGAAGTTTTCCGCAATGCGCGTACGCGGAGTTCCGAAAAACTCCCTCGCTCGTGTTCATCAACGTCAAGTTGGCGAGCGCGAGCAAGGAAAATCTACCTCCGAGCAAGATTTTTCCACGTTCGCGATCCTCAACAACAAGTTGGCGAGCAAGAGCATGGAAAATCAACCCCCCGGCGAGATTTCTACCATAGTGCTAATAAGATGAACATAAGCAGTTCAAATAAAAACAGTAGCACTTGCATATTTCTGAAATGCGTGCCCTAAGTAATTTGCCTAAATGTACCTAGTCTATGTCTGTATGTGTAGCATGTATATGCAAATAGGAAAGAAAAAAAAAAGGAAATTCCTGGATGTGGGAGTACCGTGGCATTCTGAGTGGCGAGTGGCACCTAAGAGACCCCATACAACTGGGGAATTACTAGTATCAGTGTTACTGCTGCAGATTACTGCTGTAGTTTCCCATTTCCAGCTGGTTACCCACTGGGAAATGTCATCAGGTTCTAGCTGGTTAGCTTTTTGGGGCTTCCCACGAATTTGGTATTCCCCTGGGAAATACACAGCACTCAGAATAGGGGTTTTAGTAGATGTTGCTCATTGAATGCTCATGCCTGTCGTTGGTTTCATATAACACGTGTACATTTAGGGATGCCCAGGGCAATCGGAGTACTGGTGTGCAAGTGGAACTATTGTCTTCCCCGAATCCATAAACAACAGTTGACGGACAGAATACAGAACAATGTCATACATTCACCCCAGTACAGAGATCTGGGCCTAAATCCATCGTTTTTTTGCTCACCATGCCATTCCAGTTTGAACCCAGCCATATGCAAATCAGTCTTGACCCTGTGCCTCATGGAAACAGTCCAGCCCGAACTGCCAAGCCAGGTCCTCCCTGGACTGGAAACAAGCATCCTAGGACCGGTTTCGGGGTTTCACCCCTCTTCAGCCAGGATAGCTTGATTCCAGTGGCATGGAGAGCACGGGGCCCACATCTGGGCATACCCGTCCCACTCGGGGTGACAAATGCAAAAACAACAGTTGATGGACAGAATGCAGAACAATGACATACATTCACCCCAGTACAGAGATCTGGGCCTAAATTCATCGTTTTTTTGCTCACCATGCCATTCCAGTTTGAACCCAGCCATATGCAAATCAGCCTTGACCCTGTGCCTCATGGGAACAGTCCAGCCCGAACTGCCAAGCCAGGTCCTCCCTGGACTGGAAACAAGCATCCTAGGACCGGTTTCGGGGTTTCACCCTCTTCAGCCAGCATAGCTTGATTCCAGTGGCATGGAGAGCACGGGGCCCACGTCTGGGCATACCCATCCCACTCGGGATGACAAATGCAAAATCAACAGTTGATGGACAGAATGCAGAACAATGTCATACATTCACCCCAGTACAGAGATCTGGTCCTAAATCCATCGTTTTTTGCTCACCATGCCATTCCAGTTTGAACCCAGCCATATGCAAATCAGTCTTGACCCTGTGCCTCATGGGAACAGTCCAGCCCGAACTGCCAAGCCAAGTCCTCCCTGGACTGGAAACAAGCATCCTAGGACCGGTTTCGGGGTTTCACCCCTCTTCAGCCAGGATAGCTTGATTCCAGTGGCATGGAGAGCACGGGGCCCACGTCTGGGCATACCCGTCCCACTCGGGGTGACAAATGCAAAAACAACAGTTGATGGACAGAATGCAGAACAATGTCATACATTCACCCCAGTACAGAGATCTGGGCCTAAATCCATCGTTTTTTTGCTCACCATGCCATTCCAGTTTGAACCCAGCCATATGCAAATCAGTCTTGACCCTGTGCCTCATGGGAACAGTCCAGCCCGAACTGCCAAGCCAGGTCCTCCCTTGACTGGAAACAAGCACGATGGATTTAACCCAGATCTTTTGACTGGGGGAGAATGTTTGCATTGTCAGCATTCCGTCCATCATTTGTTTGCTGTAACACATTCCCCGAATCCATGGCTTAGATGTTAAACCCTATTTTGTTTGGCTGAGCTCATGTACTCTTGCCTATTTCCTGTGTGACTTCGATCCAGAGGTTCACTATGTTCTTCTATTTTGGGTCCTCGAATCCATGGTTTGGATGTTAAACCCTTTTTTGTTTGGCTGAGCTCATGTAGTCTTGCCTATTTCCTGTCTGATATCCATCCAGAGGTTCTCTATGTTCTTCTATTTTGGGACCCATTCATTCTGTCAGTGATTTAAACAGGCTATTTGGCCTTACAAACACACGCATCCATTTGGCCCACTTGCACCACGTGGCACAGGTTTGCAACATATTTGAGCACAATTCTTTGTGTTATTGCATGTATCAATGATGGCCAGCTACCACTGTCTAGTACACAGATTTCATATTTGGCAGAAGCCAGATCTTTTAACTGGCCACCTGGTGGTGCAGCACTACGTTTCCATAAGTATTAGCGGCCTTGTGAAAGGCAGCCCTTTTTACAATCTTCAAATATTTCCAGTACTCTTCATTGAATAGCCACTCAATGCTTGACAACTGTAGGAACATTCATAAAGTGTGCGATGCTTTGTGAGTCACAAGAAGGGGGGACATCTATCACAAAATTCAACAGCACACCACATAATTTAACTCCACAACATACCACTCCACAATACAAATTGCCATTCCACATATTTACAGTCTGACACACAATCCCACTCCACATTATTCCAGTACACTCAATACCACATAATTACTATCCACATATTTCTACTGCACACCATGCCACATAATTCTGCTACACAAATCCACTCCACACTCCACACAATTCCACAACTAACAAGTCCAATCCAACCCACATAATTCCACTCCAAAACACATAGGTAATAGACATTGTCTTTTACAATGCCAATACTTCTAACTCTCACAAACTCAAGACCGATTTGCATTGCAAATTCTTGTTTTCTCTGTAAGGGGGTACAATCAACTGTTGAAGGTGAAAGAACCTATCTTTTGAGAAGAAGGGTGCATTCTGTGACTGCACTCTCCAGTGGTCAGGGGTACACTACAGTTATGGCAATGGAAGAAGTGTGCCCACGCAAGGGTAAACCCCATGCATGTGAAGAAGACGTGCATATCTCTAAACAGGCAAATGCATGGAGTACAGACCATGGGTACACCATGACAGTGGACAAAATAGCAATACAAAAATGGATAAGAATTGAGCAATGATAAGTCAGTTATAAACAGACCTTGAGCCACAGATTAAACCACACACAAGTGCTTTTTCTTTTGTAGACCCAGTGTTCCTGAGCAATGTAGCTGCTGTCAATCCCTGCCTTTGGCCAACTACCTACTTGTCCCACAGTCACTTCTCTAAAGCTCTAAAATGTTAACCCACCAATATAAGAATGCTTATCTCCTCTGGCGGAATTGTAGCTGGGCAGCCGCTTCCCTTAGTTTCATGCCGCAACAGCTTTGCTTTTTTCCTGTGGCATAATTTTTCCATCTTCATTCTTAGCCACCACATCTGTCGGATGAGCTGGATGCCTATATATACGCGAGGATAGAAATTATTGTTCAGGTTGAAGTTACTTCTACTGCTACCACAGAATATACTTCAATAACTAGTTCACTGTCTTAAATATCATGGCAGACATTCCGTCACTGAAATGGTGACTAAGCTAGTGATTTATATTTTAGGAGACAAATATAACCTCTTATGTAGTCCTATTGTACAAGACTTCCATTTATGCATTTGAGTTACATAAGTAACCAAAAGTAACTGTGGGCCACCAAGATTAAGATAAGCTTATGCCAGTGCAGTGCTACCCATATAAGTATACTTGTACACCCTACAATTGGGGAGAATCCTCCTTAGAATAATAATGCCCAACATAGTGGAAGACTATGAATTCTTGGACCCATAAAATCAGTAAAGACGTAGCATTTGTTCTGATTGCACCTTGTGCTTCTGTTTATAACAAATAAACTTAGTTTGATGTGGATTCTGAGTGGTACAGTTCTGGTGAGTATGTAAGTGTAATTATTCTTTGAGTATAAAAAAATCATTAATGGGTTGAAAAAATGAAAGTTTTGTTTCTCCATCAGGTTTTGCAGCGGCTGATCAAGTCCAGAGGAAAATCTCAAAGTAAACATTTAAATGTTCAGTTGGTAGCTGCTGATAAACTTGCACAGTGCCCACCGGTAAGTTGAAGACATTTTACATCTCATGTGTGCTTGTAGAATCATCTTACTTTGTTTGTATTGCTCGTAACAATGCTTTTAAAAAAAAAATGGTTAGAAATACGCTGTTATAATATAATGCCTGGGTTTGCAAAGTAGAAATCCCTTTTCGAACGGGAAAAGCAGCTTACAGTATAACTACATTCTCGCAGTTATTGCCCACCTTTACCTAGACTGTGTTTAGAAGGATTCATTCTGTAATGACATTGGGGTAGTTATACAACAGAATATCAATGAGAAAAATATTGTTGTACAAAAAGATTGCATCTACAATATTGATGTCCAGAATATCATGAAAGTATATGTGTATATCTAAGTGAGTATTGATTTACTATTGTCAACTCCACATGTACGTACCTTGAAGATATATATATATTTCACATACCGCATCGATAACAAAGTAAAAAAGACCTTTTGTGTCTTGATTATGAAACTCACTGAAGTGGCGTGCTACTGGGTAGTTTTTATCTCCATGTTTTATTGCACGGATGTGTTGTAGTATACGCTTATGTACTTCCAATGTCGTGCTACCCACATACTTTAAACTGCACGGACATTGCAAAACGTACACAGCATGATACATCTTACATGTATAATTGTATAGATAAAAACTACCCAGTAGCACGCCACTTCAGTGAGTTTCATAATCAAGACACAAAAGGTCTTTTTACTTTGTTATCGATGCAGTATGTGAAAACATAAGGGGTGGCAATCGTGAAAAGACTCTAAGGAGATTAGAGTCACGATATATTCTCGAGCTGAACTCCAAGAACCCAGGTGGCTTAAATCTAAGTGAGGATCTGCATACACATCTGTAATGAACATATTATATTTTTGGTGGAATTCCTCTTCTCTCAGAAAATTAGTAGTAGCAGTGGACGGATGTCCAAATGAAATGTTTTTTAAACTGGTTTTAAATCACTAGCACAGAGTTTATTTGTATGGTTTGTTTAATAGATTTAAGGCAACAGACAATTTATTGACCACATAATTAGCCCACTGGGGCTTGATTGAGGATATATTTTGAAATTTTCAAAACTAACGCTGATATTGACATTTATGACTGACAAATTGTCTAGAGGTGCATATTAATTTTAACATGTATGGTTTTGGCCAATTGCCCACTGGGGCACAATAATGAAATTGCGTAAAATGTAGGAATTTATATTCTTATTTTCCGCTGTGGGATTGCCAAAATATGCAGACAATTTCAACACTTTTGGTGTAACACCACAGAATATTTTTGCTGTACCAAATATGTTAATGTCTATTCAGGCCATTGAACATGCAAGCGCTAACAAGTTATGAGAGTAATGAATTACGAGTCTGTTGTTAGTGTCTATACATCGGTGGCTACACTACGATGTTAATGCAAATTATATGCACCTTAACGTAAATTACTATAGAGTTGAATTTAACATCTACGTTGCTTTGAATGAATTTAAAGTTGGTCAAAAATTGTTAAATGACTATTACAACAAAAGAGTCAAAAACGAAACGAGATATGTATAAAATACTACTAGTCTGTTGTCACTGTCTATACACTTGTAGTTGCACCATGTGGTGATGACGGCCTTAAAGAATGGTTGTAACATGGCCTCGGTACTGGTGAACAAGGAGCGTGAAGCTCCGAAACGCGTCCGATGGTGGCTGACTGAATAAATATCTAGAATCGTACATGGCGTCGTCTCCTTTGTGCAAATAAAGGACTGTTACAATATTTGGATCGTCCTGTGGGATCCAGTCGACGACGCGCCCCTCGTTTTGGAGACAGCGTGCGAGTACAGGAAAACTCACGGTGCAATATATATATATATATATATACATGGATTACAAATAGGTGGGACATCATGGAAAGACATTTAAGTCTGATTATTTTGAAATACCATGGTTTTCAACGTTTGTTATGTATGGTATCTACAATGTTATGTCTTCTTTTGTTTCAAATGAGCATTTAAGCACGAATTGTACCGAAGTGACAATGTCTACTTTCTATGTCCATGATCTATGTGAAGCACTGGCACTTTAAATAGCGGTGGTAAAATCTGAGCATTGTCATGTGATCAAGGCCGCTTGTTCGGCTGAAACGCGTAATGGCAGACAATGGCGAAATAAAATAATTGCAGCACTTATCTGGGTCCACGCTCGTTTTTCCGAGGAGTTGGAGTTTGTGATGAGGTGTTGGGATATATATATATATATATATATATATATATATATATATATATATATATATATATATATATATATCTACTGGCGGTCGCCAGTAGATAGTTATAGTTAGGACCTATTTTCCATAGGAAATCCGCAACATTCTATTTGAAATAACTCTTGCGTCGGTTGACGAATCTTCGCGAAATTTTCAAACTTTATGGCCCGCTCCGGTCCGCTCCTGCCCTGAAAGTTTCGGGGTGATTCGTCAAGCGGGGCCGAGAAAAAGGGGGTCCCAAAGCGTGTTTTCCCCATTCATTTTCCCATAGGAAACTTTAGCCATGGCTACAGCCCGAACTGCTGAACGGAATTACACCAAATTTGGCAAAGAGGTAGTTCTTGGTTCAGAAAGAACCCTTTTTGTTAAATGGTGTAAATTCGTTCAGTAGTTGCTGAGAAAATCAAAAGGAAAATCACATATATATCTATGGCCGCGTCGGATTCGCGCACCCTGAGCGCACCGTCCCGATCACGAGCTGCATGCTAATTGGCTGTCAACACTCCAAATCAGGAAGTGTTGGCAGCCATTTTATGCCTCGGTAGAACCGAGGCACAGAAACAAGTGCGCAAAAGGCACAAAGGGGGCAGGGTAGAAACACCCTGACCCCTAGGTCTGCTCAGGGGTCCCACAAGGACCCCTGGGCAGAAAACATATATATTTTTTTAAACGGCGGGATGCGCTTAGGGTGCGCGGATCCCGCCGATTAAAAAAACACAAGAAACAAGTGTGCAAAACGCACAAAGGGGCAGGGTAGAAACACCCTGACCCCTAGGTCTGCTCAGGGGTCCCACAAGGACCCCTGGGCAGAAAAAAGCATTTAAAAAAAAAACTAATAATAAAAAAAAAACGATCGTGCCGCAGGCCGAGGCCCCTTCCTTTACCACTCTGCAAACGCGCCCTGGCGCGTTTGCAGAGGAGAACGAATTCCCCTTGAATACTGGGGGTCCCTGGGGGCGAACTAGCCCACCAGGAACCTCCAGTATGCGCCAGGGGCTGCGTTGCAGAGAGGTGTACAGAGGCCACGCCCCTTTACACCTCTCTGCAACGCAGCTCTGTGGCGCTTTTGGAGGTACATGGTGGGCTAGTTGGACTCCAGGGACCCTCAGGATTCAAGGGGACTTAATTCCCCAACTTAAAACGCGCCACAGGGCGCGTTTGCACAGTGGTGAAGGGAGGGCGGGGCTTCAGGTGACATGTGTGCAAACAGGCCCGTTGCGCGTTTTAAGATGGGGAATTAAATCCCCTTCAATCCTGAGGGTCCCTGGGGGCCAACTAGCCCACCAGGTACGTCCAGAAAGCGCCACAGAGCTGCGTTGCAGAGAGGTGCACAAAGGGGCGTGGCCTCTGAACACCTCTCTGCAACGCAGCTCTCTGGCGCATACTGGAGGTATCTGGTGGGCTACTTGGCCCCTAGGGACCCTCGGGATTAAGGAGGATTTAATTCCCCATCTTAAAACGCGCCACGGGGCCTGTTTGCAGACATGTCACCTGAAGCCCCGCCCCTCCCTTCACCGCTGTGCAAATATTCCTCTAAAATCAGCCGAACTACGAATTCCGATTTACTCACCTGTTATCAGGAGAGACCTCAGTGCTGCATCTTTGAGCCCAGTACTGATCCTGAAAAGTAATTTTAACCGTACTTACCAGTAACTTGAATTTCCTTCCATAGGATATCATTGCCTGCTTTTTGCTGAAAAAGTTTCTAAGTGTCGATTTTTGAAACATACAAATATTCCTCTAAAATCAGCAGAACTACGAATTCCGATTTACTCACCTGTTATCAGGAGAGACCTCAGTGCTGCATCTTTGAGCCCAGTACTGATCCTGAAAAGTAATTCTAACCGTACTTACCAGTAACTTGAATTTCCTTCCATAGGCTAACATTGACTGGTTTCACTTGGAAATTCTTCTAAGTGTGGAGTTTTGGAACTTTATAATATTCCTCTAAAATCAGCCGAACTACGAATTCCGATTTACTCACCTGTTATCAGGAGAGAACCCAGTGCTGCATCTTTTAGCCCAGCACTGACCCTGAAAAGTAATTCTAACCGTATTTACCAGTAACTTGTATTTCCTTCCATAGGAATCCATTGTCTGGTTTTCAGCAGAAAAGTTTCAAAGTGTCGATTTTCACAAACTACAAATATTCCTTAAAAATCGCCTGTATGACTTAAACGCATTATTTCAACTGTTTACAGGAGATGCACCAGTGCTGGATCCAGGATCCACCACTGAGTAAGAAAAAGTAACGATAACACTACTTACCTGCCTAGTGAATTTCCTCCCATAGGATAACATTGGTGATTCTATGTGAAAAAGTTTCTAAGTGTCAACTTTTAAAATACAATAATATTCCTTAAAAATCACTACTGTAACCAAAACGCTTTTACTCAACTGTTTACAGGAGATGTCCCAGGACTGAATCTAGGATCCAGTCCTGTGGTTAGAAAAAGTAATCCATAAAGTAACTAATTGCATTTAACTAGAAATTCACATTGAGCTCAATGTTGCATTGTGTTTGAAATTGTGTTGCCCATTGCAACAACTGTAACTACTGTACTTAAAAGTCTTTTGCCTATTTGCAAAGTATTTAAACTAAAGTAATTCATTCTGAGAAAGTATATTTTGTAATGTAATGTATAATGTAATTATAATGTAATTTAAAAAATAAAATATCTAAAAATAAATAGTTTAAAAAAATTTAGTAAATCAGTATCAAAAAAATAAATATAACAATTAATACATTTAAAAATTGTCATTTACAAAACCTTTGAAATTCACTGAAAAAAACCATAGGTTTCAGACATGTTATAGTTAGGAATTAGCATTTAAAAAACCTTTGAAATTCACTGAAAAAACCATAGGTTTCAGGCACGTTATAGTTAGAAATTAGCATTTAAAAACCTTACAAATTCACTGAAAAAACCATAGGTTTTAGGGACAGTTATAGTTAGTTGGACATTGCACTCGTACAAAACCCGTGAAATTCCCCGTTATAGTTAGTTCAGGTAACTATAACTCGCGCCCCGCAATGCACTGCTGATGACGTCACATATTACATCACTCATGACATGGTCAGTGACATCACTGATGACATCACTGATGACATCTCAAATGACATCACTGATGACATCATCCAGTGACTGTGTGTTTCTGTAAAGTTTAAATATGTTTAATATATATAGGGAAAGGCGTATTGAAGAATGAGTGGGTGTATAAGTGTCTGAATGGATGATTTAGTAGGTGCGTGACTAACTCTATAAGTGAGTGATTAAACGTATCTTACTGAATGCATGGGTTAGTGACTAAACTGGGTGAATGTCTGTATCTGTCTGTCTGTTGCTGTGTAAGTGGCTGCATGGGTTTGTGAATAGCTACATGAGTGTTGGCAGCCATCTTGTGACTCGGTAACCGAGTCACAAGAAATCAGAAAAAAAGAAGATGAAAATGAAGAAAAGGGGGCAGGGTAGAAACACCCTGACCCCTTAGGCCTGCTCAGGGGTCCCACAAGGACCCCCAGGGCCCAAAAAAGCATTTTTTTTCTTTAAAAAAACGGGAGAATTCGCGCTGGGGTCGCGAATCCTGCCGAGAAATAAAAAAAAAACAAAGAGCGGGCTCCCGCGCTTCATTTTCAAAAAGCCCCCGGGTGGGCCAGGTCCCGGGGGAAATCAGTGATTAATTTGCGGGGGCCCGCAGGGGCCCCCGCAGCCCCGGGGACCTCCACCTTCCCGGGGCTTATTAATTTGAATGCGGGGGAGCACATGGCCCCCCCGCAGCCCCAGGGACCGCACCTCCCCGGGGCTTTGTTTATAAATGCGTGGGGGCCCCAACCCCCCCACGCTGGCCCAGGGACCATTACCTCCCCGGGGCATTCAAATTTAAAACATGGGGGGGCCTCGCTGGCCCTCCCAAGCCCCGGGGACCGCCACCTCCCCAAGGCTGATTTATTTTTTTTAAAGTGTGCGGGGGGGGGCTCCTGCCCCTCCCCATACTGCCCTGGGGACCACCACCTCCCCGGGGCACTTAATATTCAAATGTGGTGGTCCGAAATGGACCCCCGGCCCTGGGGACCACCACCTCCCCGGGGCTATGCAAATGGATGGAGGGGGGCCGCCTGGCCCCCCTCCTGGAGCCTTTGATGGCCCTGGGGACCGCCACCCCCCAGGGCCGGCTCCTGCAATGTCCCGGAGTGCCCACCCCGGGACATTGCTGTTTGCTATGGCAGGGCGGGAGCACGGCTCCCGCCCTGCCATAGCAAACAATGCTTTGCTTTATTGAAGCAAGAGCAGGAAATCCTGCTCTTGCTTCAATGAAGCAAAGCAGGATTGCTTTTGCACAAGGGGAGCTGAATGTCAGCAGCTCCCCTTGTGCAAAAGCAATGCCGGCTCCCGCAGAGGGTGGGGAGCCGGCGGGACCGTGGGGGCATTGGGGCCCCCCCATGGTCCCCAACAGAGAGGCCAGGCCCCGGGGGATGGGGTCCCCGGGGCCAGAAGTGGCCTGGGAGGGGTCCACGCGGCCCCCCTCCCCAATAATTAAAACAAAAATAGAATTTTAAAAAAACGGAAAGGCCGGCCCCGGGGGATGGGGTCCCCGGGGCCATAATTGGCCTTAGGAGGAGGAGGCCACCCGGCCCCCCTCCAAATATAAATAAAAAAAATAAAAGTCTGGCCATGCCCTGGGGGATGGGGTCCCCGGGGCCTAAATTGGCCTCGGGAGGGGGGACACGCGGCCCCCTTCCCGTTAAAAAAAAAAATATATATATATATAAAGGGGTCAGGCCCTGGGGGATGGGGTCCCCTGGGCCCCAAAATGATCAAAGAAGGGGGGCCACACAGCCTCCCTTCTAAAAAACAATATTTAAAAAGAAGCTGGCATCTCGCCGGAGGCCCCGCCCCCTCCCAGCAACACTCTGCAAACGCGCCCCCAGGCGCGTTGTAAGTTGGGGAATTAATTCCCCTTGAATACTGAGGGTCCCTGGGGGCCAACTAGCCCACCAGGTACCTCCAGTATGCGCCACAGAGCTGCATTGCAGAGGGGTGGTCCGAGGCAACACCCCTTTTTACACCACTCTGCAAACGCGCCTCTTGGCGCACTGGTGGGGGCGATGAGGTCCTCTTGTGTCCTGAGGACCTCAGGACACAAGTGGACTTCATCCCCCGAGCAGCAGTGCGCCAGGAGCTGCGTTTGCAGAGTGGTGTAAAAAGGGGGCGTGGCCTCTGACCACTCTCAGCAATCCAGGTGTGTGGCGCTTACTGGAGGTACCTGGTGGGCTAGTTGGCCCCCAGGGACCTTCAGGAATGAAGGGGACTTAATACCCCAACTTAAAACGCGCCAGGAGGCGCGTTTGCAGAGTGGTGGGGAAAGGGGGAGTGGCCTTTGTCCACCTCTCAGCAATCCCACTGTGTGGGGCTTACTGGAGGTAAGAGGTAGGCTAGTTGGCCCCTAAAGGACCCCCAGCAGCGAAGGGGACTTCAATCCCCATCCAAGTGCGCACCAGGAAGTGCGTTTGCAGAGTGTTGGGAAAGGGGGCTATGACAATTTAGCAATCCTGCTGTGTGGGACTTACTGGAGGTAATAGGAGGAGTAGTTGGCCCCCAAGGATGTACTTGGGGGCCAACTACCCCTCTTGTTACCTCCAGTAAGTCCCACACAGTGGGATTGCTAAGACTTCTTCGGAGGCCATGCCCCCTTTCTCCACCACTCTGCAAACGCGCCTCCTGGCAGACTACGGGATGGGGGAAGAAGTCCAATTTAGTCCTGAGGCACTTTGGGGGCCAAGAAGCCCTCCTGGTACCTCCTGTAAGTCCTACGCAGCGGAATTCCTGAGCGCTGGTCGGAGGCCCAGCACCCTTTCTCCACCACTCTGCAAATGTGACTACTACTTAAAGAAGCATCTTTCTGCACCTCTGACTTAGAGGTAGTTTTAATCCCCCTGCCCTATTATGTACTAGGTATACCAAAGGGGATGATGGACGGAGCGTTAGAGCAAATCAAACACTCACCCCCAGTCAACTGATCTGGGTTTAATCCATCATCATTCTTTAGCTCACTCCACCACCCCAGTTTAGACATGGCCATATGCAAATCAGTCTGACCCTGTGCCTCATTGGCTGGGTCCAAACTGGAATGGCATGGTGAGCAAAAAAACGATGGATTTAGGCCCAGATCTCTGTACTGGGGTGAATGTACGACATTGTTCTGCATTCTGTCCATCAATTGTTGTTTTTGCATTTGTCACCCCGAGTGGGACGGGTATGCCTAGACGTGGGTCCCGTGCTCTCCATGCCACTGGAGTCAAGCTATCCTGGCTGATGAGGGCTGAAAGCCCGAAACCGGTCCTAGGATGCTTGTTTCCAGTCAAGGGAGGACCTGGCCTGGCAGTTCGGGCTGGACTGTTCCCATTGGGCACAGGGTCAAGACTGATTTGCATATGGCTGGGTCCAAACTGGAATGGCATGGTGAGCAAAAAAACGATGGATTTAGGCCCAGATCTCTGTACTGGGGTGAATGTACAACATTGTTCCTTATTCTGGCCATCAATTGTTGTTTTTGCATTTGTCACCCCTAGTGGG
Source organism: Calotriton arnoldi (assembly GCA_963921515.1). Lineage (NCBI taxonomy): Eukaryota > Metazoa > Chordata > Amphibia > Caudata > Salamandridae > Calotriton > Calotriton arnoldi. Next base: position 362,838 of record CAWUFW010000621.1, on the reverse strand, counting down.
ACGGGTATGCCTAGACGTGGGTCCCGTGCTCTCCATGCCACTGGAGTCAAGCTATCCTGGCTGATGAGGGCTGAAAGCCCGAAACCGGTCCTAGGATGCTTGTTTCCAGTCAAGGGAGGACCTGGCCTGGCAGTTCGGGCTGGACTGTTCCCATTGGGCACAGGGTCAAGACTGATTTGCATATGGCTGGGTCCAAACTGGAATGGCATGGTGAACAAAAAACGATGGATTTAGGCCCAGATCTCTGTACTGGGGTGAATGTACGACATTGTTCTGCATTCTGTCCATCAATTGTTGTTTTTGCATTTGTCACCCCGAGTGGGACGGGTATGCCTAGACGTGGGTCCCGTGCTCTCCATGCCACTGGAGTCAAGCTATCCTGGCTGATGAGGGCTGAAAGCCCGAAACCGGTCCTAGGATGCTTGTTTCCAGTCAAGGGAGGACCTGGCCTGGCAGTTCGGGCTGGACTGTTCCCATTGGGCACAGGGTCAAGACTGATTTGCATATGGCTGGGTCCAAACTGGAATGGCATGGTGAGCAAAAAAACGATGGATGTAGGCCCAGATCTCTGTACTGGGGTGAATGTACGACATTGTTCTGCATTCTGTCCATCAATTGTTGTTTTTGCATTTGTCACCCCGAGTGGGACGGGTATGCATAGACGTGGGTCCCATGCTCTCCATGCCACTGGAGTCAAGCTATCCTGGCTGATGAGGGCTGATAGCCCGAAACCGGTCCTAGGATGCTTGTTTCCAGTCAAGGGAGGACCTGGCCTGGCAGTTCGGGCTGGACTGTTCCCATTGGGCACAGGGTCAAGACTGATTTGCATATGGCTGGGTCCAAACTGGAATGGCATGGTGAGCAAAAAAACGATGGATTTAGGCCCAGATCTCTGTACTGGGGTGAATGTACGACATTGTTCTGCATTCTGTCCATCAATTGTTGTTTTTGCTATTATGTACTAGGGCCTTACAGAGAAGGTCATGCCAATCACAGGGGTACCCCAACGCATAGTGTTCCCTAGTGTATGTAGGTGTTTTCACTGTATTCTAAGGGTCTTTTAGCATAGCACTGGCTCTAGGCCTGGTTAGTCAGAGTCAGTTACCACCAGTACCCGTCAGCAAAAAGTTGGGAGGCACAGGATGACGGCAACAAGGCCTCTTTCTGCTCCTCTGTTGGTTCTTTGTGCACATTTCTTGCTTCTTTCTGCACCTTTCTTCGTCTTTCTGGACTTCTGTTGCCTCTTTCTGCATTTCTCTAGCTTGTTTCTGCGCCTTTATTCGTCTTTCTGCACATGTCTTACCTCTGTAGGCATAGTTAGAAATTAGCATTTAAAAAACCTTTGAAATTCACTGAAAAAACCACAGGTTTCAGGGACGTTATAGTTAGAAATTAGCATTTAAAAAACCTTTGAAATTCACTGAAAAAACCATAGGTTTCAGGGACGTTATAGTTAGAAATTAGCATTTAAAAAACCTTAGAAATTCACTGAAAAAACCACAGGTTTCAGGGACGTTATAGTTAGAAATTAGCATTTAAAAAAACCTTAGAAATTCACTGAAAAAACCACAGGTTTCAGGGACGTTATAGTTAGTTAGACATTTCACTCATACAAAACCAGTGAAATTCGACCGTTATAGTTAGTTCAGCTAACTATAACTCGTGCCCCCTCAATGCACTGCTGATGACGTCACATATTACATCACTCATGACATGGTCAGTGACATCACTGATGACATCACTGATGACATCTCAAATGACATCACTGATGACATCACTGATGACATCATCCACGTGATAATTTGATGCATCTTCTCACACCCTAATATAACCTTTGATACACCCACTCTAAATTACAGACTGCCATTCTTAAAACCATAGACACTCCAACACCAATAACTACATACCCACTCACTGATTCTTAGGTCTACACACCCATCCACTCACTCACCCATACAGTCACTCATACTTTCGGTCACTCATTAGTACAGGACTATCATATGCACTCATACACCTATATAGACACTCACACACTGCCACTCATCCATAGAGTTACTCACACACCTAGTCAGTCATGCAAAGAATTAATCACACTCCCATTTACTCACCTATACAGTTATACACACACCACCTCACTTACTCATACAGATACTAACACATACTTACACTCTTATACAATCACTGATACAAGCACACACTCATCCATACAGCCACTCTCACAATCACTCACTCTCACTTATAGTCATTTATATACTCCAACACTCACATACACTGCCTTTCACATATGTAGTTACTCACACATGTACCACTAAGACATCCATTCACTCACCAACACACCCATACACACACTCACCCATCCATGCAGTCCATCATAGATGCACTCTTGAACCCATACACCCAGTGAATCACCCACTCACATATCTATGTACAGAGTCACACACCCCCCACCCACCCACACAGACACTGAGGCACCCATACAGATACTCAGACAACCAATCAATAACCCATATAGACACTCATTTAGCTACTCACCAACCCATGCAACTGCTTACACACCAACTGACAGACTGATACAGACATTTACACAGTTTAGTCACTAACCCATGCATTCACTAAGACATGTTTAATCACTCACTTATACAGTCAGTCCGCACCAACTAAATCATCCATACAGACACTCATACACCCACTCATTCTTCAATACACCTTGGCCTATATATATATAAAACATATTTAAACTTTACAGAAACACACAGTCACTGGATGATGTCATCAGTGATGTCATCAGTGATGTCATCAGTGATGTCATTTGAGATGTCATCAGTGATGTCATCAGTGATGTCACTGACCATGTCATGAGTGATGTAATATGTGACGTTATCAGCAGTGCATTGCGGGGGCGCGAGTTATAGTTAGCTGAACTAACTATAACGGCCGAATTTCACTGGTTTTGTACGAGTGAAATGTCCAACTAACTATAACGTCCCTGAAACCTGTGGTTTTTTCATTGAATTTCTAAGGTTTTTTAAATGCTAATTTCTAACTATAACGTCCCTGAAACCTGTGGTTTTTTCAGTGAATTTCTAAGGTTTTTTAAATGCTAATTTCTAACTATAACGTCCCTGAAACCTGTGGTTTTTTCAGTGAATATATATATATCCAGACAAACCCCTGCTCCACATGGAAGAGAGCACGCACACGAAGAATGCTAAGTTTTGAGGCATTTATTATTCCATAGGGCCTCCTCCGACCCGGCAAGCAAGAGAGACGCGTTTCGGCTGTCACAGCAGCCTTCCTCAATCTAATGAGCGCCAGTTTTCTTAAAACATTTATACTATGTCACAGTCATAGACATAGAAGATATATCTTAGTTCACATTTAAAGAGATACATACCATGGAACAGTGCACACAGGTACATTTGCATGTGATGCATTGGATAACAATAGTGGTCAAAAATAAACAAGGGAAGAAGACGGAAATATATCATAGTAATCAAAATGCGTAGTGCATTGACATACATCCTTTAACTGCATAGTGCATTTCAGACCCACACAATATCCATGCGATATATACATACTTCATAATTATACCGTAGTTGTATCTCTTGTAGTATATTGAAACATCTACTAAAATAGTCGCATATTTAACAGAATAGCGCACACCTCATTTATGTGACTCTTAAAAAATATATATTAAAACATATTGAAACATGCTGCGTGAAACAAAATGCACCAGGGAGACGGGATTCAATACAGCTGATCCCTTGATTGCCATAGAAACCACTCAAACCTAAGCCAGTGAAAATCGCTCGTAGTTGTAATATGAAAACTGACTGCATACTGCCGAGTTGAATAAATGCCACAGGCCTAATCGGAACTAGAGGTCAATTAAGCAGCTGCCCAAACGTCAAAATTGTAATCTACAGTGTGTAAATAAGCACTCTAATGTCGACCCTTAAACAGCATAATGAGATAAGCGGAACTACTAGTCCCATAATACCCCATCTAGAACATATGCATATTGATGAAAAAAGTACAAAGGCACAAATGGCATATGTAACATACAGACTGACAAATACAGCGTAGTCTGCAAAGTTCAACTGGCACTCGGAAATGTTCAATGCCTGGCGAAAAAAATGTAGTGCATCCGCAGCTTCACTATAGAACTCCGAATAACAAATGGATTCCGTGAGTGGAAAAATATAAAATGAAGAATGTCCTGGTGATATGAATGTCAAAAAATCCCCACTGTAAATAACACACGCAGTTTGTATAAACTATGTAAACTAGCCACTACAGGGTCGGGGGAGGTATTGCGTGAAAATCCACAAGCCAAGCAAACCTCACCATTACAGCGTTGGCTGGTCTGGTGCCCAGTCACCAGGTATTCACCGGTCTGATGAGTGAGGCTTTTCGAGTCAGGGGAAAACAAAGATCCCACGCTGAATGCCAAGAGACCTCCTCGCGTCAAGCTCTCCGCCTCCCGCACTGCTGTCATCCTCTCTTCCTCATTTCGGCGGATTCACTGGGGGCCAATCAGTGTAGCACTAGCCATGCTTCTACCTCCAGACTGCGGTTGCCTCTGAAAAGCCCAAAACGACTGGTGGTGCGTGGGCAGTGCCAACCGCCGACACTGCAATTGATCCAGACAAATCCCTGCTCCACATGGAAGAGAGCACGCACACGAAGAATGCTAGGTTTTGAGGCATTTATTATTCCATAGGGCCTCCTCCAACCCGGCAAGCAAGAGAGATGCATTTCGGCTGTCACAGCAGCCTTCCTCAATCTAATGATTGCCATTTTTCTTAAAACATTTATACTATGTCACAGTCATAGACATAGAAGATATATCTTAGTTCACATTTAAAGAGATACATACCATGGAACAGTGCACACAGGTACATTCGCATGTGATGCATTGGATAACAATATATATATGTATATTCACTGAAAAAAACAAAGGTTACAGGGATGTTATAGTTAGGCTCAGGTCCTACTCATACAAAACCAGTGAAATTCAGCAGATATAGTTAGCTGAGCTGACTATAACTCACGCCCCTTCAATGCACTGCTTATGACCTCACATATTACATCACTCATGACATGGTCAGTGATATTACTGATGACATCTCAAATGACATCACTCATGATATCACTCATGACATCAGCCACAAAATCGCTGATGCACCCACTCACACCCCTATAGAACCTTTCATGCATCCACTCCCACACAGCCATTTACAAACACATTCACAGACCCATACCAGTACTTACATACCCACTCACTGATTCATAGATCTACACACACATCCACTCACTCACCCATACAACCACTCATACACCCACTAACTCACTAATACAGCCACTGACATATTCACTCATACACCCATTCAGCCACTCACACACTAAGTCAGTCACCCATAGAGCTACTCACATACCTACTCACTCACCCATACAGTCAATCACACAGCCACTTACTCATCCATACAGTTACATACACACCCACTTACTCATACCACTACATATACTAACACATACTCACTCACCTATACAGTCACTGACACAAGCACACGCTCACCCATACAGCCACTCTCACATTCACTCATTCACCCATACAGTCCCTCATATACCCCATCACGCACCTATACTGCCTTTTACATACCCAGTTAATCACCCATATACTACTGACACATCCACTCACTCACCCACACAGCCATATACACACTCACTCACCCATACAGCCCCTCACATACATACTCACTAACCCACACAGCCACTGACTCACCCACTCACTCATCCATGCAGGCAGTCACATACCCCCTCACCCACCCACACAGATACTGAGACACCCATAGATGTACTCAGACAACCAATCACTCAACCATACAGAAACTCATGTACCCACTAACACAGCCATACAACCACTTAGACACCAACTGACAGACCGATACAGACATTCACACAACCAGTCACTCACCCATACATTCAATGAGACACCTAATCACTCACTTATACAGTTAGTTAGTCACGCACCCACTGAATCATCCAATCAGACACGCATACACCCAGTGATTCACCAATAAACTTTGGTATATATAATTAACACTCATAAACATTTTTTAAAACACTCACAGTCACTAGATGATGTCATCAGTGATGTCATTTGAGATGTCATGAGTGATGACACTGACCACGTCATGAGTGACGTAATATGTGAGATCATAAGCAGTGCTTTGTGGGGGGGTGCAAGCTATTGTTAGCTCAGCTAACTATAACTGCTGAATTTCACTGGTTTTGTATGAGTGAAACTTGAGCCTAACTATAACATCCCTGTAAGCTTTGGTTTTTACAGTGAATTTCTAAGTTTTTTAATTCCATTTCCTAACTATAACATCCCTGTCCCCTTTGGTTTTTTCAGTGAATATAGATATATAGAAACAACACTGGATGATGTCATAAGTGATGTAATTTGAGATGTAATCAGTGATGTCATGAGTAATGTTACTGACCATGTCATGAGTGATCTAATATGTGTGGTCATAAGCAGTGCATTGTGGGGGCATAAATTATAGTTAGATCAGGTAACTTTAAGTGCTGAATTTCACTGGTTTTGTACGAGTGAAATCTGAGCCTAACTATAAAGTTCCTGTAACCTTTGGGTTTTTCAGTGAATTTCTAAGGTTTTATAAATTCTATTTCCTAACTATAACGTCCCTGAAACCTTTATTTTTTTCAGTGAATTTCTAAGTTTTATTTTAACATTAAGTAAGATGCCCATCACAATGCACAGTGGGGGGGTTGAACACAGGGCCTGGCCTGACATTTTGCTGCCTCCACCCAAGCTTGCTGCTCCTGCCCCCCTCCTCCTTGCCAGCCATTGTCCAAGTCCATGACCCTGCTCCCTCATTACAGCCATTTGCGGCCATTTGTTCTGTCACTGCCCTCCTGCCTGCCCTAAACAGTTAGCTTGCTGCCCCAGCCACCTCCTCCCTCCCCTCTGTTGTCCGAGTCCATGCATGATCCCCCTACCTCCTGCGCTGTATGGTCTAATGTGCTGCCACTGCCCTCCATTTAACTTGATGTCCCTGTCCACTCCTCCTGCCCTCCGTTGCCCAATTCTATGCTCCATCGTTGCCCTCTTGGTTAGCCTCTGTGCTTAGCTTGCTGTCCCTACTCTCCTTCCACTTGCCCTTCGATGTCTGCGTGCATGCCCCTGCTCCTTCCTTTCTGCCCACCATATTCCATGGACCTGCCACACTCCTATCTACACTGAGTGTTCTGTTGAGCAGCCACTTCCACCTACTGGTCAAATGGCTGCCGCCTGTCCCTGCCACCTCCACCCTGCCTGTCCAAGTTCCATGCCCCATCCCCTCTTACCTGTCATCCATTATCCATTTTACTGCCACTCCCTTCTGCCCTCCAGGCTTTGTTTTGCTGAAACTGCTCCTCCTGCCTGCCCTATATGATCTGCCATGAAGCCCCTTCCCCTGCCCTCTTTTGTCTGTGTCCAGTCTCTACACCTCCCTTCTGTCCTCCATAGTCCTTTGTGCATGCCCCTGTCTCCTCCCTCTTGCCCACCATGGCCACTAAACCTCCTGCTTGCCATGCATGGTCTTCTGTGCTGCCACATCCCCTCCCAACTGCCCTGTGTAGTCAGCTTGCTGTCCCTGACCCCCCTCCGACCTTCCCTCCAATGTCTGTGTGTATGCCAATATAGTCTCACTGTTGCCCTCCATGGTGTGTGTGCTTCCAGTGTCTATCCCTCCTACCCTTCATGGTAAGCTTGCTGCTCCTGCCCTGACCCCTTGCCCCCAGCCTCTGTTTTCCATGTGCAGACCCTTATCCCCTCCCTCCTGCCTTGTCTGGTCCCTTGTCTTGCCCCTGCCCCCTCCCTCGTGCCCTTCAGGGTCTATTATGCTGCAACTGTTCCTCCTGTCTGTCCGGTATGGTCAGCTTGCTGCCCTTGCCTCTTTCCCCTCTGCTCTCTGTTGCCAATGTGCATGGCCCTGTCTCCTCCCTATTGCTTTCCATGGTCTGTTGTGCTGCACTGCCATCCCGCTTGCCCAGTGTGGTGTATTGTGCTGCTATAACCTCTGATGCCTGCTCTGCAAGGTCAGTTTAGTGCCTCTGCCCATCTTCCCCCTCTCCTCTCTTATCCGAGTCCAAGTCCCTACCCCATTCCTCCTGCCCTCCGTGATCCAATGTACCTTATTTGCCAACATTTTGAACCTGGTAAGAGGGAGATTTTGAAAAAGAAAAATTGGGGAATTAATTTTCACCCATTGACTTACATTGAAAAAGAGGAGCTTTTAGGCATGACACAGATAAAATAAAGCCCTTTTGGGCTTAAAAACATCGGGAGTCTCCTGCCTGAATCGGGTCTGTTGGCCTGTATGGTTGTCCTGTCACTGCCTCTTCCTTCTGCCCTCAATGGTCTTTCATGTTGCCACAGCCTCTTTTGCCTGTACTGCATAGTTGGTTTGGTGCCCTTGCCCCCCTTTCCTCTGCCCTCCATGGTCTGTTGTGCTGCCACTGCCCATCCTGCCTGTCCAGCGTGGTCAACTTATTGCCTCTGCACCCTCCTCCATGAGAGGGTCTTATTCCCACAGGAATTATGGTTAGTGCTCTAAACAACTAAAATGAGGACTTATTTTCTGAGTTCTCAAATAGCGACAAAGCACTTTTAAATAATTTGCTATCTTTATGTTTTATCCAGTTGATCACTTGATTATTTGTTACACTTAAGGGAGAGGAGGTGGCATTATGGTTAGAGCTGCAGACTTTGCAACTGTGGAACCAGGTTTGAGTTTCGGTGTCAGCTCGACATCCTGTGATTCTGGACAAACCACTCAATCTCCCCATGCCTAAAAACAAATTGAATGTGTCCTTGAGTAATGATGCTCATGTAATGCACTCCAATACCTCCGGGTCAAGTCTGCGCTATATAAAACTGCAAAAAAACAAAAAAAATAAGTGTATTGCACACTTCTGAAATTGGGCTATACTTGCGCTACATTTGGGTGATATTTGTGCTATATTTGGGCTCTTCTTTCTCTGATGGCCATCCTGGAGACTTATTTGTTATGAGCTCCCTAATTTCCTCATTTACGGCAGTATCCTCAGTAGAAAATGCTTTCAGTTTTCTACTTCCATTCTATCAAGATGACGTTCAGATGTGCCAAACTTTTGATATAAATTCAGAATGTTAGCAATCTAGTTGCTCATTAGAACCCTATAGTAAAACTGCTGATCACCTTGGAGTTAACTGGCAGTCTGCTGCTGCTGGTGTTGAAAGTGCATGTTTCAGTCTGCATGTCAGAATGTTTTAATGAAATAGAAGAGGAAGATATTTGAGAACTCACTTAAAATGTGGCCTAATTTTTCTTACTACAGCACTAACCATAATTTCTATGACAAACCGAACCCCCTCATTTTGTTCCTTACTAAATTAAATGTTTTAAGTTCTACCAGTTTGATTCAATCAACATGGCTTTAAGTGTGCCATAGTTTTGTCATATGTAACACTGTTAGCCCTCTTGTTGTTCTTTAGAACACAAGGGAATCAACTGTCAGACTTCATTTTCATATGGCTGAGAAAGATAGTGTGAATTTACAGAAAATATGCTCTGCATTTTAGCTTCTGGAGCACCTTCCATAACCTCTGTGTGAAAATCACGATAAAACATTTTTCTCTCAAACATGATTCATGAAATCCCAGCAGAAGGGTTTTTCAAAATGTAAAATCACCTTAGAATGCACAACTATTCCTAAAATTAGGATAGTACCATCAACAAATGATATATTTTGTAACTAAAATCTGTTATCACCGCTTATACGTTCTCCTTTTTGTGACCCTCGAAACCTGCCCTTCACTACAGTGCATTTCAATGGGGTGCTATCATGTATATTGGTCCCGAGATGGCTGCCAACACTGCTGGTTGAAGTGTTGGTAGCCAATCAAATTTCAGTAGCTTTTCAGTAGGTTTTTGGGCTACCAGATATCTATATATTTTTAAACTTAAATATCTCTGAAACTAATGAACGGATTTACACCAAATCACAAAAAGCATGCTTTCTGGACCGAACATCTAGCTTTCTGCCAAATTTGGTGAAATTCTGTTCAATGGTTCGGGCTGTAGTCGTGTTCAAACAATCGCCATAAACTCATCATGGGGAAAATGTGTTTTGGGACTCCCGTTTTCTCGCCCCCTGCTTGACGGATCACACCAAAACTTTCAACACCACAGCTGAACCAAAAGGGGACATTCTTTGAAAATTTCGTGAAGATTCGTCAAGCGGCGCCAAAGTTATTGGCAAACCAAAAAACACTTTTTCTATGGAAACTTTGGTCCTAACTATACCTACCTACTGGCGACCGCCATATATATATGTATAGAGAGAAAGAGAGAGAGTCCAGGTTTGTTGATGTGGCACTAAGAATAATAAATCTACAGGTACCTATAAATACTTACCATCACCATATTATATTAATCAGAATCCCTGGCACAATATTTATGTTGGACAGTATATACAACTTGATATTCTGATAGTGTACCCATACTGGCCATCAACCTGGTATGCTTCACACCTTCTATTTGTGGAATGTAAGGTAACAGTGGCTTACAATGCCCTTTAGCCTTTATATGTTTCAGTACCACATTGTTAAACTTTACAAGTTTTGGATCACAGAATACCTCAGACCACACAGTAAATGTTCTACCTCGAAAGGCACGACCAGTGATGCATTTCAACATGGGGTCATTGTTGGGCTATCTCAGTATGCACTCCCATTCCTTGGGGTTTCCTTTACATATATGGTACTTTGTTCTGTATATGAGGCCTTGTTTTCTCGCTAATGCATTCCTGAGGCAATAATCCATGTACAGTGTTAAATGTGGGTCTGTGAGGTCTGTTGCTCCATTACACAATCACTATAAGATACATATTCAGTTTTGCTAGCCGTCTCTTCCAACCTAACCCTGACAAACAAAAGACATTTACTTGTAAATGGCGGGATAGGATAATACCCTGTTTTTTGGAATAGGTATGTGATGCAAACATGTATCAATAAAACATTCAGGAAGCTTCTTTCTTGAACCCTCTTAAACTGAATTTAACTTTGAAAAGAAAAATGTAACTTTTTTTAGAAATCACAAACAGTAACCAACATACTAACTTTCAGCAATGACACTGTACTACCTATGTACTCTAAAGAGTTTAATTTCAGAAATTACAGTTGAAATGTCTGTAAAAACACACACATCACTATAAACATCATCAGTTACATCACTATGGACGTCCGTGATAATGTAGCGAGGGATGCAGATCTAAGAGTCCATTTTGAACAGTGGTGTGGAGTCTTGGGCGACACTGAGGTTGGGTGATAAGTGATGCCATCAGTGATGTCATTATTGATGCAAATTGTGATGTGTTAAGTGAAATAATGAGCAAGTTACTGGGAGAAGGCAAGAGCAGTACATTCAGGAAGCGAATTATGGTTTGCACAGCCAACCATAACTGGCTAAGTTTTATACATGTCTGAAGTAATTACACTATAGAGGGTTAACCTATCTTTTTAAATCTTGTTATGTTCTGCAAGATTGTTGCGCGGCCCATGGTATTTCTCTTCAGAGTTTGAGATCAACACCCAGATGAACCAGTGTGATCAGCACATCTCTGGAATATTTTGTTGGGCCCTCACCCACAGGTACCACCGGTGGCCTGCTTCATCATAGGACCCACACCCTACTCACCTATTGAGGGTGGGCAGGCTCAACGCATTTGTAAATGGAGCACTTAAACGACTGTTTAGGGACTAAGTGTGAGTTAAAATTGCCTGCTGAATCCTAATATGTTTCAGCCTTTTCAATGCCCACTGGGTCAGTCGGCTTTCTTCAGGACCAGTAAGTGTAATAATCCCTATGTGGTGGGTTGCTAATTTTAACCAACCTTACATGCGTTCCTACATAAATTCAGTAAAGCATGCACAGAACTATACAAACCATTGATTGGACTTTTACCATGTTAGGGTCTGAACTAGAAGAGAAAATGAATATAATTGAACAATGCAATTATATATGTCTAATGAGCACGTGCAATCTCCATTTTTATGATGAGAAAAATGCACACACGTGTAAGAATCCCTCAATTTGTACATGTATATACATTTAAAAGGCACATCAGACAAAATTTAAATTAACCTGTACAAAATAAACTTAAAAACAGTGTACAACATGCACATATAAATAGTGAAAATAGTAAAAGTAGGTTTGAATGTGCACCTACATGGCCTACATATCTGTTAGGCATCATAATGTCAGGAGGTGAGACGGTCCCTGTAGTCACACACTGTCAAGAAAAGCAGAAGTTTAGGATTACTGTTTAAAGAGTTTAAAGGTATTAGATCCAATCTGTAGCCATCTGTACTTACTTCATCAAGGGCCTGCATTCACAATCACACCTACTTGATTCCCTGTAACCCTGCATGTTAGCACGGTTTGCACTGAATGGCTTTTAAGAGGAGGGTTGCTAACATCACCTGGCTGCATCGGACCCGAATCTCCGCCTCCTTGCAATGCATACATGATGCTGGATTACCAAGAGGCGAGAACACAGAGACGCGCCTCCCTGCACAGAGACAGAGATAAACTGCTGACGCAGGAGGAAATACTTCCTCCCTCCCATCATGTTACACTCTACCCCACTCCACTGTATGCCACTCCAGTCTACACCACTCCAGTGTATTCCACTCCACTGTATGCTACTCCACTAAATGCTATTACACTCTACTATATTACATGTACACAACTCCACTATAAGCCACTCCACTCTACGTTACGACACTGTGCACAACTCCACTCTATGCCAGTCCTTTCTACGCTGTTACACTGTACAAAACTCCACTCTACACCACTTCAGTGTACACCAATCCACTGTATGCCACGTCACTATACGCTTCTCCACCACATGCTATTCCACTCTCTGCCATTCCAATGTATGCCACTACACTCAATGCTAATCCACTATATGCTACTCCAGTGTACGCTACCCCACTGTGCACCACTCCCATTTATGCCACTTCACTCAACCCCACTCCATTCCTCGCTACTCCACTGTGCACTACTCCACTATATGCTATTCCACTCTACGCCACTCCACTTTATGCTATTCCACTGTATGCCAATGCAATCTAGAACACTGCACTGTATGCTATTTCACTGTATGCCACTACACTGTACGCTACTCCACTCTATGCCACTCCAGTGTACGCCACTCGGTTCACTGACAGAATATCGAAAACAAAATATCGTGTGGGCAGAATATCGTGTCCAAAATATCGAGGACAAGAATATCGAGTAGGTAAGTGCAAATAGATGGGTATCAATTTACTATTCTTAACTCCAGATCTACGTACCTTGAAGATATATATATCGTCAAAGTACATATATGTGGAGTTATATATAGTAAAACTTTACTTACCCATAGAAAATGACCTTCACGATATTCTTGTCCTCGATATTTTTGACACGATATTGTGTCCGACGATATTTGTGTTTTCGATATTTTGTCCACCCAGCACGCCACTCAACTCGACACCACTCCATCCTACGCTATTCAATTGGATGCCACTCCACTGTACATCACTCCACTATATGCATTTACACTCTACCCCCACTCCAGTGTACTCTACTGCAGTCTACACCACTCCGCTGTATACCACTGCACTGTACATTACTCCATTGTTCCTGTTTGTTAAGTGCATACAATGCTGGGAAGATGAATCAAGTTATAAGGATATGTATCCTCCATGAGATTATAATTAACGGGAACTTGTGGTATGTAACGATGGCGACATTATGTTAACAACAAAATGCTAAAGCACACCAGTGTAGCTAAGATATATTTTCTTATGAAATGGTTACCACTCACTGAGAGAACCGCCTAATGCGATAATAGGATTTTAACTCCTAGAGGGTTCAAACGGCAGTATCAATATTCTAACAAATGATAGCATTTTTTTAACCAGTTGATGATAGGTTCAAATTGTTGATCTTATTGTACATATCGCAATTTTATTATAGTTTTATCGCAGACGTTTTAATGGTATTTGCACTAGACACTTTACTAAATGCCAATACACGCATGATTGTCAATGGAAGTCACCACATGGCCCTTGGATGTACCCCAAATTGAACAGTTATTGGGAGATGCCAATGTGAACTGCGATCAACAAACATGTTATGTACTTCGTGCCCAACAGTATTATTTTATTCTGAGGTCTTGATGAGAGGATTACTTTTTTTCTTTTTAAACCTATTGAATATTGATGTGCTTTTATGATTTTTATGCTAAAATCGAATAAAGATACTTATCTATCTATCTATCTATCTATCTACTCCACTATACACTATTCCACTCTATGCCTCAATATACTCTACGCCACTCCACTCTACGCTATTCCACTCTATGCCACTCCATTGTACGCCAATTCACTGTTATTCCACTCTACCCCACTCCACTGTACGCCAATCCAGTCTTCGCCACTCTACTGTACGCCATTCCAATCTACGCTATTCCACTATATGCCACTCAACTCCATTGTACACTATTACTCTGTATGCAACTTCAGTCTTTACTACTCTACTGTATGGTATTCTACTCTACCCTACTCCACTGTGCGCCACTTTAGTCTACACCACTCCACTGTATGCTACTACACTATATGCGTTTATACTCTATGCCACTCCACTGTACAACACCCCACTCCATGCCACTCCACTGTATGCCACTCCACTATTTGCTATTACACTCTATGCCACTCCACTCTACGCTATTTCACTGTATGCCACCCAACTCTACTACACTCCAGTGTATGCTATTCCACTGTATGCCACTCTGCTGTACGCTAATCCACTCTACGCCACTCCAGTGTACTCTCCTCCACTCTATATAGCTCCACTCTACAAAACTCTACTACAATCTATGCCACACTACTAGACTCTACTCCACTCTATCCCAGTACACTCAACTGTCAAAATTTGTTCTTGACTCTATGTCTGTATAATCTATTGTACAACACTCTACTCTACAAGAGTTTCCAACACTGTATGACACAGCATTCCACTCTAGTGTATGAGGCGCCACTCCAATTTATAACAGTTTACTCAACCCTACACTACGCCACATCAATGTATGCCACTCAACTCTAGTATAATCTGCTATACCCTACTCTACTCTACACCACTCTACACCAACACCACTCCACTCTACGCTATTCCACTCTATGCCATCCTCTCTTCCACACTATACTGTATGGTATTCCACTGCACACTATTCGAATGTATGTTCCTCCAGTGTATGGAAATCCACTCTACGCCACTAGAGTGTACACCACTCCACTCAATGCCGCTCCATTGTACAGCACTCTCTTCCACTCTACATAACTCCACTCTATAAAAGTCTACTACACTTTATGGCACTCTATGACACTTCACTCCACTCTATCCCCATACACTCCACTGTCCAACTTTATACTCCACTCTATGCTCATACGCACCATTGTACAACACTGTATTCCACTATGCAACACTTTTCTATACTCTACAATACAGCACTGCATGCACTCTACAGTATGAGACCTCACTCCAATTTATAACAGTTTTACTAGCTACGCTACGCCATTACACTCCACTCCATGCCACTCTACTGTACCAAAGGCCAAAACACTCTATTATACTTTACTCCACACTATGTTACACCACCACTTAACTCTACTCCACTGTACGAGACTTTACCTCACTACTCTACTTTACAACAATCCACTCTACGCAGCTCCACTGTTTGACACACTACTGTACTCTATGCATCTCCACTCTACAACACTCTACTACACTGTATTCCACTCTCTGACTCTTTACTCCAGTCTATACTCCACTTTACAACCCTGTACTATACTGTATGCCACTGTACAACACTCTACTCCACACTAATCCACTTTACAATATCTAGTCCACTATACAACACTGTACGCAACTCTTTGTATACCACTGCACCCCACTTTACTCCACTCTACTCTATGACACAGTGCTCAACGCTACTACACTACTCCTCTCTATGCCCATCTACTCTACACCACTGTACTACAAATCTATGACACTCAGAGACATGACACACCACTCCACTCCTCTCTATGATACGCCACTCCACTATATGACATGGGGCTGCACTCTACAACACTCTCCTCTTCTGTACTCTACGACACTCCACTTCATGATATTCCACTCTACGACACCCTGCTTTTTCCCTACTCCACTCTAAAGACACTCTACTCCACTCTATGACAGTCTACGACACCCTTCTGTACTATGCAACACGCCATGCCATTGTACAACTCGCTACTCGCTACTCCAGTCTTTGATTTTTGACTCCACTACACGGGACACCATGCCACTACACTATATAACACTTTACTAGACTGTATGCTACGCTACTCCACTCTACTCTATTCTAGTTCACTCTGCAATACTCCATTCTACAACAGTAGACTTTACAACACTCTTCTCCACTGTACTGTATGACTTTCCACATAACGACACTCCACTCTACGATATGGAACACATTTTTATTTAATTTATTTTTAAAAACATAGACATTCAATGGAATAAACAAAAGTTAAAGCTTAGTTATAGTTAGGAAAACTCTTATTTTGCCTATATAAACCAAACTTAAACTATACAAACTTTAGCAATTCTGAAGTTATAGTTCTAATTTTCATTTACAATTTACCAACCACCTTCAAATTATTCTAAGTAGCAAGCCTCCATACACACTCTTTTTAGCTCGCTAACCAGAAAACACTAAATTTTACTGTGCAAAGAGGTGCACAAGTTATAACAGCTTGAATGTGTTGCGTAACTTATAAATTAAAGGTATAAGTATACGTTTAGAAATTTAAATTAATTGGATTTAACTTTCATTTGTAGATAAAGAATAAATAAAGTTCTATTTATTTAAAGGTAGTGCAGAAATGATAACTTTAAGGTATAACTATAACTTAAACATTTCTAATGTTTGTGTATGTTGTTTGGTTTGTATGGAAATAATAAAGTTTTCCTAACTATAACAAAGGATTAACCCCTTCCATGCTCATGACGAGCTGGACTCGTCATGGCACACAGTGCTCGTGTGCTCATGACGAGTCCAGCTCGTCATGGAACCCAGTCAAGGAAATCCCTCTGGTGCGGGCACCAGAGGGATTCCCTTTCATCCCCTAAAGCCTCGGGAGCTGGGGAAGAGCTTCCCCAGCTCCCGAGGCCCCCTGGTTTCCCTGAAATGACGATCGGCGCGCACGTCGCGCTGATCTCATTTCAGTGAAACTGAAACTGAAATGAGCCAAGAGGCTCATTACAGTTTCAGTTTCTACGTGCTCAGGGGCTATCTCAGCCCCTGAGCACGTAGAAACTCAGGAGAGGTATCGTTGGAAAGGGGAGAATCTCCCTTTCCAATGGTACCCTCACTAGTGGATCCCTGCTTGGGGATCGCCCCAGGAGGGCGATCCCCAAGCAGGGATCCACTCACTAGGCACCAGGGAGGGGAGCGGCCCCTTGGGCAAGGGCCTTTGCTCCCCCATACAATTTTTGGCATAATTAGTCTTTCTGCCCCCCTGGGGGTAGATGGGGGCAGTAGCCCCCAATCTGCCCCCGGGGGTAGAAAGCCCACTAGACACCAGGGATTTCTATTTAAATTATATTTAGGGGTGGGGGCTGCCCAAAACGGGCATGCCGATGCCCCCATCCCCTCCCGGCCACAAAATTAGTCTTTCTGCCCCCCTGGGGGCAGATGGGGCAGTAGCCCCCAATCTGCCCCCGGGGGCAGAAAGCCCACTAGATACCAGGGATTTTTTGAAAATTATAGTTAGGGGTGGGGGCTGCCCAATATGGGCATGCCAATGCCCCCACCCCACCCCGCCGCAAGGGTACAGTCTTTCTGCCCCTCCTGGGGGCAGAAAGCCCACTAGATACCAGGGATTTGTTTTAAATTATAATTTGGGGTGGGGGCTGCCCAATATGGGCATGCCAATGCCCCCACCACACCCGCCGCAAAGGTACAGTCTTTCTGCCCCTCCTGGGGAGCAGATGGGGGCAGTAGCCCCCAATCTGCCCCCGGGGGGCAGAAAGCCCACTAGACACCAGGTTTTTTCCCCTCGATACATTTAGGGGTGGGGGTTGCCCAAGATGGGCATGCCAATGCCCCCACCCCTCCCCCACGAAATTCCAGTCTTTCTGCCCCCCGGGGGGCAGATGGTGGCAGCGGCCACCAATCTGCACCCACCCGGGGGTTCAGAAATACCCTAGATGCCAGGGATTATTTTTTTATAGGCCCGGGGTGGGGGCTGCCCAGAATGGGCATGCAAATGCCCCCACCCTACCCCCAAAGAAAAAAATAAAACTTTCTGCCCCCAGGAGGCAGATGGGGGCAATAGCCCCTGATCTGCCCCCCGGGAGGGGGCAGAAAGCCCACTAAGCGCCAGGGATTTTTTTTTATATAGGTAGGGGTGGGGGCTGCCCAGAATTTGCATGTCAATGCCCCCAACCCCAAAAAAATGCTACAGTCTTTCTGCCCCCTGGGAGGCAGATGGGGCAATAGCACCTTATCTGCCCCCCGGGGGCAGAAAGCCCACTAGCCACCAGGGATTTTTTTTTTTTTTACAAAGTTCGAGGTGGGGCCTGCCAAGAATGGACATGCCAATGCCCCCACCCACCCCAAAAAGATGTCACTGTCTTTCTGCCCCTCCCAGGAGGCAGATGGGGGCAGTAGCCCCTGATCTGCCCCCCGGGGGGCAGAAAGCCCACTATGTGCCAGCGATTATGCTGGCTTTTTATACGGAGGGGTGGGGGCTGACCAGCATAGGCATCCCAATGCCCCCGACCCCCCAAAAGAATAGCCACAGTCTTTCTGCCCCCTCGGGGGCATATCGGGGCAATAGCCCCTGATTTCCCCCTCCCCAGGGCGGCAGAAAGCCCACTAGGCACTGACTTTTTTTCGGAATGTGCCTACCTGTTGAATTTGGTTCCTAGCTCTGCCGGCACCCAGGAAACCTAGCAAACCTATACATTTTTTAAAACTAGACACCCAGGGGAATCCAGGATGGGCTGACTTGACTGGCTCTCACCAGGTTCTGTTACCCAGAATCCCTTGCAAACCTAAAAATTTGTCCCAAAAAACACATTTTCCTCACATTTTTGTGGTGGAAAGTTCTGGAATCTGCGTGGATCCACAAAATTCCACCCACCCCGCGTTCCCCAAAGTCTTTCGAGAAAAATGGTACCTCACTTGTGTGGGTAGGACTAGTGGCCGCGACAGGAAACGGCCCAAAACGCAACATGGACACACCACATTTTCACAGTGAAAACGGACCCTTTTTTGCAAAGTGCCTAGCTGTAGATTTTGAACCCTAACACTGCCAGCACCTAGGAAACCTAGCAAACCTATACATTTTTGAAAACTAGACACCCAGGGGAATTCAGGATGGGGTGACTTGACTGGCTCTCACCAGGATCTGTTACCCAGAATCCCTTGCAAACCTAAAAATATGTCCCAAAAACACATTTTCCTCACATTTCTGTGGTGGAAAGTTCTGGAATCTGCGTGGATCCACAAATTTCCTACCACCCTGCATTCCCCCAGGGCTCCCGATAAAAATGGTACCTCACTTGTGTGGGTAGGCATAGTGGCTGAAACAGGAAATGGCCCAAATCGTATTGTGGAGACTTCAAAACTACCTATAACAAAACTACCTGGTTTTGGGGGGGCACCTGGTTTTTGGCCCCGGGCTCGCCGCCATCTAGGGAAACCTACCAATCCCACACATTTCTGAAAACTAGACACCCTGGGGAGTCCAATGAGGTATGGCTTGCGTGGATCCCCCAACGTTTCCCTACCCAGAATCCCCTGCAACCCTCAAATTTAGCTGAAAAACCATATTTTCCACATATTTTTGCGTGGAATCACCGTGCTGGCACAAATGTCCTACCACCCAGCGTTGCCCTTGTTCCCCGAGTAAAATGATACCTCACTTGTGTGGGTGTCCAAAGCAGAACTGGCTAAAAACGTATTTTTAAAAAAAATATAGCGCTTAGAATTCTCGGTGCTATACCCTAAATCCCTATGTTTTGGGCTCTTCCCAGTCACAGGCCTTTGGCCCACCCACACAAGTGAGGTATCATTTTACTCGGGAGAACAAGGGGAACGCTGGGTGGTAGGACATTTGTGCCGGCACAGTGATCCCACGCAAAAATGTATGGAAAAAGTGATTTTTTCAGCTAAATTTGAGGTTTGCAGGGGATTCTGGGTAGGAAAACGTTGTGGGACCCACGCAAGCCATACCTCGCTGGACTCCCCGGGTGTCTAGCTTTCAGAAATGTTTGAGTTTGGTAGTTTCCCAAGATGGCCGCCGAGCCCAGGGCCAAAACTCCTGGGACCCCCTTGCAAAACCAGGTTGTTTTGTGATAAGTAATTTTGATGTCGCCTCAATAGGTTTTGGGCCCTTTTCTGTCGCGGGTACTTGACCCACCCACGCAAGTGAGGTATCATTTTTATCGGGAGACCTGGGGAACGCTGGGTGGGAGGAAATTTGTGGATCCACGTAGATTCCAGAACTTTCCCACATAGAAATTTGAGAGAAAAGTGATTTTTTCAGCTAAATTTGAGGTTTGCAGGGCATTCTGGGTAGGGAAAACGTTGGGGGATCCACGCAAGCCATACCTCGTTGGACTCCCCGGGTGTCTAGTTTTCAGAAATGTAAAGGTTTGGTAGGTTTCCCAAGATGGCCGCCGAGCCCGGGGCCAAAAACCCAGGTGACTCCCCTTGCAAAACCAGCTTGTTTTGTGATAGATCATTTTGATGTCTCCTCAATACGTTTTGGGCCCTTGCCTGTTGCGGGTACTTGAACCACCCACACCAGTGAGGTTTTTGGCCCTGGGCTCGGCGGCCATCTTAGGAAACCTACCAAACCCACACATTTCTGAAAACTAGACACTCTGGGGAGTCCAGCGAGGTATGGCTTGCGTGGGTCCCCCAATGTTTTCTACCCAGAATCCCCTGCAAACCTGATATTTTGCTGAAAAAATCACTTTTTCGCACATTTTTGTGTGGTAAAGTTGTGGAATCATGGGGCTGACACAAATTTCCTACCACCCAGCAATCCCAGGTCTCCCGATAAAATGGTGCCTCACTCGGGTGGGAGGCCCAAGTACCCGCGACAGGCAAGGGCCCACAACGTATTGAGGCGACCTCAAAATGGCCTATCACAAAGCGACCTGGTTTTGCAAGGGGTCCCATGACGTTTTGGCCCGGGGCTCGGCGGCCACCTACGAGCCTACAAACCTACACATTTCTGAAAAGTAGACACCCGGGGCATTCCAGGGAGGTATGACTTGCGTGGATCCACCAACGTTTTCTTACCCAGAATCCCCTGCAAACCTGATATTTTGCTGAAAAAATCACTTTTTCGCACATTTTTGTGTGGTAAAGTTGTGGAATCATGGGGCTGACACAAATTTCCTACCACCCAGCAATCCCCAGGTCTCCCGATAAAAATGGTGCCTCATTCGGGTGGGAGGCCCAAGTACCCGCGACAGGCAAGGGCCCACAACGTATTGAGGCGACCTCAAAATGGCCTATCACAAAACGACCTGGTTTTGCAAGGGGGACCCATGACGTTTTGGCCCGGGGCTCGGCGGCCACCTACGGAAACCTACCAAACCTACACATTTCTGAAAAGTAGACACCCGGGGCATTCCAGGGAGGTATGACTTGCGTGGATCCACCAACGTTTTCTTACCCAGAATCCCCTGCAAACCTGATATTTTGCTGAAAAAATCACTTTTTCGCACATTTTTGTGTGGTAAAGTTGTGGAATCATGGGGCTGACACAAATTTCCTACCACCCAGCAATCTCCAGGTCTCCCGATAAAATGGTGCCTCACTCGGGTGGGAGGCCCAAGTACCCGCGACAGGCAAGGGCCCACAACGTATTGAGGCGACCTCAAAATGGCCTATCACAAAAGCGACCTGGTTTTGCAAGGGGGTCCCATGACGTTTTGGCCCGGGGCTCGGCGGCCACCTACGGAAACCTACCAAACCTACACATTTCTGAAAAGTAGACACCGGGGCATTCCAGGGAGGTATGACTTGCGTGGATCCACCAACGTTTTCTTACCCAGAATCCCCTGCAAACCTGATATTTTGCTGAACAAATCACTTTTTCGCACATTTTTGTGTGGTAAAGTTGTGGAATCATGGGATTGACACAAATTTCCTACCACCCAGCGTTCCTCCAGGTCTCCCAATAAAAATGGTGCCTCACTCGGGTGGGAGGCCCAAGTACCCGCGACAGGCAGGGCCCACAACGTATTGAGGCGACCTCAAAATGGCCTATCACAAAACTACCTGTTTTTGCAAGGGGGTCCCATGACGTTTTGGCCCGGGGCTCGGCGTCCACCTAGGGAAACCTACCAAACCTACACATTTCTGAAAAGTAGACACCCGGGGATTCCAGGGAGGTATGGCTTGCGTGGATCCCCCAACGGTTTCTTACCCAGAATCCCCTGCAAACCTGAAATTTGGCTGAAAAATCACTTTTTTCACACATTTTTGTGTGGTAAAGTTGTGGCATCACGGGGCTGACACAAATTCCCTACCACCCAGCGTTCCCCCAGGTCTCCCGATAAAAATGGTGCCTCACTCGGGTGGGAGGCCCAAGTACCCGCGACAGGCAAGGGCCCAAAACATTTTGTGATAGGCAATTTTGATGTCGCCTCAATACGTTGTGGGCCCTTGCCTGTCGCGTGTACTTGGGCCTCCCACACAAGTGAGGCACCATTTTTATCGGGAGACCTGGGGAACGCTGGGTGGTAGGAAATTTGTGTGAGGCCAGTGATGCCACACTTTCCCACACAAAATGTGTGAAAAAGTGATTTTTTTCAGCTAAAATTGAGGT
Organism: Calotriton arnoldi; assembly: GCA_963921515.1. Taxonomy (NCBI): domain Eukaryota; kingdom Metazoa; phylum Chordata; class Amphibia; order Caudata; family Salamandridae; genus Calotriton; species Calotriton arnoldi. Next base: position 339,839 of record CAWUFW010000621.1, on the reverse strand, counting down.
TTGCAGGGATTCTGGGTAAGAAACGTTGGGGGATCCACGCAAGCCATACCTCCCTGGAAGCCCCCGGGTGTCTACTTTTCAGAAATGTGTGGGTTTGGTAGGTTTCCCTAGATGGCTACCGAGCACGGGGCCAAAAACCCAGGTGACCCCCGTGCAAAACCAGGTCGTTTTGTGAAAGGCCATTTTGAGGTCGCCTCACTACGTTGTGGGCCCTTGCCTGTCGCGGGTACTTGGGCCTCCCACACGAGTGAGGCACCATTTTATCGGGAGACCTGGGGGAACGCTGAGTGGTAGGAAATTTGTGTCAGCCCCATGATTCCACAACTTTACCACACAACAATGTGCGAAAAAGTGATTTTTTGAGCAAAATATCAGGTTTGCAGGGGATTCTGGGTAATAAAACTTTGGTGGATCCACGTAAGCCATACCTCCCTGGAATCCCCCGGGTGTCTACTTTTCAGAAATGTGTAGGTTTGGTAGGTTTCCTAGGTGGCCGCCGAGCCCCGGGCCAAAACGTCATGGGACCCCCTTGCAAAACCAGGTAGTTTTGTGATAGGCCATTTTGAGGTCGCCTCAATACGTTGTGGGCCCTTGCCTGTCGTGGTACTTGGGCCTCCCACCCGAGTGAGGCACCATTTTTATTGGGAGACCTGGGGGAACGCTGGGTGGTAGGAAATTTGTGTGAGGCCAGTGATGCCACACTTTCCCACACAAAAATGTGTGAAAAAGTGATTTTCAGCTAAAATTGAGGTTTGCAGGGGATTCTGGGTAAGGAAACGTTGGGGGATCCACGCAAGCCATACCTCCCTGGAAGCCCCGGGTGTCTACTTTTCAGAAATGTGTGGGTTTGGTAGGTTTCCTAGATGGCTACCGAGCACGGGGCCAAAAACCCAGGTGACCCCCTTGCAAAACCAGGTCGTTTTGTGAAAGGCCATTTTGAGGTCACCTCACTACGTTGTGGGCCCTTGCCTGTCGCGGGTACTTGGGCCTCCCACACGAGTGAGGCACCATTTTTATCGGGAGACCTGGGGGAACGCTGGGTGGTAGGAAATTTGTGTCAGCCCCATGATTCCACAACTTTACCACACAACAATGTGCGAAAAAGTGATTTTTTGAGCAAAATATCAGGTTTGCAGGGGATTCTGGGTAAGAAAACTTTGGTGGATCCACGCAAGCCATACCTCCCTGGAATCCCCAGGTGTCTACTTTTCAGAAATGTGTAGGTTTGGTAGGTTTCCCTAGGTGGCCGCCGAGCCCCGGGCCAAAACGTCATGGGACCCCCTTGCAAAACCAGGTCGTTTTGTGAAAGGCCATTTTGAGGTCGCCTCAATACGTTGTGGGCCCTTGCCTGTCGCGGGTACTTGGGCCTCCCACCCGAGTGAGGCACCATTTTTATCGGGAGACCTGGGGGAACGCTGGGTGGTAGGAAATTTGTGTGAGGCCAGTGATGCCACACTTTCCCACACACAAATGTGTGAAAAAGTGATTTTTTCAGCTAAAATTGAGGTTTGCAGGGGATTCTGGGTAAGGAAACGTTGGGGGATCCACGCAAGCCATACCTCCCTGGAAGCCCCCGGGTGTCTACTTTTCAGAAATGTGTGTGTTTGGTAGGTTTCCCTAGGTGCCGGCAGAGCTAGGGTTCACAAACTACAGCTAGGCACTTTGCCAAAAAAGGGTCATTTTTCACTGCGAAATTGAGGTGAGACCACGTTGCGTTTTGCGCCGTTTCCTGTCGCGGGCACTAGGCCGACCCACACAAGTGAGGTACCATTTTTCTCAGAAGACTTTGGGGAACGCGGGGTGGGTGGAAATTTGTGAATCCACGCAGATTCCAGAACTTTCCACCACAGAAATGTGGGGAAAATGTGGTTTTTTTGACAATTTTTTAGGTTTGCAAGGGATTCTGGGTAACAGAACCTGGTGGGAGGCAGTCCAGTCACCCCATCCTGGATTCCCCTGGGTGTCTAGTTTTCAAAAATGTATAGGTTTGCTAGGGTTCCCTAGGTGCCGGCAGAGCTAGGGTTCAAAAACTACAGCTAGGCACTTTGCCAAAAAGGGTCATTTTTCACTGCGAAATTGAGGTGTGACCACATTGCGTTTTGCGCCGTTTCCTGTCGCAGGCACTAGGCCGACCCACACAAGTGAGGTACCATTTTTCTCGGAAGACTTTGGGGAACGCGGGGTGGGTGGATATTTGTGGATCCACGCAGATTCCAGAACTTTCCACCACAGAAATGTGGGGAAAATGTGGTTTTTTGACAATTTTTTATGTTTGCGAGGGATTCTGGGTAACAGAACCTGGTGGGAGGCAGTCAAGTCACCCCATCCTGGATTCCCCTCGGTGTCTAGTTTTCAAAAATGTATAGGTTTGCTAGGTTTCCCTAGGTGCCGGCAGAGCTAGGGTTCAAAAACTACAGCTAGGCACTTTGCCCAAAAAGGGTCATTTTTCACTGCGAAATTGAGGTGTGACCACGTTGCGTTTTGCGCCGTTTCCTGTCGCAGGCACTAGGCCAACCCACACAAGTGAGGTATCATTTTTCTCGTAAGACTTTGGGGAACGCGGGGTGGGTGGAAATTTGTGGATCCACGCAGATTCCAAAACTTTCCACCACAGAAATGTGGGGAAAATGTGGTTTTTTTGACAATTCTTTAGGTTTGCAAGGGATTCTGGGTAACAGAACCTGGTGGGAGGAAGTCAAGTCACCCCATCCTGGATTCCCTGGGTGTCTAGTTTTCAAAAATTTATAGGTTTGCTAGGTTTCCCTAGGTGCCGGCAGAGCTAGGGTTCAAAAACTACAGCTAGGCACTTTGCCAAAAAAGGGTCATTTTTCACTGCGAAATTGAGGTGTGACCACGTTGCGTTTTGCGCCGTTTCCTGTCGCAGGCACTAGGCCGACCCACACAAGTGAGGTACCATTTTTCTCGGAAGACTTTGGGGAACGCGGGGTGGGTGGAAATTTGTGGATCCACGCAGATTCCAGAACTTTCCACCACAGAAATGTGGGGAAAATGTGGTTTTTTTGATAATTTTTAGGTTTGCAAGGGATTCTGGGTAACAGAACCTGGTGGGAGGCAGTCCAGTCACCCCATCCTGGATTCCCCTGGGTGTCTAGTTTTCAAAAATGTATAGGTTTGCTAGGTTTCCCTAGGTGCCGGCAGAGCTAGGGTTAAAAAACTACAGCTAGGCACTTTGCCAAAAAGGGTCATTTTTCACTGCGAAATTGAGGTGTGACCACGTTGCGTTTTGCACAGTTTCCTGTCGCAGGCACTAGGACGACCCACACAAGTGAGGTACCATTTTTCTCGTAAGACTTTGGGGAACGCGGGGTGGGTGGAAATTTGTGGATCCATGCAGATTCCAGAACTTTCCACCACAGAAATGTGGGGAAAATGTGTTTTTTTGACAATTTTTTATGTTTGCAAGGGATTCTGGGTAACAGAACCTGGTGGGAGGCAGTCAAGTCACCCCATCCTGGATTCCCCTGGGTGTCTAGTTTTCAAAAATGTATAGGTTTGCTAGGTTTCCCTAGGTGCCGGCAGAGCTAGGGTTCAAAAACTACACCTAGGCACTTTGCAAAAAAAGGGTAATTTTTCATTGTGAAAATGTGGTACGTCCACGTTGCATTTTGAGCCATTTCCTGTTGTGGGCACAAGGGCTACCCACACAAGTGAGGTACCATTTTTGTAGAGCAACTGTTATTACCTATTGACTTTCGATGCATTTCTGCCTTCCAAATGAAAGACAATGTGTAAAAAATAAGTCATTTTGAAAAATGACCTATAATTCTCATGCTAGTATGGGTACTCCCAATTTCGGAAATGTGCAAATATCTACTGTTTCTAAAATCTACATTTTGTTCCCATTTCAGAAATACATAGGTGTCTTTCATAACAATTTTTCCATGTATACATTTTCCCAAAATAATTGCTATATACCCGGTACATAATAAAAAACCATTGCAAGATGCTGCTCAATTATTGGCTCTGGGTTCGTCGGGTTCTTGGTGAACCTACAAGTCCTATATATCCCCACAACCAGAAAGGTCCAGCGGATATAACGGTATATTGCCTTCAAATAGCTGTCATAATTAGAAGAAGTTACAGGTGAAAACGTTGACACAAATGGCTGTTTTTTTCAACTAATTTTCAATTTTTCCTTTATTTAACTGTTAGTTTCTATAAGGAAAACTTTAAGGATCTACACAAATGACCCCTTGCTGAATTCAGAATTTTGTCTACTTTTCAGAAATGTATGGCTTTCCAGGATCCATTATTGGTTTCATACCCATTTCTACCATTAACTGGAAGGAGGTTGAAAGCACAAAAAATAGCAAAAATAGGCTATGTCCCAGAAAAATGCCAAAACTGTGTAAAAAAGTTGGTTTTCTGACAAAAGTCTGCTTGTCCCTGAAAGCTGGGAAAATGGTGATTTCATCCCCACAACCCCTTTTTTGATGCCATTTGCAGGGAAAAATCAAGACACTTTCATCTGTAGCCCTTTTTCGCATTTTTCCCCAAAAAAACAAAATTTAGCTGTATTTTGACTAATTTCTGGGTCCCCTCCAGGGGAATCCACAAACCCTGGGTACCTTTACAATCCCCATGATGTTAGAAAAAAAGGACGCAAATTTGGCATGGATACCTTATGTGGTCAAAAAGTTACAGGGGCCTAAGCGCGCACTACCCCAAATAGCCAAAAAAAGGCTTAGCACAGGAGGGGAAAAGGCCTAGCAGCGAAGGGGTTAATCTTTGTTTTTTTCATTGAATTTCAATGTTTTTTTAAAAAATTTTGTTAAAAAAAATTGAAATTGTAGTTTACTGTCATCGAGTGGAGTGTTGTTATGTGGAGTGTGGTACAGTAGAGTGCCGTAAAGTGTACTATTGTAGAATATAGTGTTTTTGAGTGAAGTAGAGCAAAATGTGGTGTAGTAGAGTGGTGTACTGTGGAATAGCGTAGAGTGGACTGGTGTACAGTGGAGTGGCGTAGAGTGGAGTATTGTACAGCAGAGTGGGGTAGAGTGGAGTGGGGCAGAGTGGAGTGGTGCAGTAGGGAGTGGAGTAGAGTGGGGTATCGTATAGCGGAATAAAGTGAAGTTGCATAGCATATAGTGGAGTAAATGGTTGATAGTGTATTGGCATGTTGTATAGTACAGTGGCATGGAGTACACTAGAGTGGACAGGCGTAGTGAAAAGTTGAGTAATTTGTTATAAATTGGAATGGTGTCTTATACAATACAGTTGAGTGGTATGTGGCAGACTGTTGGAAAATGTTGTAGAGTGGGGTATGGTGTTGTACACTGGGGTGTAGGGGCATAGAATGGAGTAGAGGGTTGTACAGGGTAGTGCAGAGGCATATAATGGTGTACAGTGTTGAATAGGGGCACAAAGTGTAGTAGAGTCTTGTAGAGTGGAGTTCCATAGAGTGGGGTAGAGTGTGGTAGAGTGGGGTGGTGTAGAGTGGAGTGTTGTACACTGCCAAAGAGTGGGGTAAAGTGTCATGCAGTTGAGTAGAGTGTAGTGTGGTCCAGTGGAGTGGCATTGCATAGAGTGGAGTAGATTGTTCTAGATTACATTAGCTTGGAATTGAGCAGAACCGAGTGGCATAGTATACAATGGAGTAAAGTGTTGTAAATTGGTGTGGTGTGTGGTACAGTGGACCGGACTGCTGCATTGTAGAGTGTCGGAAAGTGTCGTGGAGTAGAGTAGAGTGTGATAGAATGGATTAAAGTGTTGTACAATGGAGTGGCGTAGAGTGTGGTACAGTATTGTAGAGTGGAGGAGGGAGTGGGATAGACTGTTGAGTGACATAGAGTAGTGTACAGTGCAGTGCCGTAGAGTGTAGTAGTGGAATAAAGGGGAGTAGTGTCAGATAGAATAGACTATATTAACTGCAGGGGGAGAGGTAGCCGTTTCTTTCCGCTGTGGTGTTGGGCAGGAGATCGGAGGAGTGTTTGCAGGCTGGGACTACATCCTCCCCCCCCCCCCGAGTCCTTAGCGCTTGGAGAACTCGCTGAAAAGGACGTGGTCGGCCCGCGGCGCCTGTAGCCGGTTCTTTCCGCTGTGGTGTTGGGCAGGAGACCGGAGGAGTGTTTGCAGGCTGGGACTACATCCCCCCCGAGTCCTTAGCGCTTGGAGAACGTGCTGAAAAGGACGTGGTCGGCCCGCGGCGCCTGTAGCCGTTTCTTTCCGCTGTGGTGTTGGGCAGGAGACCGGAGGAGTGTTTGCAGGCTGGGACTACATCCCCCCGAGTCCTTAGCGCTTGGAGAATGCGCTGAAAAGGACGTGGTCGGCCCGCGGCGCGGGACGCGCCCGGGCAAAGCCCGGGCCAAGGGCGGGCCCGTCCACGCCCGTCGGAGCCCGAGGAAGGCCGGGCTGGGTCACCCCTCGTGATTCTTGGCCAGCAGGTACTCTTTCTTTAATTGTTTATTTAATAACTTCATCCAGTGATACTTGGATATGCCCATGGGGAAGCGAAAGGCCTTCGTGGAGAAACCGGGAGGAGGGAGTGTTGCAACTCTTGACGCTTTTTTAGTCAGAGCGGCGAGCGTCCTCTCACACGAGATTGAACTGACTGAGAGGCGCTTGTCGATGGAGCCACTCCTCCTTGCAAATAGATCTACCCTCGGAACCATCAACGAGTCCGCCTCCAGTTCTCCAAGGCTTATTGCATTATCTGGTGATATCCCTCCTGGGCAACGGGCCACCCCACCCAATATATGTTCCCCCACCATCTCTGTTTTAGGGGACATGGGAGATGTGCCCAGTATTAGTGTGGCAAGTGACTCGCCACCAAAGCTGCGGAGGGGTCGTGGTCCGGCTAAATCCAAACAACCAAAAACGATGAGAGGGAATAAACAGAGGGTATCCCGAGTCAAGACATCTGCCCCCGATATTCAGATTGCTCCATCGCCCTCATGTACAGGCACCCAGACTCGGGACCTAGCTTTGGATGATGTTTTCTGGACTCAAGTCACTAAAGTGATCACTACTCTCCTGGATCCAATTCTTCTCAAACTGTCTAAGATTGAAGAGAGTTTATTAGGCTTGGAGCGTCTTAATGTTGCATCATCTATATTGACGCTGCCCCTGACTGACTCACTTGCGGCCAATAATCAGAATGACATTGGCGTTGATGGGGCCAGGTCTGTACCATCTCCTACCTCCCGCCCTTTGGGAAGGGAAGATTCGGCGGCTTTAGTTCAACACCAAACTGCTAACCATCCGATGGCTCAAAGACCAGCATTGAACGTTTATAGAAATGAAGATCCTAAATCCCAGCGGATGCCTCGAGGGCCTGGGGAACCGGGAGAGGCTACGCAATCCATTAGTGTGGAACCTAATTCTGCGGCTAGGCCAGAAATGAGTCTTCATCATCGGCTTCACCTTCCTCCGGATGCTTCTCCCTTAGTGCTGGTACTTGCCAATGTTCCGCCCCTGCAGGATAACCGACAGGAATCAACCATCCAGCTAATGGACAAATGCATGCACTGGTTATCGAACCAGTCAATGGACTGGGGTATGGGAAAGATTTATTTAGCCAATAAAATTATTATGGCCAGGAGGGTGAAACGGGTGGGAAACACATTGAACTCATTGACAGGGGATCGTGTAGTGATAAACTTTAACAATCCGTACACAGCTGGGCTACTTTTGAGCAACTTTGATTGTTTTAAGACGAGGAATACCCAGATAATACCATTATCTTTAGATTACTTTTATAAACAGGTCCCAACATTAGAGAGCGAATACCGGGGCTGGTCAAGGATAGGTGACCCCATTTTGCGACACTCAGAGTACTTAACCTCAGCACCCGTAGTTGGCCTTTATAACAGATTTGCCCCTCTTTCTGATTTGGAAGCATGTGATGACTACCAAATTGCACCCCCACTCGCCCCCCAACAGTGGTTCCAAGTGATACAATTTTACAAAAGGGAAAACAAATATGTTATCGCTAGCAACTTGGAATGTGGCGGGAATTACCTCAAAAATAGGTAACGAAGAATGGCATAATTATTGGCAAATGATAGACATTGTTTGTTTCCAAGAGACATGGTCTAAGGAACCAGTCTTTTTCCCGGGCTACCGTACTATTCATACTCCTGCAGTCCCTTCAGTGTCCGGAAGAGCTAAAGGAGGTCTTTTAACCCTAGTCTCCAATACACTAGCAGCACAAGTAAAACAGGTGGGCTCCAGGAATAACTGCTTTCAAATTCTCCAATTAGACTTTCTACCTGTTGGAGAGTGGCTATTAATAAATTTTTATAATAACGAATTCGGAGCAAACATGAAAAGTGTATTGGAGGTTTTGAATGAGGAGCTACGTTTAATTTATCTGGCTAAGCAGAAGGGGAGGCCTAGCCTAATTTGGGTGGGAGATTTTAATACCCATCCGTGTAAGTACGATAATGACATTGTGTGTGGAATAAACGATCTGGAGGGTAATCCCCTTTCACACTTTGTACATAATACTTACGGAGATACGCTCAATAGGCTGCTTTTTACAAGGGACCTGACTGTAATTAATAGTGGGAAAACAGGGCAGATAGAGCCTACTTTTAGGAGGAACAATTCTGAGTCTATAATTGATTTTATCCTAGTCTCAACCATAATACAGAATAGAATGGATCATGTTAGTAATACTTTTACTCCCTATAGTGACCATGCCCTCCTACTTATTAATGTAAGTGCTCCTCAAAAAGTTAAGAGACCCCATTTGAACATCAATAATATCACTCTTATAAGGAAAAAGGGATATCAAATGAGGTGGGCCCAGGTCATGAAAAAGAACTTAAATATGGATATAATATCCCAAGTGAAAGGAGATATCCTACACTGTTTGACAGAAGATGGTGCCCCTCCTCTCTTATCTTTCTATTTTACAACCCTCATAGCAAATTTAAAAACTGCACTGACTCGCCAGAAACCGGCAACCGATGTATCATCGGGTCGCTGGTTTAACTCAGTTTGTTCAGTAGCAAAGGGAGCACTTGATAGCGCATTAAAATCACAGCCAAGAGATCCTGTATTGATAAGAACCCTCCGGAAAGATTACAAGCAGGCAAGGAATACTCGCGAAAAGGAGCTAAAGGAAAAGGCGTGGGATGATCTTGAACAGGCAGCTAGCTCCAAGAGTAGTAAGGAGTTTTGGAAGGTCATAAATGCCCCGTACTTTAAAAATGTGACTGACCCGTCCCTAGATACACATGTAGAGGAAGAACTATGGGTAGGACACTTCGAAAGTATTTTTGCACGACAACTTAATGAGCCCCCTTATATAGATTCTTCGTTGTCTACCCAAGGTACCCTGACTTTTACTATTGGAGAAGTGAGGGAAGCATTGGAAATGTGCGCCCAAGGGAAGGCTCCGGGGCCTGATGGGGTCCCAATAGATCTTTTCCAGGACAACTATGACCTGTGGGTGCCCCTTCTAACAAATGTTTTTAATAGTATAGTGGTAGAGGGCCCCCCACCATCATGGAACCATAGTGTAATAGTTCCTATTTTTAAAAAGGGAGATAGGGGTAGCCCTAAAAACTATAGACCAATTTCCCTTTTGGATTCAACTGCCAAACTTATGGGTCGGTTGTTGTTAGTTAGATTGGAGGAGTGGGCCCAGGAACGCAATATTTTAATGTTGGCACAATATGGTTTTCAAAAGGGTAAGGGGACAGTGGACCAAGGCTTGAATCTTTCTCTATGTATAGATAAATATACAAAGGCAAAAAATGGGAAAATCTATATGGCATTCATGGACCTCTCAGCAGCGTTCGACTGCGTGTCCCATTCAAAACTGTGGTCCATGATGGAAGAAATGGGAATTGATCCCCTGATCATCTGCTTCATTCGTCAGCTGTATTCCAATGCCTCTGCTTCGGTGAGATATGGCAGAAATGGGGAATGTACACGCTCATTTAAAATAGAAAAGGGCGTCAGACAGGGTTGCGTCCTCGCCCCGTTTCTTTTTTCCATCTATACTAACGGGGTGGAGGCGGCCCTGTCTGAACTGTCTCTAGATGTTCCTAAATTTGAAAACAACTCACTCCCCATACTGGCATACGCCAATGACGCGGTTTTGATCGCAAGGACTGGGATAGCCCTTCAAAAATTGCTATCTTCCTATGCCTCATTTATGTCTTCACTTGACCTTAGAGTGAACGAGTCAAAAACGTTCATCATTATAGCAGGAGCTCCGAGAGGCACAAAGGCTCCATATTTCCATCTGGCCTCTAAGAAAATCGAGGTGGTTGACTCTTTTCCTTATCTGGGGATTTTGTTTGATAGTAAACAGTCATGGAATAACTTGGTGTCAACCAGAGCCCTGGGCATGGAAAGGGGCCTTCAAGCTATAAAAGGCTTTGCTAAAAAATTAGGAGCCAGCCCATTGAAAATGATTAAGACCATATATCAAGCGAAGCCAAAGGCAGCTGCCACCTACGGGGCGGGAGTTTGGGGAATGGCCAAAATAGATCAGCTTCAGAAAGCAGAAGATGCCTTTTTTAAGTCCAGGGTCTCGCTACCTCCCTCTACCTCTAATTATATATTACATCTTGAACTGGGCCTTCCTTACTTGTGTGATTCGATCAGGTTAGCACCTATCCTTTTGTGGATTTCAATCTGGCGTAGGGATACTGTTGATTTGACGCAACGCATAATCAGGGACTGTCTGAGGCTTGAGGGTTACAGCAGAATTGGCTGGCTTAGTTATGTTCAAGCTGAACTAAATGCAATTGGGCAGGGAGAATTATTTAGGAATCCCTCATTATGTACTAAGGTATCCAAACTGGAAATGATTGATCTATTTATACAAAAGGCCTCTGTTGAACGCTGGGAAAAGAACAGGAGTTCACAGTCGCTCATAGTCTATAATGGACTCCTACCCAGACCGGGGGAAGGCTATTTCTATCTTAATTATGTCACAGTGGCTCAGCATAGGTTTATCCTGTTGCGATTTCGCTTGAACCTAATCCCACTAATGCTGGGGTTTCCAGAAAAAAGGTTCAATCTTTCAGAATTAGGTCCGTGCGACAATCACTCCCCGCAGTCTGATTTACACGTGTTGTTCTTTTGCCCATTTTATTGTACCGAAAGGGAAAAGTTCCTTCTCCCAATTTTTAAGGTGTCAAAAGTTTTCTCAATGTAAAGTTGCACTGTATTTTCTAAAAGCCTTGCCTAACCCTTACGTTTGTTTTGTGGTAGCATCCTTTTTATGGGCTTGCTGGAGAAATAGAAGGGTAAGAAGTTTGCCGTAATGAATTTCTAAGGATGGATCAATTATGGTTTTAATTGTTTAAAAAAAAATATATATATATATATATCATTTTAAAATGTTTTGGTATTTATATGGATGGTTTTATCATAAAATCTGTTATGCTATTGTACTTTTATGATCTGTTTATTAATGGATCGAATAAAGATTTAAAATGGAAAAATGGAGTAATTTGTTATAAATTGGAATGGTGTCTTATACAATACAGTTGAGTGGTATGTGGCAGACTGTTGGAAAATGTTGTAGAGTGGGGTATAGTGTTGTACACTGGGGTGTAGGGGCATAGAATGGAGTAGAGGGTTGTACAGGGTAGTGCAGAGGCATAGAATGGTGTACAGTGTTGAATAGGGGCACAAAGTGTAGTAGAATCTTGTAGAGTGGAGTTCCATAGAGTGGGGTAGAGTGTGGTACAGTGGGGTGGTGTAGAGTGGCGTGTTGTACACTGCCAAAGAGTGGGGTAAAGTGTCATGCAGTTGAGTAGAGTGTAGTGTGGTCCAGTGGAGTGGCATTGCATAGAGTGGAGTAGATTGTTCTAGATTACATTAGCTTGGAATTGAGCAGAACCGAGTGGCATAGTATACAATGGAGTAAAGTGTTGTAAATTGGTGTGGTGTGTGGTACAGTGGACCGGACTGCTGCATTGTAGAGTGTCTGAAAGTGTCATGGAGTATAGTAGAGTGTGATAGAATGGATTAAAGTGTTGTACAATGGAGTGGCGTAGAGTGTGGTACAGTATTGTAGAGTGGAGGAGGGAGTGGGATAGACTGTTGAGTGACATAGAGTAGTGTACAGTGTAGTGCCATAGAGTGTAGTAGTGGAATAAAGGGGAGTAGTGTCAGATAGAATAGACTATATTAACTGCAGGGGGAGAGGGAGTTGCGTAGAGTGGAGTAGAGTATCGTAAGGTGCAATAGAGGAAAGTAGAGTTTTGTACAGTGGCATTAATAGGAGTAAATTGTTGTACAGTGTTGTGCTATACAATGGAGTATAGTGTGGTACAGTGGAGGGGCGTAGACTGTTGTTGAGTGGAGCATAGTTCGAGTGGCATGGAGTAGAGCTGGGTAGAGTGGAGTGGAGTGGCGTTGAATAAAGTAGCGTAGAGTGGAGTGTTGTATAGTGCAATAGCATACAGTGGAGTGGCATAAAGTGGAATAGGGTGGAGTGGGTAGAATGGAGTGGAGCTACGTACAGTGGAATAGCATAGAGTTCAATGTGGAGTGGCAAATAGTGGAGTGTTGTTGACTGCAGTGGCATAGAGTGTAGTTGTTTACAGTGGAGTGGCATAGAGTGGAGTGGGGTAGAGTGGAGTGGCATACAGTGGAATAGCATACACTGAAATTGTGTACAGTGAATTAGCATAGAGTGGAGTGGCATACTGTGGAATAGCGAACAGTGTAGTGGCGTACAGTGGAGTGGGGTAGAATAGAGCGGCATAGAGTCAAATAGGATATAATTGAGTGGCATAGAGTGCAGTTGTCTACAGTGGAGTAGCATATAGTGCAGTGTGGTGGAGTGGAGTGGTGTGGTGTAGAGTGGAGTGAGGTACAGTGCAGTGGCATATATTAGAGTGGCATAGAGTGTAATAGCGTAGAGTGGAGTGTGATAGAGTGTAATAGCGTACAGTGGAGTAGCGTTGAGTGCAGTGGTGTACAGTGGAGCAGCGTACAGTGTAATGGCATGCAGTACAATAGTATAGAGTAGAGTGTCATAGAGTGGAGTGGCTTAGAGTGGAATAGCATAAAGTGGAGTGTCGTAGAGTGAACTAGCGTATAGCTGAGTTTTGTACAGTGGGGTGGCGCAGAGTGGAATAGTGTGGAGTGGAGTGCAGAAAGTAGAGTTGTGCGCAGTTGAATAGCATAGAGTGGAGTCGTGTAGAGTGCAGTGACAGAGTGGAGTGGCATAGAGTGGAGTCATAGACTGGAGGGGTGTAGAGTCGAATGAGGTACAGCAGAGTGGCATACTGTTTAGTGGTATACAGTGAAGTGGCGTGTGTTAAATTGGAGTGGCGTACAGTGGAATAGCGTAGAGTGGAGTGGCATATAGTGGAGTGTTCTAGAGTGGGCTGGCAAAGAGTGGAGTGAGGTACAGTGTAGTGGTGTAGAGTGGAATAGTGTAGAGTGGAGTGGCGTACAGTGGAGTGGTGTACACTGGAGTGGCATAGTGTACACTGGAGTGGGGTAGAGTGGAGTGGAATAGCATAGAGTGGAGTGGCATGCAGTGAAATAGCGTGCAGTACAGTGGCGTAGAGTGGAGTGAGGTACAGTGTAGTGGCATAGAGTGGAGGGTTGTAGAGTGGGATACCATAGAGGGGAAGGTTGTAGAGTGGAGTGGGGTAGAGTGTAGTGGGGTAGACTGTAGTGGTGTACAGTGTAATAGCATACTGAGGAGTGACGTAGAGTGGAGTGCCATGTAGTGGAGTAGCATACCCTGGAGTGGTGTAGTGTGGAATAACATTGAGTGTTACTGAAGTACAGTGTAGTGACATAGAGTGGAGTGGCATATGGTGGAATAGCATACAGTAGAGTGTAGTAGGGTAGAGTGGATCGACATAGAGTAGAGTGGCGTACAGGGGATTGTCATAAAATAGAGTGATGGTCAGTGTAATAGCGTACAGTGAATTGTGGTAGAGTGGAGTAGTGTATATTGGAGTGGCATACAATGAAGTGGTGTAGACTGGAGTGGAGCAGAGTAGAGTGGAGTGGCATACAGTGGAGTAGCGTATATTAAAGTGATGAGGAGTGGAGTGGCATAGAATGGAATAGCAATGAGCGCAGTGTCGTACAGTGGAGTTGAATACAGTAGATTAGTTCAGAGTGTTAGACGTACAGTGTAGTAGTGTACAGTGGAGTGGCGTAGACTGGAATGTCATACAGCTGAGCAGCATACATTGGAATAGCGTACAGTGGAGGGATGTACAGTGCAGTGGCGTACAATGGAGTGTGTTAGAGTGGAATGGTGTACAGTGGAATAACGTAGAGTAAAGTGGCATCAAGTGGAGTTGCATTCAGTTTAGCGGCATACAGTAGACTGTTGTAGAGTGGAGTGATGTACAGTGTAGTGGCATACATTGGAGCAGCTTAGAGTGGAGTGGCGTAGAATAGAGTGGCACATACTGAAGTGGCATATAGTTGAATAGCATATACTGGAGTGGGGTAGAATGGAGTGGTGTAGAGTGGAATAGCGTAGACTTGAGTGGTGTACAGTGAAGTAGTGTAGATTAGCATGCCATAGAGTAGAGTGAGGTAGAGTATAGTGGTGTACAGTGGAATAGCGTACATGAGAGTAGAGTAGAGTGTAGTGGCGCAGAGTGGAGTGTTGTAGAGTGGAATACTGTAGAGTGGATGGGGGTAGAGTGGAGCCGGGTAGAGTGCAGTGGGATAGACTGCAGTGGCATACTGTGGAGTGGCATAGAATGCAGTGTTGTAGAGAGCAGTAGCATATAGTGGAATAGCTTAGAGTGTAGTGGCGTAGAGTGGAGTGCTGACGAGTGGAGTTGCATACAGTGAAGTAATGTACAGTTGAGTGGTGTACAGTTGGATAACATGGAGTGTTACTAGTGTACAGTATACTGACAAAGAGTGGAGTGGCATATAGTGGAATAGGGTAGAGTGTAGTACGGTAGAGTGGACTGGCATACAGTGGAGTGGTGTAGAGTGTAGTGTAGAGTTTAGTGGCATAGAATGGAGTGATGTACAGTGTAATAGCATTTAGTGGAGAGTGAAGGGGCATACAGTGAAGTGGCGTAGGGTGGAATACAGTACAGTGCAGCTGTGTACACTGAAGTGGCATAGAGTGGAGAGGCATATACTGGAATAGCGTAGAGTGTAGTGTTGTACAGCGCAGTTGTGTACAGTGGAATAGGGTACAGTGGAGTAGCGTAGAGTGGAGGGGCTTATAGTGTAGTGGGGTACACTACAGTGTCATAAAATGGAGTGGCGTACAGTGTAATAGCATACAGTGTAATGGTGTAGAGTGGAGTGGTGTAGAGTGGAGTGAGGCAGAATGGAGTGGCATACAGTAAATAAGCATAAAGTGGAGTGACTAAGTGTGGAGTGACGTATAGTGAATTAGACAGTAGAGTGGAGTGGTATATAGTGGAGTGACGTACAGTGGAGTGGTGTCGAGTGTAATAGCTTAGAGTGGAGTGGCATAGAGTGAAGTGGCGTACAGTGGTGTGCGGTAATTGAAACGTAATTGAAAGTGTGTTAACGGATGAAGATGGAATGTGTCAAGAAAATACATTGTACCAAAGTACATGCACATGATAAATCAGTATGTGATTGGCTAATGGATGTGTTTATAATTGTAGTACAATATATTTGTAAAATATAGGGTACTACAGGGCATGGTAATTTTTTTTAATTTTTTATATTTTTTATTTTTTTATTTTTCGTTCCCAAGGCAGTACCACAGTACTCCATACATTAAAAAATATATATAGAGAAACTTATAAATATTTTTTCCTACCTATTATCACCTTTATAAAGCAGCAATAGGAAGGGGAAAATGTCAAACCTGCTACTTACCTACATCTGAGGATGCTTGTTTCCAGTCCAGGGAGGACCTGGCCTGGCAATTCAGGCTGGACTGTTCCCATTGGGTGCAGGGTCAAGACTGATTTGCATATGGCTGGGTTCAAACTGGAATGGCATGGGGAGCAAAAAAACGATGGATTTAGGCCCAGATCTCTGTACTGGGGTGAATGTATGACATTGTTCTGAATTCCGCCCATCAATTGTTCTTTAAGTTAACTATGACGACAGAGTGATTACAGCCACTCTGTAATATATATATATATATATATATATATTTTTTTTTTTTTCAGTTGTTGCTCCTTCTGCCCTCCCCCGCTCTTTGCAGAGGATCGCTGATAGTTGGCGGAGCATGCCAAACGTAGGAAATTTATTTCAAAGCACAAATAAAGCGATCACTCGGAGGTCTGCAAACACCAGTGGTTGATTTTATTCCAGGTTACGCGTTTCGCTTGCAAAGCAAGCTTGGTCACACAGTGATTCATGGGAAAAGACAGGCAATACATAGGCAGTGTAGAGATCAAAGAAGGACCAACATATGGGTACATATTCCAGCCTAAATGGCATCCATTTTGTAGTGTGGTATTATTATTGTTATTTCTACACAAATAAACACTACAGTTTAGAAAGGCGTATTACGTCATACTCCGTTTCAAAATTATGTACATGGGTCCCACCAATGAAATAAAATAAAACATAGCAAAACAATTAGTAACCTTTTAAGGCAAGTGCGGTAAAAAACAGTTTGCTCATGTCACATGTCTGACCTCAATAAGTACGGCAGCCATGCTGTAACGTCTATGTTATGCTACATAGTGCATATATTGTTTAACTTCGACCTGCTGTTGTCACACTACTCTCTGCATGAGTTAATGTGGTAATGGTTTTCACCAATGAAATAAACCATATACAGTCCAGTGGTGATATGTGTGGCTAGCTGTGATAAGTCGTCGTATGATTGCGTCACATGACCGACCTACGCACCTACGGCGGTCATTATGAGATTAAAATTAACCAAAGTGTGCGTACTTTACAGTAAAGTGCCATGCCCCTTTATTAGCATCAGCGTGGTAGAAGCACCTGGTACAGGTCCTAGAGTTACATTGATTTCATTCGGCAAAGTGCCTTTTTGTTAGGGACATATATTTTAAATTCTACAAGTGTTAATCGGTCTGCTGCGAAAGGGCCGTACTGTTACGCAAGGAGCTAGCCTTGCCATTTCCGGTCCGAACAGGATCAAAAACAGAGATCTAGCTTATACTGCAAAGTGCCATGGAGCATAGATCTGTAATCACAGGGATACTCCCTACATTCCACCATGTATTAGGCCTTTGCCAGTACATCAATATTACACCTAGTTGTCCACCACGGAACATGTGAAATATGTGTATGTGAAATAATTGTAGCTTAAAAACGTTGCCAAAAGACTAAAGAGAAAATCTTAGTTAAAAGAAAATAAGTCTCTTATCTGTCTAGTTGGGACCTCCACCATTGTGATAGAAGAAAAGGGTAG
The DNA here is from genome assembly GCA_963921515.1 of Calotriton arnoldi. NCBI lineage: Eukaryota > Metazoa > Chordata > Amphibia > Caudata > Salamandridae > Calotriton > Calotriton arnoldi. The sequence continues at coordinate 322,528 of CAWUFW010000621.1, read as the reverse complement.
GGGTCGGTTGCAGTGAAGATGGTTCTCAGATTCTGCCCCTTCCTTTCCTCCTGTGAAAAAGAAGAAAATATTAAAATCCATGAGTAGTCTCAAACTTTGGATTAAAACTTATGTCAAAAAAGCAAAAACAGAATTGCCAAGGTGTACATATAGTCAAGAAACAGACATCTCATACGGCAGGAAGATATATACAGTCTATTTACAAATATTATTCATGTAAATGAATATTCAATTCCTCATCTTGGTTAAGCCCATCAGGACTTTTAGTTTGGAGGTTAATTATATGCCAGGACTCTTTCTTGCGCAGGTGAAGGACTCTGTTACCCCCTCTCTGTGTGTATTCAATCTGTTCTATAGCAAAGAACGTCAGCTGGGAGCGGTTAGAAAGATGGTACTCAGCAAAATGTCTGGCCACAGGATAATGGGGGTCTTTATTTGTGATGGCCCTCATATGCTCCAACACCCGTTTCTTAGTGGCTAAGGTGGTACTGCCTACGTACCTTTTCTTGCATGGGCATTCTAAGATGTAGATAGTAAATATCGTGCCACATGTGAGAAACTGTTGTATAGTTTTTTCTCCTGTGGGTGTATGATACGTCTTCCTCATGGAGCTATTTCTACAGGCCTTGCAATGGCCACACGGAAAAAAGCCTTGAAGGTTGATCTGTGTGTTCAGGCTTTTGTTGGTAATGTCCCCTTTTACTAGGAAATCTTTCAGATTCTTCCCCTTCCTGTATGTTATCAGTGGTCTATCCTGTATGGTATGGCCTATGACTGGGTCACTGGTGAGGATATTCCAGTTCTGTGTTAGTATATTAAAAATTGCCTTGGACTCTTTATTGTACGTAAGGATCACTCTAGTGGTGGTGTTTTCCTCCATGTTGGGTTTATCTCTCAATGTTTCATCTCTTTTGATTTTGTCAATTTTGTCTTTGGCTCTATTTAGAACCCAATTGGGATATCCCTCTCACGGAATCTCCTCATCATATTCTCTTGCTCAGTCAAGAAACTTTCTTGAGTGCTGCAGTTTCTCCTCGCTCTCAGCAGTTCACCAAACGGAATGCTCCATTTCAGTGTTTCAGGGTGACTACTGAGAGCGTGCAGAAGACTGTTCCCTGCTGTCGATTTTCTGTGGAGTTTAGTGTTTATCTTATTTTCTATGACCTCCACCATTACATCAAGGAATTCGATCTGTTTGTTGCTGATGGTGTATGTGAGATTGAGGTTAAAGGTGTTATTATTGAGTTCTTTAATCATGTCTTTAGCGCTTTCCTCACTGCCCTTCCACACTACAAAAAGATCGTCGATGTACCTGTACCATCTTATGACCTTGTTATCTGTGGGGTCTTGCTCTAGTTTTTAAGGACTTCCTCCTCCCATACCCCCAGGAAGAGATTAGCAAAACTGGGGCAAAGCAAGTACCCATCGCGGTGCCAAGGATTTGTTTGAACATAGTGCCATTGAATAAAAACATATTGTTCAGAAGACAAAATTTCATTAGTACTAATAACAATTCAGTGTGTTCTAGGTAACATATTTCTCGTGTGTTAAGAAAATTTTGGCAGCAGAGAACACCCAATGAATGATCAATAATGGAGTACAATGAATTTACGTCGAGGGTAATCATGTGGTAATCTTCTTCCCATACAATATCTTCGATTTTCCCCAGAAAGTCTTTCGTGTCTCTTATATGTGAGGAAGTTTCTCTACATAGTCACGAAGAAAATGGTCTATATATTTGGAAATGTTTTCTGTGACGCAGCCAATGGAGGATACAATGGGTCTACCAGGGGTACTTTAAGATCCTTATGCACCTTTGGTAATATGTAAAAGATGGGAGTTCTGAGATAATCGCACTTTAGATAACAATATTCTTCCCATTGTAGGATCCCTTTCTCTTTGTACTCCGTGAGTGTGTTCCACACACCAACTATACTGGCATTGTATTCATGTACATCAGTGGTGACATAGAATCTAGTATCTGTAAGTTGTTTAGTGGCCTCAGCAATGTAGGCCGCCCTGTCCCAGAGTACAATGTTTCCGCCTTTGTCAGCGGGGCGGATGATGATGTTCTGATCCTCATTCAGGGATTTAATAAATTGCCATTGTTTTTTGGTAAAGTTAGTGGGATCAGTTTTTTATTGCATAGCCTTTTCCGGAATTTAATGAGGTCTTTAATTGTAGTCTCGTAAAAGGCATCTATATTATCATGTGGCATGAGTGGTAAAAAGATAGATTTTGGTCTGAACTTCGTGTTGGCAGGACAATCTGTTCTAGGGTTGGATTGTTCTTCAAACTCATCTAGACCTGATTCTTGGTATAGGTCCTGCATGGCCATCAATGCTTCCCTGTCTTTTATACTAAGGAACATGTTCTGCTCATTATTTGGTCTCACATCAGTGGTTGCTGGTGTACCCTTTAAGCTGTGCCATTTTTTGAGTTTAACCTTTCTCACAAATTTAAACATGTCGACCCTTGTCTCAGGATAGTTAAAAGAATTGGTAGGGCAAAATGAGAGTCCTAGACACAATGTACGTTTCTCGAACATAGATAGAGGTCTGTATGATAAGTTTATAATTGTTCTGTTTACCATATCATCTTCCATTATTTCTGATTCTTCTGGCCCATTTGTCTTGTTCCCATAAGCCGATTTCCTCGTCCTCTGCCTCTTTTGTTCCCTCTGTCGTTGGAATTTCCTTCTTCTCCAGTTCCTTCCTGGTTTCTTCCTTGTCCTCTGCCCCGTCCTCGTCCTCTCCCTCGAGTTTTCGTTGGTTGAATGGTCTGCGGTATTTCTCTCCGTGTCCTTAGGACACGGAATTTGTCCAAAAAAGGGTACACCAGCAACCACTGATATGAGACCAAATAATGAGCAGAACATGTTCCTTAGTATAAAAGACAGGGAAGCATTGATGGCCATGCAGGACCTATACCAAGAATCAGGTCTAGATGAGTTTGAAGAACAATCCAACCCTAGAACAGATTGTCCTGCCAACACGAAGTTCAGACCAAAATCTATCTTTTTACCACTCATGCCACATGATAATATAGATGCCTTTCACGAGACTACAATTAAAGACCTCATTAAATTCCGGAAAAGGCTATGCAATAAAAAAACTGATCCCACTAACTTTACCAAAAAACAATGGCAATTTATTAAATCCCTGAATGAGGATGAGAACATCATCATCCGCCCCGCCGACAAAGGCGGAAACATTGTACTCTGGGACAGGGCGGCCTACATTGCTGAGGCCACTAAACAACTTACAGATACTAGATTCTATGTCACCACTGATGTACATGAATACAATGCCAGTATAGTTGGTGTGTGGAACACACTCACGGAGTACAAAGAGAAAGGGATCCTACAATGGGAAGAATACTGTTATCTAAAGTGCGATTATCCCAGAACTCCCATCTTTTACCTATTACCAAAGGTGCATAAGGATCCTAAAGTACCCCCTGGTAGACCCATTGTATCCTCCATTGGCTGCGTCACAGAAAACATTTCCAAATATATAGACCATTTTCTTCGTGACTATGTAGAGAAACTTCCCTCACATATAAGAGACACGAAAGACTTTCTGGGGAAAATCGAAGATATTGTATGGGAAGAAGATTACCACATGATTACCCTCGACGTAAATTCATTGTACTCCATTATTGATCATTCATTGGGTGTTCTCTGCTGCCAACATTTTCTTCACACCCGGGAAATATGTTACCTAGAACACACTGAAATGTTATTAGTACTAATGAAATTTTGTCTTCTGAACAATATGTTTTTATTCAATGGCACTATGTTCAAACAAATCCTTGGCACCGCGATGGCTACTTGCTTTGCCCCCAGTTTTGCTAATCTCTTCCTGGGGGTATGGGAGGAGGAAGTCCTTAAAAAACTAGAGCAAGACCCCACAGATAACAAGGTCATAAGATGGTACAGGTACATCGACGATCTTTTTGTAGTGTGGAAGGGCAGTGAGGAAAGCGCTAAAGACATGATTAAAGAACTCAATAATAACACCTTTAACCTCAATCTCACCTACACCATCAGCAACAAACAGATCAAATTCCTTGATGTAATGGTGGAGGTCATAGAAAATAAGATAAACACTAAACTCCACAGAAAATCGACAGCAGGGAACAGTCTTCTGCACGCTCTCATTAGTCACCCTGAAACACTGAAATGGAGCATTCCGTTTGGTGAACTGCTGAGAGCGAGGAGAAACTGCAGCACTCAAGAAAGTTTCTTGACTGAGCAAGAGAATATGATGAGGAGATTCCGTGAGAGGGGATATCCCAATTGGGTTCTAAATAGAGCCAAAGACAAAATTGACAAAATCAAAAGAGATGAAACATTGAGAGATAAACCCAACATGGAGGAAAACACCACCACTAGAGTGATCCTTACGTACAATAAAGAGTCCAAGGCAATTTCTAATATACTAACACAGAACTGGAATATCCTCACCAGTGACCCAGTCATAGGCCATACCATACAGGATAGACCACTGATAACATACAGGAAGGGGAAGAATCTGAAAGATTTCCTAGTAAAAGGGGACATTACCAACAAAAGCCTGAACACACAGATCAACCTTCAAGGCTTTTTTCCGTGTGGCCATTGCAAGGCCTGTAGAAATAGCTCCATGAGGAAGACGTATCATACACCCACAGGAGAAAAAACTATACAACAGTTTCTCACATGTGGCACGATATTTACTATCTACATCTTAGAATGCCCATGCAAGAAAAGGTACGTAGGCAGTACCACCTTAGCCACTAAGAAACGGGTGTTGGAGCATATGAGGGCCATCACAAATAAAGACCCCCATTATCCTGTGGCCAGACATTTTGCTGAGTACCATCTTTCTAACAGCTCCCAGCTGACGTTCTTTGCTATAGAACAGATTGAATACACACAGAGAGGGGGTAACATAGTCCTTCACCTGCGCAAGAAAGAGTCCTGGCATATAATTAACCTCCAAACTAAAAGTCCTGATGGGCTTAACCAAGATGAGGAATTGAATATTCACTTACATGAATAATATTTGTAAATAGACTGTATATATCTTCCTGCCGTATGAGATGTCTGTTTCTTGACTAAATGTACACCTTGGCAATTCTGTTTTTGCTTTTTTGACATAAGTTTTAATCCAAAGTTTGAGACTACTCATGGATTTTAATATTTTCTTCTTTTTCACAGGAGGAAAGGAAGGGGCAGAATCTGAGAACCATCTTCACTGCAACCCACCCCTACCCTTTTCTTCTATCACAATGGTGGAGGTCCCAACTAGACAGATAAGAGACTTATTTTCTTTTAACTAAGATTTTCTCTTTAGTCTTTTGGCAACGTTTTTAAGCTACAATTATTTCACATACACATATTTCACATGTTCCGTGGTGGACAACTAGGTGTAATATTGATGTACTGGCAAAGGCCTAATACATGGTGGAATGTAGGGAGTATCCCTGTGATTACAGATCTATGCTCCATGGCACTTTGCAGTATAAGCTAGATCTCTGTTTTTGATCCTGTTCAGACCGGAAATGGCAAGGCTAGCTCCTTGCGTAACAGTACGGCCCTTTCGCAGCAGACCGATTGACACTTGTAGAATTTAAAAATATATGTCCCTAACAAAAAGGCACTTTGCCGAATGAAATCAATGTAACTCTAGGACCTGTACCAGGTGCTTCTACCACGCTGATGCTAATAAAGGGGCATGGCACTTTACTGTAAAGTACGCACACTTTGGTTAATTTTAATCTCATAATGACCGCCGTAGGTGCGTAGGTCGGTCATGTGACGTAATCATACGACGACTTATCACAGCTAGCCACACATATCACCACTGGACTGTATATGGTTTATTTCATTGGTGAAACCCATTACCACATTAACTCATGCAGAGAGTAGTGTGACAACAGCAGGTCAAAGTTAAACAATATATGCACTATGTAGCATAACATAGACGTTACAGCATGGCTGCCGTACTTATTGAGGTCAGACATGTGACATGAGCAAACTGTTTTTTACCGCACTTGCCTTAAAAGGTTACTAATTGTTTTGCTATGTTTTATTTTATTTCATTGGTGGGACCCATGTACATAATTTTGAAACGGAGTATGACGTAATATGCCTTTCTAAACTGTAGTGTTTATTTGTGTAGAAATAACAATAATAATACCACACTACAAAATGGATGCCATTTAGGCTGGAATATGTACCCATATGTTGGTCCTTCTTTGATCTCTACACTGCCTATGTATTGCCTGTCTTTTCCCATGAATCACTGTGTGACCAAGCTTGCTTTGCAAGCGAAATGCGTAACCTGGAATAAAATCAACCACTGGTGTTTGCAGACCTCTGAGTGATCGCTTTATTTGTGCTTTGAAATAAATTTCCTACGTTTGGCATGCTCCGCTAACTATCAGCGATCCTCTGCAAAGGGCGGGGGAAGGCAGAAGGAGCAACAACTGAAAAATATTGAAAGAGCCTTCCGGGGCCCGGCTCGAAGTGTCCACATGGTAAAGGATAGCAAGTTTTGGATACGCTTAGAAGAGAAATTGATGCTCGGCGCTAGAACATCGTAAAGAAATACTGAAAACCTGGAGTAGGCACTGACACGGATCATCGGAATCTGGGTAGGAGAGCGGAAGATTTGAGGCAGAGGAGAGGACAGGTGAAACGGAAGACCCTGGAAGTGCTGAAGCCGTGCAGGTAAGGACTCCGATTGGGGCCGCCCGGGGTTACGGGGAGAGGGAGAGAGACGGGTCGAAGGACGCGTGTCCTTCTCACCTTCTGCCCTGCCTGTGGCGGGACACAGAGCCTGCATATCGGGTACGGTGGGCAGAAAGAAAATTGACTGAAAACGCACCCCGTACGCCGCCGCTCACTCACCCCTTACCCGACCGCTACTCCTACATAGTATTTTGAACTATGACTACAAACGATGTAAAATAAATAGATACGGACCCGCGTTCAATCCACCCCGTTTGGTAACTACCGACAGTATTTGACACTACGTGGGTCATAGTGTGTTGCTTTTTCAGTGCCTCGTTCTCCGAGCTATTTCCTTGTTCGATTTCTCTAAGTAATCCATGTATTAACAGAGCACTCTGCCCCACATCGGTACCAGAAAAGTGGACCAAAGTAGATTTTCAAAGGATCCCCCTTGTAGAAACCCACTGAGCGAGTGTACTGTGCAACATATTGTCCGAAACTTCGCATCCTTAGTACTTGCAACGGACATTATAAGTAGATCGTGCTAGAAAGCATAGCACGCTAACGATTATACTGACACTTCAAGCAGCAGGAACCTCACAGTTGTGTAGGCGAGGTGCTTGCACCAGGACACCCCCAGCTTTACACGCAGTCCACAATTTTTTGCACAATAGTGTACAGGCAAGAAAGGACATCACGAATATGGAGGAAGAATCAGAGAGGAGGGCAGCCGCCCTCAGTCTCTTTGCCAGAGCGCCGAATAAGGGACAAGGACGGAAACCAGACCCAAAGACACCACTCTACAGGATAAACTCAGAAGATTAGAGAAGATTAAAAAATCAGAAACATCGAAGTGGTGGGAAGCCATCTTACTACAGGATTATATAGAAAAGGACATGGTACCTAGAGGACTACGTATATACATTACGCCCTCGTACGAATCCCCCAACCCCAGGATGCTAGAAGAATGGTCAGAAAATACGGCAAAGAGCTCGAAACAAATGCTAGCAATCCTGGTCAAGTACGCATGGGAAGATAGGGCGTCACTCTTAGAAGAATTAAAAACATTAGAAGACGAACTGAAGAGCCACAAGGAACAAGATATAATTAAGAAATTTGTAGATGACCTCAAACTGAGACTGAAAACCTACGAAGAGGATATCAAAGCACGTAAGCAACGCAAACTCCATCGCGACTGCATAGATTACGAAAGTGGCCGAATACTGACTTACTCACACAAATATGATCACTTATATGAAAAACTATCTTTGGGAGAACCCCTTGAAAGCGAGACAGAGACCGTGAGCGGAACTGATTCCATAGCCAGCAGCGATGCCGAAGTGGAAGAACGTCAAGTACAAACCTCTCAGACAGCAAGAGAACTCGGCCAAAGAATCCAACCCTCAGGATTCAAGGGGACTTAATCTCCCAACTTACAACGTGCCAGGGGGTGCGTTTGCACAGTGGTGCAGGGAGGGGGCGGGGCCTGATATAACAAGTGTGCAAACACGCCCCCTGGTGCGTTGTAAATTGGGGGATTAAGTCCCCTTCAATCCTGAGGGTCCCTGGGGGCCAACTAGCCCACCAGGTACCTCCAGTAAGCGCCACAGAGCTGCGTTGCAGAGAGGTGGTCTGAGGCCACGCCCCTTTTTACACCACTCTGCAAACGCGGCTTCTGGTGCACTGCTGGTGGTGCGATGAGGTCCTCTTGTGTCCTGAAGACCTCAGGACACAAGTGGACTTCATTCCCCAGGGACCCTCAGGATTCAAGGGGACTTAATAGGGACGTTATAGTTAGAAATTAGCATTTAAAAAACCTTAGAAATTCACTGAAAAAACCATAGGTTTTAGAGACGTTACAGATAGAAATTAGCATTTAAAAAACCTTAGAAATTCACTGAAAAAACCATAGGTTTCAGGGACGTTATAGTTAGAAATTAGCATTTAAAAAACCTTAGAAATTCACTGAAAAAACCATAGGCTTCAGGGACGTTATAGTTAGAAATTAGCATTTAAAAAACCTTAGAAATTCACTGAAAAAACCACAGGTTTCAGGGACATTATAGTTAGTTGGACATTTTACTCGTACAAAACCATAGAAATTCAGCCGTTATAGTTAGTAGAGCTAACTATAACTCGCGCCCCCGCAATGCACTGCTGATGACGTCACATATTACATCACTCATGACATGGTCAGTGACATCACTGATGACATCTCAAATGACATCACTGATGACATCATCCATGTGATAATCTGATGCACCTCCTCACACCCTAATATAACCTTTTATACACCCACTCTAGAATACAGACTACCAATATTGAAACCATAGACAGACCAATAGCAGTTAGTACATACCAGCTCAGTGATTCCTACGTCTACACACACACATCCACTCACCTATGGTTTTTTCAGTGAATATATATATATACATATATATATATATTCACTGAAAAAACCATAGGTTTCAGGCACGTTATAGTTAGAAATTAGCATTTAAAAAACCTTTGAAATTCACTGAAAAAACCATAGGTTTCAGGGACGTTATAGTTAGAAATTAGCATTTAAAAAACCTTAGAAATTCACTGAAAAAACCATAGGCTTCAGGGACGTTATAGTTAGAAATTAGCATTTAAAAAACCTTAGAAATTCACTGAAAAAACCACAGGTTTCAGGGACATTATAGTTAGTTGGACATTTTACTCGTACAAAACCATAGAAATTCGGCCGTTATAGTTAGTAGAGCTAACTATAACTCGCGCCCCGCAATGCACTGCTGATGACGTCACATATTACATCACTCATGACATGGTCAGTGACATCACTGATGACATCTCAAATGACATCACTGATGACATCATCCATGTGATAATCTGATGCACCTCCTCACACACTAATATAACCTTTTATACACCCACTCTAGAATACAGACTACCAATATTGAAACCATAGACAGACCAATAGCAGTTAGTACATACCAGCTCAGTGATTCCTACGTCTACACACACACATCCACTCACCTATGGTTTTTTCAGTGAATATATATATATACATATATATATATATATATATATATATATTCACTGAAAAAACCATAGGTTTCAGGCACGTTATAGTTAGAAATTAGCATTTAAAAAACCTTTGAAATTCACAGAAAAAACCATAGGTTTCAGACACGTTATAGTTAGAAATTAGCATTTAAAAAACCTTTGAAATTCACTGAAAAAACCATAGGTTTTAGGGACAGTTATAGTTAGTTAGACATTTCACTCATACAAAACCCGTGAAATTCCCCCGTTATAGTTAGTTCAGCTAACTATAACTCGCGCCCCCGCAATGCACTGCTCATGACGTCACATATTACATCACTCATGACATGGTCAGTGACATCACTGATGACATCACTGATGACATCTCAAATGACATCACTGTTGACATCATGCAGTGACTGTGTGTTTCTGTAAAGTTTAAATATTTTTAATATATATAGGAAAAGACGTATTGAAGAATGAGTGGGTGTATAAGTGTCTGTATGGATGATTTAGTAGGTGCGTGACTGACTCTATAAGTGAGTGATTTAACGTATCTTACTGAATGCATGGGTTAGTGACTAAACTGGGTGAATGTCTGTATCCGTCTGTCTGTTGCTGTGTAAGTGGCTGCATGTGTTTGTGAATAGCTACATGAGTGTGTATATGAGTTATTGAATGGTTGTCTGAGTATCTGTATGGGTGCCTGAGTGTTTGTGTGGGAGGGGTGTGTGCGACTCTGTGCATAGATGTGTGAGTGGGTGATTCACTGGGTGGATGGTTTCAAGAGTGCATCTGTGATAGACTGTATGGGTGGGTAAGTGTGTGTAAGAGTGTGTTAGTGAGTGAATGTATGTCCCAGTGGTACATGTGTGAGTAACTACATATGTGAAAGGCAGTATATATGTGTGTTGGAGTATATAAATAGCTATTAGCGAGAGTGAGTGATTGTGATAGTGGCTGTATGGATGAGTGTGTGCTTGTATCAGTGATTGTATAAGAGCGTAACAATGTGCTAGTATTTGTATGATTAAGTGAGCTGGTGTGTGTATAACTGTATAGGTGAGTAAATGGCAGTGTGTTTAATTATTTGCATGACTGACTAGGTGTGTGAGTACCTCTATGGATGAGTGGCGGTGTTTGAGTGTCTATATAGGAGTAAGAGTGCATATGATAGTCCTGTACTGAGTGACCATAAGTATGAGTGACTGTACGGGTGAGTGAGTGGATGTTTGTGTGTAGACCTAAGAATCAGTGAGTGGGTATGTAGTTATTGGTGTTGGAGTGTCTATGGTTTTGCGAATGGCAGTCTGTAATTTAGAGTGGGTGTATCAAAGGTTATATTAGGGTGTGAGGAGGTGCATCAGATTATCACGTGGATGATGTCATCAGTGATGTCATTTGAGATGTCATCAGTGATGTCATCAGTGATGTCACTGACCATGTCATGAGTGATGTAATATGTGACGTCATCAGCAGTGCATTGCGGGGGCGCGAGTTATAGTTAGCTGAACTAATTATAACGGGGGAATTTCACGGGTTTTGTACGAGTGAAATGTCCAACTAACTATAACTGTCCCTGAAACCTATGGTTTTTTCAGTGAATTTCAAAGGTTTTTTAAATGCTAATTTCTAACTATAACGTGTCTGAAACCTATGGTTTTTTCTGTGAATTTCAAAGGTTTTTTAAATGCTAATTTCTAACTATAACGTGCCTGAAACCTATGGTTTTTTCAGTGAATTTCAAAGGTTTTTTAAATGCTAATTTCTAACTATAACGCCCCTAAAACCTATGGTTTTTTCAGTGAATTTCAAAGGTTTTGTAAATGACAATTTTTAAATGTATTAATTGTTATATTTATTTTTTTGATACTGATTTACTACATTTTTTTAAACTATTTATTTTTAGATATTTTATTTATTAAATTACATTGTAATTACATTACAAAATATACTTTCTCTGAATGAATTACTTTAGTTTAAATAGTTTGCAAATAGGCAATAGAGTTTTAAGTACAGTAGTTACAGTTGTTGCAATGGGCAACACAATTTCAAACACAATGCAACATTGAGCTGAATGTGAATTTCTAGTTAAATGCAATTAGTTACTTTATGGATTACTTTTTCTAACCACAGGACTGGATCCTAGATTCAGTCCTGGGACATCTCCTGTAAACAGTTGAGTAAAAGCGTTTTGGTTACAGTAGTGATTTTTAAGGAATATTATTGTATTTTAAAAGTTGACACAGAAACTTTTTCACATAGAATCACCAATGTTATCCTATGGGAGGAAATTCACTAAGCAGGTAAGTAGTGTTATCGTTACTTTTTCTTACTCAGTGGTGGATCCTGGATCCAGCACTGGTGCAGCTCCTGTAAACAGTTGAAAGAATGCGTTTAAGTCATACAGGCGATTTTTAAGGAATATTTGTAATTTGTGAAAATCGACACTTTGAAACTTTTCTGCTGAAAACCAGACAATGGATTCCTATGGAAGGAAATATAAGTTACTGGTAAGTACGGTTAAAATTACTTTTCAGGGTCAGTGCTGGGCTAAAAGATGCAGCACTGGGTTCTCTCCTGATAACAGGTGAGTAAATCGGAATTCGTAGTTCGGTTGATTTTAGAGGAATATTATAAAGTTCCAAAACTCCACACTTAGAAGAATTTCCAAGTGAAACCAGTCAATGTTAGCCTATGGAAGGAAATTCAAGTTGCTGGTAAGTACGGTTAAAATTACTTTTCAGGACCAGTACTGGGCTGAAAGATGCAGCACTGAGGTCTCTCCTGATAACAGGTGAGTAAATCGGAATCCGTATTTCGGCTGATTTTAGAGGAATATTATAAAGTTCCAAAACTGCACACTTAGAAGAATTTCCAAGTGAAACCAGTCAATGTTAGCCTATGGAAGGAAATTCAATTTACTGGTAAGTACGGTTAGAATTACTTTTCAGGATCAGTACTGGGCTCAAAGATGCAGCACTGAGGTCTCTCCTGATAACAGGTGAGTAAATCGGAATTCGTAGTTCTGCTGATTTTAGAGGAATATTTGTATGTTTCAAAAATCGACAGCAACTTTTTCAGCAAAAAGCAGGCAATGATATCCTATGGAAGGAAATTCAAGTTACTGGTAAGTACGGTTAAAATTACTTTTCAGGATCAGTACTGGGCTCAAAGATGCAGCACTGAGGTCTCTCCTGATAACAGGTGAGTAAATCGGAATTCGTAGTTCGGCTGATTTTAGAGGAATATTATAAAGTTCCAAAACTCCACACTTAGAAGAATTTCCAAGTGAAACCAGTCAATGTTAGCCTATGGAAGGAAATTCAAGTTACTGGTAAGTACGGTTAGAATTACTTTTCAGGACCAGTACTGGGCTGAAAGATGCAGCACTGAGGTATCTCCTGATAACAGGTGAGTAAATCGGAATCCGTATTTCGGCTGATTTTAGAGGAATATTATAAAGTTCCAAAACTGCACACTTAGAAGAATTTCCAAGTGAAACCAGTCAATGTTAGCCTATGGAAGGAAATTCAAGTTACTGGTAAGTACGGTTAGAATTACTTTTCAGGACCAGTACTGGGCTGAAAGATGCAGCACTGAGGTCTCTCCTGATAACAGGTGAGTAAATCGGAATTCGTAGTTCGGCTGATTTTAGAGGAATATTTGTATGTTTCAAAAATCGACACTTAGAAACTTTTTCAGCAAAAAGCAGGCAATGATATCCTATGGAAGGAAATTCAAGTTACTGGTAAGTACGGTTAAAATTACTTTTCAGGATCAGTGCTGGGCTAAAAGATGCAGCACTGGGTTCTCTCCTGATAACAGGTGAGTAAATCGGAATTCGTAGTTCGGCTGATTTTAGAGGAATATTTGCACAATGGTGAAGGGAGGGGCGGGGCCTGAGGTGACATCTGTGCAAACGCGCCCCGTGGCGCGTTTTAAGTTGGGGGACTAAGTCCCCTTGAATCATGAGGGTCCCTGGGGGCCAACTAGCCCACCAGGAACCTCCAGTATGCGCTAGGGGGCTGCGTTGCAGAGACGTGTACAGAGGCCACACCCCTTTTACACCTCTCTGCAACGCAGCTCTGTGGCGCTTTCTGGACGTACCTGTTAGGCTAGTTGACCCCCAGGGACCCTCAGGATTGAAGGGGATTTAATTCCCCATCTTAAAACACGCCACGGGGCCTGTTTGCACACATGTCACCTGAAGCCCCGCCCCTCCCTTCACCACTGTGCAAACGCGCCCCGTGGCGCGTTTTAAGTTGGGGGATTAAGTCCCCTTGAATCCTGAGGGTCCCTGGAGTCCAACTAGCCCACCATTTACTTCCAAAAGCGCCACAGAGCTGCGTTGCAGAGAGGTGTAAAAAGGGCGTGGCCTCTGTACACCTCTCTGCAACGCAGCCCCTGGCGCATACTGGAGGTTCCTGGTGGGCTAGTTTGCCCTCAGGGACCCCCAGTATTCAAGGGGAATTACTTCCCTTCTCAAAACGCGCCAGGGGCGCGTTTGCAGACTGCTGCAGGGAGGGCGCGGGCCTCCGGCACGATGCCGGTCTTTTTTTTTATTTTTTTTTATTGGGAGGGGGTCTGCGTGGCCCCCCTTCCCTTGGCCACTTTTGGCCCCGGGGACCCCATCCCCCGGGGCCTGAGCATTTTTTTTTTTTTTAAATAAAAAAAAAAAAACGGGAAGGGGGCTGCGTGGCCCCCCTTCCCTGGGCCTGTATTGGCCCCGGGGACCCCATCCCCCGGGGCATGCCCTCAATTTTTATATTTTTTTAATTTGGAGGGGGGGCTGCACGGCCCCCCTCCTCAGGCCATTTAAGGCCCCGGGGACCCCATCCCCCGGGGCCAGCCTTACCTTTTTTTTTTATAATTTGGGGAGGGGGGCTGCGTGGCCCCCCTCCCTGGCCACTTATGGCCCCGGGGAACCCCATCCCCGGGGCCTGGCCTCTGGTTGGGGACTGTGGGGGTCCCCAATCCCCCCACAGTCCCGCCGGCTCCCCGTGTCCTATGGGAGCCGGCATTGCTTTTCCACATGGGGAGCAGCTAACATGCTGCTCCCCATGTGGAAAGCAATTGGTTTGCATTTTGAAAGAGAGAGCAGGTTTCCTGCTCTCTTTCAAAATGCAAACTAAGTTTGCTATGACAGGACGGGAGCCGCGAGGCTCCCGTCCTGTCATAGCAAACTACAGTGTCCCGGGGGTAGGCACCCCAGGACACTGCAGGAGCTGGCCCTGGGGGTGGCGGTCCCCAGGGCCATCAAGGGCTCCAGGAGGGGGCCGCGCGGCCCCCTCCCATCCAGTGCACAGCCCCGGGGAGGTGGTGGTCCCCGGGGCTTTGGGGTCCGTAACGGACCCCCATATTCAAATCTTTAGTGCCCCGGGGAGGTGGCGGTCCCCGGGGCAGCTGGAGGGCAAAGAGCCCTCCCGCACCATTATTTTTTTTAAGCCCCGGGGGGTGACGGTCCCCGGGGCTTGGGGGGGGCCTTAGAGGCCCCCCACATATTAAAAAGAAACCCTGTATGCCCCCGGGACTTGGCCCACCCGGGTCCAATTAACAACGAAGCGCAGGAGACCGCGCTTCGTTTTTTTTTTTTCCCGGCGGGATCCGCGCACCCTGAGCGCATCCCGCCGATTTTTTTTTTAAAAAAATGCTTTTTTCTGCCCAGGGGGTCCTCCCCTGAGCAGACCTAGGGGGTCAGGGTGTTTCTACCCTGCCCCCTTTGTGCGTTTTGCGCACTTGTTTCTTCTGGGTTTTTTTTGTAATCGGCAGGATCCGCGCACCCTGAGCGCATCCTGCCGATTTAAAAAAAAAATGCTTTTTTCTGCCCAGGGGGTCTTTGTGGGACCCCCTGAGCAGACCTAGGGGTCAGGGTGTTTCTACCCTGCCCCCTTTGTGCGCTTTGCGCACTTGAACACTTCCTGATTTGGAGTGTTGACAGCCACTTGAAAGCCAATTAGCATGCAGCTCGTGGTCGGGAGGGTGCGCGAATCCGACGCGGCCATAGATATATATGTGATTTTCCTTTTGATTTTCTCTGGAACTACTGAACGGATTTACACCATTTAACAAAAGGGTTCTTTCTGAACCAAGAACTACCTCTTTGCCAAATTTGGTGTAATTCCGTTCAGCAGTTCGGGCTGTAGCCGTGTCTAAAGTTTCCTATGGGAAAATGAATGGGGAAAACACGTTTTGGGACCCCCTTTTTCTCGGCCCCGTTTGAGGAATCACCCCGAGACTTTCAGGGTAGGAGCGGACCGTAGCGGGCCATAAAGTTTGAAAATTTCGCGAAGATTCGTCAACCGGCAAGAGAGTTATTTCAAATAGAATGTCGCGGATTTCCTATGGAAAATAGGTCCTAACTATAACTATCTACTGGCGACCGCCAGTAGATAATACATATATATATATATATATATATATATATATATATATATATATATATATGTTTATATATATATATATATGTTTATATATCAGCAGTAGGTAGTTATAGTTAGGACCTAGTTTCCATAGGAAAAGCATTTTTTGACTTGCCTATAACTTTGGCGTTGTGTGAGCAATCTGCATGAAATTTCCCCCAAAAAAGTGTCAAAGTAAGTTCTGTGAGTCATGGAAAATTTGGGGGTGATCCGTGCCGTGGGGACCGAGAAATAGAGGCGTGAAAAAAGGGTGCGTTTGTAATGTTCATTCCCATAGGAACACGTTGTCGAACCTACAGCCCAAACCGCTGGACAGAATTACACCAAATTTGGCAGATAGGTAGATGTTGTTACGCAGATTGTGCTTTTTGTTATTTGGTGCAAATCCTTTCTGTAGTTTTTGAGAAATTTAAGCTGAAAATTATAGTGATATGTTTGGCCGCAGATATTTTGCTGTGATTTTGCGATTAATCATGACTGCGCACGCTAACAGGAATGCTGTGATTGGCTGGACGCAACCTTAACAGAAAGTTGCAGCCGCCATTTTATCTATCGGGAATAGTACCCAGGGCTACAATTTTCTGTGAAAGCAATCATATGGGGTCAGGGTCGAGGTACTCTGACCCCATGTTTCAGACATGTAAGTGTTATGTCATCAGTAATGTCATTTAAGATATCATCAGTGATGTCATGAGTGATGTCACTGACTATGTCATGAGTGATGTAATATGTGAGGTCATAAGCAGTGCATTGCGGGGGCGCTAACTATAACTGCTGAATTTCACTGGTTTTATACGAGTGAAACTTGAGCCTAACTATAACATCTCTGTAACCTTTGGTTTTTTCAGTGAATTTATAAGGTTTTTTAAATGCTAATTCCTAACTATAATGCCCCTGGAACCTTTGTTTTTGTCAGTTAATTTGTAAGGTTTTTTAAATGCTAATTTCTAACTATAAGGACCCTGGAACCTTTGTGTTTTTCAGTGGAAAAAAAAAAAATATATATATATATGTATATATATATATGTGTATATATATATATATATATATATATATATGCTGCAACAAGGTACATTCATTTCCTAGTACCTGACGGAAAGCACTCACGGGAACAGTTTCAAAGTATAAAATACTTTATTGGACCCCCCGCTTACTGACAGACGCGTTTCGCCTTGCGGCTTTTTCGATGTCAGTTGCCCTGTGCTAGACCGGCAGTATTTCAATTCACAGCATGTCACATGATCAATGACTGACATAAACAATGGACTTACATTGTACTGCTATGCCAAAAAATGGTGGCCATCTTATAGTGTGGTTTACATCCCACAATTGTCATACTGCCGAGTTTAAAAATGTGCAATAAGTGAAATGAAAGAAGATTTAAAATCATATACAATGGAATCAATTTCGACAGTCTTTACCCTACAGTATATGAATGTCCGTTACAATTTCATTAACATACACATGTATATGCCACTGAAAAGGGCAGAACTGCCATACAATGATTTCAAAAGATGTAATTCTTTCCGAATTAATTCCATTTGTATCAAAATTGAGCCCTAAATGGGCATTAATGCAGCAATGTGAGCGGTTTAATTCATAACAACTACATCCTTATTCAGCCCAAATGGGCAATTATTGTCATTCATCTTAATCAGCGATGAATACATATATAATATATACAACATATACATTATATACAAATTTCTAAGGTATACCCCACCTATCAGTTTTCAGTTTCCTTCATTAATTCATATTCCCTGTTAGTCCAAATGGACCCACAACTCTTCATCGTTGTTCAGCCCAATAGGGGCCTTCGTTTGTAGGTCAATAATATATTTGGACTCTAACACCCGCAGCTTTTTTGTCCTGTCACCTCCTCTTTCCCCTCTATCTGCCTGATCAATGCAATAAAATTGGAGGAGATCTCGATTACTCTGATGATATTGCTCAAAGTGGCGCGCAACTGCATAGGTAGCATCTTTATTTGTTATTGCGCACATATGCTCGAGGATGCGCTTTTTGGCCGGGTGTATAGTGCTTCCTATGTAGCGTTTAAAACAGGGACATTCTAAACAATATACTGTAAAATCTGAATTACAGTTGAGGAACTTTTTGATGGTACTGATGGGCCTAGGATCCGCTGGCCTCCCCCTGTAGGTGGTGGTTTTCTTACTGTTTTTGCAGGCCTTACAACGTAAACATGGATAAAATCCCAAAATATTAATCCTGTTTCTTATTTTCATCGCGGGATCAAAGTGACTGTGTATTAAGTGCTCACTAATTGATTGGCAGCGTTTGTAAGTAATTAAAGGTCGAGACGGAAGATGATGTTTTAAAATATTGTCCGTCTGTAAGATATGCCAGTTTTTCTGGACGATATGTACAACCGCACTAGATTTATTGTTGTACATTGTAATCATTCTTACACTACTTTCTTGTGCAGGAGTTGTTTTAGTTTTTGCTACCAATAGAGTCTTCCTATCTATTTCCCCCACTTTTGCTTCTGCTTGTTGTAGGGTAGCATTATTATATCCCCGCCTTTTGAATCTTCCTATAGCTTCGTTTTTAGCTATCTTAAAATCTCTTTGGTTAGAACAATTGTGTTTAATATGCAATAGTTCACCAAATGGAATATTTCTTATATGGCTTTTGGGATGATAGCTCGCTGCATGCAACACAGCATTTCCAGCTGTTGGCTTTCTGTGGAGTCGAGTTTGTAGTGTATTACTTTCAATAAAAACTTCCAGGTCTAGATAATTGACTGCGCTGTCACTAATGTGACCTGTGAATTCAAGATTTAACCCATTATTGTTTAGAGAGGCAATATACTCCTCAGCCGAGGAGCGACTTCCCCTCCAAACAACAAAAAGGTCGTCTATATATCTTGCCCATAAAATAATGCTGTCCAGCCAAGGTTCCTTTGTCTCCCCCCAGGCCACGTGCTTCTCCCACCAGCCCACGAAAAAAAAAAATATATATATATAATATATATATATATATATATCTTCGCATTCACCAGCGCTTTCTCTTTTACTCAGCAAGGTATCCACGGCACCGTGAAGCGATAAGGTCTGGGCAATTATTTCTTTTTAATATTTATTTCAATCCACCATTAGTGCAGAAATATAGACGGTCTACGCGTTTCGGCGCTATGCCTTCAACTGGACCATAGAGTCCGGCTGTCTAGATCACCATTTTAAAGTGACAGGTGCTCATTACAATCCCTTGTTTGTTTTTACCCTTGTGCTTATTTCTAGTCTGCTGACCCACTACTCATATTTCCGCCATTTTCACTTTTACATATATATATATACATATATACATATGTAAATATATACATATATACATATGTATATATAGTAAAAGTATGTTCTAACTGATATTTTCACCTAACTATAACATCCCTTTAAACTTTGGGTTTTCAGTGAATATTCACTGAAAAACCAAAGTTTAAAGGGATGTTATAGTTAGGTGAAAATATCAGTTAGAACATACTGTTAAACAAACAAAACCACAGAAATTCACCACTGATAGTGCCCTAAGGTAACTAAAACTCGTGCCCCCACCATGCACAGTGTTGTTATCAATGATGTCACTTCAGATGTCATTGGAGATGTTATCAATATAGTTATTAAACATGTCAAGATTTATGTAATATGTGAGGGTAGAAGCAGTGCATGGCGAGGGGATGAGTTTTAGTTACTTTAGGACCTCTGTTTGATGGATCACCCCAAAATCTTCCAGGAAGTAGCTGAGGTGGATGAACCTTTTTCTTGAGAAAGTTTTGGGAAGATTCGTCAAACTGCACTAAAGTTATAAGCAAACCAAAAATGCTTTTACTTTGGAAACACGATCCTAACAGCCGCCAGTGTGTAATACTCCCCCCTCTCTCTAGATATATTTATTACATATAAATATTACCTACTGGCGATTGCCGGTATGTAGTTATTGTCAGGACCTAGTTTCCATAAGAAAAGCATTTTTTGTTTTGCTAATAACTTTGGTGCTATGTGACGAATCTTCGCGCGATTTTCAAAACTAGTTTGCCACTCACTTCAGCTGCTGTCTGGAAAGTGTTGGGGTGATTCTTTAAGTGGGGGCCGCGAAAAAGGGGGTGTCCCAAAATGCATTTTTCCATTCAATTTCCCATGGGGATTTTAGACATGGCTGGAGCCCGAACCGCTGAACAGAATTACACCAAATTTGGCTGAAAGCTAGATCTTGGTCCAGAAAGAGTGCTTTTTGTAACTTGGTGTAAACCTGTTCAGTAGTTTTAGAGTTATTAAAAAAAGGGGATGCATATATATCTAGAGATGTGGATCCACATGCCAACAGCAATGTCATGATTGGCTGGCTACAACCCAAGATAAAAGTTGCAGCCTCCATTTCGTGGATCGGGACAATGTTCCTGGGAGGTAAATAAAGTATAAATAGAATATGAGGGGTCAGGATAGAGGTATCTTGACCATATGGGACTGATGGAGGGGTCTGTGAGGGACCCCTCAAAGGGAAAATAATTTTTGGAACTGTTATTTTTTGTACATTTGAGGATCCACGGGCCCACTGCGATGCTCAGCATGGCCCCTGTGTGAATCCGTGACGGATCCGCGGATCCAGACCCAAATTAAAAACACATACATCCACTCACAGACCCACTTATACACCCACACATCCACTCACACACCCAGTCATATATAGGCCTGGGCAAAGTTCGCAGAACTCCACGAAGTGACAAAAAAACACTGCGGAGTTCCGCAAGTGGCAGAGTGCAGTGTAAACTGCCGTTCGCACTGATCTTCCTGCCGCTCGAGTAGAAATTCTACCCGAGCGGTGACTCATGCTTGCCAACTTACCATTGCCGAGCGTGAGGAAGGAAAAAACTCAGCTGCACTATGCTGAGTGGAGTTTTCTGCACTCTGTGAGCTCTGCGGAGTGCAGAAAACTCCACAAACTCCGTGAACGGAGCGGAGTTTGCCATCCAGGTCTAGACATATATCCATACACCCACTCACACACCTATCCAATCACTGAAATATCCACTCAGAGACCCAGAGAACCATTCACACACCCACTCACAGATGCACACAGACACTCACACACCCATACAGCCACTCACACAGAGACCCACGAAACCACTCACACACCCACTTTTGGAAATGGCCCTTTCTAGGTTTCTTTTTCTTAACTTCTTGCTTTTCTCCTGCCCAGTTTTCCACTGATCTGGATACTAGCCTTAGGGCTTTGAGCGCGCTTAACTCTGCCATTCAGTGCCAAAATGCTGTGTGCGTCATATACATGATTGGCTGATTCCAGTTAGCTGTATGTCCGTTGTCAAGGGGCAAGACATATACCCAGGGCATATCTCGAATGCTCCCCTGTGAGCCACAGTTTTGCCGTGGTGGGGCCTGTGTGCACAGGTTACTGTTACTCGGGTTAGCATTTAAAAAGCTAAACGTGCCAATGTTCTTCATATTTCTGGCTATATTGGAGTTATCCCTGGGGACAGGTGCGGTGTTGGGAAGATGTAGGGCATGTGCGTGTGTGCGTTGCATGCAAGGCTCGTAAATGGCACCAGGTGGTGTGTTCGGTACAACGCGGCCTGCTTCTCACATTGGATTAACATGGGGAATGTAGGGAAAGGCTATTGAGCAGTATTTTCTGTGGGCAGAGTAGTAGCAGTATCATGTTTGATATCTATGAGTTCGTAATTGCGATTCCTATCCGGTAGTGCGAATGGATCCAACATTACGTGTATGGAAATGTTACTTTTGGGAAAGTGGGCATTTCGATGCACATGGCTCTGTGTGCCTGTCGGCCTGTCTCCAATTCACATCTGGGTGCTAGGGGGACAGCTACATCTGTGCATTCCTGATTGAAGGCCATATACTAGGGGTTCAAGAGAAACTGTGGACTTCTGACTCTAAGGGACCTTTCTGGGATGTTTACATGGAGGTGGAATTGGCATCTGCATTCCAAGGGGCAGAGTCTTGGCCCCGATAAAGATAGTGATCTAAGCTCCCGTCGTAGGATGGCAGACAGGAAAGAATTTAGAGAGAGCCTGTGCATTTCAAAGGTGACCTCTTGAACTGATTGCATATTCAAAGGCCATTGTGGGCATAACTACTAGGGCTCTGGCCAGTTAGAGACGATTTTGGATTTGGAACCATACAACACTGGTTTGACGCTGGGATATCGACACGAGGAATCCATAGGCCAGGAGGGACTGCAACTGGATTATCCATAGACTTGTGGTGGCCTGGGTCTTGTCGTGCTCCAGGAAGGGGACTATCACTTAGTGGATTTTGCCTGGACATTGCTGGCCTGCCGCTACGTGCCAACTGTCGTGGCCCAGGTCCCAAAGTACTCTCCAAGGGCCGGTTAGCTGGCCTCCTGTCCACGAGATCCCAGGGACACAAGGGATCTCACCATTTCCATGAGATCATAAGGCCCTCACTGGGTGCGGTGGAAACAGGCAGAAGTGATCATTGGTTGGGACAAGGACCGTCTGACGTACACCATCATGATGCTGTGCAGAGGAGTGTGGTCATAAAGATCGACAGCCACCTGAGGTGCCAAGATGAGAGGCGTTCGAGGAGTGCAGGGGAAGCTTGAAGAGTTGGAGGGACCCATGCTAGCAACCAAGGGGACCTGTGCTAGCTTGTGCTCTAGACCGTGTAGTTTGGGGGAGCCTAAGTTGGGAGCTGAGACTGTTTTCAACCTCCAGATCTGGAGGATGACAGTGCCTGACATCACGATCTCTGTCTGAGGTTGTTGGCTCCCTCTCCCTGGACCACGCCACAAGGTACTTTGTTGCGGAGAACTTCGGGACAAAGCCTGAGGGGTTTTGTGTGCCTTGTGGGCACCTGCCTGTCATTGGCTATGGCAGTTCACAACTCCGCCTGAGGGGAAACGTTTATTTATTTATTTTTTAACTCTTTTTTATTAGTACGTATATAATAGATTGTACACACAGGGAGCAAGTATATTGTGGCAACATTACATTTTTCCATTTCTGCATACTATTCAGGTTAAAACTTCTGTCAATTATAACTGGCAATAATCCGATTACATCGCAGTGTCTATCTTATAAACCTCGGTAAGTCTGCCAGGCCCCTCAGATTTTCTCCCCCTTTTTGGGGCACCCTCTGCTCCTATATATCGTGAGTTCTGCTTGCCAGCACCAGTCCAAATCATTTTCCCACTGCTCCAGTGTTGGGATGGCGGCCGTCCCCCAACTCCTTGCTACGTTCCGTTTTGCCACTACTGCTGCTAATGCTAGCCACTGTTGCACATGCCTTGGCCAGTCTTCATTTCCTGAAGTTATCAGAAGGAACCATTTAGGTGCGAGGAGAACCTCCATTCCCATCACAGCAGCCATTGGCGTGGCAATTCTCTGCCAATACGTCTGCAGGATCGGGCATTCCCATATCAAGTGATAGAAGGTCCCCTCCAGCCCACAACCCCTGTGACACAGTGTACTTTCGCACCTTCCCATTCGATGTAACACTGACCTGGGGTAGTATACCCTATGGAACACCTTCAACTGTATCAATCGGAATCTTGCCCGTATTGCTACTTCTCTCGGGCCTTGGAGCACCTCCACCCACTCCTCTTCATCCAGGGGGCCTACATCTTGTTCCCAGGTCATTTTCAATGTGCCCATGGGGCCTGGGGCATTATTTGTTATTTTTTTGGTAAAGTAGGGAAATGGCTTTATCCTGCAAGTGTTCTGTCAAGATCCTATCTTCTAGTGGTGAGGTGGCTTCCAGTGTCTCTCCTTCTCTCAAATGTTGCCTCAGGGCGTGTCCTAATTGGGTGTTTCTGAGCCACTCCCCTTTCCCCAACTCGTATTCCAGTTGTAGGTCAGTGAACGTAATATATGCCCGCCCTCTCCATATGTCTCCTAGCGTCTCTAGTCCCAGTAGTTCCCATTTGGCGAAGCCCCAAGTTTGCTTATTCCTTTCAGACGGTCGCCCGCCCAGAGGGGTATCATCTCTGTGAGTTTGTCCTCCCATCCCAAGTATTTTGTCGCTGCCGTCCATGCTTTGACCACTGTTTTCGTGTGATTTGGGAGGTCCCTGCCTACTTGTTTCGTGTATAGAATTGCCCTTGGACCTTTCACTCCCATGGCCAATCTATCAACCGAATATACTGGGTCCGATCTATCGTCAAACATCCAACCATTTACTGTTACTAGCTGGGCTGCCCAATAGTAATTACGGATGTCGGGTACCGCTAGGCCACCATCATATATCCCTCTTTGAAGTTTCCCCAGAGCTATTTGCGGGGCCGTTCCCCACCCCCACAGCAGTGTGCGGAGCTCAGAGTTCACACATTGAAAGAACGAGGGGGGTACCTCATATGGCGTGTTTTGTAGAATATATAATAGTCGGGGAGAGCCATCATTTTAAACATAGCTGCCCGGCCCACCATAGTTAGGGGCAGAGTCTGCCAGTGCTTGGCATCTACTATGAGCCTGTCAAGCTGTTGGCCTACATTCTTTCGAGTGAACGCTTTGGCGTCCCTTGTTATGTGGATCCCTAGATATTTGAAGCCATTTTTTTCGATAGGCACAACACATCTGGATGTAAGGGTGGGTGTTTCTCCTGATAGGGGATATAGCAGCGACTTATCCCAGTTGATCTACAGAGTGTCTCGGCTTCCTCACATACAGGAGGACATCGTAGTGTGAAATTCGGACTTCCCACACCCACCTTTCCGTATCCCCCAAATCAAGGGGTCTTGCCATACCCATGCTGCGAGTGGCTCGAGGGCCAGCTCAAACAGGACCAGGGACAGCGGGCATCCCTGTCTAGTTCCCCTCTGGAGGGCAAACACCGGGGACACCGTGTCGTTTACCCGCACTCCGGTCAGTGGCTGTTCATATGGGAGTCTAATCCATTTTATGAATTTGGGACCCATGCCTTTCCGATCAAGGACCGCGAAGAGGTAGCTCCACTCCATGCTGTTGAATGCCTTTCTGACGTATAGGGACAGGAGAGCTGATTGATCTGCAGAGCATTTTTCCGTCAAATGGAGTATTCCAAACAATCTACGGAGATTTAATCTGGTGCCACTGCGGGGCATAAACCCCGATTGGTCCAGGTGTATGAGGGTGGCAATCACTCTGGCCAAGCGCATAGACAGGAGCTTAGCCAACACTTTAACCTCGCAGTTAGTAGTGAGATCGGTCTGTATGACCCACATTCCATTGGTGGTTTGCCTGCCTCTGGTATTACCGTTATGACCGCCGTCCTCTGAGCCGATGGAAGTATGCCCTCCTGTTGTGCCTGTTCGAACATGTTCACCAAGTGTTCTGCAGTTACGTCCAGCATAGCTTTATACATTTAAACAGGGAGGCCGTTCAGCCCTGCTGCTTTCCTGGATTGCAGGACTCAGGGCGCTGATTTTATTTTGTCGACTGTTGGGTCACCCTCTAACATATCTCTGTCTTCCTCAGTGAGTCTTGGCAGAGAGATGTTGCACAAGAAATCTACACAGTCCTCTTCTGTATGTGTCGAGCGGGATGTGTAAATTCCTACAGAGTATTTTGCAAATTCCTCTGCTATCTCTGCCCCAGTTTCATATTTGCCCCCCTCCTCATCTACCAGACCAGGGACCCACCCTTCGCTCATCCGTCTCTTGTCTAACCAGGCCAACAGCTTGTTTGCCTTATCTCCTGCATCGTAAAGTCTATGTTGCGTGGCCAGTGCCTGCACCCTGGCGCTGTCCTCCAGTAGATCCCGGATTTCTTTTTGGCACACCTTTAGGCGCTGCCTATCTGAGTTTGCTTGTGGGTCAGTTCCTGAAGCCCTGGCCTCCAATTGTACTATATCTTTTCTAAGGGCAAGACATTTGAGGTTTTTTTCTTTCTTGATGGCCCCAATTTTGGCTTGGGCTCTGCCGCTGAGGACTGCGTTAAATGCTTCCCACAAGGTCACTCCGGGGCCCCCACGGACCCCTGTCCCCACCACATCTTCAACAGAGCTGCTGACACCATCGCCCCCCTGCTCCGCCACACCATCAACTGCTCCCTGGCAACCGCCTCGTTCCCTGACGACTGGCAACACGCCGAGGTCAACCCTCTCCTGAAGAAACCCTCGGCGGACCCCACCGACCTCAAAAACTACAGACCCATCTCCCTGCTCCCGTTCCCAGCGAAAGTCATCGAGAAAGCCATCAACAGCCAACTCGCCACATTCATCGAAGAGCACAACATCCTTGACCCCGCCCAATCTGGATTCAGAAAGAACCACAGTACGGAAACCGCCATCCTCGCCGCAACAGACGACATCCGCACCCTACTGGACAAAGGAGAAACAGTAGCCCTCATCCTCCTCGACCTCTCAGCGGCGTTCGACACAGTCTCCCACCGCACCCTAATACACAGACTCCACGACGCAGGAATCCAAGACAAGGCCCTCGACTGGATCCACTCCTTCCTCTCCGGCACAACACAGAGGTTCAGACTCCCCCCTTTGCTCTCGGACCCTACACCAACCACCTGTGGAGTCCCCCAAGGATCCTCCCTCAGCCCTACGCTCTTCAACGTTTACATGGCTCCGCTCGCCCCCATCGTCAGAACCTACGGACTCAACATTGTGTCATACGCAGATGGCACCCAACTCATCCGCTCCCTATCCAATGAACCCAACACCGCCAGACACAACTTCCGAGAAGGCATGGAAGCCGTCGCCAAATGGATGAAAAACAGCTACCTACAACTAAACACCAACAAAACAGAAGTACTCATCATGGGACCAAACCCCGACGCCTGGAATGACACCTGGTGGCCCCCCGCCCTCGGAAGCCCGCCCACCCCCACGGACCACGCACGCAACCTGGGAATCATCCTGGACTCCGAGCTCAAAATGGACCGCCAGATCAACTCTGTCTCGTCCTCCTGCTTCCACACCCTTCGCCTCCTACGTAAGACCTTCAAATAGATCCCCCTCGAACACAGAAAGACCGTCACTCACGCCCTGGTCACCAGCAGACTCGACTACGGCAACGCACTCTACGTGGGAATAAACACAAACCTCACCCGCAAGCTACAGAACATCCAGAACGCCGCCGCAAGACTGGTCCTCAACCTGTCAAGACACTGCCACATCTCCCAGCACCTGCGCACACTCCACTGGCTCCCCATCGAAGCTAGAGTCACCTTCAAGATGCTCACCCACCCACACAAGGCCCTCCACGACACCGGACCAACATACCTGAACAGCAGACTCAAAATCCACACACCCCAAAGGACCCTACGATCAGCCCAGCTCTTCTACGCTGTGGTCCCCCGCACCAGAAAGACCAGATCTGGAGGCCGCTCCTTCTCCTTTCTCGCGGCCAGAGCCTGGAACGCCCTTCCGCTCCACCTCAGACAGACAACATCGCTCCCCATCTTCGCAAGAAACCTCAAAACCTGGCTCTTCAACAGACCCCCTCCTTGATGGACTGGAACCTGCACCCCCCCCAGTGCCTTGAGACCCTTACGGGTGAGTAGTCGCGCTCTACAAACGCCTGATTGATTGATTGATTTGATTGATTGACCCTAGAGTCGACTGACCCCACATTGCCCTCGAAGTATTGCTCCACCCCCTATCTCATGTTCTCTCTGAAATCTTCGTCCCTGAAGAGCCATGGGTCTATTCGCTGCGGCAGTGTGTAGTCTCTTACTGGGCCAGATAGTTTTGCTTCCACTAGGGAGTGGTCAGATCCTCCACGAAGCCACATGTGTGGCGCCTGTAAATTCCACCAACCCGGGGCCCTGCGTAATAACATAGTCAAGCCTTGAGAGGCTTCCTTGTCGTGGCAGACAAATGGATGTATTGCTTCACTTCGGGGTGCTGGTGTCTCCAAATATCGCCTAGGCCCATTGCCTCGAGAAATCCCCTTAACTGGCCTGCCTGCCTTGTGATAGTTGTCCCGGAGGGACCTCTACCCGCCACGTCTAAGTCAGATGATAATATGTCCTTCATGTCGCTTCCCAAGACTAGTCTGCCCTATGGCAGTTGCAACAACAAAGGACCCAACTCCTCAAGTGTGGCCCTCTGTAAACCCGGGGGGAGTACACTGAACACAGATTAATTATTTTCCCCTCCTATGTTCCGCTCACCACTGCGTATCTCCGGAGCGGGTCAGTCCATACCGTACTCTGGATAAAGGGAAATGCCTTCCTAGTTAGAACTCCTACCTCCCCTGGAAAAGAAACATTTCTTGAGACTTGGAAGCATGCCAACTTCCTGGGTCACAACCTTTTGTCTATGGGGGATCCCGATCCTGCACTCACGCAGGTGCCGTCGGGCACCTGGGAGGTCTAATCGAGATGAACGTAACTAAGTAACTGTTTCTTTCCATGTTAGGTGGTTCTGACTGTCTAGTCAATGGGGTACCAGCAGGGGCAACGTGTATCGTTGGCTGGTGTAGTTGAATAACTGAGGGGCTGGGTTGCGAGGCAAGACTTGTGATTGTTTGACCTTTCTGCGAATGGGAACGTTCGGCAATTGCATATAACTGTAAAGTGTATATACAATATGTATCTCATTTTGATTTTAAATTAACTTGGGAACTTTGACAATAGATATTACTGTAAAGTATATATACAATGTGTATCATGTTTTGTTTTCAGTGTGTGTGTATAATACATAGACAATTGTTTTATACATACGGTGTGGAGTCTTTTTGTGGCATATGCAGTGTGTTGTGAGGCTGGTGTTATGCCAATATTTTACACTTGGGCCCTGTGGATAAGCCTGACTGCTCGGTGCCAAACTACTTAAGGGTGAGCACAGGTTATCGGACACATGTGTAGTACTCATCCTACCTAAAGCAGTGGATTTTGATTGGCTTCGATGCATCCCATCCAGTTAGACACCGCTGGGTCTAACACCCACTCAGACACTGATACAGCCACTCACACACCCAGTCAGACACCCAGAGAACCACTCATACATCACTCTCAGACCCCCACAGGCACTTACACACCCACTCAGGCACTCACATACAAATTCATACAGCTAGTGACATACCCATTCACAGACCTACACAGCCACTTACACACCCACTCACACACCTAGTACATACTTACACACTCACCCAACCACTTACATACCCACTCACACACCCATACAGCCAGTCACCACCCATTTAGAGACCCAGAAAACCACTTGAGCACCTATTCACATGCCCATACACCCACTCACACACCCACTTACAGACCCATTGAACTACTCACACACAGTCACTCAACCACTCACACACCAATGTACATACCCACACAACCACTCACACACCCACTCATTCAACCACACAACCACTCACACACCCATACAGCCACTCACATACCCACTCACAAACCCCCAAAACCACTCACACACCCACTCACTGACACACAAGCACTCACACACTCACATATTCACTTGCACACCCACACAACCACTCACACACCAATACAGCCACTCACACACCCACACAGCCCCTCACAGAGCCACTCATATAGCCACTCACACACCCATTTACACACCCACACAACCAGTCACACACATTTACACCTACTTTCAGACCCACACAGCCACTGATGCACATGCCCCCCACCCCCACAAAATGTGCTGGCCCAAGGGGATAGAGAGCAAATCAGCCCAGGAAGAGGGGTTGCATGCCCCCCTTTGCATTAAATATGGTGCCGGGCCCTGGGGATGGGCCAAAATCGGCCTGGGGGCACGTGCCCCCCTTACCCTGAAATATGTTGCCAGGCCCCAGGGATGGTGTCCCTGGGGCCAAAAGTGGCCCGGGGAGGGGGGACTTGTGTACCCCTCCTGCTGCAAAAATGCACCAGGCCCCTGGGGATGGGATCCCTGAGGCCAAAAGCAGCCCAGGGAGGGGCCCCGTGGGGTAGCTGCCTTTGGGGGGTTGGCTACAGGACCTGCCCGCAGGCCTAGTCTTGTGGCCAACCCCCCACTGTGCATGGCCAAAGCCCATGTGCAGCATGGGGTTGGATGTATGCTGGGACTTAGGCACTGCCAGGCCCTGCAGTCAACCTCCTGCCACACACGGACGAAGGCAGCAGTTGGATTAACATAAAAAACAAAGGTTACAGGGGACGTTGTAGTTAGGAAATAACATTAAAAACCATAGAAATAAACTGAAAAAAACAGAGGTTACAGGGACGATATAGTTAGGAAATAGAATTAAAAAACAATTAGAAATTCACTAGAAAACCAAAGGTTATGGTTAGGTTCAGATTTTACACTCATAAAACCATAGACATTCAGCAGTTATAGTTATAGTTATGTCAAGAAACTTTAACTTGTGCCCTATGGTAACTATAATGGCAACCAGAAACTGAAAATGAGCAGCTGCCCAGTTTTGTTGTTATAAATCTTGTACATGATGTAGGAGGTTTTAAAGATGATGCACTTCCTTATAGGCAGCCAGTGAAGTTGCTTAAGGTGGGTAGCCACTGATTCATCTTTTTATGCCATGGATAGATCTAGCATTTTTTATCTTTTCCAATTTATTGATTGCTTTAAGAGATAACCCCAGAGAAGCAGAGTTGGCATAGACAAGGCGTAATTGAGCAAAAGCATTGGTTTTGAATTTATGGCAAAAACAAAGGAAGGGAAAAATCTATCATAGGAGACATAACTAGGACTGGGTGACCCTGGAAACCTGAAGCTTTAGGTTGATGTCCATGTCTAACTGGAAGCCAAGGTTGCATACTGAGGTGACAGGTTGGGGACATTACCCTGGCTGGTAAGGCAATAAGGTATTGTCCCAATTGTTAACAGGGAGAATTTCAGATTTATTGGGATTGATTTATGCAATTGCTTCGAATAAGACATCCTTTAGATTTTGTCATATGTCTAATTCTACAATATTTACTGTAAATTTCTTTCAAGAATATTTTTCCTAAATCACTTACCAACAAGGTGTAATGGCCTTTCTTGTGAACAGGAAATGTTTGATGTCATTTTGGATGAAAATCAGCTAGAGGATGCCTGCGAACATTTAGCAGAATACCTTGAGGCCTACTGGCGTGCAACACATACTACGAGCAGCACACCAATGACTCCTCTTCTCGGAAGAAATTTGGGCTCTACTGCACTTTCACCATACCCCACTGCAATCTCTGGATTACAGGTATGATTAATTGTGCCTTGCCCGTTTTTGTTGTGTTTATGCACGTAGGTTTTAGACCACCAGAGTATGCTGAGTACTTGTGAATAGCCGATTACGGTGTGGTTGGCAGAGCTCACCCATTTCCAACCACCTCTCAAAGGAGTTATTGCTAAATCTGAGGGCCTGACCTAAAGCCTTGAGCTTAGTTAATAACAGCCTTGCACATGGCTGCATAGTGCTCATACATGACATTCTGTGAGCATTTTGGATGGCATTTTGGCTGTCTCTGGCATAATAGTGGCTCACCCATGCCCTGCTGTGAACCTATCCAGGGCCTAATGGTGGTCAAAATTGCCATATTGAATACATTCCTGGCAATATTCAGATTATTCTCAGCAGAATAATGGCCCACCCTGGCATATTGTTGGTGATATTTGAGTTATCCTTGACAAAATAGCCAATACTTGCCATTGTTGGCAACGTTCTAGCTATCTCAGGCATAACAATGGCCCATCCTTTTCATATTTCAGGCACTGTTGGTAACAGTATGGGTATACCTGGCATATAGTGACCCATCTGTGGCATAAATAATAGTGGACATTCTTGTTGACATTCTAGTTGTTCGTGGCATAATAGTGGCTTATCCTTGACTTTTTTGTGATGACATTCTGGCTATCCCTAGCAGACCAGCAGCACATGCTAGCTGTATTGTGTTTCAGGCTGTTCTTTGTTGCTACTCACCTCTCTGTTGACTCCCCTACCCCACAAGTGCATTACTTACTCATCCAGCACTCTGAATGGCCACTTCATAAAATGTTTGTGATATTTTCCTGCTCAGACAAGCTTGGGTATTTTTGTTGTTCTCCAAATCCATGACCTGGGCTTATACCTACAGTGATCTTCTCAGACTACTGATAGAATATATAACACTCATTGTGATCCAAGGATTGACACTCCGTAGGGTTTAATCCAACCCAAACAAATTTTGGCATGCATGGTCTAATCTACAAAGTTATTTTACACTGTGATCTTTCCAACGGGTTTACAAGAGCACAGGACTTTTATTAGGCCCTCACGAGAGTCCCTCGAACGGTCCAGATATCTACATTTTTTTCAACCTTAATATCTCAAAAACTACTGATATGATTTATACCAAATCACAAAAAGCACAATCTGAGGGCGAAGATCTAGCTTCCTGCCAAATTTGGTGTCATTCCGTTCAGCAGTTTTTGCTGTAGCCCTTCTTAATGAAGTCTATGAAAAATGAATGGGGATTTAGCATTTTGAAACCCGCCTTTTTCTCACCCCGCACTTGAGAAATCACCCTGAAACATTTCATGCACAAATTAGGCAAAAAAGAGCACTTTTTAAAACTGTTTAGTGGAGATTCATCAAATGGTGCCAAAGTTATTAGCAACACAAAAAAACACATTTCCTACGGAAACGCTGAACTAACTATAACTACCCAGTGGCAACCACTACTAGGTAATATATATTTATATATAAAAACAGTGGTCATACTTAGGTCAGACCTTCCGAAGGTTTTGCTAATAACTTTGCATCATTTAACAAATCTGCATGAAATTTTCCGAAAAAGAAAAGTTCATCCACATCAGCTCCTTCCTAGAAAGGTTCGGGGTGTTCCATAAAGTGGAGGCCAACAGGGATGTGGAATTTTATAATCTATCTAATTTTCCAGGGAATTATATGCTTCAGAAGGTTACTTGTCTTGTAAAAAATATACTTGTGCCTTTTGGTGCCACACGGTGAGCTGATATATTATGGCAGTGTTCTCATTATATCAGACCTCTGATAGTAGAATCTCTGATAATGTTAGTGTTCATACTATATCAGGGTTTGGATTCTAGCAATGTCCTGATTTGGCAGCCTTTCTGCAAACCTACATACCCAGTGTGGAGGAGGGAGGGAAGTGATGGTTTCAGGTATGAAATTCAAGTTGCAAATTGTTTTTTCATATTTTATTTGGAAAACAATCACCAATCTTGCTTTCAGACTTCTGTTTGGTTTTATATGTATTCAGTGAACAGCATACGTATATTGTATATTGTTCAATTTGGCTAACATGTGTACACAATTTTATACTGGAATTGCTGCGAGTAATGGAAGCTGAGCACTCAGCTCACTACATTTCCTTACAGTTCTCGCCCTAAGATTGCCTTAATTAATATATAAAAACTAAACATCAAACGTTGTTGTCCAAACAATATGCCCTTGCTGTCCATCAATGGGAATTTCACACCCCTCGGCCAAGAAAAAGGTGATGTCCTAAAATGTAGATTGCCTACATTAAT
This sequence comes from Calotriton arnoldi, assembly GCA_963921515.1. Taxonomy (NCBI): domain Eukaryota; kingdom Metazoa; phylum Chordata; class Amphibia; order Caudata; family Salamandridae; genus Calotriton; species Calotriton arnoldi. The sequence continues at coordinate 288,926 of CAWUFW010000621.1, read as the reverse complement.
TGCCATAGGAAGTTTTGCTCTCTTATACAGAAAAAAACAGCTTAACCAAATGACACCAAAAATTGGCAGAAAGTTAGAAATTTACTCAGAAAGAGTGCTTTTCATTACTTGGTATAAATCAGCGCAATATTTTCAAGAAATGCGAGTTTAAGGAGCTGCTTGGGGTGGTCATGAAGGGGTTAAAAGGTAGGTATATCTGACAAAAAATCAATAAATAGAGCCCTTTGATTGGCTACCAAGGGACTGGTACTTGTCCTGCAGTGCTGAGAGATCTGATTGGCGGCCTCCATTATCGGACTCTGGGACTCTATCCCTGTATCCTGAATCCTGTATCCTGAATGTGATTTAAAAAGTGTTATATGGTGTTATAGTGACACCCTGTACACCTGACACTTGTGCTGGGTTGGTCCCACAGGGATCCTTCAGGGACCAAAAGCTAAAAAAAAAATATTTGGTGGCTCCTCTCAAGCTTTTTAATCTTGATACCCCGGTACAGTGCCATGGGAGAAGCTTAAACGGCACTGCAATACTATGGAGGTTGAAGCTTGAGCACTAGTACTACAGGGGTACCATGGTACCCTCAAAATTTTTTTAGAAAAGAAATGAAATGTGAGTCAAGTATCCGTGGAGGGATGGGCGTCCATTGAAAGTTGGACGTAGGGCCTGGCCAGTGCACAGTGAGCAGTTGACCACTTGCAAGGAGTTGGCAGCCTGAAGGGGATTTTCCGTCTGCCGGGGGAAATGGACGGAGGCCAAGCCCTGCAGTTGACTGCATGCTGTGCTCAGCAGGGTTTAAGCCTCTGGACAGGCCCTGTGGCCAACCATCTGATGCGCATGGCCGAAGCACAGTGGGGGGTGATTGGCTGCCCAAAGCAGGGTTGAAAATAGGGCCCAAAGGCCATGCACAGTGGGGAGTTGGCCACCCACAGGGTGCTGCAACTATAACATCTCAATGCTTATTTTTTTCAGCGAATTTGTAGTATTTTGTATTAATATAAACTAATACCTGTTACCATACTTACCTATGACATCACTTTAATCTTTGATTTTTTGTGAATATATATAATATATATAATATGTATTCACTGAAAAAACCAAAGGTTACAGGGGCGTTATAGTTAGGAAATAGAATTTAAAAAAATATTTGAATTTCACTGAAAAAAACAAAGGTTACAGGGACGTTATAGTTAGGCTGACATTTCACTCGTACAAAACCAGAGAAATTCAGAAGTTATAGTTAGCTGAGCTACCTATAACTCATGCCGCCCCAGTGTACTGCTTATGACCTCACATATTACATCACTCATGACAAGGTCAGTGACATCACTGATGACATCACTGATGACATCATCCACAAAATCTCTGGCGCACCTTTGCTCCAGAGGATCCTTGGGGCCAAACTACCCCTCCTGTTAACTCCAGTAAGTCCCACACAGTTTGTTTGCTGAGAAATGTCCGGTAGCCACGCCCCCTTTCTCCACCACTCTGCAAACGCACCTCCTGGTGCACTATTAGTTGGAGGATGAAGTCCCCATGGCTCTTGAGCGTCTTTGAGGGCCAACTACCCCTCCTGCCACCTCCAGTAACACCCACACAGCTGGATTACTGAGAGGTTGTCAGAGGCCACGCCTTCTTTCTCCACCACTCTGCAAACGAGCCTTCTGATGCAGTACTGGTTGGGGAAAGTAGTCCATTTTAGTCCTGAGGCCCTAAGGAGTAAGTGGAATTCATTCCCCAACCAGAAGCATGCCAGGAGGCGCGTTTGTAGAGTGGTTAAGAAAGGGGGCATGGCCTTCAAGTCCTCTCAGCAATCCCGCTCTCTGTGACCTACTGGAGGTAACAAGAGGGCTTGCTGGCCCCCAAAGACCCTCAGCATTCAAGGGGATTTAATTCCCCAACCACCATTGCACCAGGAGGTGCATTTTCAGAGTGGTGGTGAAGGGGGCATGGCCTCCAGCGACTCGAGGGAGATTTTTTTTATTAAACATTTTTTTAGCACCCCTTCCCTCAGCCAATTTTGGCCCCGGGGACCACATTCCCTGGGGTCACTCTTTTTTTTTTCAAATGGGGAGGAAGGCCACACAGCCCCCCTTCCCAGGGCCAGTTTTGGCACCAGGGACCCCATTCCCCAGGCCCTGCCTTTTATTTTAATTTTATTTTTTAATAGGAGGGGTGCAGCGCAGCCCCCCTCCTAAGGCCTCTATTTATCTTCTTTTTTTTTTAAAGGGGAGGGGGTCGCGTGGCCCACCTCCCCAAGCCTTTTTTGGCCCAGACGACCCCATCCCCCAGGGCCAGGCCAATAAGGGTTCCTAGTTTTGTAAAAGAACCCTCACCCACTAGTTGTACTAGTGGCATGAAATGATCTTGAAACAAGAAATGATCTTGTAATAAGAGTAAAAACCGTAAGACATACAAAAGTAGCGTGACGTAATGCGGATTCATATATATGTCACAGGTGCACAATTTGTGTTCTCTTCAGACATAACTGTATGATAGGGATTTTTTAAAAGGGGAGGGGGGTCGCGTGGCCCACCTCCCCAAGCCTATTTTGGCCCCGACTACCCCATCCTCCGGGGCCAAGCCTTAATCATTTTTTTAAAACAAAATGGGAGAGGGGCCAGCGCGTACCCCCTCCCTGGGCTATTATTGCCCTAGGGACCCCATCCCCTGGGGCATGGCCACCATGTTGGGTACTGCGGGGGAAGCCTCTAGGACCCCGTGGTCCCTGCCGGCTCCCCGCCTCCTGCAGGTTCCGGCATTGCTTTTGGACGGAGGGAGCTGCAAACATGAAGCTCCCTCTGTCCAAAAGCAATTCTGCTCCACTTCATGGAAGCGAGAGCATTATCAATGCTCTCACTTCCATGAACCGGAGCAGAGTTTACTATGACTTGGCGGTAGCAGTGCTCCCGCTAAGCCATAGCTAGCTGCAATGTCCCAGGAGTGGGCACCCCGGGAAATTGCTGGAGCTGGCCCAGGGAGGTGGCGGTCCCCAGGGCCATCTACGGCTCCATGAGGGGGGCCACGCGACCCCCTCCAACAAAAATTAAGCCCCGGGGAGGCAGTGGTCCCTGGGGCTGCTGTGGCCGCGCGGCCTCCGTATCTAGTTTAGTATACAGTTGACCTGTGGAGGTGCCGGTCCCCGTGTGGCCCCCGCATTTCAGTTAATCAGCCCCGGGTAGATGGCGGTCCCCGGGGCAGCGGGGGCCCCCGCATGCCAGTGAATCAGCCATCAGTGTTACCATGTTCCAGTGATTAGCCATCAGTGTTACCATGTTCTTTATTGTTTATATTCTCCCCCATAGGACAGAAATTTGCATGATCAGTCTTCGAGAAAATTTCCCTAACATTATTTGTTCATTATGATTCACTGATTTAGATATATCCTCATTAAATGATGTGCCTAAGTATTTATAGAACCCTTGTTGCCAAGACAAGTCAGTATTACCTAGGACTTCCCATGTACAGTTAATATTCAAAGGCTGAGCATCTGTCTAGTTTGTATTGAAAGAAAAGCTAGAAACAGCAGAGTATTGCTCAATTGTATTAGTGCTCAGATGGAGGTTTCTGTTATTTCTGTGAATACTAGAATATCGTCAGTGTATGCTGCAGCTTTTTATGTTAGGTGGTAGAAGGACACCACCAGTATGTTAGTGTTGTCCTTATAGATTCCAAAAGTGTCTCTGTTGCTAAGATGAAGAGTACAGGAGGCATTGAGTAACCCTGTCTTGTTCCTTGTTCGAGTGAGAAGGCCTGTAAGATGGCTCCCCCAGTTTTAACATTGGCCACTGAATCCACATATAAGGTCAGGCCCATCAAACCATAGTCAAATTCATGAAGGGCAGTTCTGATAAATGGTCAGGACACCCTATCAAAAACCTTCTCTGCACATAGGGCTTTGGGTGCAGTTTTGGTGTGGAATAGTTTTGCCTTCTCTAGGACGTGCATTGCAGAGCATTGTATTATATCATAAAAATATATTATTCATAAATCCTGCTTGTGTTGGGTCTGCTGTCTTTGGGAGGATTTGTTCTAATCTGTTCAGTAGGACTTAAACATAGATTTTGCAGTCCAGGTTAATAATGCAAATAAGTCTTCAGTTGTTTGCTTGTGTGAGGTCTTTGTCTTCTTTTGGCATCATAGCAATCATCTCTTCTGAAGTTGAACCTCAAATCTGTCATGAAATGAAATGAGGCATTTATAAAGTGCTGCATGTACCCTGAGGTGTCTAGGCACTACCTTCAGATTGATAGGACTGTTTAGGGTTGCCTAAGACTCAGCCACTAAAAAGCCAAGTTTTTAAACCCTTTCTGAATTTTAACAAATTAGTTTCTTTTTTAAGTATTATTGGCATGGAGTTCCAGAGTCTAGTCGTGGTTTTGGTGAAACTCTTGCCACCCCATCTGACCTTTTGCACCCTGGGAATGACAAGGTTACCATTTTCAGTTGATCTGAGGGGTCTTGCAGGGGAGTATGGCTGCAGACATCGTGACATCTGCTCCGGCCCTAGTCCATGCAGAGATTTAAATGCTATGCACAAGGCTTTGAACTGGATACGCTTAGCAACTGGCAGCCAGTGCAGTTGCATCAGGGCCTTAGAGGCAAATAAAATCTAGTAATCCCCAAGAGTACTCGAGCTGATGCGTTTTGTGACATCTGGAACTTGTGGATGCTTCGCTTTTGTGAACTGGCGAACAAGGCATTACAGTAGTCCAGCCTGGATGAAATAAGTGCGGTGACCACTGTCTTTTTTAAATCAAAAGGAATAAAAGGAAGTATTTTCCTCAAAGTTTTGAGGATGAAGAAGCAGGTGGCGGTGGTATGATTAATTTGGGCTTCAAATGACAATTTGGTGTCAAATAATACACCTACATTTTTTGCTTTATTCGTAGGGGTTGGCAAAGGGCCAAGTTGAGAGGACCGCCAGCTGTCTACCCAGATTGATAAGCTATTGCCGAAGAGAAGTACTTAGGTTTTGGAAGAGTTGAGTTTTTTTCCTGTTTCCTTAATGTAGTGGGACAAGTCAAGCAGCAGAATATTTAGGTGGTTTTGAAAGGTTTTTATAAAATTGGGCTATGAACCCATGCAGGCCCGACATTTTGTCTGATTTGAGGTTCTGTATTACTTTGAAAAACTCCTTTAGGTCAGTTGTTCTGCCAATGATACATCTATCTGATTCTGAGGCAGAAGGAAGGTCAAGGTCATTGAAGCATGGCTCACAGGCATTTGAGTTTATGGGCTGTTGGAGTAAAAGTCTGTATAGAAGACTTTGAATGTCTCAGCTATTGGTGAGCTTTCAAATGGACTATGCCACTTTTCCCTGTAATTGAGGGGGTGGTCAATTTGGTTTGTCTGAATTTTAGATATGATGCCAACATTTTGCCTGACATTTTTGCTTCACATATTTTGAGGGATATTTGTTCAGTTTGCTGTACTACTTAGGATTTGATTATATTTGTATCACTTTCTGTTTATGGTTTGTGATAGAACATTTCCTTTGGAATGTCTAAACTCTAGTTCTAATTATTCAATCTTTCTCTTGCGTGAATTTAGAGCAGTGACTTCTTTAATCTTTTAAGCGCTCTTTCCAATTAGAACTCTTCCAAGATTTGCTTTAAATGTGTCCCAACGAAGCTGGAGAAGGAGGGTTGTAGGACAGAATATCGGCAAAAACATCATGGTGTAAAAATGTATATGCGGATCTAAAAATTATCAAGGAATCTAGTATTTTCAAATTACCTGCATGTCTTCTGTCTTAATTTGAAAATTATTAGGAAAAACTTTTGGTAAATTAAAAGACAAAAAAATCTTGATGTGACTGGAATATTTATGAGCTCCAACATCAAAAGCTAGGTCTACATGTGTCAGCCATATCGGAAATGCCACTGAAAAGTCAAATGGCTCTCTTCAGGACCAGTGATTTATGAAGATCCCCATTATACAGTTATGTCTGAAGAGAACACAAATTGTGCACCTGTGACATATATATGAATCCGCATTATGTCACGCTACTTTTGTATGTCTTACAGTTTTTACTCCTATTACAAGATCATTTCTTGGTAAAGAATATCTTTCTCAATTTTCTGTCTCCCCATAGAGTCTTAGAGTCAGGCGGACCCTATCACGACACCTTCATCAAGGGGTCGTGCCCACATAGGACCTAAAACGTATATTCTAAGTTCTGCATATTCGTATATATAATAGGGATCCTCACAATATTTATCTCCACTATAACTCAAATGTAGGAGCATACCCAGATACATTATGTATGCTAGATGGGAACCGAGTGATGAAGCATGCCACTAGTACAACTAGTGGGTGAGGGTTCTTTTACAAAAATAGGAACCCTTATTGGCCTTCTTGATCAGGGAGACAATGCAAGATAAATACACCTGTGAGTTCTAGCTTCTGTGATATTCAAGCAGGATGTAGATTAGAAGTGGAGTGAACCTGTATACTTCTTACTCCCTCCTACTATTTAAAGAGTACAAATATCATTGTCAAATTATCGACAACCAAACATCAGTTTTTACATACTTATATTATATAGTCCAAAAATATAAACTGCCAAAATATAATTGTCCAAAATATCACCATTATACTCCAAAGTATATGTTTTCATAAGCAACATTATTGTAATTTAAAATAAATGTTTTCCAATTACTATATTTTTTAAGTAACATAAAAACATAATTTATTAACTTTAAAAAAGGTCTAACCTTACCATATTTTTATAAATTAATATGCAAATTGAATAAAATTATCTCTAACAATAAGCATATTATACAATACAAATATTTTTATTACAAAGATATTATTTTATTAAATATAACAAAAATATTAAAAAGTATGTGTACTATTAAATAAAAAGGTATTTTAAACATAAATTATGAAAAATATCTTTTGAAAATGTAAATACATTTTTTATTTTCAAAATACAAAACACATAAAAATAGCAAATATTAAAAAAATTGTAATATAAACAAAAAATTAAAAGCAAATACTTTTAAACTATTCCACTAATATAGTAAAATATTACGGGATTTTCACTACAATCCTAAAATTAATAGGGACAACGTATACATTGTAGGGGCTAGTGGGTCACATTTACTAGCCTAACTCCAGTTTAAGAAACACAGGAAAGTGCATACATTTGGTAGGGTGGCAGACTTACTATTCTAACACCAGGGTAACAAACATTGGGGAAACTACATACAGTGGTGTTGGGGGGGAGATTTACTATTCTAACTCCAATCAAACAAACATTGGAGAAAGTGCATACATTTGGTGTGTTGCGGATGTTGTCTGATATAATATTCAAACTCCAATCTAATATACATTGTGGAAAAGGCATACTTTGAGAAGGTTGTCAGATTTATATTCTAATTCCAATCTAACAAACATTTGGTGGGGGGGCTGATATACTATTTAATCTCCATTCTAACAAACATTTGGGATAATGCATGCTTTGCGAAGGGGGACAGATTTATATTCTAATTCCAGTCTAACGAACATTGGTGGAAGTGCATATAAAAGTAGGGTTCAGGTATACTTGTCTAGCTCATATCTGGCAAACATAGAGGTAAGTGTCAGGGGTCAGATTTAATATTCTAACTCCACTCTGACAAATGATGGGGAAAGTGTGGAAAAGTGTATATTTGGGGAAAGGGGAGGGTAGAGTTGCTATTCTAATTCTAGTGCAACAACAATGGGGAAAGAGCATACGTTTTAGAGATCATATTCCATGCACCTAAATAATATAATTTACATTTTTAAAATTTAAATAAAAACTTTAAAAAACTAACATTTAAAATAAATATCATACCTTTAAAAAAATATTAAAATCTACTTTTAAAATGTATAAATATATAAGGATTGTTTAAAAAAACTATTCAAGATATTAATATTTTTTAAATAAACAGTATCCCTCAAACCAACATGATAAAAATTATAACATAGTAAACAATAGTTTAGACTATGATGTTAACAATAAAAGAGATGTACTTACTTTTAAAATCTTAATGCACAATATTTTTTAGTTACAATATTGTGACCAAGCCTTTTTAAGTCAATATTTATGGTAAATACCCTGTGGACGAGCAGGTGTTAGTGGTATCTGCAAAGTAATTTTCAAATGCATCTCTAATAGCTTTAATATTATCTCCTTCTTCTTCTTATAGAATTTCTTCAATCATTCTTGAGCATTTGTTGCCTGTTCTGTTTATGTCCCATGTTTGTGATAGCTATGAGTACGTGATCGTGCTCTTCCATTGGTCTGTATGGTAATCATCTAGTGTAAAGAGATTGAGATTAAAGCATAATTGATTCTGGAGTGTGTTTGGTGGGGGAAAGAGAAGAAGGTAAATTTGCTTTATCTGGTTGTGGTATTCTCCGATTGTCTTTCAGGCCAAGTCTGTTGTACATCTTGAACTTGTCCTGTGGGCTTTGGATGGATGGAATTTTCATTTTGAGAGTCTATCTAATGATCCTTTAAAAAGTAGGTTACAATCACCCCTAAGTTAATCAAAGGAACCTACGGTATCAAGCTCAGTTTCTTACTGAGTTTCATCTAAAATGGGGGCCATCCACATTGGGTGCATAAATATTAATTCTGTAAAATTCCTTGTCGTTCTTAGACAGTCTGGGAATAATCCATCTGCCCTCCTCTCCAGTTTCGGCAGTTGTTACCAATATATTTTCTTTTTTATTAATGTTACCCTCTCATTCCTCTTCAGATTTACAGATGAGCAGTTTGCTGTTATCTACCGAATTATTTCTTAGTGAAATGGCTTCTTTCTGGCCTGTTTTTGTTTCTTGTAGAAATATTACGTCTACTTTTAGTTTGTAATTTTAGCCTGTTATTTTCCTCCATTGTACTAGGTGGGTAAGATCCTTAGTAGCGAGGGGAATAACTTTGATTGTGTTCTTTGTGATGAGTTTTAATTGTGGTTAGAAATTGCAGTACCTCAGATCTATGGGTGATGTCTCCCTCCAATATAGTGGGTGACCTGATCTGACTATCACGATTGCCATGCCTAGTATTAGTAAAAACCATTCTGGCTTTGTTGGTACTGCCTATTGCTGTATATTTGCATGAAACAATGTTTGAATCTGGCTGGGTAGAGATCTTACTAAGCGTTATGAATTGGGGGCAATGTTGGAGGTTGCTAGACAAACCATGTTATGCTACTCTAAGGTATGGCTTTATACTGATTTCTTCACTATAATAGCCTACAATGATGTATATGATGACTCTGCACTGTATGTCATGTTTCCTTAAACCAAAATGCCAAATAAACTTGTGGAAAAAAAAATTGCAATGCGTGCCCTAAAGTTATGTATGTAGTTTGGAGTAAAATGAGGCACCTGGTTGATATATATATGTGAAGGCCACACTTGTGCAAGAAATGTATGTAGCATGGGTAATATAAGGTTGTATGCAAGGACTCATCTGTTTGGTGACAAATTTCAAAAGTGAAGAAGTTAGCAGACACAGAAAGAAATGAAAGGCAATATAAATCAAAAAATACCCTCACTCCCTCCCACCAACATGAAATCAGTAGATCGTGTGGAACATGAAGGAAATGGAACTCTTCTATCAGGAATCATTCAACGAAAAAGTATGAATTGCTGACGTAGCCCAGTAGAAAATATAACTTAGTGGCAACTTAATTATGCTCTCAATAAGAATATGTTCATGCATAAGCATAATTGATTCCCCCACTCTTGCTATCACAATCTGCAGCTTGTGTGGGGTATTTAATGACAAACATTAAAATTCTGAAACTGTTGGTAAACCTCTAATAAATCTAGTTTAGTTAGTTTAATAAGAACTTATTTCTTTTTCAGATTCCGATACATGGTCTAGAAATTCAGACATGTTGTTGTGCAGGAAGATGTGCTTTGCCTTTGTAGTTGATTTTGAATTTTCCTGGGTCAACAAATTAAAATGACAGATTCAAGCATTTTAGTCATAGGACCTGATTATGATCTTGGCGAATGGGTTTCTCTGTCACAAACGTGATGAATATCCCGTCTGCCATATTACAAGTTCCATAGGATATAATGTACTAGTAATATGGCGAACGAGATATCCGTCATATTGGGGACGGTGTAACCCTGTCCCCCAAGATCGTAATCAAGCCCTTAGTCTAAGAGTAAGAAACTCTTTCCACATGAAGGCATTGTCTTTGGAGTAGACATGTGATATGCTGATTCTAGATCCATACCATATGGCTTGTTTGTTGTGTCATACATAATCAAGGATAGTTTGAATGGGTTTCTACAAATAATGGTTGTTGGACCTTTTGCTTGTTGGTACTCTGTAGGCTCTTTCTAGCTCAGTCTTTTTTTAAGTTGATCCCAAGAGCTTTTGGGAACCATGCTTCCAGAAACACCATGCACAATCAAGCTCCCTCTTGAACGCCCATTGGCAGACCAAAAATTCTCGGATTCCCTCTGAGTTTACGACCTACCAGCTCATGTAAATCCAGTTGAAGAGCAGAAATAAAGACTTAGGACCTTATTATGAGTAAAGCAATCTACAGGACCGCCATATTCACAGTGGCGGTCGGACGACCGCCACCACTGCTGGTCCACCCGCAGTATTCAGAGTGTGGTGGTTGGACTGCCACAGGACCTCCGCGTCCTCCAGGGAAGGGGGCAGCAATGTGTTGGCGGTGCCGCTTCGGCACCACTGTGCATATTACGAGTTGCCTGTCCACAGCGCCTTTCATGGTGGCGAGTCTGCCATGAAAAGGGTGGTGGCGAGGCAACTAAGGGAGCCCTAACAGGGCCCCCTGCTGCTCCTGGGCATGGGGTTGCATGCGGAGGGGACATGTTGTGCCCCTCTGGAATTGCACCCCAGTTCCTGCACGGTCTGGCATGCATGTCACACCATGCAGGAACGTGCTGCAGCCGCTGTCATGGCAGCGTCTGCAGTTAAGGCTCTCCTATGAGCCTTGTACAGCCACCACCATGAGACCACATCAGCACCACCCACCCTCCATGGATTACAGTTGTACAGCCGACAGGAGGACCGCCAAACTCATAATAAGGCCCTTAGAAAGGAAGGTTTCAACGTTTGCAAGGTTACTTTCTATTTTTACCTTCCAAGATCCTTCTTGTAATCTGTTTGAAGTCATTGCAGGTCCCTGCTATGTTGGCCTGCATCATATATTTATTAATCTTGGTCCTCTGGGTGATTTTGTGTACCTCCAATAGTTTTTTAATGATTGTATTAATAGTACTAATAATGTCTGTTTTGTTATTTATTGGCGACTCCAGGTTGGGTCGATCTGCTTCATTGTGTTTTAGACTGGATTTTTACTTTCTCTGCCTTTTTGTCATGATTGGACACTTTGTTGTGTTTGGAATGAAAGGACTGTGGTAGCTCTGCAGAGTGTTAAACATTACAGCAGTTTAGGTGCTGAAGTGGGCAGCCAATTCATTTGCGGAATTAGACAGGCTGGAAAGCTATTTTGGCTCAGTGTAGTAGTAGCTGCTGTTGTAGCATTATGTTAATTGTTGAACTGGGTTAGCTTGTTAGTACCTGCTAGAAGTGTGTTTATACATATTGTACTATATGGAGACCACAAGCTGGAGAAGCTATCTTGGTGAAAGTTTTCTGCCCCCGTTTGCTATGGGGTGTCTTGGTCCCCATAATCTGGCTCCTTGACATCCAGGCTTTCTGCAAGCCTGTAAAATCAGTTGAAATTATTTTGTGGGTAATTACCATGAAACTAAAATGTATATGATGGAATTATATAGAGAGTACAGGCCCGTAGCTGCAAAATGAAGATGGTTGACTGTATGGTACAGTGGAGCAAGAGGTGAGCAATCCCTCACAGACAACAGCTGGTGAATACCTTTGCATAACCACTTGCTGATGTCACACACATTTGCCAGTAAAGTTACCTCTAGCATGGAGAGTAGGTTCAAGTTAGACATTTAACCTGTACTTAATTCCACTTACCTCATGGCGGGGAGCACACTGTGCTGTAGTGACTATCATTTTGATGTGAGTCTATAAACAACAGATGGGATGGGCTTATTCTCACTTGTGAGATGGTGCTGAATAGTTGGTGAATATAAGAAGTGACTTACTAAATTGCAAAATCAGATTGAAATTCCATCAGCTTACTCCTATTTCATTTTACTGATAGTGGGAGGTTTCTAGATTTAATGAAGAAAGTAAAATCTGTCTTGCCTTTAGATCCCAGACCCCTGTCAATTTTAAAATTATTGTTACCTACACTGAGACTCCCATGGTTGGTCTATTGAATAGTACCAAAATCTTTTATGAAAGTAGTGGTAATTCCTCTGCTAAAAAAGCACAGGGAAGATTCTCTCTTTAAGCTTTGCGATGGGATGGTGATAGAGGGCAGACGTCTGCATTGGTGTTATTAGAGCTGCCTGCTGCCTTTGACATGGTCAACTATGATATTTTGGTCATCCATGTGGAACCCGCTGGAGTCTGGGGTCACCCGCTGAATTGGGTCAAGTCTTTCCTACAAGACTGAGCTTAAGCAGTTCTGTTGTCCCCTTTTTGACATACAGCAGTAAAGGTAAAATGTGGGGTCCCTCAATGGTCCTCCTTATTCCATCATTTTTTAATATATATGTAAGACCATTAATAAAGGAGTTAGCTACCTGAGGATGCAGGCTATACAATTACACAGATGACTTACAATGATTGCTTCACCTAAATGGAACTGTATCCACACAAAAGGACTGCCAGTATACTATGCATTTTATCTGGGATTGGATGGATACTAATCTTCTAAAATGGAACGCAGCTAAGACAGTAATAATAAGTCTAAACAACAGATTTAATTGGCTTGCAGAAATTGATCCTGCTCCTGTCCCAAAGACATGTGCTAAAAGTTTTTGTGGTATTGTGGATTGTAACCTCAGCATGAAAGCACACATTGGATCTGTACTATCTACATTCATCTTTATTCTGAAAATGATCAGGAAGCTAGCCCAATCCTACCTCAGGAAGCCCTAACAATTCTAATAACAGCTTTATCTCTACCAGACTTGATTATGCTAATTCCAATTATTTGGACTTCCTGAACAACATTGTTCACAGACTACAAGTGGTTCAAAAACAGGTTACTCATTCAATATACAAACTGCTTAGAAACTCCCATACCACTTCACTATTGAAACAACTCTGCTGGCTACCGATAAAAAAGAGAATTCAATTTAAGACCTGTTGCCTCCTTTATAAGGCCCTGTTGGCTTTACCCCTCGCTTTATAGCCAGGAGGACTATACACCATCACATATTCTTCGGTCTTTTTTCTCCAGCTATCGGATCACACCTAGATATTTTAAAAAGGTATGGGTAAGAGCGGTGAGGCGGGGTAAGGGGGGGACTCGACAGACGACGACAAGGGAAAATCAAATAAATATTTAATTTTCCCTCGTAGTTGTCTATCGACTTCCCCTCACCTTGCCCCGCCACTCTTACCTGCACAGGTTGCTCCTGGTGAACGCAGCTTTTCAGTGCAAGCACCATTTCTCTGCAATACACTCCAGATACATCTACACCAGGAAACCGAACTCAAGTCATTCAGGAGAAACCCATAGACATTGGATATTCTCACAAGCCTATCACTGATATTACTTTTCTTCTGAGGCTGTTATAGGAGTTGGTGAGAATACTTTTCTTCTCACCAACTCCTATAACAGCCTCAATTAACTCTTAAATCTTGTACTTAGTGCCAAGAAAGCTTTGGTGAACATGCGCTTTATTAATGTTGTTTAACATAACATGTCATCTTACAACCTGCCGGTTCAGATTTAATGATGATTCCCTTGTTATATGAACATGAATTGATGTCCCCAAGGCTTTCTGGTATCTCATTAGGCTGTCGCTTCTTTTAGATTGGTGCTCTTCTTTTCAGGCTGCAAGGCTTACAGTTGAATTAAAAAACAGACAGACAGTTTTTCAACGTAAAGCACTAGTTAATGTGTGCACTAAAGCATTTTTGAGGAGATCAGATGACTGTAGCAAAAGTGATTTCTTTGGATGTTTCTATCAGTAAATATTTTCTTCCATCTTGTTCTTTTATTTTCCGTCAAACAAAAGTGTCCAATGTTGTGCTTCTTTACTTTGATCGGGTGTCCCTGCCCATCACGTGGGGCACCCTTGTCCTTAATACCAAGAGTGCCTGGGAATGTTTGGACAAAATAATGTTTAAAAAAAATTAGGAAACAAACATATCGGAAATTAAATATTGTGACACACAAATATCGTGATGCACAAATATCGTTGACAAGAATGTTGTTTTTGAGGTAAGTAATATTGCTGTAAATAATATTGATGTTTTCAATATCGTTTTCACTATATAGTGGTTACAAATATGGTTTTCTACTTACTTTAATATGTTTTAGTTGATCTAATAATTTTATTATGTGTTATTGTTGATTATATTAGTTTTATTAATTGTTGTTCAAATATAGCTTGCATTTTTCAAGTGATTTAGAATGTTTCATTAATTGTTAACAATAAATTATAGTTTCATAAAGTGTTGGTGCGTTTGTAGGGGGCAGGGTGGGAAGTTAATTGTATAATAATTAATCAACAATTAATTGTTAATTTATCATTTAATTGATTTTTAATTGTATAATTTGTGGAATACTTTTTCTTATATTCTTATATTTCTTATATTTTCTTATATTTCTTATATTTTAGTTGTGGGCTGCTAGGTTTGTAGGGCTGTAAGGTGGGGAGTTAATTCAGTAATAATGTATTATTAATGATACATTAATTATTTAATAGATTATTAATTATGTAAAATATGGAAAACCAATTTATTTTACTTACATTTTGTTTGCAGGAAGCTAGGTGCATAGTGTGGGAAGTTAATTAAGTAAATATTAATTAACTACGAATTAATTTTTGTCAATTAATTATTTAATTGAGTTTTAATGTACATTGTGGAATACTTATTTAACTTCATTTTCTTTTAGTTGCCACATGCTAAGGTTGTAGGGGTCTAGGGTGGGAAATCAATGAAACAATAATTAACAATGAATTATTAATTGTTAATTTGTTTTAAATTTTGTAAGTTGTGGAATAGATATTTTATGACTTACATTTTAGGTGTGGACTGCTAGGCTTGGGGGGTAAAGGGTAGGATGTTAATTAATTAATTGAATAAAAATTATTTGATAATTGTTATTGAGTAGTAATTATGTAAATTGATTAATTGCTTTTACTCTTTATAAATACATATATATTTTATGTTAATTTTTTTATTGTGAGTTTAATATTTTGTCTACATTCATGCCATTACTCATATATGTAATGTGTTTGCAGTGAAGTTTTTTCCTATTCTTGCTGAGACTGCAGCAGGAATGGTAAAATGAAACTCTTCCCAGTTCAACACTTTCCCTACTGCTGCGCTGTTTGGAGTGGGAATAGTAAATTTTACCCCTCTGAAATCCAATGCTTTCGCTACCTTTGCCCTGTTTGGAGTAGGAATAGTAAATTTCACGCTTCTGAAATTCAATGTTTTTTCTACTGTAGCACAGACTGGAGTAGGAATAGTAAATGTTACCTCTCCAAAGTCCAACGGCTTTCCCTACTGTTGCTCAGATTGGCTTGGGAATAGTACATTTTTCTCCTCAGAAGTCCAACACTTTCCCTATTGTTGCGTTGTTTGGAGTGGGATTAGTAAATTTTACACCACCGAAATCTAAAGCTTTCCCTACTGTTGAGTTGTTTGGAGTGGGAATAGTAAATTTAACCCCTCCAAAGTCTTTCCCTATTGTTGCATAAACTAGAGTGGGAATATTATATTTAATATTCTTAGACTCCAATAGTTTTCATAATTTTGGTTAAATCGTTTCTAAAGCATTATTTTTTTATTTCATTATATTTTGTATATATATTTTTATTGTTTATAGTATTCTTATTGAATGTGTTTTTGGGGACTTTTCAATATTTAATATTTTATGTATTGTCTACATTAATATATTTTTTCTTATTTAATTGCCGTATTAATACATTTAAAATATTTAAAAAAACAATAATATGTAAAATAAATATTAGTATTATTTTTATATTGTATATGTATCTCCATAGTAATACATCTAAAATATTACAAAAAATAATGTATATATATATATATCAAAACAATACCCTTTCAGGCATAGAGTGACGCATAAATTATGCAAAAAAGAAGCAGAGAACTCTGGGTAGTTCTCAAGTTTAGGTGGAAAGCAGCTCCTGTATAGAGCACTCTCAACACCAGCGACACTCTAGATCTTCTCACCTCAAATGTCTGCTTTTCTATCAAAGTCTTTAAGCATAGGATTAGCACAGTGCCATCCATGCCGAGATAGAAAGGGACAAAGTCTTTTGCCATTTCTACAGCAAAGTCTTTAAGCATAGGACTAGCACAGTGCTGTCCGTGCCGAGCTGGAAAATGACAAAAGCCATTTACCACTGTAGTGTAGCTCCTATTTCCCTAATAGGCTCTGCGCATTGGAATAATATATCCTATAGGTTTGACATAGGACTAAGGTCAGTATGTCCCTATCGAGTATATTAAACTTAATTACTTGTGCCAGCCAGCTCAGAGGCCACTAGAAACTCCTTGGATAACAAGAAGGAGTAGTTTCTGGCAGCCGCAAAACATGACCACTTTGTTTCCCTTTAGAATCAGAACGTGTCCCAGAGTCGTGGAAACAATAGATAACTATTTCACTCAGCTCAATCGTGCATGCTTAGTTTTCTCCAAGTTACACAGAAAGAAATAGACGGGCGTTTCAATAAAAGATTTATTGAACAGTCTTGTTTCTGGTGTAAGTAAAATGTGCTGTTACGATCACAAGACAGTATGCGAGATAAATAATGTACAGTGTGAGCAGTAGAAATAAATAATACTGCGATAGCATTATCTTTTAGTACATATGCCTTTACATAAATAACACAGACTAAAAATGCGAGTACTCATACGATGCGTTTCTAATCTAGTTCTACCCCAATGTACCTAACCTAACCTAGGTGTAGGGAGAGGTATGAAGTAGGTGAAGTATTCCTTACTATGGTATACTAAGAGTATGTTAAGCCTAGTATGCCTAGTATGCCAAGAGTCCCTCTAGGTTCTTGTCAGCTCCATACCTGAAGAATGAGAGAGGTAGGAATCTCTTTGCCAGACTCGAACTCCAACACCCCGCAAGGGAAGTCAGATCACTGGAAGCTGGACTCTGCGTGCAGGGATGACAGCGTCTTCTCAGTGCGTCAGGCCGGGAAACGGGCTCCTCTGAAGTCGAGGTCTCCTCTGGTTTACAAGGGCTAGGGAAGGTATATTTATACCTGAGAGTACCTAAGAATGTTAGTATTGACGTGAGTCGGACAGCGAAAGACGTCATGAATGAACCCCTAAGGAATAATGGTTCATGCATAATATATGAGTCCTTGAAGAAATCAATAGTCCTGGGCTAGGGAAACTCCCGCAGCCTAAGGGTCTGTTCTTCATGAACTCGTTGTGACGTTAGGGTGGACGGATGTCAAAGACCATGCCTGTATTTGGAGTGCACGGTTTAATGCCTAAATAAGGGCTGGGATTTTATGCCTATATAAGGGCAGGGGCGAATTGTGCCTATATAAGGACATGATACTGGAAAGCCCGTTTATGGACACCCTAAGAGGAATACAACACCCACTCCACTTTCGTGTGTACGATAATACTAAAATGCTAAACATTTAAAATGCTAAACATTAAATGGAGTACCGCATATTTAAAAATATTTCTTAAAAGCATTAAAAAACATAGTAAAAATGCAAAAGGTACTGTACATTTGAAGCAAATGCTTTTCATTTCAGGCATAAAGTTCGAAAATAAATGCAATTGGAATGAAATAAGCAGTAATATTTACATGTGACAGAAAATGATCGATAAGTTGTTCAAAAATCAAAGTCATTTCATGTCATGAAAATTAATGAATTGTTTTAGACACACAAGATGACTAAGTGTCCGTGGAAGTACCATGAAGTCTGTATTATAAGGCTAGTTCTACTTTAAGCAGATTGAAGTGCCATTTTCGTTCGAAAAAATTGGAAAAAGTTCAATTTTGGTAGAGTTCCAAGTTTTTGTAGAATGAAGGCCAAATTGTTACTGCATCTCTGGAACACTGTATGCTGAATCAGAGTCAGTTTACGGGTCTGGTGTAAACATGAGATCATCTATTTCTACAGACAAAACATCATCCACTGTAGTTGGTGTCAGTTGGAACACCTCGTGAAGTAGATTAATTGCACAGAGATGAGAAGCATCGCTTCCAGCATAGGTTGCCGCAGCAATGTTCGCGTCCGTTGTTACCTGTGTGCCTGTAGATCTTTCTCGTACCTCAGCAGCAGCTGAAAGCGTCTGTGAGATCTCAATGAATGCTGACATCAGGATCGGTAGCCTCTGGGGACAACACAGAGCATGGGCCGTTATCGGGACCAGCAGAGCATCGACATCCGTTGGCGTAGCTGATGGAAATGTTAGACAGGTGTCCAACACGCATTCTTCACCGCATAGCAGGCATCGTAGAACAGGTAAGATGCAATCTTGCCAGATTGGTCTGAATGACAGGAACCAAGTTGTATTCAGGTCCCGTAGACGAGTCATGCCCAAAAGCTGTACTATGCGCTCACGGCACTTTCGTTCAAGGAGAGCTTTCTCCATTTCGCTCGGAGTGATGTCTGCGAATAGGCTGGCCATAGCGCAATAGCAGGAAGAGAAATAGAATTCCGGCAACAAGTGCTAGAATTAATGGTATGCCACCAAACACCGAATGTGCAAAGTTCGGGACGATTCCGAGTATTGCCTGGAAAGGTGCTAACAGACCGGAGCAGATGCTCTTAAATACATGTACAATTCCGGTTGTATCAGACATATTGAAGATACGTCCTATCATTTCTACGAAATGTATAGGCCAGTTTGTACGTATTAAAGTCTGTATCTCAGCCGAAGTCCTTGCTACTTGTAGATCATAGGTTTCTTTGGCCGAGGTCAAAGGCACTGTTTGCTGTAAAAGCATGGCTTTAGATTAGATTAGATTAAATTAGAATACTTGTAAAGCGCATGGCTGCCTCGGCAATGAGGCGTCCCAGCGCTGAAGCAAGACTGAGTGGGGAGCAAGCAAGAAATTAAAGTTGAGAGAAAAGCCAGGTCTTCACAAGCCGTCTGAAGGCCTGGTGATCAGAATTGCTGCGGATATGAAGAGGGAGAGAATTCCATAAGGCGGGAGCCAGTCGCCTGAAAGAGTGCCCACCAGATCTGGTCCTTCGTATACGTGGGATTCGTGCAAGGATCTGGTTTGCCGAGCGCAGCACTCACGGTAAAGAATAAAGGGCGCACAGGTCGCTCAGAATATCTGGGCCGATGCCTGTCAGAATCTTGTGCATGGTGCAGAGCGCCTTAAAACGCACTCGATGTTCAAGGGGCAGCCAGTGCAGGTGATGGAGAAGGTTGGAAGCATGGCTGTACTTGGGGAGGGCGAAAATGGCACGTGCTGCAGCGTTCTGGACCCGCTGTAGTCGGTTCAGCACGGACTTATTGGAGCCCAGGAGGAGCACATTGCAGTAGTCCAATCGGGCCAGTATAGAGGCTTGGATGATCAGCTGACGCGTTTGGGCGTCAAATAGACCAAGTATCGGTTTAAGGCCACGCAGTAGCCCAAAACATTTTCCGGCCACTGATTTGGCATGTGTCTCAAAGCTGAGATCCTTGTCAAGCATAAAACCCAGATTTTTCACTGCAGGTTTGGGAGCTGGAGGAGCTCCAAGGGCCGGAGGCCACCAGTCATTATTCCAGAGATGGGAGTCTTTGCCAATCAGAAGAATCTCAGATTTAGCAGAGTTCAACTGCAGGAAGTTAGCTGTCATCCACTCTGCGATGGCCACTATATTTTCTTTAAATTTCGCTCTGTCCTGGCTGGGGTTGTTAGACAGGGTGATCACCAGTTGGGTGTCATCTGCGTACGACACTAGGGAGATTCCTCGCGCTTTAGCCAACCGTGCCAATGGGCTCATGTATATATTAAAAAGCGTGGGGCTCAATGCCGAGCCCTGGGGAACCCCACAGCAAAGAGGGTGAACACAGGAAGCAAAACGTGGAGCTATCACTTGGAAAGTCCGGTCAGCCAAAAAGGAAGAGAACCATGATAAGGCTTTATTGCCGATCCCTATCTCCTCCAAACGGTGGAGCAGAATTTCGTGGGAGATCGTGTCAAACGCCGCACTCAGATCCAGCAGAACCAAAGCAGAGGTTCTGCCGGCATCCAAGGCGGATCTTAGTTGCTCAACAACCGTCAACAGTGCAGACTCGGTACTGTATCGTGGTCGGAAACCATTCTGGGAGCTATCAAGTAAGTGGTTGGCTTCCAGAAAGTGAGTTTGCGTTGAATTTACATGAGCTTCCAGGATTTTGGAAAGGAATGGAAGCAGTGAAATTGGAAGATAGTTTTCTGGCTTAGAGGAGTCCAGTGTTGGTTTTTTAAGTAGAGGAACTACTTTTGCATGCTTCCAAGATTTTGGGACCACCGCCGAAGCAAGGGATAGATTGAGAAACTCCAGACACTCAGGTAGGAGGCCCTGTTGAACTTTCCTGAAGGCGTCCGGTCTTAAGGGATCGTCTGGAGATCCTGATTTAATTGTGGCCACTAGTCCCTCCAAGTCTTTAAGAAGGATCGTGGGTAGTGATGTAAGAGGGACGATCTCAGGACCCATGTGCGTATTCCTCTCGGTGATGCTGGGAATTGCACCATGGTCGAAGTTATGGTAGATACCTTCAACCTTCTCCAGGAAGAAGTTCGCCAGCTCTTCACATTGTTGGTTAGAGGATATGATACTGCCTGATGCCGAGGGAGAAGTGACCAAGTCCTTTAAAAGAGAGAATATAGTTTTACTGCGATTAGTACTTGTGGTGATCAGGCTGGAAAAGTGGGCTGCCCTAGTTTTGCGCACTAATTTATGGTAAGATTTAATGGCTGATCTATACTCTGATTTAGCCTGAGGGGCATATGATCGCCTCCATGTTCTTTCCAGGACCTTGCAGTTCTTCCTGGCTAGGGTCAAGTCCTCGTTGAACCAGGCATTAGCCCGAGCACCTTTAGAATGAGTGAGTTTAAAAGGAATGCAAGTGTCCAGTGCTTGAGTTACCCACCTATGAAAGAGCACATCAGCCTCTTCCATATTGATGGCTTTATCTAGAGGCTTTGTGCTCAAGGCTATGAGAAAAGACTCCTGGTCAAGTTTATGCCAAGGCCGTTTCATGACGGGTGCTGGTTCGGCTGGGACTTTGTGGCAGGTAACGTAATCAGCATTGGGATGAGGAAGTGATCTGTCCAGATCATGGGAAGAGGTACTAGGACTTCCAGTGACTCAAGGTTAGAGAAAATGGGGTCAAGGAGATGTCCGGCGTTGTGCGTAGCGCCGGAGACCAGTTGAGTCAGTTGGCAGGCTGCCAAGTCCCCTAAGAAACTGAGAATGTCCGGTGATTCTAGCATCTCTAAGTGAAGGTTCAGGTCACCGATAATATTGAAGTTGGCAGTCTGGAGAGCTAGTACTGTAATTGTGTTCACCAGGGCTTCTCGGAAGATTTTAGATGGACCAGGTGGGCGATAGATGAGGAGGCCAGAGAAGGTGAAGTTTGCACTCAATGTAATTTTGAAGAGCGCACTTTCACAGTCCGGTAGGTCTTGGGGGATCAGGCTACAGGAGTGAACTGATTTATAGACGATTGCAATGCCACCCCCTTTCCCCCCTGATCTATTTAGACTGCATATAGCATATCCTGAGGGGAGGGTGAGTGCCGGTATAGCCACAGAGGCCTCGGAAAGCCAAGTTTCCGTTAGAAAGAGAAACTCAGGTGATCGATCCAGGAGGAAGTCGAATACCTCAGCGTGGTGTTTAGACAGGGATCGGCAGTTGATACTCAAGATAGTATGTATCACGGTCCTAGGACCTGAGGGTATGGGGTGCCCAAGAGGATTCAACCTGAAGGTACAATGTCCACAAGAGGTCAGGCAGTCATCTGGGGCCCAGCTATGAGTCCCACAAGCACCCACTCTATGTAAGGCAGATAATGCTTCACGGGAGTAGGCTAATCTTTGTGGCTTAGGAGAAGCAGCATCCCTGACTCCTGGCGCCGTCCAGGCGAGGACGGGCGCGGACGGGCTTGCCTTAGGCGCGCCCCCTGCGCGCCCGCTGCGCGTCCTCGCAGCGGCGTTCATTAAATGCCACGGGGCTCAACAGGCTCCACCCGGGCTAAACACTGATTGGCTGAAAGCCGACCAATCAGCGTGAGCGCACTACCGAGGTCAGGAAGTGGCCACAAAACACAAGGAAAATAACGAGCAGCTCAAAGTATCAAATCTTATAAAAGAGACGTTCAGCGAAGGCCATAGAGGCGACTCCCTGACTGTGTCTATTGGGGCAAACAATACTTGCATACAGCAAGTGACCCTGGAGTTAACCGTTACTAGATATGGGATGCCTGGCAGCATTCCGCAGCAACTCTAATCATTCAACATGAGGTAACTCCCATTAGAAAGTTGTCCAAACGTTGGATTAATCACAGCAGCTGGTGTACCCTGCTGATGGCAAGACAAATTTGCCACAGAACCATTACAAGCCCCGTGTAAAGAAATGCCCTGACATATAAGCGAACCGCTCAGTGCACGTTTACAGTGTGTACCGCTCAAAAACACTTCACGATCCCCACTCCAACATCTATATGTATACGGTAAATCCCAAGATGTCTTAATGTATTCCTTACCCAACCTTTCATATTTGCCTGCTTGCATTTGTCTGAGGCAATACTGAAACTGAAAAGTAGTCACAGGTAATGTTATTTTGCCATGAATAAGCCATTCTGTAGCTGGTTTTTCTGCCACTGTGAATGGTAATTTTTCCAGTTTCTCAATGCTCAGCACTGTATACCTTGCTCCTCTTTGTGCCAGTTCAATCTGTTTATCAGTTAGATTGTATTCTGCAAACAGAGCCGTTGTGTTGATAAAACGCCAAGGCACATAGCCCGCTCGCAAAGATTGCAGCGTCCAGCTTAATAACACAATAGAACGTAATTGAGACTGGCCTTGTTGTAACATCGCCAAATCTTGTTCTAGTATGTCGATAGCAGAGAATACAATGCCATCCAATGAATATATTCTGGAGGACAAAGTTGTTAACCCATTGTCGACCACAGAGAGTGTTTTCTCTAAATTAATACGATCAAGTTCACGTATTCGTTCTGCGGCCTCCATTTGTGATACTTTCCATGCTTCATTATAGGCAGCATAAATGCCGGCATATATGAAACGTTTTTGACGCGGTTTTCTTGGTCCAAGCAAGAATTCCCTAAGATCTGCGTCCTTTTTAAGTAAGCTTGAGTGTTGTTTCACATCCTGTAGTGTAGACTTATGCAGCCAATCGAGGCATAATTTTCCTACACTGTATGTTGTTACTACCCCCGGATGTTGTCTTTGGACGTATCGTGGGTCTGGCCTTTGAATAGTAAAGCCCTGAGTTTTATTCAGGAATCTTTCCTGACAGTTATTCGTGTCTGTGGGCCAGATCAACCATTTTTTCCAATCAGGATTAGATCTGTTGAGTTGTAATATATTGTCAACTGTCACCACTGCCTGTGTATTATTATCAGTGGCAGGTGTTGGTACAGAAGGTGTGTTCATCTCTTTGATCTTGGCTAATCCAAGACAAGATGTTTGTTGGATGGTTTCATTCAAAAACATTATTTGTTCAGGGATGATACAGGCTCTAAATAAAGCTTCTATCCCCTGCACTTGCCAATCTTTAGTACCCCAGACAGTTTTTGTGTCTATTGTGTCTTTCCAAAAGTCGAAACCCTGTCTAGACAGTTGGGCAATAAATGCTGCAGAATAAATCTGTTTTGTATTTGTTAACATAATTTTCAGTCCTGTCTTGTTTACAGGAGTATAGGAGAGCCATTGTAAATTATAAGGCTGAAATAAAAAGAGCGCAAGCCTCTTTTTATGCGGAAAAGATCTCTGGAGCTGCTAATTCCTCCAGAGAGACCTTTCTGATCGCAAAAAAACTTCTTAAAGCCCCAGATCCCCCGGTAGCACCAGATCCGTCTGGAGAACGTTGCAATGAACTGGCAGAATTCTTTGCTATGAAGGTGTACAAGATTCTTAAGTCTCTTCCTCAAAATGACATGCCTGAGTCAATGACCATGGACCACTATGAAAATAAACAAAATTTGGAGACCTTTACTCCGCTGACTCAGGAATTATTTTTAGCCACCCTAACCAAGGTAAAATCAGGGTCACCACTAGACCCTGCACCGGTCAATATCTTAAAACTGGCAGCTACTACTTTGGCCCCCAGTATGACCAATTTGATCAATTCTTCTCTTTCATCGGGGATTGTCCCCCCCGACTGGAAGAAAGCCTTGGTAAAAGCTTTGCTCAAAAAGCCAAACTTGGACCCGGCTGACTTGGGCAATTATCGCCCTATTTCGCTGCTTCCGACAATGGGCAAAATGGGCAAAATTGCAGAGAAAATTGTCAACCAGTCTCTCTCCTCCTTTCTGGAATCTAATTCCCTGCTTCACTCCTCCCAAACAGGCTTTCGCCCATGCCAAGGCACCGAGACCGCCTTATTGGCAGTTGTGGAAGAAGCAAGGAAGATTCTCGACGGGGGAGGTACAGCTGCTATAATTCTCCTGGACCTAAGCGCGGCCTTCGACACGGTGAACCACCAGACGTTGGTTCACCGTCTTAGGAACTTAGGTGTTTCAGGCAAGGTGCTATCCTGGCTCCAATCCTTCCTGGAGGATAGGTGTTTCCAGGTGTTCTCAGGTGAGGCCCTGTCTAAACTGGTCCCACTTAAATGTGGAGTTCCACAGGGCTCGTCCTTGAGTCCCACCCTTTTAACGTTTACATGTACCCTCTGGCAGAGATCGTTCTCCCTTTTGGGATCCAGATAGTCACCTATGCCGATGATACTCAGTTGGTGGTGGCTTTGACTCAGACCAACCATACGCTCTTGGATCTCAGCCACTGCCTGGAGGAAGTCACTAAGTGGATGAGTCTTTCCCACCTAAAACTCAACGGTGACAAAACAGATCTCATGCTTCTGGGCAACCAGTTAAACTTTAAGGCAAACACTATGTGGCCAGCCTGTATGGGACCAGCACCCATTCCAAAAACAGAGATAAAAAGTCTAGGGGTCTGGTTGGACCAAGAGCTCTCATTCAAAGTTCAAGCCAGGAAAACAACTGCGCTCTGTTTTGGCCTCCTAAGAATGATCCGCAAAATTCTGCCGCTACTACCGGCCCAAGCTAAAAGAATCTTACAAGCGCTCATCTTATCAAGATTGGACTACGGCAACGCCTCTATCTGGGTGCCCCCAAAAATGTTATATCTAAATTGCAGACTGTGCAGAATTCTGCGGCCAGACTGCTTACGGGAACTCAGAAACGTAGTTCTGCAAAACCGGCACTACGCACTCTCCACTGGTTACCAATCCAGGAAAGAATCAATTTCAAGGCCCTATGCGTCGCCCATAAATCTTTGGGAGGAAATGGTCCTCCTATTATTAAGTCTTTGATTCGTCCCTACAAAGCTAATAGAAACCTCCGTTCGGATGAGTTGCACCTTGCAGTGGTACCTAGGATCAAAAAGGCTAGAAGTGGAGGCAGACGCTTCTCGTATAATGCCTCCAAGCTATGGAACAGTTTGCCGCTGCTGTTACGTAGCCAACCTAATCATTCAGCCTTTCGCAAACAACTCAAAACCTGGCTCTTTCCTTGAGGGCCTCCCCTACTCTAGTGATCCTCAGCGCTGGGATGCTTCCGGGTAGCCATGCGCTATACAAAAACCTCTTCTATTCTATTCTATTCTACATTTTTATAGTAAAACATTTCTGGATCAGAAGTATTGTAACCTGAAAAATATGGAAACTTGTTGGCAAATGTTTTTGAACTACCTTTAGGTGGTGTAGGACAATGTTCCCATTGGTTAAACATAAACACATTTCTTGGATATGCAGATTTATGCAAATAATGATGACCATAGTGGTTATAACAATACAGTTGTTCATAGTCTGATGAACCCTCTAAATATTCATTTTTAGAAAATGCAGCAGATTTTTCTAGGTCAAACATTATGTCGTTAACAGTCTCAAAGTCCCAATCATCAGAATAGGTACTGGACGAAATTAGATCACTTAGTGAGATTTTAAACAAATGTGGAATGTTCAATTGTTCCGACGGGCCGAAGATGTCAAAATCTGTTTTGTCCCACACTATACCATCCTGTATAGGAACAGCTGTGATGTTCACTGATGACAAGTCTCTTGCTTCACGATGGGAGGATTTATGAGGCTTTCAAAAGTACGTTCACGCCTTTTCTTTCAGTAGTCACATGGATGTATCTGCCACTTATAAGCACGCTCACAGTTGTAACCAAAGCTAGCCAGAGAAGAAAAACAAAAAGTCCAGATATAATCCAGAGTTCAATCCATGGAGAAACCAAATAAGTCTTTTTCAGAAAGTGAAGAAAGTCTTGTACTTGCTGCTTGAATTTGAATGATGCTGGCGTCGTTTCAGGTTCACTCGGATCTTCTGAGATCGTATCAAAGTTAATGAAATAGCCAGATGCAGTTCTGTCAATTATTGGTATTGCATCAGGATTTGTAGAAATCACTGGAACCAGTTCATCACTTGCTACATTGGTGTAGACAGGTGTATTTGGACGAACTGTTACTTGGTGTTCAAGAGGGATGAGTTCCATAGCGTTGTTGCTTAGTCCTCCATCTGTTGCAGCTGAATTCTCGATTGTTATCAGTCTTTCAGTCTGAACCTCTTGGATAGTAGCGAGAGGAGTGCGTCTGCTACTAGGTCGGAGTCCACGAGGCCTACTATTTAGTATTGGCCACATACTGTGGTTTGATCAGGTCGATGGACACAAATCTTTTCTCCTTTCTTCCAGCAAGGGGCGGCAGAAGTACTGTTCTTGTTCCTTGAACTGCTAGGACAGGTACTGGTTGTCTGGAAGAAGTTCCAAATTCCTTCTTGTCCGCAATCTTTTCTCTGACTAGATCCCCAACTTTTGGAATCCAGACAGGCCTTGCTGGGACCGCCGATTTTTCCCCAGTGGTGGTTGGCTGTAGGAATACGTTGCTTTGTTTCGTTCTTAACTCATTGAGTTCCTGTATAACAGCCAAACGATCTTTGATATCAAACGGTTTATTTTCCACCACTGTGCCTACGTGTTCAAGGTCTGGTACCCACATTCTTGTCCCAAATAGGACCTCATATGGAGTGACCCCTCCTAGAGAACTTCTTGGCAGATTATTCAATGAGCGTTGGACCCCATTAAGGTGTTTGACCCACCCATCACCCGAACCTAATACCCTAGCTGTTATAGACTGCTTTATGTCCCGGTTTTTCCTTTCCACAACCGAATTTTCCTCAGGATGGAATGGAGAGGAGTACCGGAATGCAACGCCCAGACTGGCCATGGCTTCTTTGTAAGCCCAAGAGCTAAACGCAGGACCCTGGTCAGAATGTAGCGTGCCTATTGCGTATGTGCCGATAAAGACTCGCAAATCTTTTATAACAGTTCGAGCGTCAGCTGAGCGCTGAGGCCATAACCATAGGAACCTAGATTCAGTATTTGTGGGAATGCCTTTGTCCAGTAGGACGCAGGCGCGTAGATAGTCTAATGCTGTCTAACAATGGTGTCTGTACTGGGTTGCCGCATTCGCAGCATGGTGTCTGGTGGCTCTCTCGCTGTAATTTACAGTCTAAGCAGTTGTTGATGAATATGTGAATTTCTGTATTCATTCCAGGCCACCAGTACATCTCTTTTAACGTCAAAATTGTTTTAGAGATCCCTTGATGTGACAAACCCTCCCCCAAATGTGTTTCATAAATCAAGGCTGCTCTACGTTCCATGTTTGGAATTACCCTATCCCCCACTCCAGGGATTCGAGCAAAAGGAACATTGTTCGCATCAATTACATAAGAGTACTTGAGTGGAAACTTTTTTGGTAACGCTGCACTGCTGCCTTTGCTTGAAGCATTGACAGCCAACATTATCTCACCGTCTATTTTTGTTTTTGAACGAGTGATCGCAGCTACGGAAGCCGTCTGCACAGCCCCCTTTGCGGCTTCATCAGCCAATGAATTCCCTGCAACGTGAACGCCATCACGTTGATGACTCAGTGTGTGGATCACGTGAGCCTCTGGTAGTTCATTTTTCAACTGAACTACTTGTTCCCAAAGCGTTTTGTGCTTTATTGTGCCACCTTTCGCATCTTTGAAACCATTTTCAAGCCAGTTTTGTATATAGTCATTATACGACTGAACACAGTAAAAGGAATCGCACACTATCAGTGTGGGAATTCTCGATCTGTACTTTCAAGTGCCAGTTTGAATGCTTGTAGTTCAGCTCGCTGAGCTGTACAATCTCCTAGAGATCGTGTTTTAGTGACCATAGGTCTGAAGATGCCATTTCGCATGCGACCTTTAACGATTGCACACGCTGCACTGTAAGCTTGCTTACTCCCTGTTGCGGGCTGTGCGGATCCGTCAGTGTAAATTATGAATTCGTACTGATCGAGAGGCAGAATTTCAGTAGGCAGAGGACATTCATGTTCATATTGCAGGAATGCTTGTGTTTTTAAATCTGGATCAAAAACATATTCAACATCTGTTGCAGCAAGAGAATTAACCCATTGTATCCATCTTGGATGTAATGCTTTAGCATTTGGAATGCTTGCTTTTGTGACCGCTTCTAAAGCTGGTACCGGCGTTACGACAATAATGCGTTTCCCTTGGGCTAAGGCTCTTTCTTTTGCTACAGCGGTTTGAACTGCTGTCAGAATTTTTCAGTTGAACTGAAGCGCATTTCCGCTTGTGTGTACAAATGAGATTTGTATGCTATTGGTATTTTCTCACCCTCATTGAAGGTTAAGTAGGTGAATCCGCATTGACCCGAAATTCTTCGGATCACCAAATTGCGTTGACTTACGCGTGTTTGTAAGTGTTTTGTTGCTAACATGTTAGCCTGGAGTGAACACAAGATTTCTGTGTGTTCCTGTGTCCAGTTTCTGATCGAAAAATCAGGTTTGATTAATGCGTAGAGAGGTTTAACCCTTTCTGCGTAATTTAGAATGTATGTTCTTCCAAAGTTTAGGAAACCCAGGATGGATTGTAAGTTTTTAGCGTTTTTGGAGGTTGGAGCAGCGCACACTTTTCTAAAAAGTTAGCTGCCAAGCTCTTGCCTTCACTTGAAAGCTCATATCCTAGAAATAGGACATTGAGATGGGCAATTCTGGACTTTTAAAGTTGAACTTGTAGCCCTCAGAGGCGAAACCCAGTATAATGGTGCTCACCCTGTTCAAGTGTTTTTCCAGGTCATCGTCTGTCAGATATATGTCATCGACATAGGACAATGCCTCATTGTCATAAATTTGTAGTAACTCCGTTACCCTCGCTGAGAATAAACCTGGGCTGTTCTTGAACCCTTGTGGGAGTCGACAAAAGTGACGCTGGGTCCCCATTATGGAGAATGCTGTTAAGTACCTGCTTTCAGGTGCTATGTTTTGACAAAAGAAACCATTTGAGATGTCTAATGTTGTTTTATATTTTTTACGCACAATGTTATTCATTAATGCTGTGCTATGTGCATTTTGTACTGCAAAAGTTTTAGAACAAGTGTTTAGGTGTCTGTAGTCCAAAACTAGACGATATGTATTGTCTGGTTTGGAGACAGGAAACAAAGGATTGTTCATTGAGGAGGTGCATGTTTCAATCACCCCTTGATATTCAAGTTGATCTAAGATCTCCCTGACCTGTTTTTTAGCTTCTTGCTTTATTGGGTACTGCCGTTGTGCAGTTGGTTCATGTTTCAGATGTATTTTATGGTGAGGTGAGTCCTCATCCCATCCTACATGATTTTTATATAATGCTGGGGCCTGGGCCACTGCCCATTTCCTGGCATATGTATATTTTAGGTGAATTGGAATATGGTTGGAGAAGGCAGGCATAATAATGTCCTCGCCATGTGGGCACTCCCTGACAAAGTGTGGTGGCCAGTCCTTTTCTGCTAGAAGTATGTCATAGCCCTTTGATAGTCTTTCCCAAAAAAGTGCTTTCACCTGTCTAGGTTTGTCTCCCTC
The DNA here is from genome assembly GCA_963921515.1 of Calotriton arnoldi. Lineage (NCBI taxonomy): Eukaryota > Metazoa > Chordata > Amphibia > Caudata > Salamandridae > Calotriton > Calotriton arnoldi. The sequence goes on along the minus strand of CAWUFW010000621.1, from coordinate 258,752 downwards.
CATCCGGAGAGTTATTTCATATAACTTTTGTGGAGTACTAACCCTGGTGTCTACAGTCTCAACTGTAATGTACTCATTCAAGTCCACTATCTCCAGAAGTTCCTTCAGGTTCTGGCGAACTATTGTGACTTCTGCTGCACTGTCCAGCATTGTCTGAGCCCATTCTCCGTTCTTGAGTTGTGTTCTCAGTATTCTCGGCATGTCTGATCTTTAGACCTGCTACTCTCTTTTGGAGAATTGAGGTTTTGCTTTAGTTTTTGGAGCGTGTTTGTCGTCTTTTGATTTCACGCGTTCTTCTCTATGTTCCGATCGTCCTCTTCTTTCCGAAGTCTGTGATGAGATCTGAAAGGGACGAGAGGAACGTGTATCAGTATCTTGATACCTGTCAGGTTTTCTCAAATTATCCCTATTCCTGAGGTTATACCTCCTTTCAGAGGGCTCCTTTTGAGGAGACTTACCTCGGGATTGAGAACGTTTCTCATTTGAATTTTGTTTAGTAGTTTCCCACTTCTTTTTAGAAGATGTAGGAGTTTGTTTAATTGAGTCCTTCTCAGGACTTTCAGATAGCTTCGGCTTCACTGGTCTTCCACCCAAACTATCTCTGCCTAATTCTGCATAAGATTGTTCAATTATTCTGCGTAGCTCAGTTTGATGTTCTGTAACATCAAATTCCCTTAATTTTTGGCGGATCGCCACTGCTGCTGCCTCCCCTTTAATATTAGATAATATTATTGTTGAGACCTGGTCGAAATTTTTCAGTAATTTCATACCTAAATTTAGAGCAGGCTCTGCCCCGTATTCGTTTTGAATTTGTTTCAGGACATCAGGTATTACCGCAATTGACGGAATGCCATGTGTTTTGGTATAGATGGCAGCAAAGACTGAGCCCCAAGTGGTGCAGTCTTCCAGTTGTGGTGTGATCCCCATTGGTAAACTGATTGTCAGTATTCTGTGTTTCTCATACGGGCTAGTATTTGGAAATACTGCTTCGATTTGAGTAATTTTTTGAGCTATCCAGAATGGAATTTGCTCACGTTTTGTGGGCATTTTACACATGACTGCATATAGAGTCTGTGGTGTAATTTTTAGTGTATTCCCCTGGTGAGGAGTTTGATTTGGAATTGTTAATGGTTGCTGGACTGTGAAAGTCCGCATGACATATTGGACCAATTGTCTGTAGATTTTTATTAACTCTGTGAGTTGAGTAAGTAGTTCCTCGTTTGACATTTCTTCAATGTCAGGATGAGGTGTGTAGCCGGCTAGAATCGGCCATGTTGCTCCTGGTCTACCTAGTGGACCGAGCCTAGTAATGTTTTTGTGATGTTTTAGGGCGCCTTTAAACCAGAGCTGATGCTCCTGGTATGTTAATGGAATTTCAATATCCTCGAAAGGAATGTATTCCTCTGGTGGATCATCTTCTTTGTAGAAGTGAAACATGTGTGTTACTGAATTGGATTCAGGAAATATTACCCATGAATAAAATACCTCTGTCTGAAAGGATTCATGTGCCTCTATCACGAAAACCGCTCTACCTCCTCTTGGTGGTAGGCCATGTTTTATAAGTTTTAGAGTGATGGCTCTTCTTAAGTTTGGAGCGATGTTTATGACACCCTCCTCGGTTTCATTTAAACCTGTAATGTTAAAAACTGCTGCTTGGGCTGGATCAGCCGCAGCTCCACCGTTTCCGGCTTCATTGTCGGAGCCAGGCATTTTTGTTTTTTGAAAAATGTAGAACAAGTTTCAAGGAAACAAAGATTAGGTGCACAATATTTTGGAACACTGTATCCTTCAACGTTGAGCAAACCAAACAGCTAATATATAGGTGGATGATACTTAACCCTGCCCACTCCAGACGTCTTTTGGAGTATATGGGTAGGGGTCTCTTGAGAGAAAAAGCACGGCTGAGTTACTCAGTATCTAACATTGAATTACCGCCTTACCAAACCGTTGGGCGCCATGTAGTGTAGCTCCTATTTCCCTAATAGGCTCTGCGCATTGGAATAATATATCCTATAGGTTTGACATAGGACTAAGGTCAGTATGTCCCTATCGAGTATATCAAACTTAATTACTTGTGCCAGCTAGCTCAGAGGCCACTAGAAACTCCTTGGATAACAAGAAGGGAGTAGTTTCTGGCAGCCGCAAAACATGACCACTTTGTTTCCCTTTAGAATCAGAACGTGTCCTAGAGTCGTGGAAATAATAGATAACTATTTCACTCAGCTCAATCGTGCATGCTTAGTTTTCTCCAAGTTACACAGAAAGAAATAGACGGGCGTTTCAATAAAAGATTTATTGAACAGTCTTGTTTCTGGTGTAAGTAAAATGTGCTGTTACGATCACAAGACAGTATGCGAGATAAATAATGTACAGTGTGAGCAGTAGAAATAAATAATACTGCGATAGCATTATCTTTTAGTACAAATGCCTTTACATAAATAACACAGACTAAAAATGCGAGTACTCATACGATGCGTTTCTAATCTAGTTCTACCCCAATGTACCTAACCTAACCTAGGTGTAGGGAGAGGTATGAAGTAGGTGAAGTATTCCTTACTATGGTATACTAAAAGTATGTTAAGCCTAGTATGCCTAGTATGCCAAGAGTCCCTCTAGGTTCTTGTCAGCTCCATACCTGAAGAATGAGAGAGGTAGGAATCTCTTTGCCAGACTCGAACTCCAACACCCCGCAAGGGAAGTCAGATCACTGGAAGCTGGACTCTCTGCGTGGGATGACAGCGTCTTCTCAGTGCGTCAGGCCGGGAAACGGGCTCCTCTGAAGTCGAGGTCTCCTCTGGTTTACAAGGGCTAGGGAAGGTATATTTATACCTGAGAGTACCTAAGAATGTTAGTATTGACGTGAGTCGGACAGCGAAAGACGTCATGAATGAACCCCTAAGGAATAATGGTTCATGCATAATATATGAGTCCTTGAAGAAATCAATAGTCCTGGGCTAGGGAAACTCCCGCAGCCTAAGGGTCTGTTCTTCATGAACTCGTTGTGACGTTAGGGTGGACGGATGTCAAAGACCATGCCTGTATTTGGAGTGCACGGTTTAATGCCTAAATAAGGGCTGGGATTTTATGCCTATATAAGGGCAGGGCGAATTGTGCCTATATAAGGACATGATACTGGAAAGCCCGTTTATGGACACCCTAAGAGGAATACAACACCACTCCAGGCACAGTATTACAGCTTTGAATTGGTAAAATACCAACTAAGCCCACCTGAAATGAGCAAAAGCAACCCCTGACACAGTGTTTCGCTTTAATTAGAGCTCTTCAGAGAGGTATATCTTTGTCCAGACACAAGGGAGCACCCAGTATAAGTCAAAACAATACCCTTTCAGGCATAGAGTGACGCATAAATTATGCAAAAAAAGAAGCAGAGAACTCTGGGTAGTTCTAAAGTTTAGGTGGAAAGCAGCTCCTGTATAGAGCACTCTCAACACCAGTGACACTCTAGATCTGCTCACCTCAAATGTCTGCTTTTCTATCAAAGTCTTTAAGCATAGGATTAGCACAGTGCCATCCATGCCGAGATAGAAAGGGACAAAGTCTTTTGCCATTTCTACAGCAAAGTCTTTAAGCATAGAACTAGCACAGTGCTGTCCCTGCCAAGCTGGAAAATGACAAAAGCCATTTACCACTCCAGGCACAGTATTACAGCTTTGAATTGGTAAAATACCAACCAAGCCCACCTGAAATGAGTAAAAGAAACCCCTGACACAGTGTTTCGCTCTAATTAGAGCTCTTCAGAGAGGTATAGCTTTGTCCAGACACAAGGGAGCACCCAGTATAAGTCAAAACAATACCCTTTCAGGCATAGAGTGCCCGGCATGAATGGCACTGTGCTAATCCTATGTTTAATCACTAATTTAGTATGGTCACCTGTTTGGTCTTTACCATCATTTGTCCTAAGTATTGGGAATACTATGGGTCATTTTCACACTGGTTGTGCGTTGAGTTTGGTTGCAATATAGGTCAATACTCATGTCAGTATTTGGCAGTGCATTGCGGGCGCAAGTTATAGTTAGCTCAACTAACTATAACGGCCGAATTTCTCTGGTTTTGTATGAGTGAAATGTCCAACTAACTATAACGTCCCTGAAACCTATGGTTTTTTCAGTGAATTTCAAAGGTTTTTTAGCTGCTAATTTCTAACTATAACGTCCCTGAAACCTATGGTTTTTTCTGTGAATTTCTATGGTTTTTTAAATGCTAATTTCTAACTATAACGTCCCTGAAACCTTTGGTTTTTTCAGTGAATTTCAAAGGTTTTTTAAATGCTAATTTCTAACTATAATGTCCAAAAAATACTTTTTCTTAATTTTTAGATTTTTATAAAAATAATTTGATGCTTTCTCTTTTCTAAAATATAAATGTACATTTTTTTTTTTTATTTAAAAAGTGGATTTGCGTACCGATCGTGTACCAATCTCGGTGGGTGCGCGAATCCAAGAAATTTGCCGCCATATTGGTTAAGTCGTGTTCGATGCGCGTTTGGTATGCGAAGGGTGCATGGTTCTTGGCCCAGCGTAAAGTCACATTCGTATTTCCGGGGGTCGCGCCAGGTGCGCAAATCCACCGCACATTTTTACGTTTTATATAGTATATGTATGTAACTTTAATATGTATATTATACCAAGAGATTATTTAACATAATTATAAATATCATATATCGGTAACTGTAATAAAGATATATTATTGTTAAATATAGTTTTCGGAAATCGCGTCGGGTGCGCATCGGGTGCGCGCCGATTGCACGTCAGGTGCGCGAATCCCATGTGACTTCAAAAGAAACAATTTAATTGGTTAAGAAGCTTTTGATTCTAGAACTTGAAAGACCCCACCCATTTTTTTCATTCTTTCAACTGCATCTCAGCAGACACACATGTTGACTTTTGCTCCTCTTCTTTGCCTTTTTTGGGTGTTTTTTTTTTGTTCCATCTAAAAATGGCAGCTGGCAATGCACCTCAGCAGCTTCCACCAGAAGAGGAAGAAGACTTGGAGGAACCCGTAAAGACCAGGTACGAAAGTATCGTTTGGGCATTTTTCTCCATACCACCTGGGGAGAAAAAGGTGAAGGCCCGTAAAGTGACATGCACCATTTGTGAGAAGGTCTTCTCACAAGGATCAGAAAAGAAGTATTCTTGCGGCATGTCATCTATGTTAAAACATTTGCAAACAATGCACCCTCGGCGTCTCGCAAGAGAACAGCTGCGACATGAGCAACAAAAGCAGGCAACTGAGGAGAACACTGCTGGACCTAGCACCTCATCTGCTTCCACAACAACTGCTACACCAAATATCATCCCTGACTTTGCCAGAGTGGAGCAGCGTTGTGTTAAATCTAAGATGATCTTATGTTTTGGTGAGCAATCACTGGATGCCATCCTGGTTGCCATTAGGAACCACCACTGTTAATTATTTTTAAATTATTTTTTATGCAATGACATAATAATTGCATAATTGTTTTAACGTTTTCACTGTTGGTTCTGTTTATTTTTTCATTTTAAAAAAAAAACAATACCAAACAAATTCAAAAAAGAGTTAAATAAATCATACAAAAAATATAAAACAAATAAAGAAGAAAAAAATGGTTCTTTTCAGAACCGCCTATTTGGTTAAAAATAGACAAATTTGTAAGTGTTGTATGAAATGTGGCAAGTGGAATATATGGAGAAGTGGATTAGTAGTGCATGTGTGATTGCATGAGTGCATGTGTAGTGCCTGGGTGATTGCAGAAGTGCATGTGTACTACCTGAGTGATTGCATGAGTACATGGGTAATGCCTAGGTGATTGTAAGAGTGCATGGGTAATGCCTAGGTGCATCAATGAGTGCATCAGTAGTATCTCTGTGATTGCATGAGTGTATAGGTAGTGTCTGGATGATTTTATAAGTGCATGTGTACTGCCTGAGTGATTGAAGGACTGCATGGGTAATAGCTAGGTGATTGCATGAGTGCGGGGGTAATGTATGGGTCTTTGGAGGAGTGCATGGGTAATGTCTGGCTGATTGCATCAGTGCAAGAGTAATGTCTGGGTCGTTGCATGACTGTACTGGTAGTGCATGGGTGATAGAAAAAGTGTACAAGTAGTGTCTGGGTGATCTTTTAAGTGCATGGGTACTGGTGGATGATTGGAGGAGTGCATGGATACTGCCTGGGTGATTGCAGCAGTGCAAAAGTACTGCCTCGGTTATTCTATGAGTGCATAGCTAGTGCCTGGCTGATTGCATGAGTGCAAGATTAATGTCTGGGTGATTTCATGACTGTAGTGGTAGTGCCTGGGTGATTGGAAAAGTGTATAAGTAGTGCCTGGGTGATTTTTTAAGTGCATGGGTACTAGCTGGATGATTGGAGGAGTGCATGGATGGTGCCTGCGTGATTGCAGCAGTGCCTGGGTTATTGTATGAGTGCATAGCTAGTGCCCGAGTGATTGCATTAGTGCAAGAGTAATGTCTGGGTGGTTGCATGAGTGTAATGGTAGTTCCTGGGTGATTGCAGAAGTGCATAAGTAGAGCCTGGGTTAACGCATGAGTGCATAGGAAGTACCTGGATGATTTTATAAGTGCATGGGTACTGCCTGAGTGATTGAAGGACTGCATGGGTAATAGCTAGGTGATTGCATGAGTGCAGGGTAAATGTCTGGTTGGAGGAGTGCATAGGTATTGCCTCAGTAATTCCATGAGTGTAAGGGTAATGTCTAGCTAATTTAATGAGTGTAGAGGTAGTGCCTGGGTGATTTTATAAGTACATGGGTATTGACTGGGTAATTATATGAGTACAGCGCTAGTGCCTGAGTTATTGGAGGAGTGCAAGAGTAGTGCTTGGGTGATTGAACGAGTACATGGATAGTGCATGGCTGATTGGAGGAGTGCATGGGTAATGCCTAGGTGCATCGATGAGTGCATCAGTAGTACCACTGTGATTGCATGAGTGCATAGGTAGTGTCTGGATGATTTTATAAGTGCATGGGCACTGCCTGAGTGATTGAAGGACTGCATGGGTAATAGCTAGGTGATTGCATGGGTGCAGGGGTAATGTCTGGGTCATTGGAGGAGTGAATAGGTAATGCCTAAGTGATTGCATGAGTGCAGGGGTAATGTGTGGGTAATTGGAGGAGTGCATGAGTAATGTCTGGCTGATTGCATAAGTGCAAGAGTAATGTCTGTGTCATTGCATGACTGTACTGGTAGTGTCTGGGTGATTGCAAAAGTGTATAAGTAGTGCCTGGGTGATTTTTTAAGTGCATGGGTACTGGCTGGATGATTGGAGTAGTGCATGGGTAATGCCTAGGTGCATCGAGGAGTGCATCAGTAGTGCCTGTGTGATTGCATGAGTGCATAGGTAGTGGCTGGATGTTTTTATAAGTGTATGGGTATTGCCTGGGTAATTATATGAGTACAGCAGTAGTGCCTGGGTTATTGGAAGACTGCAAGGGTAGTGACTGGGTTATTGAAGAAGTACATGGATAGTGCATGGCTGATTGGAGGAGTGCATGGGTAATGCCTAGGTGCATCGAGGAGTGCATGAGTAGTGCCTGTGTGATTGCATGAGTGCATAGGTAGTGTCTGGGTGATTTTATAAGTACATGGGTATTGCCTGGGTAATTATATGAGTACAGCACTAGTGCCTGAGTTATTGGAGGAGTGCAAGAGTAGTGCTTGGGTTATTGAAGGAGTACATGGATAGTGCATGGCTGATTGGAGGAGTGCATGGGTAATGCCTAGGTGCATCGAGGAGTGCATCAGTAGTGCCTGTGTGATTGCATGTGTGCATAGGTAGTGTCTGCATGTTTTTATAAGTGTATGGGTATTGCCTGGGTAATTATATGAGTACAGCGGTAGTACCTGGGTTATTGAAAGACTGCAAGGGTAGTGACTGGGTGATTGAAGGAGTACATGGATAGTGCATGACTGGAAGAGTGCATGTGTACTACCTGAGTGATTGCATGAGTACATGGGTAATGCCTAGGTGATTGTAAGAGTGCCTGGGTAATGCCTAGGTGCATCAATGAGTGCATCAGTAGTATCTCTGTGATTGCATGAGTGTATAGGTAGTGTCTGGATGATTTGCATGTTTACTTCCTGAGTGATTGAAGGACTGCATGGGTAATAGCTAGGTGATTGCATGAGTGCGGGGGTAATGTATGGGTCTTTGGAGGAGTGCATGGGTAATGTCTGGCTGATTGCATCAGTGCAAGAGTAATGTCTGGGTCGTTGCATGACTGTACTGGTAGTGCATGGGTGATAGAAAAAGTGTACAAGTAGTGTCTGGGTGATTTTTTAAGTGCATGGGTACTGGTGGATGATTGGAGGAGTGCATGGATACTGCCTGGGTGATTGCAGCAGTGCAAAAGTACTGCCTCGGTTATTCTATGAGTGCATAGCTAGTGCCTGGCTGATTGCATGAGTGCAAGTTTAATGTCTGGGTGATTTCATGACTGTAGTGGTAGTGCCTGGGTGATTGGAAAAGTGTATAAGTAGTGCCTGGGTGATTTTTTAAGTGCATGGGTACTAGCTGGATGATTGGAGGAGTGCATGGATGGTGCCTGCGTGATTGCAGCAGTGCCTGGGTTATTGTATGAGTGCATAGCTAGTGCCCGAGTGATTGCATTAGTGCAAGAGTAATGTCTGGGTGGTTGCATGAGTGTAATGGTAGTTCCTGGGTGATTGCAGAAGTGCATAAGTAGAGCCTGGGTTAACGCATGAGTGCATAGGAAGTACCTGGATGATTTTATAAGTGCATGGGTACTGCCTGAGTGATTGAAGGACTGCATGGGTAATAGCTAGGTGATTGCATGAGTGCAGGGTAAATGTCTGGTTGGAGGAGTGCATAGGTATTGCCTCAGTAATTCCATGAGTGTAAGGGTAATGTCTAGCTAATTGCATGAGTGTAGAGGTAGTGCCTGGGTGATTTTATAAGTACATGGGTTTTGACTGGGTAATTATATGAGTACAGCGCTAGTGTCTGAGTTATTGGAGGAGTGCAAGAGTAGTGCTTGGGTGATTGAACGAGTACATGGATAGTGCATGGCTGATTGGAGGAGTGCATGGGTAATGCCTAGGTGCATCGATGAGTGCATCAGTAGTACCTCTGTGATTGCATGAGTGCATAGGTAGTGTCTGGATGATTTTATAAGTGCATGGGCACTGCCTGAGTGATTGAAGGACTGCATGGGTAATAGCTAGGTGATTGCATGGGTGCAGGGGTAATGTCTGGGTCATTGGAGGAGTGACTAGGTAATGCCTAAGTGATTGCATGAGTGCAGGGGTAATGTGTAGGTAATTGGAGGAGTGCATGAGTAATGTCTGGCTGATTGCATAAGTGCAAGAGTAATGTCTGTGTCATTGCATGACTGTACTGGTAGTGTCTGGGTGATTGCAAAAGTGTATAAGTAGTGCCTGGGTGATTTTTTAAGTGCATGGGTACTGGCTGGATGATTGGAGTAGTGCATGGGTAATGCCTAGGTGCATCGAGGAGTGCATCAGTAGTACCTGTGTGATTGCATGAGTGCATAGGTAGTGGCTGGATGTTTTTATAAGTGTATGGGTATTGCCTGGGTAATTATATGAGTACAGCAGTAGTGCCTGGGTTATTGGAAGACTGCAAGGGTAGTGACTGGGTTATTGAAGAAGTACATGGATAGTGCATGGCTGATTGGAGGAGTGCATGGGTAATGCCTAGGTGCATCGAGGAGTGCATGAGTAGTGCCTGTGTGATTGCATGAGTGCATAGGTAGTGTCTGGGTGATTTTATAAGTACATGGGTATTGCCTGGGTAATTATATGAGTACAGCACTAGTGCCTGAGTTATTGGAGGAGTGCAAGAGTAGTGCTTGGGTGATTGAAGGAGTACATGGATAGTGCATGGCTGATTGGAGGAGTGCATGGGTAATGCCTAGGTGCATCGAGGAGTGCATCAGTAGTGCCTGTGTGATTGCATGAGTGCATAGGTAGTGTCTGCATGTTTTTATAAGTGTATGGGTATTGCCTGGGTAATTATATGAGTACAGCGGTAGTACCTGGGTTATTGAAAGACTGCAAGGGTAGTGACTGGGTGATTGAAGGAGTACATGGATAGTGCATGACTGATTGGAGGAGTGCATGGGTAATGCCTAGGTACATCGATCAGTGCATCAGTAGTACCTCTTATTTGATTGCATTAGTGCATAGGTAGTGTCTGGATCAATTTATAAGAGTATGGGTACTGCCAGAGTGATTGAAGGACTGCATGGGTAATAGCTAGGTGATTACATGAGTGCAGGAATAATGTCTGGGTCATTGGAGGAGTGCATGGGTAGTGCCTAAGTGATTGCATGAGTACAGGGGTAATGTCTAGGTAATTGGAGGAGTGCATGAGAAATGTGTGGCTGATTGCATGAGTGCAAGAGTAATGTGTGTGTCATTGCATGACTGTACTGGTAGTGTCTGGGTGATTGCAAAAGTGTATCAGTAGTGCCTGGGTGATTTTGTAAGTGCATGGGTACTGGCTGGATGATTGGCGGAGTGCGGGTGCATGGGTAATGCCTAGGTGCATCAAGGAGTGAATCAGTAGTGCCTGTGTGCTTGCATGAGTGCATATGTAGTGTCTGATGTTTTTATAAGTGTATGGGTATTGCCTGGGTAATTATATGGGTACAGCGGTAGTCTCTGTGTTATTGGAAGACTGCAAGGGTAGTGACTGGAAGATTGAAGGAGTACATGGATAGTGCATGGCTGATTGGAGGAGTGCATGGGTAATGCCTAGGTGCATCTAGGAGTGCATCAGTAGTGCCTGTGTGATTGCATGAGTGCATAGTTAGTGTCAGCTTGTTTTTATAAGTGTATGTGTATTGCCTGGGTAATTATATGAGTACAGCGCTAGTGTCTGGGTTATTGGAAGACTGCAAGGGTAGTGACTGGGTGATTGAAGGAGTACATGGATAATGCATTGCTGATTGGAGGAGTGCATGGCTAATGCCTAGGTGCAACGATGAGTGCATCAGTAGTACCTCTGTGATTGCATGAGTGCATAGGTAGTGTCTTGATGATTTTATACATGCATGGGTACTGCCTGAGTGATTGAAGGACTGCATGGGTAATAGCTAGGTGATTACATGAGTGCAGGGGTAATGTCTGGGTCATTGGAGGAGTGAATAGGTAATGCCTAAGTGATTGCATGAGTGCAGGGGTAATGTGTAGGTAATTGGAGGAGTGCATGAGTAATGTCTGGCTGATTGCATGAGTGCGAGAGTAATGTCTGTGTCGTTGCATGACTGTAGTGGAAGTGCATGGGTGATTGCAAAAGTATATAAGTAGTGCCAGGGTGATTTTTTAAGTGCATGGGTACTGGCTGGATGATTGGAGGAGTGCATGGGTAATGCCTAGGTGCATCGAGAAGTGCATCAGTAGTGCCTGTGTGCTTGCATGAGTGCATAGGTAGTGTCTGGATGTTTTTATAAGTGTCTGGGTATTGCCTGGGTACTTATATGGGTATAGTGGTAGTGCCTGTGTTATTGGAGGACTGCAAGGGTAGTGACTGGATGATTGAAGGAGTACATGGATAGTGCATGGCTGATTGGAGGAATTCATGGGTAATGCCTAGGTGCATCGAGGAGTGCATCAGTAGTGCCTGTGTAATTGCATGAGTGCATAGTTAGTGTCTGCTTGTTTTTATAAGTGTATGGGTGTTGCCTGGGTAATTATATGAGTACAGCGCTAGTGCCTGGGTTATTGGAAGACTGCAAGGGTAGTGACTGGGTGATTGAAGGAGTACATGGATAGTGCATGGCTGATTGGAGGAGTGCATGGGTAATGCCTAGGTGCATTGAGGAGTGCATCAGTAGTGCTTGTGTGATTGCATGAGTGCGTAGGTAGTGCCTGGATGATTTTATAAATGCATGGATGCTACCTGAATGATTGAAAGACTGCAACAGTAATAGCTAGGTGATTGCATGAGTGCAGGGGCAATGTCAGGGTCATTGGAGGAGTGCATGTGTAATGCCTAAGTGATTTTATATCTTGAAGTGTTCTGGCTGGGTGATTGGAGGAGTACAGGAGTAGTACCTGGGTGAATGGAGGACTGCATAAATAGTGCCTAGGTGATTTTATAAGTGCATGTGTACTGCCTGAATGAATAGATCATTGTATAGATACTGCCTGGATGATTGAAAGAGTGCAAGGGCAGTGTTTGTGTGATTGCATGAGTGTAGGGGTAATGTTTAGGGGACTGCAGAAGTGTATAGGTACTACCTGGGTGATTGGAAGAGTGTACGGGTAATGTCTAGCTGATTGCATGAGTGTACAGATAGTGCCTGGGTGATTGGAGGAATACATAGGTAGTGTCTGGGTGATATTATAACTGTATGGGTACAGGCTAGGTGATTGGAGAAGTGCATGGATAGTGCATGGGTAATGGCAGGAGTGTGGGAATAGTGCCTAACTGTATAGATGAGTGGATGGGTAGTGTTTGAAAAAATGGATGAGTGCAGTAAAAGTGACTGTAAACATTAGTTCATATTATCATGCTTATTACATTATTTCATCTTACCTTCTTTATTAAAGAAGATACAAAACTCAGTGAAACTATTTTACAGTAGTTTTGTTGTAAACTGAATTTAAAATCATTTCAAACTTCAGTATTACTTTCTGTAAAAAAAAGAAGAAAAACTGTTATTACATATAATTTTATAGTTTTAAGAACACAACATAATTTTAGAATTACATAACATATTCAGTTTCCCTTTTTTGCTGTTCTCAGATTCTACTGAATTTTACCATACATAGTGATTTCAATGTCGATCATCATATAACGGCGGGGAAAACATACAATCAATGAGATTGGGGGGAAAAAAATCTGCTTTAAAAATATTTACAACAAGTTCAACTATCAGTTTACCTATCTAAAGTTTCTAAATTACATTCTTCAACTACATTAAATCATTTATTTCTCTGAAGTACATTTTCTAAAATATGCACTCTCATTTAGATTGCGTATAATATAAAGGTCAAATATATAAGCTACTTCTTTCAAACACAATTTTGCAAATGCAATAAGAATTAGCACAAACAATAATCCAAACAGTAATTGTTCACATCTTCCCAAGAGCCCGAATAATGTTTCCAAATCCATTTGCATTGAAAATATCCAAAATAAACTCGTTAATTCGTGTTCACATCTTCCCAATAGGCCGAATGATGTTTTCAAAACTTTGGCATCAAAAATATCAGATATGAATTTGGTAATTTGAAAGGCAACCTACATTTGAATTCCAAATGGGCATCATTGCAATATGTCCATCCTTTATTGCACTTTAAATACACAGTATAGTGTCCAGATGTTGTAGTAGGTCCATCATGGAAAATAATAGCCACTGCTTTAAAAGTTCTTCCTGAAATTGATAGTTGACTTGCCACAAAATTTTACATTTTGGCTTCCAATTTTCTTTTATTTGCTCTACGTTGTAGCATTAAAATTACATATTTTCCAAATCTTTCTATATATAACGTTGACAACATTTCTGATTTACAATGAGAGCATTGCATATCTTGATTAACTGTTTTTACTAATTTGTTAAAAGACACTGATTTGCAATCTGGTGTCATCAAGTATATGAATCGTTCAGTGTCTATTTCAGTGGTAGAAGAAAATGAACACTCTTCACATTTATAATCCCATCTATAACTTAGTCCAAATACATTTTCAATTTCTATTCCTTCATCTTCCAATACTCCAAGCATAAACATAAGAAATTCTTGCACATCTTGTTGTATATTGAGTGTAAATTGCGAAGAACCAGTACATATATCCAAAAGATGCTGAATGCCAGAAGCAGTATGGATTTTACTTCTATCAGTTACCAACTTTTGAAAAATATAATGTAGTAAAGAACAGAATCTTTTTTCTCGATTTTCCATAATTTCATGATGAAGAACTTCTAGATAAAATACAACATTCACAATTACATTAGCATAGCAGTTGATACCTGAACTATTTTCTAACTGGTATCCTACAATATCATCAACAGTGTCCATTTTCATTTTCTTTGCAGCTTCATCATTCTCTTGAATGGTTTTCTTTTTTGAATCTCACTAGAATGTTTGTCATATTTCCGTTTTGGACACACTAAACGTTTCTCATATACGGGATATTCACCTAAGTTAGGAGCATAAAGTCTTCTTAACTGATTATACTCTGTTACACAATTTGCATCAGCACTAATCTTTTTCTCATCAAAATCAATCAAATACAAACCATATAATGTTCTCACTTGAGACAATGCAATGTATGCCATGCTCTCTTTAAATACTGTACTTCCAATATTTACCAAAGCACTGTCTACACTTAAACCTTGAGATTTATGAATGGTTACTGCATATGCTAAAGAAAGAGGAAACTGTTTTCTACGAACATACAAGTCTTTTACAAGCAAAAAACGAACAGCACAATGTCCAATCTGTATTACCTCTTCAATCTGATCAAATTTAATCTTCAAAAATTCAATTCCATCTCTGTTCTGAAAATTTACAAAATCAACAACTTTTCCCATTGCTCCATTTACTAAACCTTCTTCTACATTCAAATTACGCCGTAAAATTACCTGACAATTTACACATACATATAAAGTCTTTTCTAAATCTGCAGTCGTAGACACCGACTTTTCCAAAGAATCCAATTTTGACTGTAATTTCTCTGAGAGAAGAATAGTAACTCCTCCGTGTTCCATTTTATCAATAGCTTCCATTTTCACTATTGGTTGTTTTTCCAATTTCAAAAGTTCTTGACTGAATGTAGAACACTCTTGCAGTGTTGGGATTAGGCAAACTATAGACTTCTTTTTCCAATTTTTTTGTACATTATTTCAGGTGCTATGTTTTCATTTGGAAACAAGTTCATTAAAAAGCCGACTTTGTAAAGCTTCTTTACCATGTCTTGTCAAAACACTAATTCTTATATCTTGAAGAATGTTTCCATAATGTTTATCACTTGCTTGTCGCATATTCTTAATAAGTTCTTTATATTCAAAATTAGACCAAATGTTGACATTTCCAATACTTCCCAAAGATTTCATAGTGTCTCCATGGACAAGTGTTTTAAAAACAGGTTGCCCTTTTACAGGAGTAAGTTGTAGTAGGTCGCCGAATACAATAACATGTTTTCCTCCAAATAGAACATCATAATCTGTTTTTAAAATCTGTTGCATTCTTAAATGTACAAAGGCAGGCATTAAGTTTGACACCATTATCACCTCATCAATGATTAGAAGTTTCATTTTCTTGAGTACTCTTGAAACTTCATAACAAGCTTCTCCAGATAGCTTGTGATATTCCAACTTATTTTCATGTGCAACTGGTAGCATGAGTAGTCGATGTAACGTAACCCCTTTAATGTTGTGTGCTGCTAACCCAGTTGGAGCAGTTACAACACAATATAAATGTGATTCAGTGGTTTTGTGTAGATAACTGGTCAAACCTTTAATTAAGAAACTTTTTCCTGTTCCAGCTTGCCCACTGATATACATTTGAATAGGTTCAAATAATGTACATTGGCATTCTTTTTTTTCATGCAGTAAACCATGCTGTATCTGTTGTGTCACTTGCTGATATATTTCTTTTTGTTCAATATTTAGTTCTTCTTCCAAGTTTCCCAACTCAATAATATTCTGTTGTGCTTTTTGCATTGCTGTTTCTACTTCATTCATGGCTATTGCTGCTTCATTTTCAACAATTGGTTGTCCTAGTGGATCTTGACTTACTGGAGCAGAACTTTGACTATCTTGAGAACTGTCTCTAGCTATTTCAGCTGCAATAGTAGTTTCTTGTTCAATCTCTTCATTTAACATTTGTAGATAAGTTGGAAAAATTGTGCATTGAATGCTATCTTTATATGAATTAAAAGAATCTTCATAGCAGTCAAAATCTCCAAGTAATTCCATTTCACTACGCCAAGGCTTGAAGAGTTGCAGAAGTGCTAAATAGAAAACTTCCCTTTTATCTGGAGTTTCACAACTGAGTTTCCTGTGGTTAATAAGATTTCCTTTGGCATGTTTTACCAAACATCCATCACAAACAATTACTGCAAATTTTTCTTCATTTATATTTTCTGTAACATTTCTCTTAAAACTGTAATGTTGCATTACTTCATAGAGACATATGTTTTCCAGCTGTGGACTCCTTTTGGGATAGTACGTATCCAACATATTAGTTTTAACAATATCTGTACTTTCTGGTTCATTAAATGCTAAGTATTCAATTTCTTGTACAGATTTCAATTCTCGATTTCCTGTTGCAGCAAGACCTAAACTTACCCAAATAATTCCTCTTGACTTTGAATATAAACTTGCAGAGGTCAACCGATCCGAACATTCGTAGGATCCAATCTCTAGATGGGAAAGCATCTTCAAACTAAAGCTGTACAATTTGTTACTAAGAGTCTTCTCTTGTGAAATTTCTTCCCACATTTCTTTCAACTCTGTCTTTTCAGATTTAGTTATATATGACGTAACATAACGAGCAACAGCAATCGAATTATCTGCAACATACTGGATATCCATGTTTGCATTCCACATTGTCAAAATCACTGGATTTTAGTCATTAATGTACTTTGAATCTTCAGTTCTTTTTATGTTGTAAGTATTCTTCAGAGATTTTCAAGTTATAGTATGTCTTACTGCTGACATGAAACTGTTGACTCTTCCTTTTGAAATTACTGGACGTGGGAATCCAAAACGACATTTTGTATAAATTTTTCCTTTGACGTGTATTTTGGTCGACAATATTTTCCACATCGATGACTTTGAAACGTAAAACTTGTTGTCTTTAGCTGTTTTCTCCTCCTTTTTTTGTAATGGCACAGGTAACATAGTCTTCAATGAAAGACAAAACAGTTTCATCAGAATCGGTTCCAAATTTAGGTGCATTCTTGATCCATAATAGCATGTGTATATGAGGAGCACCTCTGGCTTGGTACTCCTTTCTCCAAAAGAAATCAATAACTTCTCCAAGAGGTGGATTATTTTTATTGCAGATAAAAGACATCATAGCTTGAAACCTATGATTAAAATATCTGCACACATTTACAGGATCCAAGGAACACAGTTCCCAAGCTGTCTTCAATTCAATGTTTTTTACATTTGAATTTGCTTGTCGTAGAAATTCAAGTAAATCGTCCCATGCGTATTCAGCACAGCTAAGCGTAACAAACCACGTAGGGGTTCGTAAGTTCCTTAACATACATTTAAGTTCTCCGTGACGACGATACCAATACTCATTAGTACCACGTTGACAGGCCATCAAATTAATTAACTGAGATTCTAAATGATCGTCTCTTTGTTGAACTTTGTCCAAAAATTCCTTTGCAGAAAGATGTGTAAGATGACCTCCTGTTTTTAATATGTGGTTCACTGCATATGAAAGTCCAGACAAGTCACTTTCAAACAGAAGATGAAATAAATATGGAATACACTGTCGAAATCTTGGATCTTCTGAGTACAATCTTGTTGTACGATATTCTGAAGCTGGAATCTGTACTAGTCGTTCATCATATCGTCCACCTTTTCCAGTGGGGAAGAGCTGTGGAAAACAATGAGCTTCTAAACTTTTTCCCCATACACACATGGGAGTTCCCTTCGCTTTCTTCATTTGGAATAATTCAATAGTGTTTCCTATCACTTCTTTTGAATGTAGAGGATGTATACTATAATGTTCATAAATTTCTTCACTCCTCGAGTTGTCCACTTTTTCTATTTGGCCAGTTGAAATTTCTCTATCATCTTCTAAAGATATTTCTTGTTCTTCCACATATACATTTTTATAATAAATATTGTTTTGTACAAGATATAATGTAGCCTTTTGAAGTTTCATGACATCTACTAACTCTTGCCATATTTTCCGACTCTTTGTTGGTACACCATTAACTAGAATAACTACAGGTTCACTTTCCTCTCTCTCTACACCAACAGTTTCAATATTTTTCTTAAAATCTAAAGGTAAATACACAACTCTTCCTTTTAAACCTCTTTGTAAATCTGTTGCAGGTAGCTTACCTGTTTTAGGCTCCATACGAACTATAGCCTGAAACGGGTGCACAGATTGAATAAGAATGGACTCATACGTATTTAAATCTACCAGTTCAGGAGGAATAGCTACCAACTCTAGGTTATTATGTACAGCTCTAGCTGGCATTTTGTTCTCTGATAATTTATTGTAACAATATTTACAAATACGTTGATCACTATCCAACTCTAAACGACCTTCCACCAACAAATAAGCACCAAATTGCTCCCACTTATCATTGTTTTCCTTTTCACTTTTTAAATACACATCAACATTCTTAGTTTGACTTCTATAGTGAGTACGTCGACAACAAATACAAACATAGTTTGGTTTTTTCACAAGAAAGTACCTTAAACTTTGTAATTTCTAAAACTTCTCAGTTGTACTATCTTCCACCTCTTCTTCAACACCTACACATCAAACTCTCACTTTCTCTACACTCCTCTTGAGGACCAAAGAAATGAAACTGTATATCATCAGAAACTTTTTTTTACATCCAATACTGAACCATGCAAAAGAGCTGTGTTTATTTCACTTAAAGATAATGCAGGACTTTTTACATAGTACAATCTTCTTACTAACTTCCGCATTTCTGAGTGATGTACTGCTAACATTCTTAAATGATGAAAAGTACTTCGACACACTTTTCTAGAAAGACAAGCCAGAGAATGACCCTGCAAGTTAGTATATTTTCTCACTTTACAAGGATCTAGTCCTTGCAACATCTTAATCTTCTGTTTAACACTTTTTTTACCATAATCTTGTAAGAAATTTTGTAATATATCAATAGATTCCTGTCGTATACTACAAATAATACTACAATCCCACTTATACACTGGAGCTTGTGTACCTCTCCTTTGAACTTCTTCAGCTATAACTTCTTCCACATTTTTAGGAACCATCTTTTCTTTTTCAATTGGACAACTGTTTTTAACCTCATAACAACGACCACTGGTATCAACTGCATGAACTAATGTATTTTGTTGAAAATAGCTTTCTTCATTAAAAAAAGGTTCAGTACTAGAAGTGTGCTTCCATTCACACGAAAAAAGTTTGCAAAAGTTCGTTTTATTAACCAGTCTTTTTCTTTTACTTTTCTCCTTCATAAAGTGCATTGTTTTATTCAATGTTTTCATTCTCTTCAATACTAAAATAAACAATCTTCTTTTCAATTCAAAAGCCTTTTCGACTACACTTTCAATCTGTTGTTTTTTCTTGTAAAATGCTGATTTTCTTTTATATTGTTTGCAATCTTTCAATAAATTTTGTAGTACTCTACTTTTATACATTCTCTTTCTAATGTATTTATATTCTTTCATCCTTCTTTCAACATAGATTGTTTTCCCATAACCTGATTTTCCATTAATTTGTCCACTTTTTGTTTCGTTCCGATTGGTTGTACTACTTTTCTTTCTCTTTTCCCTATTTTGAAAATTAATTACGTTCTTTAAAAGTCTTTTAACAAATTCTTTAGTTCCAGAAGTCTTTTTCTTCAATGTCACATATTGTACTTCATCTAATTTCTGCTTTTCTCTTTCCTTTAAATAGTACTGTTTTTTTATTTTATTTTATTTTGATCTTTTCTTGCCATACTCAATCTTTATTACTAATAATGGTGAATATCTGAAAACAAAGAAAAGTTTAAATAGTTTCGTTAAATAATTTAATATTATTAAAATAATTATATACAAATATTCTCATGTATAAATAAAGAAATATTTTTAATTGCATTGCAAAGCTAAGCTAAACACTGCACAATTCCTACAATTAGAAGACATCACAACCTATACAACAGAATCACAGAGCACAACTAAAGGATTTCTCTACTGCTACCCAAATCAAATCTAAAGTGCAGTCTGTCAACTTTTAAGGCCTGCATGATGTTGTGATTGAGGTATGTCTCTACTTGCACATGTATTCTCATATGTGTCATACATTTGAAGATGCTTTCCATATAAAACAGAAGTATACATATATTTGTATGCTTCTTTTACGTATAGTACACTAGCAAAATGTACAGACTCATGCATGCATGGTTTCAGAAAGATGGTGAAACTTTCAGCAGAAACATGTGAAGGGTTGCTGCTTTGTTTTTGCCTATACTCAATACCTAACTATTGCCCCTTTCTATATCCTTATTCCCTCTTTTACACCTTTCTTCACTCTTTCTTCACCCCTGTTCTCTCTTTCTGCTCTTTTCTTCACTCTTTCTACACCCCTCTTGAATGTTTCTGCACTTCTTTTGTATGTTTCTACAACTCCCTTGCCTCTTTCTGTACTTCTCTTCTCTCTTTCTGCAGCTCTGTTGCTTCTTTCTAAACCTCTCTTGCCTCTTTATGCACCCCTTTTGCCTCTTTGTGTACCTTCGTTGCTTCTTTCTATACTCCTCTTGCTTCTTTCTGCACCTCTCTTGCTTTTTTCTGTACCCCTGTTGCCTCTTTCTGCACCCTTCTTCCGTCTTTGTGCATCTCTGTTGCCTCTTTCTGCACCCCTCTTGCCTCTTTCTGTACCTCTGTTGCTTCCTTCTCAACTTCTCTTGCTTCTTTCTGTACCCCTGTTGCCCCTTTCTCCACCCTTCTTCCCTCTTTGTGCACCTCTGTTGCCTCTTTATGCACCCCTCTAGCTTCTTTGTACACCCCTGTTGCCTCTTTCTGCACCTCTGTTCCCTCTTTGCACACCCCTCATGCCTCTTTCTGCACTTCTGTTGCTTCTTTCTAGAGTTCTCTTGCCTGTTTCTCCACCTCTCTTGTCTCTTTCTGCACCCCTGTTCCCTTTTTCTGCACCCTTCTTCTCTGTTTGTGCAGCTCTGTTGATTGTTTCTGCACCACTCTTCCCTCTTTCTGTACCTCTCTTGTCTCTTTCTGCACCTCTCTTCCTTCTTTCTGCACTTCTCTTGCTTCTTTGTACACTTCTAATATTCCTTCTGCACCGCTCTTCCCTCTTCTTACACCCTTCTTCCCTCTTTCTGAACCTCTCTTGCCTCTTCCTGCAACCGTCTTGCCTCGTTTTGCACCTCTGTTGCATGTTTGTGTACTTCTCTTGCTTTTTTCTGTACCTTTGTTGCTTCTTTCTGTACCCCTGTTGCCTCTTTCTACACCCTTCTTGCCTCTTTCTACACCTCTGTTGCCTCTTTCTGCACTCCTGTTCCCTCTTTCTGTACCTCTCTTGTCTCTTTCTGCACCTCTCTTGGTTCTTTCTGTACTTCTCTTGCCTCTTTCTCTACCCCACTTGCCTCTTTCTCCACCTCTCTTCCTTCTTTCTGCACTTCTCTTACTTCTTTATACACTTCTGATACTCCTTCTGCACCACTCTTGCCTCTTTTTACATCCTTCTTCCCTCTTTCTGAACCTCTCTTGCCTCTTTCTGTAACCCTCTTGCCTCTTTCTGCACCTCTGTTACTTGTTTGTGTACTTCTCTTGCTTCTTTCTGTACCCCTGTTGCCTCTTTCTACAGCCTTCTTCCTTCTTTCTGCACCTCTGTTGCCTATTTCTGTACCTCTCTTGTTTCTTTCTGCACCTCTCTTGCTTCTTTCTGAACTTCTCTTGCCTCTTTCTCTACCCCCACTTACCTCTTTCTGCACCTCTCTTGCTTTTTTCTCCACTACTCTTGCTTCTTTCTGCACTTCTGTTACTCTTTCTGCACCCCTCTTACCTCTTTCTACATTCTTCTTCCTTCTTCCCTCTTTCTCCACTTCTCTTGAATTTTCTGCACCCCTGTTTTCTTTTTCTGCACCTCTCTTGCGTATTTCAGCAACTGTCTTGCCTCTTTCTGCAGTTGTCTTGTCTCCTTCTGCTCCTCTGTTCCTTCTTTCTAAACCTCTCTTGCAAATTTCTATTCCTCTCTTCGCTCCTTCTGCACCCCTCTTGCCTCCTTCTGCACCTCTGTTGGTTCTTTCTGCACTACTCTCTGGATCTTTCTGCCCTTCTTTTGCCTGTTTGTGCACTTCTCTGGCCTCCTTCTGCACCCCTGTTACTTCTGTCTGCACTTCTCTTGCTTCTTAGTTATTTATTTTGACTATGTTCAATACCTAACTACTAGTAAAATAGTAAAGCAGCAGCACCAGAAAAGTAATATTTAACATATGATGAGTGACAAATTAGTGATTATGATACTTTGTAAGACTCTCTGGAAAAGTTCACTTGAAGTGCACTAAATAAATCTAAGTGTCTCTTTGAAATATGAAGTGCACTCTCTCAACTTTTAACGTCTTCATGGTCTTCTGTTTAAGATATGTATGTACGTGCGCATGTATTGTGATATGTCTTATACATCTGTACATACTACACATATAAAGCACAAGTATACATCTATTTGTATGTTTCTTTGATATATGATACTACTAACAAAAGGTACAGACATATGCATGCATGTTTTTAAGAAGATTGTGAGACTTACACCAGAGATATATGAAAGATTGCTGCTACATCTTTCACTAGACCCAACATCCTATGTAGTCATAGAACGATGAAACAGCAGCACAAAAGTGAGGTTTAAGGCATATTAAGAGAAGAATTAATTATAACGCTACTTTGTATGTGTCTGTGGAAAGCTACACTTCAAATATACCACATAATTTTCATTATCTGCTACAAATCTAAACAGCAATCTGTCAAGTTTTAAGGTCTGCATGGTGTTGTAACTAAGGTATATCTCTACTTGCACATGTATTCTGATACATATTATGCATCTGAAGATGCTAGACATATAAAACACAAGTATACATTTATTTATATATAACTTTAATATATGATATTGCTACCAAAAGGTACAGAAATATGTGTAAATGGTTTCCGCAATATATTAAGACTTACAGCTAAGATATATGATGGGTGTATCTTGGTGATTACATGACTCCATGGGTAGTGCCTGGATGATT
The DNA here is from genome assembly GCA_963921515.1 of Calotriton arnoldi. Lineage (NCBI taxonomy): Eukaryota > Metazoa > Chordata > Amphibia > Caudata > Salamandridae > Calotriton > Calotriton arnoldi. The sequence goes on along the minus strand of CAWUFW010000621.1, from coordinate 235,835 downwards.
TTATGAGTGCAAGGGCAATGTCTGTATAATTGCAGGAGACATTGGATACTAATTAACTGAATGCATAACTGCAGACGTAGAGATTGTGTGCATGGATAAGGGCATGAATAGACCCTGAATGCATAGATCAGTGTATAAGTAGTGCCTACATGAATGAATGAGTACAACAGTAGTGTCTATGTATTTGTATGAGTGCAACAATACTAGCTGGGTAATTGCAGAAAAGGATGAATAGTAACTGGCTGATTACATGAGTGCATAAGTACTGCCAGAGTGATTTAATGAGTGCATCAGTAAATGAAATGAGTGCACAAGTCGTGACTGAGAGCATGGATAATGGCATGGATAGTACCTGAGTGATTACATGAGTGCAGGGGTAGTGTCTATGAAATTAGAGGACTGCATGAGTACTACTTGAGTGATTGAAGAAGTACATAGATAATGCTTGGGTGATTGCATGAGTGCATGGCTAGTGCCTGGGTGATTGGAGGAGCGCATGGGTACTGTCTGAGTGATTGAAGAACTGCATAGGTAATACCTGAGTGATTACATGACTGCAAATATAATGCCAGCGTGATTAGAGCAATGCACAGATGCTGCCTTGGTACATCAAAGAATGCATGGATAGTGCCTGACTGGTTCGAACAATGCATAGATAGTACCTGGGTGATTGCATGAGTGCAAGGATTGTGCCTGGGTTATTACATAAGTGCATGTGTAGTGGCTGGATGATTGAAAGAGTGCTTTGGTAATGCCTGTCTGATTGCATGAGTGCAGGGATAATGCCTAGGTGATTGCATGAGTGCAGGGATAATGCCTGGGTAATTGAATGAGTGCAGGGGTAGTGTCTGAGTGAATGCATGACGGCAGGGGTAGTGCCTGTGTGAGAACAAGAGTAGTGTCTTGGTGATTGGAAGAGTACTAGGGTAGTGCCTGGGTGATTGCATAAGTGTATACGTAGTGCCTGAGTGATTTTATAAGTGCATGGGTACTGGCTCAGTGATTGGAGGAGTACATAGATACTGACAGGGTGATTAGAGGAGTGCAAGGGTAGTGCCTGGGTGATTGCACCAGTGTATAGCTAATGCATTGGTGATTGCATGAGTGCAGGGGTAATGTCTGGGGAATTGGAGGAGTACATAGGTAATGCCTGGGTGATTGCATAAGTGCAGTGGTAATATCTGGGAGATTACAGGAGTACATACGAAGTGCATGGGTGATTTTATAAGTGCATGAGTATTGCCTGGGTGATTGCAGAACTACTGTTGTAGTGCCTGAGTGATTGAAGGAGTGCAAGGGTAGTGTCTGAGTGATTATATAAGTGCATAGGTAGTGGCTGGGTGATTGAAGGAGTGCAATGGCAGTGCCTGAGTGATTGCATGAGAACAAAGGTAGTGCCTGCATGATTGGTGGAGTACTAGGGTAGTGCCTGGGTGATTGCATAAGTGCATAGGTAGTGCCTGAGTGATTTTATAAGTGCCTGGGTACTGGCTAAGTGATTGGAGGACTGCATGGGTAATAGCTAGGTGATTGCATGAGTGCAGGGGTAATGTCTGGGTCATTGGAGGAGTCCATGGGTAATGCCTAAGTGATTGCATGAGTGCAGGGGTAATGTCTGGGGGATTACAGAAGTACTTAGGAAGTGCCTGGGTGATTTTATAAGTGCATCGGTACTGCCTGGGTGATTGCAGTAGTATTGTGGTAGTGCCTCAGTGATTGGAGAAGTCTAAAGGTAGTGCCTGGGTGATTTTATAAGTGCATGGGCACTGGCTGAGTGGTTACATAATTACAGGGATAGTGCCTGCGTGATTGGAAGAGTGCAGAGGTTAGTGCCTGACAGATTATATAAGTGCATGGGTAGTGGCTGGGTGATTGAAGGACTGCACGGATAGTGACTGGGTGATTGAAGGAATGCAGGGGTAGTACCTGGATGATTGCATGACAACAAGGGTAGTGCCTGAGTGATTGGAGGAGTACTAGGGTAGTGCCTGGGTGATTGCATAAGTACATAAGTAGTGCCTGAGTGATTTTATAAGTACATGGGTACTGGCTAAGTGATTGGAGGAGTGCGTAGATCCTGACAGGGTGATTGGAGGAGTGCAAGGGTAGTGCCTGGGCGATTGAATCAGTGTATAGCTAATGCATTAGTGATTGCATGAGTGCAAGGGTAATGTCTGGGGGATTAGAGGAGTACATAGGTAATGCCTGGGTGATTGCATGAGTGCAGAGGTAATGTCTGAGGGATTACAGAAGTACATAGGAAGTGCCTGGGTGATTTTATAAGTGCATCGGTACTGCCTGGGTGATTGCAGTAGTATTGTGGTAGTGCCTCAGTGATTGGAGAAGTCTAAAGGTAGTGCCTAGGTGATTTTATAAGTGCATGGGCACTGGCTGAGTGGTTACATAATTACAGGGATAGTGCCTGCGTGATTGGAAGAGTGCAAAGGTAGTGCCTGATGATTATATAGGTGCATGGGTAGTGGCTGGGTGATTGAAGGACTGCACGGATAGTGGCTGGGTAACTGAAGGAATGCAGGGGTAATGCCTGGGTGATTGCATGAGAACAAAGGTACTGCCTGGGTGATTGGAGGAGTACTAGGGTAGTACCTGGGTGATTGCGTAAGTGCATAAGTAGTGCCTGAGTGATTTTATAAGTGCATAGGTACTGGCTAAGTGATTGGAGGAGTGCATAGATCCTGACAGGGTGATTGAAGGACTGCAAGGGTAGTGCCTGGGTGATTGAACCACTGTATAGCTAATGCATTGGTGATTGCATGAGTGCAAAGGTACTGTCTGGGGGATTAGAGGAGTACATAGGAAATACCTGGGTGATTGCATGAATTCAGAAGTAATATCTGGGGGACTACAGGAGTACATAGAAAGTGCCTGGGTGCTTTTATAAGTGCATCGGTACTGCCTACGTGATTAGAGTAGTATTGTGGTAGTGCCTCAGTGATTGGAGGAGTGTAAAGGTAGTGCCTAGGTGATTTTATAAGTACATGGGTACTGGCTAAGTGATTGGAAGAGTGCATAGATCCTGACAGGATGATTGGAGGACTGCATGGGTAGTGCCTGGGTGATTAAACCAGTGTATAGCTAATGTATTGGTGATTGCATGATTACAGGAGTAATGTCTGGGAGATTAGAGGAGTACATAGGTAATGCCTGGTGATTCCATGAATGCAGGGGTAATATCTGGGGGATTACAGGAGTACATAGGAAGTGCCTGGGTGATTTTATAAGTGCATGTGTACTGCCTAGGATTATTGGAGTAGTACTGTGGTAGTGCCTGAGTGATTGGAGGAGTGCAACATCCTGAGTAGTAGCAGAATACTGAACTTGCAGCACAAAAATGAGGTCTATGACATGGTGTACACTTTTGTACTGCAGCTTCACAATCCTATAACTACTCAGGGTGTTGGGCGTACCCAAAATAAAGCATCAAACCTACACATGAGTCTGTTATAAATCTCACCATATTCCTGAAAGCATACATGCATATATGTCCACCTTTTGAAATCATCATCATATATTAAACAAATAAACAGACTGAACTTTACATTTGAAAGACACACCTACATTTCTGCAGTGTATTTCAAGTGTACCTTTCCCCAGACTCATAGAAAGTAGCCTAATCAGTAATCCCTTCTGCCAACATGACTTAAAGCTCACTTTTGTTCTACAGCTTCACCATTCTACGAATATTGAGCCTAGCCAAACATAAAGCAGCAACCTATCACATGTCTCTACCATAACTCTAACCATATTCCTAAAAGCATGCATGCTTCTATGTATACCTATTGCCAAAACCATAACACATATTAGAATACATGTGCAAGTAGAAACATAACCACACTCACAAGACCATAAAGGCCTTAAAACTTGACAGAGTACACTTAACATTTCAAACACACCTAGATTTATGCGGCAAATTTCAAATGAACTTCTACACAGAGTCTTATAAAGTACCATAATCAATAATTCCTCTCCCAACATATCTTAAACATCACTTTTCTACTACTACTGCTTTACTATGCTAGTACTAATCAGGTATTGAGCACAGCTAACAGCAGAGCAACCCTTCACTTATCTTTCTTGAAACATACAAATAGATCTATACCTGTATTTTATGAATATAGCATCTTCAGATGCATAACACATGAAAATACATCTGTAAGTACAGACATACCACAGTCACAAAACCATGCAGATCTTAAAACTTAAGAAGCTGCACTTCTCATTTCAAATATATACCTAAACTAATGTGATATATTTCAACCATACCTTTCAACAGACTCACACAAAATACCCTAATCACTAATTCCTCTGCCAACATGTTTTAAACCACAGTTTTGAGCTGCAGCTTCACCATTCTGCAACTACTTATGCTATTGGACCTACACAAATATAAACAGGCAACCCTTCACAAGTCTCTGCTGTAAGTCTCACTATATTCCTAAAAGCATGCATGCATATGTCTGTAACTTTTGCTAGCAGCATCATATATAAAAGTAATATACAGATAAATGTATACCTGTGTTTTTTACATCTATCATCTTCAGACGCATAACACGTACCATAATACATGTGCAAGTAGAGACATACCTCAGTCACAACACCATTCACAGCTCAAAACTTCACAGACTACACTTCAAATTTCAAAGAGACACTGAAAATTATGCGGTATATATGAAATATACCTTTCCACACATCATACAAATTACTCTAATAAATAATATGTCTACAAACATATCTCAAACCTCACTTTTGTGCTGCTGCTTTACCATTCTACAACTCCTTATAATGTTACACCTAGTCAAATACAAAGCAGGAACCCTTCACATGTCTCTGCTAAAAGTCTCACCATATTCCTAAAAGCATGCATGCATATGTCTGTACCACAACACTATCCACACCTCAAAAATTCACAGAACATACTTCCCAATTTCAAGAAAACACCAAAAATTATGTGGCATATTTCAACTGTACCTCTCTAGAGACTTAAAAAAAGAAGCCTAATCACTAATACTTTATGTCAACATCTTTTAAACCACACTTTTATGCTGCATCTTCACCATTCTACTACTACTCACAGTCTTGAGCCTGCCACATAAAAAGCAACAACACCTCTTTGTTATACATCATACACCTTCAAATGTGTAAGACATATGAAAATACATATACAAGTAGAGACATACTTCAGACACAAGTACATGCACACCTTAAAACTTCACAAACTGCACTTCCAATTTGAAAGTGACACCTAAAATTGTGCGGTATACTACAAATGTACATATCCACAAACTAAAACAAACTACCATAATCACTAATCCATCTTCCAATATACACATATTACTATACAGAATCTATTTCAAACAACATTTAACTACAATAAAACAAACTACAATACACATCTCTACATTTAATAATATATTTCAAACATCACAGTTCTTGAATAATTTTTAAAGATTAAAAATAAAGCTAATACATAATACACCTCACAAATTTATAACTCACCTTCCAAATCGATTTGTAGAATATAAATATCACCAACTCATAAAAGATTTTCTTATGCACACAATCATTGTAATGCACCACTCTCACCAAGGTAAAACCAGTAATGGCAATCTTTCCCTCTCTTTCCCCACAGAAATAAATGTAAGTAAAAAATCACACTGCTTCCTACATAATTTCAAATTGTAAAACACATTTCTATTGGTTAGACATATTAACCCTTACCAACTGACTTCTAAAAGTGAACAAACTGGTTCTGGAATTTTTTGGAGTCGCGACTCCGCCGTGTACCATCGCGATGGAGCCACGAATCCATACGGGAGTTCAAAAATATATTACAAATAAAAATACCGCTATTTTTTCAGAACACACCACTTCTAAAGATAGTACTGACTTGGGAAATTATACTTTAATAACATATCACTTATATACAAATTACAATTTCACATTTTAAGTCCATAGTTAAGTTTCAACCCTTCCCCCATTCTGCTGAATGCCAGTTTCCATTGTAAAAGTTCATGGAACATTCAACTGAACTAACAGGTCACAAGTTCACCATATTTTGAAGTTCACCACACAAAGTTACAAATGCAAACAGCAGGTGTGGTTGACTTTTGCAAAATATGACCTTATCCTATCTACTGTACCTTTCAAACATTTTTTACTAACCAATAACAAACATGCTTTTTAAAGAAAGTAACATGCACCCTATTTTTGAGTGTACAATGTTCTTAAACAGCCAATCAATTCTCTACTTTTTAAAAACAGCATCTTGTCCACCATTTTAGATACCTCTCATTCTACCAACTGACTACCTCAGCTACAGACATCTTTACATTACTTCCAGACATCCCTTCAAAATGCTTACAGTATGGATTGTTGGGCACAGCTATGTTTTCTGGTGCAAAAGGTATGCTGAACGCACAGGTATTGACAAAGACCTAGCTTTGCAAAATGTGGATATTAAATGGATTGCACAGAGAGGATTAAAGTGGCACCAATTGATGCCTTTGGTTAAAACCTTTTTGCATCTCCAACCCCCTGACCTCATGATTGTGCCCTGTGGTGGCAATGACCTAGGCACATTGACTGGGGTAGGACTGGAAATGCTCATGAAGGATACCTTTGCACAATTGATATTGCTTTTCCCACAAACTGTCTTTGTATACTCTAATATATGCCAAATACAGAAATGAAAGTGGTCAAATCAATTCTGTCCACAGATTGAGAAAGCTAGGAAGAATGTCAATAAAGCTGTGTATGCTTATCTGAGAGACCATAGGATGGGCTCCATATATAGCAACAATATACGTTTTGATATGGATGACATCTACAGAAGTGATGGAGTACACTTCACAGATCATGGGAACAGAGTCTTTCTCAACAACCTAAAGCTGTGCATCCGCACTTACATGTAGCTACGACAAACTCATAATGAAAACAAGGGCTCTTTTTAGAGCCACCCTATAACACAATATTGAATCTAAATTATTTTACACATACATATTTTTTTTTTGTGGATTCGCGCACCCGACGCGAATCTGCAAATGCATGAATTCAATGCACTACAACACAATACACTTTACAAGTTTAACTTTTAATTTTTAATTTTATATATTTTTACTAACTATCAATTTTAATCTTCTCCTTAACTTCAACCACACTCCCTTTTTAAAACAACTCCCCAAATGCAACACTACCATCTAAATTATATACTACTAAATTATTTATTTAAGGAGGAACCGCGAATCTGCCGCAACGTTACACGGGGGCCACGCTGAGAGCCGCGTTGGGGGTCGCGACTCCAAAATAGAAAGGAAAAAAAAAAAACACTTCCATTATTCGGTATTTGCCCTGGGGAACCCATACCCCGGGCCTGGCAGATTTTTTTTTTTTTTTTTTAAATTATGGAGGGGGGCCGCGAGACCCCCCTCCTGAGGCCAATTAGGGCCCCGGGGACCCCATCCCCAGGGGCCTGGCCAACCTTTAAAAAAAAAAATATATATATATATGTATAAGGAAGGGGGGCCGCGTGGCCCCCCTTCCCTGGGCCCCTATTGGCCCCGGGGACCCCATCCCCCGGGGCCTGGCCAAACTTAATTTTTTATTTTTTTTGGGAGGGGGCCGCGTGGCCCCCTTCCTGAGGCCAATTATGGCCCTGAGGACCACATCACCCGGGGCCTGGCCTTATGTTGGGGACCGTGGGGGGAGCCCCAATGCCTCCACGGTCCCAGCCGGCTCCCCGCCTCCTGCGGGAGCCGGCATTGCTTTTGGGCAAAGGGAGCTGCTAACATGCAGCTCCCCTTGCCCAAAAGCAATCTGCTTCGCTTCATGGAAGCGAGAGCAGGATTCCTGCTCTCGCTTCCATGAAGCGAAGCAGAGAAGTGCTCCCGCCATGCCATTGCAAACTGCAATGTCCTGGGGTGGGCACCCCGGGACTTTGCAGGAGTTGTCCCTGGGAGGTAGCGGTCCCCAGGGCCATCTAGGGCTCAAGGGCCCCCCTCCCACCTTTGGGAAACCTCGGGGAGGTGGTGGACCCTGGGGCCGGGGGGCCGCAACGGAGCCCCGCATTTAAATAAAGTGTGCCCTGGGGAGGTGGTGGTCCCCGGGGCAGTGTGGGGGGGCTAGAGCCCCCCCACACAGTTTTAGAAAGTAGCCCGAGGGAGGTGGTGGCCCCCGGGGCTTGGGGGCCCACGAGGCCCCCCACCCTAAAATAACAATGCCCCGGGGAGGTGGCAGTCCCCGGGGCAGCATGGGGGGGCAGGAGCCCCCCCACGCATTTTTTGTAAAAAGCCCCGGGGAGGTGGCGGTCCCCCGGGCTGCGGGGGGGCCGCGTGCCCCTGCATATAATTATCTAAGCCCTTGGGAGGTGGCGGCCCCCATGGGCCCCTGTTACATATTTGCACATTGCCCCCGGGACCTGGCCCACCCGGGGGCTTATAGAAAATGAAGCGCTGGAGCCTGCGCTTCATTTTTTTAAAAACCTGCCCCCTTTTCTTGTTTTTTTTAATCCTTTTTTAAACACATATCTTGTGACTCGGTTTTACCGAGCCACAAGATGGCTGCCAACACATTCTGGTTTGGAGTGTTGGCAGCCAATCAGAATTAAGCTCGTGTTCGGGAGAGTTCGCGAATCCTCCTCGGTGCTCAGATATATAAATTTTTATTTTTTAAATTTCTCAGCAACTACTGAACGGATTTACACCATTTTTAAAAAAGCACGCTTTCTGCCTTTTTGCCAAAGTTGGTGTAATTCCGTTCAGCAGTTCAGGATGTAGCTTTGTCTAAAGTTCCTATGGAAATTAACATGGGGAAAACGCGTTTTGGGACCCCCCTTTTTTCTTGGCCCCCGCTTGACGAATCACCCCGAAACTTTCAAAACAGAAGCTGACCTGAGTGAACCATTCGTTTGGAAAGTTTTGCGAAGATTCGTCAAACGGCGCTAAAGTTATTGACAAAAGAAAAAACGCTTTTTGAATAGAAACAAGGTCCTAACTATAACTACCTACTGGCGACCACCAATAGGTTATATATATATATATATATATATATATATATATATATATATGCATTTTATCTTCCATGCACAGGTAAATCTCCATACGCTTTGCTAATATAATTTCTATACTTGGAAGCCCATTGAAGATTAAGCCTTCAGCCATCTTCAGTTGGCTAGCCTTACCTCGGGCTGCCTGCTCATTTAAAGCCCTCCATCTATGCTCAGGAGTTTGTGGTTATTACTGTTAGCGGCCTGCATTAGTCATGCCTCATCCTCCCAATTGATTTCCTGAAAACCCAATACTTAATACCTACGTTTGGCATTAAAATCCCTATCATTATGAGTCTATGCCCCCCCATTTCAGTGACCCACATCTTTAGTAACTTCTCAGGATGTTTGAAAGGTTCGGGTGTTTCTTTCACAAATGGGGGTTATTGCAATTTACCAGGTACAAAGTAGAGTCATTACTTATTTCTCCTTTTACTAATAATGTTAATGATACTACTTATGTTAATGTAGTTGTGTACAGTTTAACCTAGTTGGAATCCAGACCACCCTTCATGAAATGGCTAGCTCGTTTGCTAGCTATTTTTACAAATGATATATAATATGGATTTGTCATGAGAATAGACCAGGTCTTCTGAAAAGAACAAATATTAAATAGATTCCACATCCCACAATGTCCTCTACTTTGCATATAAAGCCCACTATATTTCAGGATAATAAATGTTTATCTTTCAACCGCCATTTAATTATCTTGCAGTCTTTACTCACGTTCCACTATCCAATGCTCTCGTTGTTATTGAAGCGTCAAAGTGTCAGCATCACCTTTTGAGCAAATATGTGATAGTCAATTGCCCCTCCCCAGTTACTCTCATTGCAATCACGCTTGACTTGTTTCACCAAATTTCAGTTGTTCTCCACTACATCTTGGGGATTCATCCCCTGCTTGACTTTTTCTTCACCCAACCTAATTTCTGAACTGTCAAGAGAGAACTGATGGATACAGGTTTAGAGACCGCATGAGTGTAAAGATAAATTAGACCCCCTATACTTGTCGACCATAGTATCTACAATTTTAATCACAACACTAGAATTAGTAACATTCTCAACTATATCTCCTGAAAATCTAGCTTGAAATAGTTCATTATATGGCTAAAACTATTAAAATGATACAATCCATTTCTATACCTTTCTTTCTTACCTCACAGACCTTGCCCATCCCCCAGTGGTCATACTCTGTTGACCTGTTCTTGCCCCTAGCAGGTTTCATAATTTAAAGGAAACACTCTCCCAGTACTCTGTCTGGGTTGCACAGATTTGATTTTTTTGTCTTTCTTGGCTAATAACATTTTAAACAGGGGTGCTAACAATGACTTCACCCACTCTTTCAGTATCATAAGTTCTCGCTGGATAAATGTCATTGCCTTAATACATTTCACCAATGCCATTCTGACCAAACACCTATAAACATCCCCCTCAATGGGATCGTCATTAATATCCGAAATAACATGATTTTGTATTCAGCTGCATCTCAGTAGTAGTGGTATTCCTAGAAGTGAGTTGTAGAACTTCCTTTGTGACATAGAAAGCTCCAACGAGACCCTTAGCCCTCTGGCAGCTCATTTGTACATTTGAACCTTTTAAAACAGGTTCCCACTTTGCCAAGATAGAAAGAAACTTTGGGCCCGATTCACAAAGGTAAACTGAGACAAAACTCTAACTTTACGACTTTCGTTAATCACAAAGGGCATTTGTGAGTAGAAAAGTTGGACTTTTGTCTCAGTTTTGGTCTCAGTCAAACTTAAGACCAAAACTTAAGTTTAACTAAGACAAAAGTCTAACTTTACTACTCGTAAATGACCTTTGTGTATACCAAAAGTCGTCAAGTTAGACTTTCTGCTCAGTTTAGCTTTGTGAATCGGGCCCTATGAATCTTTTTACTTCAGAGGAACTGTATTGTTTCTCAGGGGACGTGATCTTTCCATGGCGGTTCTCTGAGTCAATAGGCAGGGAACCTTGGCATGAAAAGGCACAGATGACTTTGCCCTTGGTCTGGGGCACATTTGGCTGTGGCTGGGTGCAAACTTGCTTACACATGCTGTGTGTAACCTTAAAAAAAGACACAATGCCCTCAGCTGGATTTAGAGGCACAGAAGGAAATGAATCTTGGGACTTGTGTTCTGGTTAGATCAAATGAGCAATGAGCACCGCAGTCCTGGGGGAGAGTAAGGAGACTTCCACACTGTGCTAAAGCTCCAACAATGCTCCTTTCCCTGTGGCAGGTGATAAGTATATTTGATATTTACTAAGAAGGTTGGATGGAAGAGGGAGATTGAGTTGGTTTCAAACATGTCCATGGGATTACAGCTCGATAAGATGAGTTGTCATAGCAGTCTTGAATGCTACAAGTTAGGGTTTTTCTGAGATCCAGTGGAAGTGTGATTCAGTGATGAGAGTCAAATACATGGTATGATCACAAGAAAAAAATGAATACAAGGGGTTTTAGGCGCGTTAGAAAATTTCAAGTAAGCAGAGCACAAGGACTGACTGGATGTATAAAGATTTTCCTCCATATAACTAGTGGAAAGGTCATGAATAGGCTTGACCACTATGGTGCAAAGCTTAATTTGAGTTCTGCTGATTGCGGACAGCAACCAGCTTTTATACTGCAAAGAGAGCAAGGATGTCCATGGGGGAGAGTGAAGAGTAGTGAGTGATCCAGCTGATAACATTAACTGTATCAAGAATACTTACCTTTCCTGTTAGCAGACTGTATCAGTGCTGTAATCAGCTAATTAAGAGAGTTTTTGAATGTCTATTAGATGGCAATCCATGGTTATTAAATTACAATTAATTGAGAAGGAGTGACCCAGACTGTTGGTATTGCTGGCAGGTTACCGTTTCCCATTTCAGGCATGGATTCTGTACCCAGGTACCCTCTAGGGCACTGCAGGCCTCACTGATACCTGTGGGACTGGAAATATGCTTAGACTAATCAATCAATCAATCAATCAACCAGGGATTTGTGAAGCGCGCTACTCACCCGTGAGGGTCTCAAGGCGCTGGAGGGGGGGTCGTGCAGCTCCGATTAAGCCGAAGAGCCAGGTCTTGAGGTTCTTCCTGGAAGTGTGCATAGGGGTGGAACGTCTGATGTTGAGCAGGAGTTCGTTCCAGGTCTTTGCTGCGAAGTAGGAGTAGGCTCTTCCACCCGTTTTGGCTCTGCGTATGCGTGGGGTTTCGGCGAGGTCGGCGGAGCGGACGTTTCTCTTGGGTACGTGGAAGGAGACTCTTTCGTTGAGGTATTGGGGTCCAGTGTTGTGGAGGGATTTGTAGGCGTGCGTGAGTAGCTTGAAGGTTACTCTCTTCTCGACGGGGAGCCAGTGGAGGTGTCAAAGGTGCTGGGTGATATGTTCATGTCGGGGGATGCCGAGGACGAGCCTGGCGGCGGTGTTCTGGATGGTCTGGAGTTTCCGGAGCAGGGAAAAATGGGACCCTATTGTCACCTCAGCATGGGCCCACCTGCGTGGCATTACTACTGACTGATGCTCCGACACCAGTGTCCACTACATAGGAGCAATGCTAACTAGTGCCACCCACTTCTAAATCCAAGAGTTAACAACGCTGCTCCAGAGAATTTGGGATACAATGGAGACAATGGTTGGAGGGCTTAACTTAGATGCTGAAAGTTGGGACTACCCCTCAGTCATCACTACTGAGTGACAATGAGATGTGTATGAGAGGCGGAGTGAGTATGTAGACGAGTAGGTTAGAAATCATATGATTGCTTAACTAAGTATCTGGTGTGACACTAAACTAAGATGGGAATTGTGCAGTGGTTTAGCTGGGGTATATTGTGACTCAGTTTGTTGTTATGCTAATGAGTTGCTATTGTATGTTTAAAAAAAAAAAATCTTTTATAATCAACTTTATTGGTTTTTGGAGAAACAAAAATGACAATATAGCACATTTGATCATTAGCCATTGGCATTTCAGAGTATGCCAGCAGTGGTTGTGTGTGTACATGCATATCGATCCAGGTCTATGTTGCATAAACAATACCTTCAAGGAGAATAGATAGACGTAAAGACCCCATCATCCCAATTGGTTCATCCATTTGCCCCATATCCTTTTGTGTTTGGTTGGGCATCCCCTAGCCTCAAACAAGGGTTTCTCCTGGGCGGCGCACCAATCCACCGCCTCTACGCCATTTAGTTACTCTTTGAGGGTCAGGTTGTGTCCATGTCGCAGCAATGTCGCGCTTGGCCACCATGATGGCCGTCCCCAGGAATAGTTTATCTTCTCGGGACCCATCTAAGCCATCCATGACTCCCAGGATGAGGTGTAGAGGGTTATGGGGCACCTGCTTACCCAGGATGTGTGTGAGTTCGGATTCTATTTTATCCCAGTACGTTGTAAGTCGGGGAAAGGACCAGACCATGTGGTAAAAGTCCGCCGGCTGCTGTCCACAGCGCGTGCATTCAGGTGAAGTACGCAAACCTGCCCTATAAAGGCGTTCCGGGGTGAGATAGGCTGTATGAAGATAGTATAATTTAATTAGGTGGAGTCTGGCTGAATTGGTGATGGTCTTGGGGGCCATAAGGGCATCCCGCCAGTCCTCTTCCTCCAGGGGACCCAGCCAGCCCTCCCACCGGTGCCTGAGCAGGTCAAGCGTTGTAGGGCCATTATTGGTAAGAGTACGATATATCCGCAATACTCCCCCCTTTCCCAGGTTCCCCATCATGACTTGTGCCTCCAGTGGACTAAACTTGGGGAGCGTGGTGCCTGTTGATATGTGGGCGTTGAGGGCGTGTCGCAGTTGCAGATATTTGTAAAATTGCGAAGCGTGGAGGGTATAGCGCCCCTGCAGGTCTTGGAATGTCCTAATGTGGTCTCCCGCCCAAATGTCGCCCAGTTGAGATATGCCGATGTGGTCCCATCTTTTGAATCCCTCTAGTGCTGCCACCTCCCCAAGCCATACACACTGTAAGAGAGGCGTTTGTCGACTCAATTTGTTGTCCCATTGTGTATGTCGCAGGGCCGAATGCCAGGCTAGTAGGACCGCCCGAGTCACTGCCGGCAGTGCTCAAGGTACCGGACAGCCATATAGGATTGCTTAAATTCGGGAGAATTCCATGTCTCTAGTTCGGTTTTGTAGGCCGGGTCAGACCAACCCCTGGTGAACCAGTCATGAAGGACGAGCAGCCGAGTGGCTAAATAATATAGGTAAAGGTCGGTCATGCCCCTACCTCCATCGAAGGGCGGGATCCAGCATCGGGTGAGGGATATACGTGGTCTCGCCCCTCCCCTCAGAAATCTATTGGCCATGCTAGCTATCTCTTTAAACCAGCTTCGTGGGAAGTGGAAGGGGGTGTTCTGAATAATATATAAGAAGCTGGGGAGGATCATCATCTTGAATAATGCCACCTTCCCGAGTGGGTTATGTGATAGTGTTTGCCAGCGTCGAAGGTACTCTTTGGCCTTCTTGACAAGTGGGGTAATATTTAATGCCCATTCAAGTTCGGGGAGCAAAGCAACCCATATGCCCAGGTATTTAAACGACTGTTGCCTGATGGGAATGGTTGATTGCCAATCAAAGCATTCCCTGGAGAGGTGGAGGGGCACTAGAGTCGATTTTGCCGGGTTGAGCCGGAGGCCTGAGACGTTCTCAAAGGCCTGAAGGGCTCGAAGACATCTAGGGCCAGAGTGGGCCGGGTCCGCCAAGAAGAGCAGGACGTCATCTCCATACAAGGCAATTTTGTGTGTGTGGTTACTCCCCCAGGTCCAGCCCTGGACCGGATCATCAGCCCGAATAAGGCATGCCAAGGGCTCCATCGCCAGCGTGAATAGGAGCGGTGAAAGGGGACAATCCTGTCTTGTGCCTCTTTGGATCGGAAATGTCTCTGAGAGGGCCCCATTGATGAGTACTCTAGCTCTAGGGTTGGAGTACAGAGCCCGGACGAAACAACGGAAATGCTGATCCAGAACCATGATTGTTAGCACATCCTCTAGGTAGAGCCAATCGACCATGTCGAAGGCTTTTTCAAAATGGACAAGGAGGAGTGCCAGTTAGGGGGTAAGTCCTTGGCGGTTCGCAAGAGCCAGGTGGCGGCGTCGCAAGCCGTGTCTGGTGCTGCGTTGCAGCATGAAGCCGCATTGGTCCGGGTGAATCAGTTTACTAAGGAATGGACGCAGGCGCTGGGCCAGGATCGTGGCGTATATCTTTACCTCAGTGTTGATTAATGAAATCGGGCGGTAATCTGCACAAGCCGGCGAGGGCGGTTGAGTCTTGGGGTTAACCACGATGGTCGCTACGTCTGTTTCGGGGGGAAATGCCCCAACTTCTGCGACGTGTTGGAATAGTTCGGAGAGATGAGGGACCAGTAGGTCCCGGTAGGTGGCATAGTATTCCTGTGAAAATCCGACCGGGCCCGGTGTTTTCCCGGACGCTAGCGAGGAGATTGCATTGTTTATTTCTTCTGGGGTAAAGGGGAGTTCCAGGCCGGCGCCTCAGAGTGTGTTAGGCAGGGGAGACAGACTTTCCCTTGGTAAGTAGGTCTGGAAGGGAGGCCTCCGGCCTACGAACTGAATATAAGCAGGCGCAGTAGTCTGTGAGCGCCTGTGCTATCGCAGGTGATGTGCGTTGAGTAGCTCCGGAGGGGTCGAGGACTTCCGGGATTATACGGCTTGCCAAGGGGTACGAAGCCAGCCTATGCAGCAGCTTCCCATTCTTGTCGCCCCAACCATACACTCGGGCAACAGAGGAACGCCATAGCAACTTGGCCAAGTCTAGCGAAATCTGTTTAATCTCTTCGCGCAAAATCGTGAGTTGCCTGTCTTGTGCTTCATCTGGGGCCCTGGTGAGGTCAGTCTCCAGACGGGTAGCTTGCGCCTCGAGAAGAGCCAGTCGGTTATTCCGGGATAGTCGTTGTGCCCGAAGCTGGCCTCTGGCTACTCCTCGGATAGTGGCTTTACTTGCCACCCAAAGGGTGCTTGGGGAGGGGACTGAGTTCAGATTGATGAGGAAGTATTGGCGTAGTTCCTCTCCTATAGATTTTTAAATCTCTTTGTTTTGTAGGAGCCAGGCGTTTAACCGCCACACCGGTCGTAGCATGCCAGGGGTTTCGCCTAGGTGCAGGAGTAGGGCTGAGAGGTCTAAAATTCCTCGAGGAAGGATAACAATGTCAGCTACTCTATGGCATTCAGGGGCGGGCATGAAGATCATGTCGATTCGCGCCTGGGTGCAGTGTACCGCTGAGGTGTGTGTGTAGTGAGGGCTTCGGGGGTTCCAGGTTCTCCAGACATCGCTGAGGCCCAAAGTGGCCGCCCATTCAGCTAATCTTTTTGCATGTGCTATCCTAGCAGGAGAGGGTTGCCCGTAGTATCGAGCGTCGGTTGCATGACTGCGTTAAAGTCGCCCCCTAGTACCGCCTGTCCCAAGGGCAGAGTGGAGATGATGTCAGTGAGTTGTCTTAGTGATGTTGAGAGTGGCACGTGGGACGTATATGGATATCAAGTTGAGGGTGTTCCCTTCCAACGTTCCAGATATAATTATGAACCATCCTTGCGGGTCTCTATTGACGTGGGTGAGGACAAAGGGAAGGCTTCGTCGTAGTAGGATTGCTACCCCCCATGAGCCTCTGTCAAAGCCTGTGTGCCACACCCTATCAAATCCATATCGTGCGAGGAAGGAACATTGAGTCCCCAGGAGATGGGTCTCCTGGAGCAAGAGAATGTCAGGGGCATGCCGTTGGGCATACTTCAAGACTGCTGTATGCTTGATACGATCAAGCAGCCCGTTGATGTTCCACAATAGGACTCGGAGGGACTTGCCCCTATGAACTGCGTGTGTCATGTGAAATGTGCGGTCTAAAGGGGTCATGGAGCACTGGCCCACTGGGGTGCTCTCGCAGGGTTTTGAGAGGATATGGTTCCGGTCCCTGTCTTGTAGTGAGCGGGGTCGAGATGCATGTGTGATAATCAGATGTAAGAGTGCTGTGAATAGTGAACGAAAATAATAACAATACAAAACACAAATCTAAACATTGGACAACGGTCCTGGCCCCCCCTTTCCTACCTCCCCCCACCCTATACTTCTAGAACTGAAGCATCTGTCGCCCTATAAACTAGAAAGTAACAGGCTAAACTGAAACGCTTAGCTTAGGAGTTGCGTGGTGGATCCCTCCTCTGATATCGGATGTGACTGCAGCATCAGCAGATTTCTCTGAGCTCTGTAGTTCAATGGGATATGTATCCCGGGGCCCGATGGAGTGAGGCCTCCCGACTCCGTCTCCTTGCGCCCCCATGGTTCTTCAGATCGTTGGGCTTCTGGAAAGGTCTGAATTCACAGTCACTGAGTCCAGAGTTCTAGGGGGCTTTGCTCGAAGGACAAGTTGTCACTGGATCCATCCCGCTGTCGAGGCTGGGAGCCTGTCAGGCTGGTAGTGTTTCTAGGTTCTCGAGTAGCTGAGCCGGGGGACTTAGAGGCCTCTTTGCGGCTTCCACGGCCCTTCCACAATTGCGTGCGCCTCCTACGTTGTTTGGGAGACAGTGGTCTTGGGGCCTGGGATCTGGAAGCCACGGGTGGAGAGGTGGGACGGACCCTGAGGGGCCGCTCCTCAGTCAGCCAGGTCCAAACGGCTTGTGGAGATTCAAAGAAGTGCGCTTTGTCTTGAAAAACGATGCGAAGACGGGCTGGGAAAAGCAGTCTATATTGGAGGCCAAGAGCGCGCAGCTTCTGCTTGAGGTCTGTGTAGGAGCGTCTTTGGGCCTGAACTTCCTTGGTGTAGTCCGGAAAAACCATTATGGTATGGTTTTGAAGAGTCAGGGCGCCCAGGGTCCGGGTCTCTCTCAGGACAGTGTCTCTATCTTTAAAGTTGAGGATCCTGGTGATGATGGGACGGTGCGGAGAGCCAGGTGGTGGTTTAGGCGCGAGGGACCGGTGGGCTCTCTCAACGGCAAACCAGGCCGACAGTGTTTCTTTAGGCATCCACGATTCTATCCATTTCTTGAAAAGGTTGCCATTTGACCTTGCTCAATCCCTGCCGGAAATCTCACCAAGCGGAGATTGTTGCGCCGTGACCAATTTTCGGCGTCTTCAGCCCTTCTGTGCAGTTCTTTAGTGTGGGTCCGCAGGTGGGCTACCTGTTCTTTCAGTTGGTGGACATCGTCTTCCACTGTAGAAAGGCGGGATTCCGCCTTTGAGATGCGGGCTGTGGCATTGCACAGGTCCTGCCAGATGAGGGCCATGTCCACCCGAACCGCACCGATCTTACCCTCCAATGAGGCTTGGGACGTGCTGATCGCCAGAAGGATTGCGGTAAGGTCGCCCCCAGGGAGGGATGAGCCCCCCGTAGCTCCCTCCATCGGGCCAGGCTCGATCGTGGTGAATTGGTCCATTTTGGTTTGCGTTTGTGTAGTGGAAGACTTGGGGCCTTGGTCTTTCCCCATATTAAGTGGTGGGAGAGTCCTTAACGGGTCGAGTGATGATGATTCCTTGTTCTGGGCTCGGTCAGCCGGGGAGCCAGGGGTCAGCCCTGCTCCGCTCTCGAAGTGTTGTAGTAGAAAGGATTAAACCTGGCGTTCTGCAGTTGGGGCCTACAAATACTGGGGGCCCCTAGGGCTCGTGTTCAGCTAACAGGGTTCTGTAGTCCATGCGCGTGGTCTCTAGGCCTGTGGGCGTCAGTGGCAAGGACGAGCCCAGGGGGGGCACAGCCCTCCGCTCTCAGTCAGGCAAGCTGGTTCGAGGACGCCTCTGCTTGGGTCTAAGTGGTCTTGGTTAGAGCCCAGGGTGAAAGTAGGGCAGGGGTTTCCAAGTAGGGCCCAATTCAGGTCCGCAGGCCGGCGGCAGCAAAGGCCCACAGCGGGGTCCCCGGGGATGGTGGTGGTCCCCCGCAGTAGGATCAGGTTGGGGGGGCCTGGGGATCCGGGACGGGTGAAGGCTTCAGCTCTTGAGAGACTGCTTCCCGGCCCCCCTTCCCAAAGTCCAGCCCAAGGACCCAGCTCACCTCAGTGGTAATGTGAGGATTCAGTGCCTCTGGTCCGGGTGTTGTCCGCATCCAGCCCCGATAGCCCCTTCGGCAGCTCAGTCACTGTGGGCATTGAAGTGGGGAGGCCCTGCGCCCGGAGGAAGGGATACTTGGTCACTGTTACGTTAGGTGCTCATGTAAGGCAGGGCTCAGCGTACTAAATGTCTCCGAAAGCAGCTGATCCGGGGCTGCCGCCAGCCCACCCAGGTCTGTCCGGGACTCCGATCCACCCCAAGCGGAGCCAGAGGATGGCGGACTAAGTTGGATCCAAGGTGCCCCCCGGGTCCGGTCGGCCGATGGAGTGTCACACCCAGGAGAGCGCCGGCATCCAGGGTGAACAAGATGAAGCAGGAGGAACAACGGCACCAGGCGGGTGGACTTCTCCTCGGGGCTCCGCCCGGTCTCAGCCCGAGGCCCCGGGCGAGGGAAGACCCAGGGGAACCGTGTCCTTCGGAGGCCCCCTGGGGCCACGGACCCCAGGGACCAGGTGGGTGAATACCTTCCCCCCTGGGTCGGAAGCTCCCGCCAGACTACAGGTCCTGGAGTCGCTGGAGGTGGGGGGCACTCACCACTGCTCCAGAGGGTTGATGTGTCGCGGAGCCTGGCATCCGGGCCGGGGCGTCAGATCAGTTCTCGGCGGGTCGCTGTGGCATTAAGGTCTCTCCTCCGGCTTCGCCGGCTTGGCGCTGGGATGTCCTGTCTCACTGATCCCTCGAGCGGGATTCCGCTCCTCGCTGGCAGCGCTCCCGCTCCGCAGGCCCAAATCAGGATCTCCCACTGCGTGGGCCGTTGCGCAGGCCCGGGGAAGGACGCAGTGAGGGCTGGTGGCAGGCAGGTGCCACCGAGGTCAGCTGCGGGCGGTCCTAGCGCCAAGTGTTGTCAGAGGGTCGGCAAGTAGGGCGCCGGGTAGCTTTTGCTCTCTGGCACCAGCCGCTCCACTGCGAGCTATCTCCGGCCTCCTCGGGGTTTCACGGAGACGGGGTCAGGTCCGCCATGTTGCGCAGCTGCTCTGCAGGCCGTGAGACGCGATGGCGGTGGTTAGCGGCAGGCGGGTGCCACAGGATCCTCAGTCGCCTCAAGGTGATGGCCCTGCAACAGGGGATGAATATCAGTCCCCGGGGACAGGATTAGGCTGTCGATGGCTGTGGACTTCGGAGCGGATGACGGAGGGGTCCGGAACACTCTTAGAGTGCGACCGCCATCTTGACGCTCCAAGCCACGCCCCGCTATTGTATGTTATAACAATTTTTCCACATAGGAGAGTACTTTGACTATAGTATAGTAAGGGTAATTACATAGTGCTTACTATACCTGCTGGTCATGGTGTAGGGGCGAAATACACATATTTTATAGTTCATGAGAATTCTCACAGGTTATCATTGTCCGTGAAAATGTGTGCAAAAATTATTTTGTAATTTGTTTGGATGGCTTACATTTGGTTTATTAGTGTCAAAAAGATTTACTTTCTGAGTCATGAGGAACTGCCATTTTGGTATTCACTTGTGATTGTAGTTGGTTTATTGGAGTTATTTCAATTGTCTCTTCTACGGTTGGTGTTGTAGAGAATGGGGTTGTTAAGAATTTGTCTGCCCTGCCTGTGTAGTGCTGTAACAATTTCTTTTGGTCTTTGTTGTGGATGTTCAGTATTTTGATTATTCTATGGTTCCTAACATGCTGATGATTAATAGAGTGATATTGGTCTGATCTTTCCAGTGGATTCAGGTAGGAAAACGACAGGTCTTCGCCATCCTATGGACCTTCAGGTGATTAGCGGTTACTGTTATTGCTGGAAGTGAGATCATAATTTAGCAGATTGAACAAAGAAGGAGGTGCTGTCAATTGTGTTTTTTTCCTGCAGGGTGGTTGGATTAATTTGAGTTCCAGTCTGGAATGCAGTGTTCTTTTTGGCAGTATCTATTGATTTTAATTCGCAGGAATTACCATCCCTTTCTGATTATTGCATTATGTGATTAAGCAGAGTATTTTGAAAGTTCTTCTAGTAGCAGGGAGCCAGTGGAGGGCTTTCAAACACAGGGGAAACTTGGTCTTATGCAGTTTTTGTCATTTTGCCCTGCATTCTGATCAGTTGAAGTTGTCTCATAAATAAAGTGATACTCCATGGTGGTTGTATGTCACACAATCGAGCATAGAAATATTTTCTTAAATAAATAGTGTGCTGCAGTTAAAAAATCTACTTCTTTTCCCTCCCTGCTCCTCGGTCCTGGTCCATGCCTTTCTATCCAGGCACCCCATATCCTGTCAAACCTCTTTGGACAAATCCTTCCTGTGCATAACACCCTTTCTGCAGCTGTACACTAATCCATGTTTCGATTCCATTCTGGAGAGTATTCAGCTTTCCCAAAGCGGTTAGGGTTCTTTTTTTTAAAAGCCAGAGCCAAGTTAATAAACAGTTTTTTCACAGGGTCACAGTCTAGCCTGTCAGAGAACAGCAAATTACAGTGGCCAAGGTGTTCTGTATTTCCTTATATCAGTGAGGAACCTGGTGTTGCAAAAAGTGTTAAGCTGACAGTCCAGATGTGCAAAGTTACAAACATATTGTATGCTTCATCTTTCCATCCATAAAGTGCAAAAGGGCAAAAACTGTCTATTATGGCATATGCCAGTAATCAGCCAATGTTTCGCCAACACCCAAGGCTTTGTCAAGGTGAATACTTAGGTGATTATGCAAGCCCGAATAAAAGTCCTTACTAGAAATTTCAAACTGAGAACACCTGTTTGTTATAGTTACTGGTAAGCTCAAAAACCCAGAACTGCATTTCCCACAGTGCTTCATAATATTCTGATAGCATATGGCTAAGGAGAAAATTCATCTTATACATTGTTAAGAAAATAAATCTATATTGTAAGTCCTATTGATAGAGAATTAATATAATAAATTGATGGAAATTATATATCAGGAGGTTATGTATATATATTGAAGCTGAGGTTATGTATATATTAAAGCCACCAACAACATATAACACAATGGGAAGTAATCTAAATTTAGTAAAAAATAAATGATATTAATAGCTAGCTAAATAACACAATTTCATGCTATCATATAGTAATAGACCCAATTTAGGCGTGAGGCTCCTGATTTTTTAATCCAAAAATAGCTCAATTTTGGATGTCTCTTGCCTGAAATTGCCTCTGTTTTAATAATAGCTAATAGCGAAAATACATTCTCCTGATTATTTGTTTAAAAACTCCCACTTTCCTCTTCTAAAATGTTGACATGTATGTGCTATTGATCATACAAGATTCAGTGTCAAATGCATTAAACATTTATGTTCTTTTTAAGTTTTATGAGTGAGTTATATCGAGCTTGAAATAACATACATTAGAATAGTACAAAACAATAAAATAATGGAGGTAGGGGGGAAAGAAAGACATATCCGAATAAGTAACAAGCAGTAAATAGTAGAGAATTTTTTTATCAGAATGAGGAAGTCAGGGAGTTTGTAGAACTTCTTGGAGGCGGGGTGGAGGAGCGAAGTTTGTCAAGGAAGGTCTTTTTGTTTTAATTGTTTAGAATTTTTCCAATTGCGAGTTATTTGCTGGAAAGCAAGTGCTAATAATATGCATATTAAATGAAAAGTTGACCCAAACTTCAGCTACATTTCTCAAAAATACATTAGAATTAGAATAGGGAACAGTATGCTGAAAAATGGAATGAATCCGATGCCAAACTTGTTACCAGAATGCAGAAACGTGAGGACAAGTGAAAAATAAGTGTTTCAAGTCGGTTTTATGTGCAGAACAAGACCAACAAGTATCCGGGATATCTTGATTGGTCTTGTGAAGGGCTTCTGGTGTCATAAAGGGTCTATTGTATATGAAAAAAGTGTTTGCATTATGTTGGCTGCACTGGACTATTTTCTCATTTTAATCCAGATTCGCTTACAAGTAGATATGGGTAAATTTATAGAGAGGTCCTTCTCCCATGCAAGTTCAGTCTTAGACTTAGGCCTAATAATGGGAGCAACCAGTAGGTGGGAATAGTTAGTGGAGGCCTTAGGGTGTGTAGGTAGAAGAGTAGTTAAAGGCTTAGGTGATGAAGTACTAGAGGAAGGAATGGATTTGAAGTGATTGTAAGCTTGAGAAATAATGATTTGTAGAATAAGAAATTTGGTACGAAAAGTGGATGGGAGACGAAAAAGTTCCTGAACTTGCGGAAACGCAAAAAGTGAGCCCTGATCAAACAATCGATGAACCCAAATCAGCCCTTTACTTCTTCAGGAATTCCAATAAATAGAAGGGTTCTTTACTTGAATATATTGGTGCTGCCAAAAACCAGCGTAAATCCGTGGGAGAATAGGAACTGACAGAAGTATTTTTGATAATAGGAGTACAAAGTTTTTGAGGTTTTCGCATGAAAGTTAAGTATTCTAAAAATGAATAAGGGGACAAAAATGCTAGTTCCAAATCAACTCACAACTGATTATATAGCAAGGAAGGAGCTATCCATTGGTAGGATTGTCTTAATATGATATTTAAAGAAATCGGGAAAGTTCACTCCACCCTCAGCTTTAGGCCTCCTTAACTTGATTAAGGACATATGAGGCTTTTTATTATTCCAAAGAAATGAAGATATTATTGAATGTATTCTCTTGTAGGACTTAAGAGGGACATGCAAGGGTATATTAGAAAGAGTGAAAAGTATGATAGGAATTAACATCTTCTTAATGGTGTTAAGTCGACTCCACCAAGACAGGTGTAGAGGATGCCATTTATTGCTTATGGGAGGACATTTTCTGAATGCAAGGGTCGATATTGATAAAATTGGAAGAGGTGAGGGATGAAGTGAATTGGAGACCAACGTATTTAAGTTGTTTGGATTGCCATTTAAAATTAGAGGAGGAAAAATTATGCCTGAAGGTGAATTTGTTAAGGGGCAAAATTTCACATTTATCATTATTCAATTTAGAACCAGAGACAGAGGAAAAGGAGGAAAAGTCTGATGAAAAAACAGGGAGTAAAGAATGAGGTTGAGAAATAAATAACAAAATGTCATCAGCATACGCAGCTAATTTAACTTGTTGAGAATCATGAGTGAAACAGTGTATGTCAGCATTCTGACGAATCCAAGACAGAAAAGGTTCTAGTGCTAAATTAAAAAGGAAGGGAACTTCTCTGTGAAGAGTGAAATAAGAAGATATTACCTCATTAGCACAAATGGCCACTCTAGGAGAGGTAATAAGAAGAGAAATTAAAGACGTGATTTTTGGGCCAAAACCAATCCAGACTACAGTATGAAATAAATAAGACCAAATAACGCAATCAAAAGCCTTCTCGGCATTCAGGGCAATGGCCGCCATAGAATCAGGCAAACTCGTGGATTTAGAAATAATGTCAAAAAATAGACGGGTATTATCTAAAAGATATCTACAATTGAGAAACCAGATTGCTCCTTTCCCAGGAGGTCAGGGAGACACGATTCTAACCGGACAGCTAATGCTTTAGAGAAGATCTTATAATCTAAGTTGACTAGAGATACAGGTCTATAATTTTTACAAAATTGTGGATCTTTACCTTCTTTCAGAATGAGGCAGATATAGGCATCTAAAAACGAGCCAGATGAGGTAGCCGAATTAACAAAAGACTGAATTAATAAGCAAAGTTTGGAAAGAAGCAATTTGGAAAAACGTATGTAAAATTCAGCCGTAAAACCATCAGGCTTTGGGGCTTTGTCCATTTTAAGGGAAAGCAGTGCAAGCTGAAGTTCTGTTTGAGTGATATCTGACTCTAAAGAAGAGAAGTTGTAGTGTAGTTCCTATTTCCCTAATAGGCTCTGCGCATTGGAATAATATAACCTATAGGTTTGACATAGGACTAAGGTCGGTATGTCCCTATCGATTATATTAAACTTAATTACCTGTGCCAGCTAGCTCAGAGGCCACTAGAAACTCCTTGAGAACAAGAAGGGAGTAGTTTCTGGCAACCGAAAAACATGACAACTTTGTTTCCCTTTAGAAGCGGAACATATCTCAGAATCGTGGAAACAATAGATAACAGTTTCACTCATTCAATCGTGCATGCTTAGTTTCTGCAGAGTTACACAG
Source organism: Calotriton arnoldi (assembly GCA_963921515.1). Lineage (NCBI taxonomy): Eukaryota > Metazoa > Chordata > Amphibia > Caudata > Salamandridae > Calotriton > Calotriton arnoldi. The sequence continues at coordinate 210,732 of CAWUFW010000621.1, read as the reverse complement.
AAAGGAAAGACGGGCGTTTCAATAAAAAGGGTTTTATTGAACAGTCTTGTTTCTCGTGTAAGAGATATGTGCTGTTATGATCACAAGACAGTATGCAAGATAAATAATGTACAGCGTAAGCAATAGAAATAAATAATACTGCGCTAGCATTATCTTTTAGCATATATTCATGTACATAAATAACATGAGCTAAGAATGCGAGTACTCATACGATGCGTCTCTAAGCTAGTTCTACCCCAGTGTACCTAACCTAGACTAGGTGTAGGGAAGAGTAGAAGTAGGTGGAGTATTCTCTAGTATGGTAGACTAAGAGTATGTTAAGTCTAGTATGCCAAGAGTCCCTCTAGGATCTAGTCAGCTCCATACCTTGAGAATGAGAGAGGTGGGAATCTCCTGCCGGATCTTGGAACTCTAACACCCCGCGAAGGGAGTCAGAACACTGGAAGCTGGATTCGTCTGCGTGCAGGAATGACAGCGTCTTCGCAGTGCGTCAGGCCGGGATACGGGCTCCTCTGAAGTCGAGGTCTCCTCTAACTTGCTTGGGCAAGGGAAGGTATATTTATACCTGGTAGGTGTCGAGGAATGTTAGCATTGACGTGAAGTCGGACATAGGAAGACGTCAGGAATGAACCCTTAAGGTATAATGGTTCATACATAATAGATGAGTTCTTGGAGAAATCAATAGTCCTGTGCTAGGGGAACTCCCGAAGCTTAAGGGTCTGGTTTCTAAGAACTCGTTGTGACGTTAGGGTGGACGGATGTCGGTGACCATGCCTGTATTTGGAGTGCACGGTTAATGCCTAAATAAGGACAGGGATTCTATGCCTATATAAGGGCAAGGCGAATTGTGCCTAAATAAGGACATGATTCAGGAAAACCTATATACGGACCCTTAAAGCGGAATACAACACCCACTCCATCTTCGATTGAACGATAAGACTAAATTCTAAACATTTAAAATGCTAAACATAAAATTGAGTACCACATATTGCTAAAAACATTTCTAAAAAAACTGTAAAAGAATCTAGAAAACTGTTGAAATGCCATAGGTACTGTACATTTAAAGCATTGTTTTCATTCTAAGCATATAATGGAAGTGTAATGCAACGTGAATGAAACAGTAATATATACAGATGATGAAATGGTCGATAAGTTCTTACAATCAAAGCCATTGCATATCATGGAAATAAATGAATTTTAGACAAGTAAGGTGACAAAGTGTCCCTGGAAGTATTCAAAGAAGTCCGTTTTATAAGACTAGTTCTACTGTAAGCAGATTGTTCATTTGCCATGTCATTTCAAAAATTTTAAAAAGAAAAAAGTTCAATTCTGGGAAAAGTTCCAAGTTTGAAAAATACGAAGGCCAAATTTCATCGTTGCCCTGATACACTGTGAGCCGAATCAAAGTCAGTGTAGGGGTCTGGCGTAAACATTAGTTCATCTATTTCCGTAGCCAAAATATCATCCACCGAAGTCGGTGACATTTGGAACACCTCGTTCAGAATGTTAATTGCACAGAGATGAGAAACATCGCCTTCAGCAGAAGATGCAATGTTCGCGTCCGTTGTTACCTGTGTGCCCGTTGATCCATGTCGTACCTCAGCAGCAGCCGGAAGCATCTGTGAGATCTCAATGAATGCCGCCATCAGGATTGGAAGCCTTTGGGGACAACACACAGCATGGGCCGTTATCGGGTCCAGCAGAGTATCGATATCCGTTGGCATGACTGATGGGAGTGTTAGACAGATTTCTAGCACGCATTCTTCACCGCAAAACAGGCAGCGTAGAACAGGTAAGATGCAATCTTGCCAGATTGGTCTGAATGACAGGAACCACGTTGTATTAAGTTCCCGTAGACGAGGCATGCCCAAAAGCTGTACTATTTGCTCACGGCATTTCCGTTCAAGGAGGGCTCTCTCCACATCGCTCGGAGTGATGTTGGCGAAGAGGCTTGCCATAGCGTAGTAGGAGGAATAGAAACAGGATTCCTGCAACAAGTGCTAGAATTAACGGCACACCACCTAACACCGAATGTGCGAAGTTTGGGATGATTCCGAGGACAGCCTGGAAAGGTGCTAATAGTCCGGAACAGATGGTCTTAAATACATGTACAATTCCGCTTGTATCTGACATATTAAAGATACGTCCTACCCTTTCTACGAAATGTATAGGGCAGTTTGTACGAATTAAAGCTTGTATCTCAGGCGAAGTCCTTGCAACTTGTAGATCATAGGTTTCTTTGGCCGAGGTCAAAGGCACTGATTGTTGTATAAGCATGGCTTTCATTCTGCTTAAAGTATCAAATCGAATAAAAGAGACATTCAACGAAGGCCACAAAGGCGACTCCCTGACTGTGTCTATTGGGGCAAACAATACTTGCATACAGCAAGTGACCCTGGAGTTGACCGTAACTAGATATAGGATGCCTGGCAACATGCCACAGAAACTCTGATAATTCAACATGAGGTAACTCCCATTAGAAAGTTGTCCAAACGTTGGATTAATCACAGCAGCTGGTGTACCCTGCTGGTGGCAGGACAAGTTTGCCACAGAACCATTACAAGCCCCGTGTAAAGAAATGTCCTGACAAATCAGTGAACCGCTTAGTGCACTTTCACAGTGTGTACCGCTTAGAAACACTTCACGATCCCCACTCCAACATCTATAGGTGTAAGGTAAATTCCAGGATGTCTTAATGTATTCTTTACCCAACCTTTCATATTTGCCTGCTTGCATCTGTTTAAGGCAATACTGAAACTGGAAAGTAGTCACAGGTAGACTAATTTTGCCATGAATAAGCCATTCTGTAGCTGGTCGTTCTGTCACTGTGAATGGTAACTTTTTAAGTTTTTCAATGCTCAGTACTGTATACTTTGCTCCCCTTTGTGCCAGTTCGATCTGTTTATCAGTTAGATTGTATTCTGCAAACAGAGCCGACGTGTTGATAAAATGCCAAGGCACATAGCCCGCACGCAAAGATTGCAGCGTCCAGCTTAATAACATAATAGAACGTAACTGAGACTGGCCTTGCTGTAACATGGCTAAATCTTGTTCCAGTATGTCGATAGCAGAGGATACAATACTGTCCAATGAATAAATTCTGGAGGACAAAGTTGTTAACCCATTGTCGACCACAGAGAGAGTTTTCTCCAAATTAATACGATCAAGTTCACGTATTCGTTCTGCGGCCTCCATCTGTGACACCTTCCATGCTTCATTATAAGCAGCATAGATGCCGGCATATATGAAACGTTTTTGACGCGGCTTTCTTGGTCCAAGCAAGAATTCCCTAAGGTCTGCGTCTTCTTTAAGTAAAGATAAGTGTTGTTTCACATCCTTAAGTGTAGATTTTTGCAGCCAATCGAGGCATAATTTTCCTACACTGTATGTTGTTACTACCCCCGGATGCTGTCTTTGGACGTATCTTGGGTCTGCCCTGTGAATAGAAAACCCCTGTGTTTTATTCAGGGATCTGTCTTGACAGTTGTTTGTGTCTGTGGGCCAGATCAACCATTTTCTCCAATCAGGATTTGTTTTGTTGAGTTTTAGTATGGTGTCAACTGTAACCGCTGCCTGTGTATTGTTATCACTTGCAGGTGTTGGTACAGAAGGATTTTTCATGTCTTTAATCTTGGCTAATCCAAGGCAAGGCGTTTGTTGGACCGTGTCATTCAAAAACATTATTTGTTGAGGGACGATACAGGCTCTAAATAAAGCTTCTATCCCCTGCACTTGCCAATCTTTAGTACCTCAGACAGATTTTGTGTCTTTCCATAAGTCGAAACCCTGTCTAGACAGTTGGGCAATAAATGTTGCAGAGTAAATCTGTTTTGCATTAGTTAACATAATTTTCAGTCCTGTTTTGTTTACATTTTTATAGTAAAATGTTTCTGGATCAGATGTATTGTATCCTGAAAAATATTGAAACTTTTAGCAAATGTTTTTGAACTACCTTTTGGTGGTGTAGGACAATGCCCCCATTGGTTAAACATAAACACATTTCTAGGTGTTGCAGATTTATGCAAAAAATGATGACCATAGTGGTTATAGCAATACAACTGTTCATAGTCTGATGAACCCTCTAAATATTCATTATTAGAAAATGCAGCAGATTTTTCTAGGTCAAACATCATATTATTCACAGTTTCAAAGTCCCAATCATCAGAAAAGGTACTGGATGAAACAAAATCACTTAGTGAAATTTGAAATAAATGTGGAATGTTCAAATGTTCCGTCGGGCCAAAGATATCAAAATCTGTTCTGTCCCACACTATACCATCCTGTATAGGAACGGCTGTGATGTTCACTGCAGACAAGTCTCTTGTTTCACGATGGGATGATTTGTGAGGTTTCAAAAGTAAGTTCACTTCTTTTCTTTCAATGTCCAAATGGATGTATCTCCCATTTATAAGCACGCTCATAGTCATAACCAAAGCTAGCCAAAGCAGGAAGAAAAATATTCCAGAAATAACCCAAAGTTCAATCCATGGTGAAACTAGATAAGTCTTTGTCAAAAAATGCAAAAAGTCTTGTACTTGCTGTTTATAAGTTTTTGATGCTGGCGACGTCTCGGGCTCACTCGGATCCTCAGAAAACGTATCAAAGTTAATGAAGTAGCCAGAAGCAGTTCTGTCAATTGTTGGAATTGCATCAGGATTTGTAGAAATCGCTGGGACCAGTTGATCACTTGTTACATTGGTGTAGACAGGTGTATTTGGACGAACTGTTACTTGTGTTTCAAGAGGGATGAGTTCCATAGCATTGTTGCTCAGTCCTTCATCTGTTACTGCTGAAGTCTCGATGGTTATCAGTCTTTCAGTTTGAACCTCTTGGATAGTATCAAGAGGAGTGTGTCTGCTACTAGGTTGGAGTCCACGAGGCCTACTATTTAGTATTGGCCACATACTGTGGTTTGATGAGGTCGATGGACACAAATCTTTTCTCCTTTCTTCCAGCAAGGGGTGGCAGAAGTACTGTTCTTGTCCGTGTACGGCTAGGACAGGTACTGGTTGTCTGTATGAAGGTCCAAATTCCTTCTTGTCCGCAATCTTTTCTCTGACCAGATCCCCAACTTTTGGAATCCAGACAGGCCTTGCTGGGACCGCCGGTTTTTCCCCAGTGGTGGTTGGCTGCAGGAATACGTTGCTTTGTTTCGTTCTTAATTCGTTTAAGTCCTGTAAAACAGCCAAACGATCTTTGATTTCAAAGGGTTTATTTTCCACCACTGTGCCACTGCATTCCAGACCAGGCACCCACATTCTTGTCCCAAATAGGACCTCATATGGAGTGACCCCCCCCAGAGAACTTCTTGGCAAGTTGTTTAATGAGCGTTGGACCCCATAAAGATGTTTGACCCACCCATCACCCGAACCTAATACCCTAGCTGTTATAGACTGCTTTATGTCCCGGTTTTTCCTTTCCACAACAGAATTTCCCTCAGGATGAAACGGAGAGGAGTACCGCAATGCAATGCCCAGACTGGCCATGGCGTCTATGTAAGCTCGAGAGCTAAACGCAGGGCCCTGGTCAGAATGTAGCGTGCCTATTGCGTATGTGCCGATAAAGACTCGCAAATCTTTTATGACAGTTTGAGCGTCAGCCGAGCGCTGAGGCCATATCCATAGGAACCTAGAGCAAGAATCCACTGCGACCATGATATATTTATAGTTACCGTCCCTTTGCAAGGGACCGCAGTGGTCCAGGTAAACACAAGCTAATGGTTTGTCTGAAATTAACAGGGGTGTCTGCGCAGGACGTTTCACTGTGGAGACTTTCATCTGTTGGCAAATTTCACATTCCAGAACATAGTTCTTGGTCTGTTTCCTAATGCCAGGCCACCAATATCTTTGTGTTAATAAAGATACCGTTGCAGAAATGCCTGCATGGGCAGAAGCTATCCCTTCGTGTGCTGCTAGGATTAGTCCTAATCTGCGTTCCTTGTTTGGAATTACCCTATCCCCCACTCCAGGGATTCGAGCAAAAGGAACGTTGTTCGCATCAATTACATAAGAGTACTTGAGTGGAAACTTTTTGGTAACGCTGCACCACTGCTTTTGCTCGTAGCATTGACAGCCAACATTATCTCACTGTCTATTTTCGTTTTTGAACGAGTGATCGCAGCTACGGAAGCCGTCTGAACAGCCCCTTTGCGGCTTCGTCAGCCAATGAATTCCCTGCAACGTGAACGCCATCACGTTGATGACTCAGTGTGTGTATCACGTGAGCCTTTGGTAGTTCGCTTTTTAACTGAACTACTTGTTCCCAAAGTGTTTTATGCTTTATTGTGCCACCTTTAGCATCTTTGAACCCGTTTTCAAGCCAAGTTTGTATATATTCAATATACGACTGCACACAGTAGAAAGAATCGCACACTATTAGTGTGGGGAATTCTCGATCTGTACTTTCAAGTGCCAGTTTGAATGCTTGTACTTCAGCTCGCTGAGCTGTGCAATCTCCTAGAGATTGGTTTTTTGTGACCATAGGTCTGAATTTGCCATCGCGCATGCGACCTTTAACGATTGCGCACGCTGCACTGTAAGCTTGCTTACTCCCTGTTGCGGGTTGTGCAGATCCGTCAGTGTAAATTATGAATTCGTACTGATCGAGAGGCAGAATCTCAGTGGGCAGAGGACATTCATGTTCATATTGCAGGAATGCTTGTGTTTTTAAATCAGGATCAAAAACATATTCAACATCTGTTGCAGCAAGAGAATTAACCCATTGTATCCATCTAGGATGTAATGCTTTAGCATTTGGAATGCTTGCTTTTGTTACCTCCTCTAAGGCCGGAACTGGGGTTACGACAATAATGCGTTTCTCTTGGGCTAGAGCTCTTTCTTTTGCTACAGCGGTTTGAACTGCTGTCAGAATTTTTTCTGTTGAAGTGAAGCGCATTTCTGCTTGTGTATACAAGTGTGATTTGTATGCAATTGGTACTTTTTCACCCTCATTAAATGTTAAGTAGGTGAATCCGCATTGACCCGAAATTATTCGGATCACTAAATTGCGTTGACTTACGCGTGTTTGTAAGTGATTTGTTGCTAACATGTTAGCTTGGAGTGAACGCAAGATTTCTGTGTGTTCTTGTGTCCAGTTTTTGATTGAAAAATCAGGTTTGATTAATGCGTAGAGAGGTTTAACCCTTTCTGCGTAATTTAGAATGTAAGTTCTTCCAAAATTGAGGAAACCCAGGATGGATTGTAAATTTTTCAGCGTCTTTGGAGGTTGGAGCAGGGCACACCTTTCTAAAAAGTTGGCTGCCAAGCTCTTGCCTTCACTTGAAAGCTCATATACTAGAAACAGGACTTTGAGATGGGCAATTCTGGATTTTTTGAAGTTGAATTTGTAGCCCTCAGAGGCGAAGCCCAGTATAATGGTACTCACCCTGTTCAAGGGTTTATCCAGGTCATCGTCTGTCAGATAGATATCATCGACATATGACAATGCCTCATTGTCATAAATTTGTAGTAACTCCGTTACTCTCGCTGAGAATAACCCCGGGCTGTTCTTGAACCCTTGTGGGAGTCGACAAAATTGACGCTGGGTCCTCATTATTGAGAAAGCTGTTAAGTACCTGCTTTCAGGTGCTATGTTTTGACAAAAGAAACCATTTGAGATGTCTAATGTGGTTTTATATTTTTTACGCAGAATGTTATTCATTAATGCTGTACTATGTGCATTTTGCACTGCAAATGTTTTAGAACAAGTGTTTAAGTGTCTGTAATCCAAAACTAGACGATAGGTATTGTCTGGTTTGGAGACAGGAAACAAAGGATTGTTCATTGAGGAGGTGCATGTTTCAATCACCCCATGGTATTCAAGTTGATCTAAGATCTCCCTGACCTGTTTTTTAGCTTCTTGCTTTATTGGGTACTGCCTTTGTGCAGTAGGTTCATTTTTCAGATGTATTTTATGGTGAGGTGAACCCTCATCCCATCCTACATGATTTATGTATAATGCTGGGGCCTGGGCAACTGCCCATTTCCTGGCATAAGTATATTTTAGATGAATTGGAATATGGTTAGAGAAGGCAGGCATAATAATGTCCTCGCCATTTGGGCACTCCCTGACAAATTGTGGTGGCCAGTCTTTTTCTGCTAGAAGTATGTCATAGCCCCTTGAAAGTTTTTCCCAAAAAAGTGCTTTCACCTGTCTAGGTATGTCTCCCTCCATCCGGAGTGTTATTTCATAAAACTTTTGTGGAGTACTAACCCTGGTGTCTACAGTCTCAACTGTAATGTACTCATTCAAGTCCATTATCTCCAGAAGTTCCTTCAGGTTCTGGCGAGCTATTGTGACTTCTGCTGCACTGTCCAGCATTGTCTGAGCCCATTCTCCGTTCTTGAGTTGTGTTCTCAGTATCCTCGGCATGTCTGACTTTCAGACCTGCTACCTTCTTCTTTGAGAATTGAGGTTTTGATTTGTTTTTCGGAACGTGTTTGTCGTCTTTCGATTTCTCGCGTTCTTCTCTATGTTCTGACCGTCCTCTTCTTTCCGATGCCTGTGATGAGATCTGAAAGGTACGAGAGGAACGTGTATCAGTATCTTGATCCCTGTCAGGCTTTTTCAAATTATCCCTATTCCTGAGGTTATACCTCCTTTCAGAGGGCTCCTTTTGAGGAGACCTACCTCGGGATTGAGAACGTTTCTCGTTTGAATTTTGTTTATTAGTCTCCCACTTCTTTTTAGAAGATGTAGGAGTTTGTTTAATAGAGTCCTTCTCAGGACTTTCAGATAGTTTTGGCTTTACTGGTCTTCCACCCAAACTATCTCTGCCTAATTCTGCATATGATTGTTCTATTATTCTGGGTAGCTCAGTCTGATGTTCTGTAACATCGAATTCCCTTAATCGTTGGCGGATCGCCACTGCTGCTGCTGCCCCTTTAATATTAGATAATATTATTGTTGAGACCTGGTCGAAATTTTTCAGTAATTTCATACCTAAATTTAGAGCAGGCTCTGCCCCGTATTCATTTTGAATTTGTTTCAGGACATCTGGTATTACTGCAATTGACGGAACACCATGTGTTTTAGTATAGATGGCAGCAAAGACTGAGCCCCAAGTGGTGCAGTCTTCCAGTTGTGGTGTGATCCCCATCGGTAAACAGATGGTTAGGATTCTGTGTTTCTCATACGGGCTAGTATTTGGAAATACTGCTTCGATTTGAGTAATTTTTTGAGCTATCCAAAACGGAATTTGCTCACGTTTTGTGGGCATTTTTCCCATGACTGCATATAGAGTCTGTGGTGTAATTTTTAATGTATTCCCCTGTTGAGGAGTTTGATTTGGAAGTGTCAATGGTGGTTGGACTGTGAGAGTCTGCATGACATATTGGACTAATTGTCTGTAGATTTTTATTAACTCTGTAAGTTGAGTAAGTAGTTCCTCATCTGACATTATATCGAGTTCAGGATGAGGTGTGTAGCCGGCTAGAATCGGCCATGTTGCTCCTGGTCTACCTAGTGGACCGAGCCTGGTAATGTTTCTGTGATGTTTTAGGGCGCCTTTAAACCAGAGCTGATGCTCCTGGTATGTTAATGGAATTTCAATATCCTCGAAAGGAATATATTCCTCTGGTGGATCATCTTCTTTGTAGAAGTGAAACATTTTTGTTACTGAATTTGATTCAGGAAATATGACCCATGAATAGAATACCTCTGTCTGAAAGGATTCGTGTGCCTCTATCACGAAAACTGCTCTACCTCCTCTTGGTGGTAGGCCATGTTTTATAAGTTTTAGAGTGATGGCTCTTCTTAAGTTTGGATGGATGTCTATAACACCCTCCTCGGTTTCATTTAAACCTGTAATGTTATAAGCTGTTAAAGCTGGTTGACCCGCAACGTCACAGTTGTCGGAGTCAGGCATTTTGTTTTTTGAAAAATGTAGGACAAGTTTCAAGGAAACAAAAAGATACGGTGCACAATATTTTGGAACACTGTATCCTTCAACGTTGAACAAACCAAACAACTAATTTATAGGGTGCTTCCCTATTTAGTTATGGCGGAGATTTAACCCTACCCACTCCAGACGTCTTATGGAGTATGTGAGTAGGGGTCTCTGAGAAAAGCACGAATGAGTTACTCAGTATCTAGTGTTAAATTACTGCCTTACCAAACCGTTGGGCGCCATGTAGTGTAGTTCCTATTTCCCTAATAGGCTCTGCGCATTGGAATAATATAACCTATAGGTTTGACATAGGACTAAGGTCGGTATGTCCCTATCGATTATATTAAACTTAATTACCTGTGCCAGCTAGCTCAGAGGCCACTAGAAACTCCTTGATAACAAGAAGGGAGTAGTTTCTGGCAACCGAAAAACATGACAACTTTGTTTCCCTTTAGAAGCGGAACATATCTCAGAATCGTGGAAACAATAGATAACAGTTTCACTCATTCAATCGTGCATGCTTAGTTTCTGCAGAGTTACACAGAAAGGAAAGACGGGAGTTTCAATAAAAAGGGTTTTATTGAACAGTCTTGTTTCTCATGTAAGAGATATGTGCTGTTATGATCACAAGACAGTATGCAAGATAAATAATGTACAGCGTAAGCAGTAGAAATAAATAATACTGCGCTAGCATTATCTTTTAGCATATATTCACGTACATAAATAACATGAGCTAAGAATGCGAGTACTCATACGATGCGTCTCTAAGCTAGTTCTACCCCAGTGTACCTAACCTAGACTAGGTGTAGGGAAGAGTAGAAGTAGGTGGAGTATTCTCTAGTATGGTAGACTAAGAGTATGTTAAGTCTAGTATGCCAAGAGTCCCTCTAGGATCTAGTCAGCTCCATACCTTGAGAATGAGAGAGGTGGGAATCTCCTGCCGGATCTTGGAACACTAACACCCCGCAAAGGGAGTCAGAACACTGGAAGCTGGATTCGTCTGCATGCAGGAATGACAGCGTCTTCTCAGTGCGTCAGGCCGGGATACGGGCTCCTCTGAAGTCGAGGTCTCCTCTAACTTGCTTGGGCAAGGGAAGGTATATTTATACCTGGTAGGTGTCGAGGAATGTTAGCATTGACGTGAAGTCGGACATAGGAAGACGTCAGGAATGAACCCTTAAGGTATAATGGTTCATACATAATAGATGAGTTCTTGGAGAAATCAATAGTCCTGTGCTAGGGGAACTCCCGAAGCTTAAGGGTCTGGTTTCTAAGAACTCGTTGTGACGTTAGGGTGGACGGATGTCGGTGACCATGCCTGTATTTGTAGTGCACGGTTAATGCCTAAATAAGGACAGGGATTCTATGCCTATATAAGGGCAAGGCGAATTGTGCCTATATAAGGACATGATTCAGGAAAACCTATATACGGACCCCTAAAGCGGAATACAACAAAGTCTGCTTGAAAGGAAGTCGGTTTGGACACAGAGGACAGATAACTTAAAATTTCAGGGTCTGAGGGGAGACATTCCGGTGTGTAAAGAGAAGTATAAGCTCGAATTGAGCTAAAATGTCCGGGTCCTTATGATGCAAGGAGCCAGTATCATCAATAATTGATTCAATGAATAATTCGTTTTGCTTAATTTTAAGATAGTTAGCTAGCAACTTCCAGACTTGTTTTGACCTCCATAGCTTTTAGCACTAGACTTGAGGAGATAAGAAGCAGCATATCATTAGAAACCTTATTAAACTGGAGTTTGGCTTTAATGAGTTAATTTAGATATTGTTGAGAATGAGAAGTATAATAAGAATGCTCTAGGTGTTTAATTTCACTAAACATTTGTTTAGACAGCGATTGAGATAATCGCCTTTTTTTAGAAACAACATTTATTATGAAGTCACGGGCTGAGGCCTTAAATGCATGCCATACAGTGTGAAAGGAAACATCCCCCATCCGATTAAGGAGAAAAAAATCTTAAGAAAAAGTATTAAAAGAAGAAGTATAAGTGGTATCCAGTAGTAATGAGTTATTGAATCTCCACCATTTAGGAGAGGTGGATATGCGTAAGATGTCTAAATGCACAGATACCAGGGCATGATCGGAAATTAAAATAGAACCAATATCCACTGAATGTAAGGGTTGAGTTAGATGGTGTGAAATAAAATCATTGTCAATTCAGGATTGTGTATGATGTACTGGGGAAAAAAATGTATACTCCCGTACTGTGGTGTTACATAGTCTCCAAGAATTCGTAACATGACGTCTTTGAAAAGCTTGTGCAAAAGTTTGTTTGTTATGTAATGAGATAAGGAATTTCTGTTAAGGAAAGGGTCAGCTGGAAAGTTGCAATTACCAACTACAACTAGGGCCCTCATTACGATGTCGGTCGGAAGCATTCCGATCGACTCCGTGTCGGAATCGTTTCCGACCGACTCGGATTCAGGGAGTTTGACCGACCAATTACAATGGTTCCGAACACTGTTGAGTGACAGCACAGGCTCCCATTGAAGAAAGGGGTGGTTGCGGAAAACCTTGCACCCCATGGTGCCTGCCACACAGTGCATGGTTGGAAAGAGGGGACCCATAGGTACCCCCACGGGCCCCAACCAGAGGCCTCCAAGTGAAGGGGGGCCTGCTATGTGCCCCCAAAGTCAATTTCCGACAGCCGTTCCGTGTCGGACAAACCGAGTCGGAAAGGCTGTCCGAATCCGACATCGTAATGCGTCAGTCGGAAACACGGTCCATTGAGCTGTACAAGTCGGCTCTGACCGACTCGGTTTCTCCGAATGCTGGTCGGAAGCGAGACGGAATGACCCAACGGTTACCTTTCATCGTAATCGGGCGGTCGGAAATGTTTCCGAGTTGGTCGGAAACATGGGTTCCGAGATGGGTTCGAACAAACCGAATGCAGTTCGGAGCCTTTCCAACCGACATCGTAATGAGGCCCTAGGTTGTCATCTGGATGTTGCATGAGCTTCTGTGAAATCATGGACCAAAATTGACAATCAGGTGCATTAGGATCATATATGTTGAAAAGAACAATCGTAATGTTATCAATTCATAATTTAAGTAATAACCATCTTCCCTCCTCATCTTTTTCCTGAGAAATCAACAGAACTTTTAAAGACTTGTGACACAATATTACAACTCCATGCTTTTTTCCCTTAGACGGTGAAAAGAAAACTTCCCCCACCCATCCCTTTTGCAATTTCATAGATTCTATGTCAGATAAATGTGATTCCTGCAAAAAAGCTATGTGCACATTAAGCTTTGACAGGTGAGTGAGAACTTGCTGACTTTTGATCAGAGGATTCAAATCTGTGACATTCCATGAGACCATTGTCAAAACCATTGAGATAAGACGAATTGAAGATAACAATCAGACAACAATTGAAGGATTATATAACAAAGCCATATAAGTAAAAAGGAAATAACAGCTTAGGAAAGAGGAGAAAAGGTTGAGAATCCAAAAAAAGAAAGGAAAAAAGGAAAAACTAGGAGGGAGAAAAGAATGAAAATGAAGCTAGTAAATTAGAGGAGGTCCAGTATTATCAAAGAGAAAACAGGTCAAACAAACATCAAAAAAGGGGGATATACCTTACGATATTTTGATGAGGGTATGAGGGACCATATGGAGAAGACATTTCCAATCCACAAGGGGTGACATGGCGCAAGAGGGATGTGTGACATAAATGGGAAACGATGACAACCATAACAAAGATAGAGCATCTGCAAGTAAAAAGAACAATGTAACAAGTTAAGTCTAAGAAATACCATCATGTGATATACTATATAAATAAATCAACATCACTAGTAAGGAAGGGAATACGAAAATTAATCAAACACTGTAATACAATATAAACCCTTAATGCCGAAAAATTAGCAAGCAGACTCAACAACAGAAGAATATCATGTTGCAGAAGTTGAAAGAGCAACATCCATAATGTCCGCTCTGCAAGATGTAAGGAAATCCCTCAAATGAGATGGGTTCTCGTAGGCCTTTGTTTTATTATTATACTTTACCGTAAAGATGCATGGGTGGAAAAGTCCAAACCGGGCTCACATGGAACGAAGGGCAGGTCTCATATTCAGAAAATCTCTGCGTCTGTCTGCTGTGTTCTTGGAGTAATGTTGGGAAAAATAGATATTATGCCCTGACCAGGAAATCCTTTTGAGACGTCTAGCAGCGGAAATAACTTGCATTAGTTCCGTATATTCCAGAAAGTACAGGATGATACCTCTAGGTCTCTAGGAAGGCAAAGCACTCGAAGAAGGGCAACCCAGGCTGCGAGCTCTCTGAATGTTAAGTGGCTGACTTTTTGGTAATTATAATATCTGAGGCAGAAAGGTTTTAAAATAAGAAATGGAGTCCTTCTGTGCCCTCGGGAAGTCCATAGATGTGAAGATTATTCCTCCGGTTTCTGTTTTCAAGATCTTTGACCTGTTTCTGTAAGGAGGAAACCTGTGCCTGAAGAAAATTCTAATTTTTAGTTGCTGGTTGGTAAGTCCAATATATAATAAGCCATAAGGGCAATGTAGTCCATGCACTATATAAGAGCTTTAACAATTGCTGAATGTTCTAATTTAGGAATTTTTTCATTACTACCATGGATTTCTGTATATTTATGTAAAGCTTAAGCACCCCTATTGAAGTTACCACAACAAAAGAATCCCTTTTCAGGTAGCCACGAAGCATATAAAGTAAATGGTGTACTAATACTACTGGTAAGTTTATCCTTCAAAATGTCACCTTTGAAGAAATATATTTTAACACCAAATGAAACACATATTTTCAAAATAGGATCAGATTACAACAAATGCCAGTGTGTATTTGTTGATTTATCATTCCTTATTATCACATAAAGATTCAAAAACTCTACACTGTCATCTGATAGTATAGGTCAGCTCTATAACCCATGGATTCTGATTAAGTTTCTATATATATTCTAACAGCCTATTATGTGATGTGCTCCAAACCACTAAAAGATCATCTACAAATCTGATCCAGACCTGGAAGTCACAAATGTATACCTCGAGGTCTTTAGACCAGGCGTAGTTATATTCAAAGAAGCCCATATAAGGTTGGCATATGATAGGGCAAATGCTGTGCGCATAGCCGAGCTCCGCTAATTATTTTCAAGTAAGAAATCATTATTATTCAAGATAAGGGCAATCATATCAATCAGCATATTGATGTGATTAAAATAAAATGCAAACTAATCAGACAGGAAATTAGGTCAAAGCTTGAATACAATCATCATGTTTAATAGAAGCATAAAGAGATCATACATCTAGGACGGAAAAACCCAACTTTTTTTGTAGAACTTCCAAGTTTTGATGGCATTCCCTGTATCTTATCAAAATTAGTTATTATATTTAGTTTTAGTAAGACTGCCTGTGCTACTTACTGGTAATTGGTCTTTCCGGTGGTTGTTGCAGATATGGGTGTAGGTTAAATGATAAATTACAGGTGTCTCAAATATTCTGTGCATATAGTCATTTCTTCTGCTTTGCTGAGAACCCCATTCTTTACTCATTTTGTTATAATTGTGCTTAATTTAGCTTGTAGATATGTAGCCGGATTACTTGATAATTTGTTATAACTGTTGTTATTGAGTTGTCTATAACCTTCTTTAACATTCCCTCCACATAATTGCAATATTTCCCCCATTATCAGAGGGGTTAGTAACAATAGACTTATCTTGACTCACTTTCATCATGGCATTCAGTTCAGATTTAGACATTTTTTTATTAGGTTTGCTCCTATTTTAATTGTTTTCTGAGAAACATTACATAACTTCATTCCTTATTACTTTCTCAAAGACAGAAATGAGAGCATAATCAACTGGAGGACAGAAGGAACATTCTGGTCTCCCCAGATTCTTAACATTATTACAAGTGCGTCTATTTCAAGAGTTTCAAGACATTGAACAACTTATTTTTTAAATGTGTCCTTCTCATTGCTTTGTTAATGGCCAATTAGCATATTGTTTTACGTGACAGGCTGTGACAATAATCCATTTACTTTAATTCTCACTCAAGGTGAGTCAAACAGTAAAAATATCCCTGTATCATTATGAGGACTAATCCCATACTTTAAAATAGAAAGGAACATTTTACAGAGTCAAATGCCTTTTGAGCAGCCTACAAAGAATTGCCATTGATCAGCCACCTATTGTGTCATGACCAGATTGTTATGTAATCTCCTAAGAGTTAACCTGGTCTGCTAGACATGAAGCCTGGTTGAACCAGGTATACCAGTGTTTTGATGAGCCCCAACAGTCACCTAACATGTGTTTTTGCAATAGTTTACATTTTATATTAAGCTTTGAAATGGGATAGTAGAATCACATCTCTTACTTTGCTTATCTCCTTTCTGTATAAAAGTGATTGTGACAACCAGAAATCCTTGGATAGATTAGAATGTACCCTTTTCATCTCAAAATGCATTGCACTGTTATGTGGTGTTATAACAAATAGGTGCAAATTATTAATTTACATTTTGAAAAAGTACAAGGAATTCAAGGGCAAACTTCTGTAATGTTTTATTTTTTTAAATTACGGTGAGAAAAATAGCTATATAAATCATATTTTTCATTGTTGTTACATTGCTGTCAGTTACTCTTTTTTTATTTTTTACTTTACTTTTCAGTACATTAATTTGTACTTTAAGATACTCCAGAAAAGCCTCTGTTTGTGCACTGTATTTTACAGGCAAGCAGTAGCATACCATTTGTAGATAACCTGTTACACTTTTCAATGTTTTACTTTTTAAGAGAACATAGAAAAAGAAATATTTAAAATGGTTTGTAGTGTGTTTAAAGTCTACTTTGAAATACATTAGCTTTTAATTATATGAAGTAATGCAAGGTTGAAGTGTATTTTCTGCACTCATATAATGAAGATGGCAGCTTCAGCTACAGAGCTTCTGAGAAAATCAGGCAACATTTAATTGCCTCTTGCGCAGGGGTGGCATTCTGAAATTGTCTTTTGTTACTAGCTGTATAGTCCTGTACAATATGATATAAATGAAAAAAATGATCTCTTTCCGTTGTCCTGAATGGATAATTTTAGAAAGGGTATGGTATGTTTTCATTTGTGAGAAGCATGGATAGTATAAACCTCCTATGTCCTAGAGACATATTGGAGAATACTGCATAACTGTTGACTGACATGTGACTATGAATGAACCAATCAGTGACTGGGGAAATTCCTAAGTGTGTGCACGTGTGTGTGAGAGTGTGTGTGTGTGCATGCTGGGCCTGACTCACAAACTGTATTTTGTAGTATGTTTTGTAGTACTACAAATCGGACTACAGATTGCAATTCACAAACTATGGGTGGAGTTTTATGCCTCTATATTACCTGTAAGTATGTGTGCAGAGTTCTCCGCCATCTCTGTGGAGTCTTCCCACACTTAAGTATACATTTTAGAAGTAAATGTGGGTGGGACTGGAGTGGGTGAGAATGGATGTAAAACATTTTTTGAATAATGATCATTCAGAAAACATAGCTTGCTGACCCAGTCAAAGCGACTGAAAAGATTATACAAAGTTGTGAAATACTTGTTGGCCCTTTGTTCTTTGAAGAATAAAAATATCATTAATCTTTATAAACAGAATTAGTCCTGTGTTGTTTTGAATACTACATTCAATTATCTTTTATAAGAAGGAAATCCTTAAGTAGTTGTTATCCTCATAAAACAATGTAAAAGCTTTACTATTACACCTCAAACATTATAGCTTGTGTGTGCATGCAGTAGGTGTGACATATATGTTTCATCCACCCCAAATTTGGTGGTGTGGCTTGTTTGATGTATGGGAATATTCAACTATGTTTGATTTCTAAACCCATTATGACTTGTGACCTGTTATGTCTGTCGTATGTGTGAGATTTGAGTGTGCCAGGGTATGGGCTTTGTTCACGCTGAGTTCCCCAGTGCTACTATTTAGAATGTTGCCGACTAGTGATATTTGCAAACTTTTATGTTCAGTTTAAAAATACACCAGCTTTCGGTGCACATGCATGATTTCAATTTCAGTTGTTCATGAATGATTATCTGTGTTCTCCAAAACTCACAGTTATATACAGCAGTGGTGTGGGCCCACTGGATTTTGTTTAATAGATCAATAGTTCAAAATTGTCCCAACTACCAAACTTTCAGCGCTTTTTGATTTCTTTGTACAGGAGGTTTCCTAAGGTGATCAATGTGTTATTTGGAAAAGTGACGAAAATTGGATGCCACTTATGAGATTTGAGAATCTTGGCTAATCTGCCCTAAATTTGTGACACTGAAGGTAACATTCTAAAGGCTGATTCCTCCGAGTTTCAATCATATTGGCAAGAGGTGGCCAAAGCTTTTAAGGGTTTAGAAATGAGAATCCCTAAGGAGTGACATGTCAACTTTAAGGAAACACTGTGCTGCTTTAATATGACAAAACTCTTAAACTCAATGATTGGTATTTTGAGATGCAGTCTGACAGAGAGAAATATGTTGTAAATGTAGTTGTCAGGGAATGTTATGGGACAGTAGATCAATATCTAATGGTATGTGATGTTTCAGAAAGTAAGGAGTTTGAGTCAGGAGAACAGAGAGGCCGTGGGACTGCACAATGGCATAAAGTAACAAAGGGTGGGTGAGCTGGGGATGGAAGGAGTACGTAGGTGAGTTTTGATGGAGTTGTGTATAATGCACAAAGACTTGAATCTGCTTTGCTGTTTAAAGGAACTTAAGTTTGAATTCATTGTTTGTTAATATCAGATTGAAAGCTCTAGAACCCAAATTCATCAACACAAGTGCTAATGGCATCACATTGCCTGTCTGTGCATCTCAGAGGCTGAGAATGAAGTTCAGACGCCATCCTCATAAATTGTTGGCCTGGAACCGAGAGTGACAGCAGCTTGCCAGCAGTGTGCTAATTTGAAGAGTTGATTTCACATCATTGTAAATGGTTAGCGCTGTAATTGAATATTACGGTAATCTTCCAGCCCTTCAATGCAGACATGGGCCCTCTACTGTACTGCCCAGCAGTAGTTGGGCATCATAACAACATTGCCTGGCACTGATAGATGGTGTCTCCTGCCAGTTGAATACAATGCTCATCACAACTGCTGTGAATGGTAGGCATAATTTTCCTAGAGACATACCCTCTACCAATGATGTCTATCGCCTTCCACCCATCATCAAGTACAAAATAGATATCAGGATGCCAGTGGTGGAAGTGTGGACACAGCTCAAAAGTAGACCACTATTTATCGGGCAAACCTTTTTCTGGAGTTTGTGGGGCCATTGATGTGTCTCTTAATGATGCAGAGGTGGTTCTCCCTTATCTGCAGCACTGCATGAGTGGTAGTAAGACCCCAATCCACTACACTGCATGGTGAAAATGAATTGCATGACAGACTAGAGAATTTCCTGTACTGTTGGACTGCTTTTTGTTATGAGAAACTGCTCCAACCTTGATTTTAAGTGATAGTAAATTGCTGCACCTCTGCTTTTTAAATGTTATTACATTTCTAGACTCCTCACAAAAGTACTTTTCTTTTGATGCTGCATAGCTTTGAGATAATGATAAACAGATAGTCCTTTGATTTTATTTGAAGTTTATTTTCTTTAAATTTGAAGAAAATAAGAGGCAGATGTTTAAAGTGCTAGGAATTCATACTTGAAATCTGATGAAATTCAACTATCTAGAGCTAATCATGTATCTTTTTGCTCTATATAGAGTCAACGCATGAGGCACAGCAACCACTCAACAGAAAACTCCCCAATTGAAAGAAGAAGTTTGATGACAGCTGATGAAAACTATCACAACGAAAGGGCTCGGAAGAGTAGGAATCGCTTGTCTTCCAGTTCCCAGCATAGCCGCGATCATTACCCTCTGGTGGAAGAAGAGTATTCTGACTCGTACCAGGACACTTACAAACCTCATAGGAACCGGGGATCGCCTGGGGGCTACAGCCATGACTCCAGACACAGGCTTTGATTTTAGGTTTCCAAGGAAGATAGCATTCATCATTAAACAAAATGCCAAAACATAGCTAAGAAGAACACATCACGTTATTTTGCCAACTGCACCACAGTTGTACTGTGCTCACTCACCACTGCTTCAAGCAAATCATAGAAAATTATATTTCATGCCCACATATATTTAAGTGAAAATTCATTTTGCCCAGTCTATAGTTCTTGTAGTGCAGCATTTTCATCACCGCAGGAGCTTGTTTTCTTCATTATATATTAGAGGATTAAATGTGTAATTTAGAGTACTTATCAAGGCACAGATACAGTAAAAATACAATTTCCAGTGCTGGAAATTCCAAATAAACAGTTCCAGTTGGAACCAATTTATAAGCCAATTCCTGTTGGAATTTGGGTTAATTGACTGGAAAGTCTACTAGAGCATGTTGCAATCACTTGAAAAAATATAATAACAATGGAATTATGAACAATAAATAAAATTATAATATTGATATAAACCAAAAAATTGAATAAAAAGCTATTTATTTGCTATTTGCTGAAAAGCTAAATTTAAGTTAAAGATATGTAGGTTTCACTGTACAATACTAATTCTGGAATTTTTTTCAAACTTACCAAATGTCGAACGTGGATGGTGCCAAATATTGTGAAAAGGATGCCACAATTACACCATACTCTGTCACTGAGATTAAAATGTTCTGGTATGGCGGTCACCGCAAAGCACATTATGTTCGCTCATTTGCCAAAATGCTTCTAATTGTCACCTGTGACGACATGGACCTCTGTTGCAATGTGAAAGAAGTGGGTGTTCACTGAGTAATAGCAAAGCTAATCATGTCTATGATAAAACAAAAATGAGTTGACAAATGAAATTGTTTTCAATTTCCTAGTTCTCCTGAACACTGCGAGCACGGTTGCTGGCCGCATCTAATGGGATTGGCAAACTTTGTGGACTTGATATATTCCACTACATTAAGAATACTGTATATAATCTGAAGCTACAAATGTGGCACTCGAAATTTGGGTTAAAGCTGGCATCCTAACTTTTTGCCACACACATTTCAAACAACATCAGACTTTATTTTTCAGAATGCATAAAGCATTCCTACACTCCTGTTGCATATTAAAAGCATGCAAAAGGCATGCCCTTACGCTGGACCACAAGACCATCTGCAGCACACCTTTCCGTGCACTATAAGGGGAAAAAGACAGTAGGATGATGTAAAGGTGATATAAGACAATGAGAATGTGAAGTTTCTTCTCGCACCTTTAGATCTATGTTGCACTTCTTTTTAAATTTTCTGTAACCTGCTGCCTACACAATTGAGTGGCTTTACTTTCATTTTACCTCCCAGATGATCTCCTGTAGCTGCATACAGGAATTGATGATTAGCATGTATAAAAATGTTCTTAGCGAAATGACACAAAGTTGTTCTAGTTGAATGTGCACACATACAGTTACCATTAATATAAACCACCAAGCTGTCTGTAGGTTGGCTCAAATGTAAAACATAGGCCTGGCACGGAAGCCACTACACTGTATGTATATATATATATATACATATATATACACACATATATATATACACATATATATATATATACACACACACACACTTACATGGCACTTATACTGAAGACTTGGTTAAAAAAACTCACTTTTTATAGTTACTTTTCTTCAATAAATAAAGCAGTTCCTTCAGTTGTTTAAATAAGCACTATTAAGATGTCTCAGGCAAATGTGTACACAAACTGCCGTTTTCAAAACCTACAATTCACTAGAATGATTCCATACAAGCGAAATACTTCCATATTTGAATTCAGGAATTCAGCCAACTGTTAGCTACCTAAATTATTTTTTCTGAGTGTGACATCTAAACAGACGAATCTATGTGAATAATCAAAGCAGCCTCTTGAATGTAGTTCACCGGCCCTTGATAGGGTAGCATATTACCCATGAACAAAAAGAAACATTCTATCCAATGGGCTGTTCATCGTTAGCTGAACATTACAGGGAACAGCTATAAATCAACCCTTATTTCAGGCAACATACTTTTAACAGAAATTTAAAAAAAAATTAAATTCTTCTTCTAAAGTAACCATTTTTCCTATTCTTTTTACTTCTGATTACCAAATAGTTTACAACATGATTCAGCTTACTGATGTCAAGACATGTTGCCTTTAATGTATTTCTGATATTAGATGTTTTTTAGGTTTTCAATTGTTTTAAATATTTTGTTTATCTTTGAATTACAGCTTTTAATACAAAGGTATGGTACAATTGCAGTGAATCATGGGTTTTGAAAAAGCAGCTATTGTATGAGTGGGCCTTTAGAATGATTCACCTTATATCACACAAAGAACTGCACCATATTTAAAAACAGAAATCATCTACATTACTTAAACTTGACCATTTTTTTACTTTTTTCAATCCATGATTTATTGGGTTTATCCCCTATGTTAGTTAGGAAGCCTTACACTGGGCCGGTTAAAGAATTCCAAAGCATTGCATATCCCCTGGGTGGATACAATCAGAGCATGATTTTTTTTACAGATTATTTCTTCAGTACTCAAACATGAAATGTGCATTACAAAAATCAACTACTATTGTAATTACATCAAACACTGCATTTTTCTTAAAATGACATCAATATATGCTTGTTTTTTTCTCAAAAGCCTACTTACTGATCCGTAGGCTTTGACAGCATGGAATGTTAAACAATCTTTCCTATCATAACTACATTTTTCATAATCTGTGTTACCAAGTAGGTATATTGAGAGATATGTTTGGATCTGCCTGCTTATTTTCTTGATAGTGACAGTAGCCAGTACTGTATCAATGTACGACAGCCACATTTTTTCAACATTTGTTTCCAGAAAATGAATGCAGCACTGGCAATTCTGTCTGTCAACATCCATGCAAGCCTTAAATGTTGCAATTTTTTTAAGAAGAGGCACTTTTCAACAAGTGACAAATAAAGAGCACGCCATGCCAGTTACAGTGTTTGCCCAAGCCTGAACATTCGTTATGTAGTAAGTGGCTAAGTCTGCCAGTACC
Organism: Calotriton arnoldi; assembly: GCA_963921515.1. Taxonomy (NCBI): domain Eukaryota; kingdom Metazoa; phylum Chordata; class Amphibia; order Caudata; family Salamandridae; genus Calotriton; species Calotriton arnoldi. Next base: position 187,811 of record CAWUFW010000621.1, on the reverse strand, counting down.
AATATTGTATGCTATAGCACAGTGGAGCACTCCCTGGTAGTTTTACCAGTTTTTATGATATGTACAGCACACATATTTGCATGAGAGAGAAAGCACTTGGTGAAGCATTTCCTGTAGCCTTTCAAGGGTTCTTTTGCGTGCATTAAATATTGATTGCAAAGAATGCACTACAATGTACGGTATAAAATTAGAATAGAGAGCTTTTTTCCTTCATTTCTACTTCTGTAGCAGCATTAGCGATTGGGTCATTCTAAATGCTTGAAAACAAAATCTCTTATGGCTGAAAAACAAATTCTGTATATATTTCTAGAATCTAATATTGCTGCTTTATCATTTGAACTGCAAAAATGTACTTTCTATTGTAGCCCTTTGAAGCCTTGCTTTTAAGTCTTCCATGCCATGCTAGAAAAGGGAAACATTTAGACCATATGTTACATTCTGTAAGAAGTGCACATATTGCATTTTGTGCCAATGACAATGTTGTTTTGTGTTCTTATAGACCATTTTAAAGGGGGCTACATGTTAAACTACATGTATGTGTGTATTTTATTGCAGAAACATTAAAATGTTTTCTTTAATTTTGTAAGTTTTTTAGTTTGCCTTTATACTGTTTCCAAAGTTATTATTTGGGGATTTTTTCGCAAGGAGTTCAACGTTTATATTTTTAACTACCCAAAACTGAATATTTGAAACACTGATGCAAATGAATTTCATTTGTGGTCAGTGGTTATCATACATAAATGTTCTTTACACGTGCAATTAATTCCCTATTTTACTTAGTACAGATGGACGATTGTTTATAAATTTTGCATTACTCGGGGCAAAGCCACTAACCATATGCCCATGAGCCCTTTTTTGTGCCATAGGTCTCTTTAATTGTACAGTGTTAGCCATTACAATTGTTATTCTTTATCACAATGCTTTGATGTGAAATTATGAAGTCAACATATTCAGACTAAAACGTAAAGTAATATCCATTATTTTATAGTATCAACATTTTACTGGGCATTTATGAGTCATTAGATTGGTATTGCTAAAATTCAGATATTAGAACGATATTTTGAGCTGTTTGTTAAGTGATATGGGGCTTTGTTAGCCTTATCTGATTCGAGGTGAGAAAGTCTTTTGATTGAGAATAATATGGGCTGTGACAATCACAAAAGCATGGTAACTTTGCGCCAATGCTTTGATTTCAGAATTTTATATTCTAAATCAGGATTATGTTTTATTTGCAGGTCTTGAAAACAAATTCTAAGCTACTCAGTTCATTCTAACATTACAGTGCTCTTGAAAAGCACATATTTCAATCTCACAATAAGACGTGGTGTTGCAATTGAAATATAAGGTCTATTGGGTTGTATACTTATGTCCAGTGACAATTTAATTAGTCTTTGATAAAAGTTCTTTAGAATTTTCAGAGGTGCATTGGACAAAATGTCTTCTTAAAATCGTGGGTTGCAGAGAATTACCTAATGATTTAATCCACAGGCTATTAAAAATCTGTGCTGCTGGTGAGATGTTGAGAATATTGTTACAGGGTGTTATTCAGCAATGCATAAATGATACATTGCCTTGCAGCTGACCATTGCGCTCATCACCAACTTGTTAATCCTAATCCACTTGCTGCCTTTTGGTTAGGGTCACTCTATGCAAATTCCACATACATACATTCACATAGACTCCTTGAAAACACTGAACAGCTTCTACAAAAACATTATTATCATTATTTTTATACAAGCATTCTGATGAAATTGAGTCATGTCTAGCATTAGGTGAAATCCCATGGATAGAACAAAAGTTTTATGTCCCTGTTTGGAAGACACTCAACCTTTTAGTACCTCTTGCATAAAAAAGAAAAAATGTTTGCAGTGGAAGTTCTCCTACATCCATTCTTCTGAATTCCAACCCCCTTTCCAAGTGCTACTCAAAAGATTCTGTAGCTCTCAGTACAATATTCTGCTTTCTGTGCCATCATTACATTGCTTGGTATCCCAGGAATCTTGTGATGCATCATAAATGTCTATTCTCTTTGCTTCTTTAGTGTGTTTTGTATTGCGTGTACAGTACTACTCCCAATGTTTGCATGGGAATTGTTTCTACTTTTCCCTTACCAGAGGGTTTTTGGCTTTTGGTTCCCTGGCTGGTTTTGGTATGCTGTTTTCTGGTCCTAAATTCCCCATTTGTGTTTCAGTTGTTGCCATTTTTGACTGTGGTCTGCCTCTGTTTCTTATATCTTTGGTGATTCATTTACCTCACAATTGTTACCGGCAGATTGTGTGAGTCTGTATTTTAATATTTTGGGGGCCAATATGACCAGCTTAGACAAAGAGCATGGGAAATTGGTGCAGGGCATACTCCATGCAAATCATCCCCCTATGAAGGACTTGATTTCATATCTGCGAACATTATGGTGGAGTGAAATAAGTCATATGACGTGTAGGGCAAAAAATCCTGGGGGTACCTAGGTGTCAGCACATACCACAAGGTGTCAGTCTGGCTTCATAAATCAGATACGTTTGTGACCCTTTTAAATCTATATAATTCCCTTCATTAGCTCTTGTTGGAGCTCATTCCACCACTGTAGTCCTACTTCTTGTAGAATGTTCACTCCCATCATTTACATTGTAAACTTGAAAGTGTAAAACTGATATTTGTGATCTCAACTCAGGTGCTGGAACTCATGTCTCAAATAAGTAAGTTCAGTGAATTGAGCCTGCCTAGTATATGATTATTATGAATCATCATGACCACCTAAAAACTCACACAGCTTGCTAAAGAAAGCCAGTGAAGCTTTTGAATAGTTGGACTAACATGTTAACATTCGCTCATCGTTGAAAAAACCCTAGCTGTAGTATACTATAGTTTCTGCAACCATCCAACGACCTTCTACGAAACTTCCGCAAAAATTGACGAGCAATAATCAAGTCTGAATCCAGTGATGGCCTGGGCAAAGGCAGCCAGACTGCCTTTAGATGACAGAGTTTTAGTTTAGCCAGTACACAAATATAGGAGCAGATGGTATAATATCAGAAGAGAGTAGCCTAAATATTGTCTGGAAAAAATGTTACGTCTTTAATATCATTTACAAAACTATTGCATATTAGAGTTAATAATAAAACAATCTACATCCAATGGAGTGATATTTTTGTACATGATATCTAGGCCATGACATTTATGTCAGACAATGTTTTTATTATGACAATTCTGACATACAACCTAGTTATGACGGTCAGCCTGCTCTTTCATTCAAATGTGGTGTTGATCACAAATTTGAAGGTCTTAACCCTGGGTAGAGTTCAGCTTCCACATTCCTACCTTAAATGTCTTGAGAGTACTGCTTATATTGTTATGACCATCTTGGATCCCACAGGTAATATTTCAATATTCAGTGCGAGCTAACTCTCTTGTATCCACCTTTGAATATCCTCAGTCTGGCTGGACACAAGACCAAGTCAGAGTCAAATTTACCACTCAAATGAAGCATTGTACCCCTAACTTAATAAGCAGCATGTTTTTGAGTGATGTGTGATAAAATACTTCACTGGAAAGACACATTGCAGCAGAGGTACATTGATGCTTCCGAATGTAGGTTTTGTGTATCTCACTTCTTGGTGTAATGTTATATCAGTTAAAAATCCAGCATATCTTATGGGTACCATACACACATATATTATAATGTTTTAAATTAATATATTGGATCAAATTTTACCAGTATCAGTATTACTCTTAGTTTTAGCTCTGTGGCAGGTATTATGTATGTGCATTACAGTGGCTACTGCTACCATACCTAATTATCTGTTATGACTACTGGCCCTGGTGATACTACTATTTTTCAGTTGGGTAAAGTGACATGAGCAGACGACTTTGCATGTCTTGAAGATAAAATGCCTGTAGGCGAACCAGTGAAGTTCTGTCAAGATCTGGATGTTCTTCATAAAGCCATTTCTGAATAGGGCAGCAGCGTGCAGACCACTTTATTGAAGTCACATGAGAGCCGGAGATGCTGGTGAGCAGAGTGTTGCCACTATCCATGTGGGAAAGGACTAGGGTTTTTAAGGTGGTTCTGAAGGCTTTATTTAGCAGAGGTGGAATACCGGTTATAATGATGCATCTGTTTTGTAAGAGAATGTGGGAGGGTGAAGTTGAACCCTTGCCCACGAAGTGGAGCAACTTCATTCATCCTGAAGGTGAGCAAATGTTCCCAGATTTACCTAAGGTGAAGATCTGCATCACCTGGCTTTGATTGCCAAAAGTCTTATGTTCAATGTGTAAACTCCCAGAAGGAGGGATTTGGCTCCCGCAGGCATTGAGTTTTTCCTGCTAACACTCCGGCTGTTCTTACTCCAGATTGGGAATGGTTAAGCACTGCAATAGCCACTGTTCAGGAGCCTTGCACTGTCCATTCTCCGACACCTGAATGTGCAGAAGTCCACTGATAGCTTGAATCAAGACCTGAGTAGCAGCAAGACCATTTTCCAAAGATGCACATGGGCCACTTTTCTCTCTTTGCTAAAAACTTTACCAGCTTTGCACGTCAAGAAACATTTGTCTGAGCAACTTACCACATCGTTTCTTCTGAACGAGAGGTTGCTTTTGATGATGAATCCCACTGATTTGGGGGTCGATTACAATGTCGTTAGGAAAGCATTCCGACCGATTTGGTTTTGGAATGCTTTCCAAACAACTCTGATCGTGGGAGTCCGACCGAGCAATTTTGATGCATCCGGATGCTTCCGGATATGATTCGGTCGAACTCCCATTGACTTCAATGGAAGCCTGTGTTCCGAACGAGAACACAGGCTCCCATTGCAAAAAGGGGTGGTTGGGGAAAACCTTGCACCCTGTGGCGGGCACCCCATGGTGCCTGCCACACTGTGCATAGTTGAAAAGGGGGGTCCCTTGGGTACCCCCACAGGTATGATTCGGAAGGCACCAGACCTGCTACAGGCCCCCAAAGTCAGATTCCAACAGCTGATTTGTTTTGGATCCGACTGACTCGGTTACTCCCAATGCCTTTTGGAACTGAGTTTGACAGGTGGAACGCTTCCCAGCTATCGTAATCGCTCATTGGGAAACGTGTCCGAGTCGGTCCGAAAGGCGGGTTCTGAATTGGATTTGGACGAATCGAATGCCATTCAGAGCCTTTCCTAACAACATCGTAATCGACCCCTTGATGTTTTCAGGAAATTGTGAAGTGAATCCATCCAGGTTCATAACGCTGAGCTATTCCTGGATTTTGTCTTCTTTGGAGCTATTCGTTAAATTAGAATCTGGGTGAAGACTATTGCAGATTAGCTTGTTGTAAACACTTTTTCTGAATATGGGTGTCAAATTAAACTATTTGTTTGATAAATAAATTAAAATGATCTGTGTCAAAACTGAAACCTGTTGGAACACCAAAGGAGGTATTTGTGATGAATGTCATCAAGAAGAGATGTATTTTCTTTATAGGACTACGAGGAAAATTACAAGTCAAAAGTAGTGATTGACACCACGTGCAAAATGTAATTCTGAAGAGTTCAATGGTCAGTATATAGAGAAACAGAACAGAAAGAAATAGACCACTATAATTGCCGCGACTAGCAGAAGGTCATGCACTATATGCTAGCACTCTCTCTTCTGCAATAACCTGATTGAATGTGCAGCAGAAACTGAGGTTGCAGCCAATGTTATGGAATAAGCTCATCTAAATCCACAGTTGCCAGGCTCATCAGAATCTCTTGCCAAGTGAAAAGAGATTCCAAAGCATGTCAATAATAATACATGTTGTAAAAAACTTCAAAATCATGCTCTTTCTAATGGTGAACATCAAAATTCCGATGCAAGGCCTGTCTTTTTGTTGTTTAGCAGCTATGAAAGGCATCTGAGCACTGTCAATATTCTTATTGACATAATTAAAATTACCGACTACATTTCTACTTATTAGGTATCATCACCCTCCAATATTCTGCTTCGTAGTAAACACTCTCGAATCAATTTCCAGTGCTACCGCCCACATTCAGCACTCTGTTACTCTCTACCTAAGTTTGATGTTACAAATACCAATACATACATACATCTCTCTAATCGATCTTTCTGTTTACTCCAGTTAAATTCTTTAGCATATCAGTAATGCCTCATGTTCTGTTACTTTCCATAGTCTATCCACTGCGTCCTGACGTCTATCAAAAAAATAATTTTCCTCACCTCTCCAACTTTTCAGTCTACTCTACTTAAGATAAAGGCCAGACTGTCAATTCTGCTACTCTGGCATTTCCCCTGTGAGCTGGAAGCTTGGAAGCTGTTTTCAGAGCAGGACTGGCTGCCATGTCCCATGCAGGACCCTGTTGCCCTAGTCTAGTTGCTACCTCCTGCAGTGTGCAATTGGTTTGAACATTTTTCCTAAGATTAATTTTAGTTTCCAGTCCAGCCCTGCTTCTGATTAGGAATATCTCCTTTCCTTTAAGTGCTGTAGACATGAATTTAAAATTAGCAATGTCCCTCTCTACATAGGTATCAAGGCTCATTTCGTTTTCTTTGTTTGTGTTTGGGATTATCTTTATGTCTTACAAAAGTGTGTTCTTATTTTATGTCAAATCTCTAAAATGGAACTTACTGGTGGCATTTCTCTTGAAGAAAACGGGTGCCTGGAGTGCATACACTCCCCATGCTTGCGTGCCGTGGACCCAGAGCATAATATAAGGTCACCGTCAATGTTAAATCTTTGAAAGATAAACAGTATGATCTCAAACGTATAAATCAAACATAGTGTTACTTTTTATTTGTTTTAATTAAGCTAACTTTAGTCTTTATGCTGTCCCCACTAAATATTAACCATAGTCACCATTTAGATGGACTCATCCAAGCTCCCAAAGCAAATGGCAAACAATATGTGACTGAGCAAGGGAAATGCACAGTCTAACACTTGTCAACTTACCACACCCAGTAGAAACTGAAGGTGGCTACCTTGAGGAGAACCTCTCACCAGTGCACCCTCATTAACAATATGAATGCTGCCCACCTTACAGGCGCAGCTGTAAATGGCTGACAGCGCATTGCTATGACAGCTTCCTCTCGGCACAGAGCAAGCACACACAAAGGCAACCCAAAAGGACTTAAAAGGGGCCATGGGGATGCCACAGTATTATTAAGGACACCATGCAAGAAATTTTAAGAAACAGTCACAGAGTCCACACATGCATGCACCCAGGAGTGAGGAAATGTGGACGACAGTGACCGATGTATGTAAAACTAAAATTCATTGATCATAATAGAAGTTGGAGATTGTGATAAGACCTCCTCACAAATGTATGGTTGAAACAATGAGACACCAACAATATACACACGCTGACAACAGCATCGTCATTAAGACAAAATGTACAATCAGTGTCCCCAACATGTAGAGCAGTGTCACAACGCATATACATAAGACAGCCTGTGTACTTAACTGGGGCAACCATCATCACAACATCTGATTTTTCAGGCTTAGGATATGAAATTGCCAAGAAAGAGTTACACATATAATGAGAATCTCGACACCCATACACAGTATCCAAACCACATCCTGTGCTACACAAGACACGCCTGGGAAGCACACACAGCTTACATGTCCTTCGAGACAAATACCATAGCTTTCACCTACTACACATACACAGCGCTCATCATGTTAAGGGTACCATGTATAAGTAGCATGTCAAAAAACAGCAATCCTGGGTGGAGCCTGTTGCTGTTCTAGCGATGAAGAGGGTCAAATGAGATGGTGAGGCTAAAGCAAACCTCCTTGCCTTGCACATGCAGTGACATCATGTAGCTGTTAAATCACACAGACATGACGAAACAAACAAATAGGCATTGTTTATTTTTTATAGTTATGAAATTCTTGATGCCTCGTATGTTTTGACAAGTATTATCTCTAGGGTTTGCCCTGCTATACACAAGCCATTCACTGTCACTCCAAAGGTTTGCTATTCCTGTGACAAGCTAGTAAATGTATTGGCTAGGAGGACATTCCATTCGACAATCCTATCCATTCTAACGTAGTCTCTCAATTTACTTGTAAGTTTCTGTGCTAGCTAGGGCAAAAAACATGTCAAAGTAGTTGCTTTTGATAATGGGTGCACCTGTCAAATCGCCATGTGTTTTACTGACTCAAACATTAGTTGTGGTTTGAACATGAGATAAGTTTCCATATCATTCTGGTTGCTTGCTCATCAAGCTTGTTTGCACCTAGTTTGTTATCTTGCAAGCAAAGTACAAAAAGGCCAAAAGCTAATGTTCATGGCCATTCCTTTGTACATTGGAAGTTAACTGTGAGCCTTTATCTATCGATATGTTGGCGGAATGTTTGCAGCTTCAGTCAAATCAGTGTCCACTCAACGGGGAGGATACTATAATGTGTAGATTACCTTTAATTTCCCAATCAACTTTTAGCATATGATTTGCCCTCTGTGCTTGCATTGTAGGGACTGTTATGTTGTCAGCTTGCAAACTAATGTTTTCCTGTAGCCTTAATAGAAATACTCTTCTTGGTTTCAGACCGGCTTTGTTCCCGGGTTTGCAAGTCCTACACAGTTTTAAAACTCAAACATAGTTTCACGTTAATGCCCTTAAAATGCATTTGATAAATTATCTCGGGCAGTGAGGTGGACTGCAAAACTACAACATCATGCACCATGGGGAAGAAAGAGCCCATATTTTCTGACTCGAAAGATTTGCTCTTCAAAACAAATAAAATTCTTAAATCACCTTGCTTAATTATAGTTCAACAGAGGTTTTGGGGAGATGAAGGCAGGTAAAACAAAAAGTAAAAATTCAGGTAAAGCCATAGCACTGAACATCAAAAAGTAAATCAATAGCTTTCTTGGGATTTACACTGCCTGTGCTGCAAGTACCATTTGAATGCATTATTCTTTCCCCTGTGTTTTCTTGTTGCAGGCTTGTTCTTTCGGTGCTGGCATTAAATCTGAAAATTGTTCGTTCATTAATATCATCATTTTCAAGTGTTTTTGTTACAGCCTGCCTGTTATTGCCTTTCAAGAAATGTTTTTCAGACCTTGTTTACAAAAGCTCTCACTTGTCAATAATCCATACCCTTGATAAACTGTAGCCTATTTAGCATTCAGATAATAAATATTGTAGCTAGAGAATATATTGTACAGCACTAAAAATAAGATTTATATTTTGGCACTGCGAAAATACGGCTCATGGAGGGAAAAAAGCACATTTTGAACAGCACAAAGTTAGTCAACTATTAGATTGTCACTGATTTTTCGGATAGATGGATGTGTTGTTCATTTGGTTGACTTTGTATCTGCTTTTTCACACAAACCGTTTCAAAATATTGCAAATTGTGCCTCGTTGTGATTTTTCCATGCAACACTATGCCTATTTCATGATTGTCTAGTATAGAAAAGCATTGATAATATATTGTAGTTTGTCAAATGTTGTCCAAAAAAAGGATTTTGAATGTAGGCGAGTTGCTCGCTAGTGCTCCTATGTAACATTATGGCATGGATAATCTGCAGAATGTGAAATGTTGTATTGCCCAAACTCTGACAGGACCACTGAAGTTCCGTTTCAAAAGTGTATTAGAGCTCTCAAAGTTAAATGGTTAGTAAACTGTGTCTTACTATTTAGAGACTATGAAAGGTAAGATGGATTGGTAAAATATTTATGAATACAAAAGTTTCATATTATAACACTAAAATACATGTTGCAAGCTAATGCGAGAAAACAAATCATTCAAATTGACAATTTGTGGCCCTTGTTGTTTCAACAGCTAGTCAATGACCAAGCCACATATGAAAGGGTGGGAAAGCATTGCCTTTACTGAACCAAAATAGTACACATTTGTATTTACTTTTTTTGCTAATTTGTCACTTTCTTTCTTTTTTTACTCTATAGATATGTGTAGCATTCTACAAGGCATGCTGGGTAACAAATACTATGCAAATGTGTACAGTGTTGCATGTTTTGCTCTCCCTCTGCTTTAGTGGCTTTGAAGGAAAATAAAATGTGTTGTTATTTTTGTGAGCAGAAACGTTTACGCAAGAGAAAATGCAGACTGCATGCAAACAGTGTCCTCATTTCTATGGATTTGTTTTATGGACTTTAGATGTGTAAAAACAAACTGCATTAAAATATTTTTGTTTTCTACAATAAAAGGAAACATTTCCAAGTGTGTGTTTAATTCTGGCGCCATTTACAGCTGTCAAACTTTGAGGCTGGTCTTGTGTAGTCATTGATACTCAACCACCACAGCGACAGTGGCAATCATCAGGACAGTCCATGAGTATTCTTGTGGTGTGTTAGTGGATGGAAGGACTGCATGCGTTAGTTGGAGACAGGTGGAAAAGCAAATCCCTTTGTCGGTTCTCTAGCAATCACTCTGTGACTACCAAAATCAAAATGTATTTACAATACTTTGACACGTCGCACGTATACACATACATAGATAAAACTGTATTTTTAGGGCTGGCTTACAAAAAGCTTAAGCGTTGTCGATAGCCTATGAATTACAAAAATTATAAATAAAAAATACACACATAAATAGAGGTGCTCTGACTCAGCCTTCTTCATCCATGGGTCTCTTCAACTGTCATGCACATTTTGCTTTCACCCACCAAAGCGTGCAGCATGGAACAATGGTTCAGCCCCCTTCAGTCCTTGGCTGTGTTGCACTTTGAGTGATGAAATTTCATCTGCTCCCATGTGAACATCCGCCAAAAAAGAAGTCCACTTTAGTGCCAGGGAAGGTGGTCTAAAACTGTACCTTGACAATGAGTTCTTTCTTTTCTTTCTTTATCCCTTATTTATGTTTTCTTCTTTCGTGTGTTTTTAAACAATGTTTCCAACGTACAGTAATTCATACCAATAGTGCATTTTCTTTGAGCCGATAAGAATCATATTTTCTTGCAATGTGTATTAAAATTAAAAAGGGGTTTTATACCTTTTTTTAGTAAACCTGCTTGCTACGAAGCACCCAAACTGTCCTATTAAAGTTATATGCAATGGTTGTTTTTTAAATGTACTATTTTTATGGCAAGCAAGTGGCTGCCACGTTTAGATGCCAGTGTGACAAAGCTTCATATAGAAAATAAGGTTTTAGCATAGACCTTAACAAGCAGCTTAAACAAACTTCTCCTGTATCTGTTGTATGGGGACCAGATGCAATTCATGTGATCCAGACAAGCGGTGGGTAATAGCAGTAACAAGTTTGGCTTTATATTTCAGATACAAACCTAGTATGATGTTTGCTGGCACTCTCTTGAGGCAAAGAAGGTGTTTGATAGAATGCAACAGCCATTTCTAAAAGAGGTGTTTTGGCATGTGTGGCCAAGGGTGCAATTTCTCTCATGAATCCAATTATATTTGACACTCCGTGGGCCACAATAGAGGCAAATGAAATATTCTCTGAAGGATATGCTTAGAGAAGGAAGATGTGTTAGGGATGCTGCTCTTTTTATTTGTGCGGGGGGTGAGAGGGTTGAGTGGAAGAGAGCACAATATAACCTTGCCCTATTTGCAGGTGACATCCTGTGATACCTTAACCCACAGGATGGCCAAGTCCCACAATTTTCTGCAAACTTGAGAGAAACAAAAACTTTGAAAGAATTAAATGTTATCTGTCACATTCCTGATGAATGTTAATGGAGGAAGGCAGAGTTTGAAAGCTATATTAATACCTATGGGAATATGTGTGGTAAAGGAAAGACACTGGTACTTGCGAATTAGAATAATGAGGCATATGTCCCTCTTAATCAATTTCAGCTGTGTATTCTCTAAAATGTTTTGAAAATTGATTTAAAGAGGAGAAATTGAAATCACTTGCCTTGGATGCCTGGAGTCTATAAAAACAAAAAAAATTCATATTTGTTATTATATCTTAGTTCTCACATCACTGGTATCAGGCTGTATTTTCTGGAGGTTTCTTCTGTTTTATTGGAGTAGAAGGACTATGTGAACAGAAAAGGTGAGCTTCACTTATTCAAGGTGTTCAGGAGATGCATAAGATTGCTCCTCTGAGATCGTATTATAAAGCAAGCCTGCTGCGGGATGGAGTGAGCCAGTGCTTAATTTGTTAATTAATACGTGCCATGGCCCAAAGCTTTGAACAGAAGCCCGTGGCCAGCAGGGGTGCCAAATACCAAGGCTGCAAGACTTGATTCCACCTTAATTCTCTTTCAACCACCACCAGACACTCACTGCCCCTTTATAGCCCTCTTGCAGGTTCTCTTTCATCCCCACTTTCTCCCTTTGTCACTGCTTCCTTTCTTGTGCTGTGCCACAGTCTAATGGGGGGAAAATTAGTGTCAATTCCCAAAAATGACTGTATATGGGACCAAACTGCAACCAATGGCTAAATTAAGCACTGGCAAGAGCACTGCCAGCAGCCATGAGAGTAGGACGTATGTTAGGTGAGCTCCATCTTGCTTTACAACTAGCCAGTGCTATGATCCTCATGAACTATTGCATGAGGGTTCTAGTACACTACCCTGTGTATGCATGAGTCTCCTATCCAAATAACTGAAGGACACTGTATGAAAAGAATGTCACATCCCCTACTTGAAAGGTAATCGAATCCTTACCCACCCCTTGTGGCTTGCTTCCTTATAGGGTCTTCCATCTAGCTCTGGGGAATCTACATATGAGGCCAGTCGTGTGAGCCTATGTAAAAATTGCCTATTGTAAGTGTGTGTGTGTCCTTTGGTAGTGTTTTCTTAGGATGGGTATGTAATGTAACACAAAAGGGCCTGACTAAAGTTTTAAAAGGTCAGAATGAAAGATTATATATTTGTGTGTGATTCTGGTGGTATTATATAAAATGATCACTTATTTGAATAAAAACATTGTATCAACAATATGAATGCTATAATTTCTATGAGCGATCAAGTGAGAGGATCCATTCTATCCAGATCCAGTGCTGTAATAGATGGCAGGCATGTGTATTCCCTCTATCCACTGTTTGTTCCAAAAGATTATACATGTACAGGAAAATTATTAGGACAAAATAACCAAGCTTGTATAAAATGAGACATAAGCACAGGTACCTTATCATGTGCCTGGCTATAAAATTACCTAATTTCTAATGATGGCTAGAAATCGGACTGTCATCTTGAAGAACGCATAGGTTTCCCTGTCGTTTCACTCTCGGGCTGCTGATTCAATATGTAGACTCTCATATTAAGAATTAAACCAGAACTCTATGACATGAATAAAGTCATTGTCATCTTTGAAAATTAGAAAGAAATAATGTCTCACTAAATGTATTAATTTGTCAGGAGGGAATGTCCCTGTGAATACCTTTACTCACATTTAGATAAAAGAGATCAAGATAACAATTCTTGATTAATTTCAAAGGGAATCTAGGTCGAGCAATGGTTGCATTATGTCCTTAGTGAATGAATTTAAATATGATTTTTATTAGGTTATAGAACAAATCTGTGCAGATCAACACACGTTACAATTGACAGTATAATATACATGTTTCCCCTTACAATTTGCTCATTTTAACAGAGAGGCAAGGCAGGTTACATTTATTTGGTTCTTTGCAACTGCACAGCTCTAGCACTAAGTTAACTCGCTTCAGCTTTCAACAAATCCCTCAACAACTTACCGAGTGAGAGTCACAATCAGAGTCTTTCCGTATTCAGCTTGCCATAGGGTGCATGTTCCCAGCTTCCTTTCCAGCCAGCACGTAAGTAATCTTCTCCGGAGGGGGTATTTCACTGCAATAGGGTCAGTTACACTGGGATGGGAGGTGCACCAACTTTAACCCTGTGGGCATAGGGGGAGGAGGTCTTTGTCAAGTTGCAAATTGTAGGATCGCAGTTTGGGGGGTTCTCATCGTGGCTGTAGGGAGTGAATCATGTCTTTTAAGGAGGAGCATGGTTAAGGACCAACAGGAAGCCCCCTTAATGCATGCATGATGTGGATCTCACCCTTCATCTACTGTGGCCTTAACCTCTCCAAAGTTTCGCCTTGCCTTGATGCTCATAATTCAGCTTTTGAGCGCTCCACCTTTATAACTTTGACATGGCGTGGGCTTATCTAATCATGGCGGCTTTGCCAAGCAGGCATTCATGATGTGCATGTTGAGGGGTACTGGATCTGGTAATAGCCCACGTCTTATAGGGCACAAACGAAATACTGGTTGCCATCTTGTTAGTATGTTTTCTAATGCTTAACAAGTGCATTGTCAATGGTTTCTTGTTCTGGATGCACATACGATCTTCAAGCACAAAGTATGATACTAGAAATAAGCTAAGGAAAAATGTTTCAACAAAAACAGTCATCATGGATCTGGATCACTATGGACCCCTATATCCTGTTAAAGTAAAGACAAGGGAGGATGCTCACTATGTGGTTAATATAGGTCATCACTATTTGATTGCTGTGTTCAATCCTGCTAACAACTGTTTTAATGGTGAAAATTATTCACAGAAACATAATATCAATTTGGAAAAGTTTGAATGGTGGTGAGATGTTCACTATTCACTGGTCACCCTAGGAGGCCACGTTAGTTGGTTGCAAACTATTAAGGGACATGGTGTCAGGAAGCAGGGCTGGAGGTGTCACTACTGTTAAAAGGTGCGAGTATGAAGCAGTAGCCAGCTGTCCTTAGTGCCTTTCAGCAAAGGAAAGTCTGATAGCCAATAGAGAGTGCTGTCACTGACTGGATTTAGACTGTGCTTTTGATTGGTTCCGCATTCCTGGATGCGCCAAAAACCCCTACTGCCCATGAGTCTCTATGCCGACGGTAAAACAGAACCTGCAGTCTGCAATAGAAATGCAGGGGGAAAAGGGAGAGATTTACACCAGACTGTACTCTTTACAGAACTTCAGCAATTTTTTTTCAGGGATGGTACCTGAAAGATAGTTGTTGATGGAGTTTGCAGAGTTGACACAGCTGTACGACATGAAGAGGTTCTTAAGTATAATGCAACAGATAGGAACGCCACATAATCAGGTATACATAGAGTAGGCTTTTCATTCTCAACAGAAGGTGTGGCTTTAATGAGCTTGAGCTGATCGCCACAGGATGGGGCTGACAACACATTTGTCCAGCTATGAAGTGCAAATGAGGAAAAACAAAGAACCGGCGCACCACAGAACAACAGACTACATAGAGGAAAAATACTGGGAACACTGAGGGAACTAAATAGGAGTAAAACAACAAAGATGAGGTAACAAAGCGTGGGGGCAAGCTAAGCACAATGGAAGAGCCAATGCAAGTAACAACTCTTTGCCAGGTAAGATGCAAAAGTCCTGTTAGTTTTTATGTGGGACTCTGCCACCAATAATGATAAAG
The DNA here is from genome assembly GCA_963921515.1 of Calotriton arnoldi. Classification (NCBI taxonomy): domain Eukaryota; kingdom Metazoa; phylum Chordata; class Amphibia; order Caudata; family Salamandridae; genus Calotriton; species Calotriton arnoldi. The sequence goes on along the minus strand of CAWUFW010000621.1, from coordinate 172,522 downwards.
TGACCTCTGACCCCGGAAGTGAGTAGTGGAGGATTATGCACTTAGTAGTCTAGTGTTCTGATTCTTCTAGGTATCCACTAACTGATCTACTCCATCCCCCACAGAGTAAGTTGAGTGTTGTTCCTGACAGTACCCTCCTCTAGAAATGCCCCCCTGGGAGCTGAGGTTAGGAAATGGTTTCAGTGAATGTGCCTGTGAAACCTTTTAACCAGAATGGAAGACATTTCTGATATGTCATACCCATTCAAAGACACCAAATACTGCAATCGGCCCTTGTGGATGAATGGGTCAATAAACGCTTTCACTTCATATTCATGTGTTACATCAACTATAATGGGTGGAGATTGACTAGTGTTGTCAGTGACTGCAGATTTTACCTTGGGGATGTGGAAGACCGGATGGATCTGCCAATGGACAGGCAAGGATAATTGTACTGCTGAGATTCCCGACTTTTTTGTGACAGAAAAAGGCCAAATAAATGTAGGTGTGAATTTTGTATGGCATCCAAGAATAGGAAAAACACTAGTAGAAAGCCAAATCCTAAACACCTCATACCGAGGAGCTGGTTTGCAGTGTTTATCTGTAAAACACAGGTAAGCTATCTTTGCTTGCAAAAGGTTTTTGTGGGCTGCTTCCTGAATAGTGTGTAGGTTCTGTAACAGAGCTGTGGCTAATGGGATAGGAAATGCAGTACTAAGTGAGGGTAATAAATGTGGATGGTAAGGTAAGGTAAGGTAATTTATTTGTACATGATTAATTAAAACCTTTACAAAAAAATTAAAACATTGCTAAAAATTACTATAAATTCATTTTGTGTGTCTTTCTAAAACTTAAAATTTTACTTAATCTCAGTTTTTAATCATCGTTATAATTAAAAGTTCAAATGCTTCAGGGAGCCATCACGGAACTGTTCAGTCTGACTTTTGTTGATCCGCATTCAGCGTGCTCTTATGTCTTTCTGCTACTAATTCAAAGAATTTTGTGACCCGACAGTTCAATTTTGTTTTGGTTGGGTTGAAACACAGTTTAACCGCTTGCCTGCATGTTCGAACACCATGTAGTTTAAAGGATGGACGTAATAAATTGTACCTCAGGTCCTTTAATTTAGGGCAGATGCAAATTACATGAATAATATCTTCTTTGCCAACTTTGCACAAGCGACACTGTTGCGGGCAGTTTATTCTTTCCCAAGGCGGCAAGTGAGGGGCAGCTGGAATTACCCCAAGGCGTAATTTTAAAAACTTTTCTTTCATCTTTAAATTCATTCCAATGTTAAGGTACGCTTGAGGTTGCAGTGTTACATATTCGCCGAGTGTGATACAGCCATGCGCTCTTTTGGATAATGTCTCCTTATCCTCAATAGAGGAGATGATTCGTGCTGATTTTTTCGCGACTTTTTTGAAAGAAATGAGATCAGTAGGGGTGCCCCAGAGGTCTGACAGTCCCAAGGCTTGGAGTGAATCAAATAAGTAATCTCTGGCTGAGGATTTTTGGTGTCGGAGAAACTCTTCCCATAGATTTGAATTTAAAGAACCGGCCTCAGCGCTACGGATCTTGTGCCAGCCAATAACATACGCGCTCCATCTTTCCAGTGTTTGTTTTAAAAGGCCGAATTCTAGCCGAATTTGCGCTGGAGAAACGTATCTTGGCAGATTAAAGATTGCCCTGTATGAATTGGCTATCACTATATCCAGTAGTGTAGAGTCTTTACCTTGAAGGGGTTCACTCCCATATGTAAGGGTCGGCTGTAGCTTTGCTCGCAGAACCTGGAGCAAGGGGTTAAACGTTAAGTCGGGAAGTTTAACCTTTAAGGATTTTATCGCCAAGCAAGTCACGGTTCCCTTCCCTCGCAAGGACTCTAGTTGGGGTTTGAACGAGTTCTTGTGGTCCAAAATTACTCCCAAGTATTTATAGGTAGTTACCAAATCTAGCCCTTGTCCATTTAGTTGCCAATTGAGTTTCCTCTTTTTTCGGTAGTTCACTGCCATGACTTTGGATTTGGCAACATTTATTTGCAAGCAGTTCCTTTCCGAAAAGGCGTGGGTTACATTCAGGAGATGTTGGAGGCCAATAGGAGTCCGACTTATTAGAACCAGGTCGTCCGCGTACAACAGATTGGACAGCGGAATTTCCCCCAGTTTTGGTGCATGGCATGGGCAGTTGTCGAGTTTTCCTGGCAGGTCTGCAAGAAAAAGTTTAAATAAAAACAGAGCTAGGACGCAGCCCTGTTTTAACCCTTTTGTTGTCGGAATGGGTTTGGAGAGGTGTGTTCCTGCTCCTAATTTAACCTTGATCCAGGTGTTTGTATGCAGTGATATCAGTTGATCTAAGAGTTGTTTAGGTATTCCCCAATTTTCCAGTTTTGCCAGAGTTTGTTTCGATCAACATGATCAAAAGCGGCAGTGTAATCAATAAAACAAAGGAAAAGGGGTGTTTTGGCCTCTTTTGCTGCATCCATCAGTAGGGTCAATGCCATGATGTTTGTTGTGGTCCCTTGACCCCGGCAGAAGCCTGTTTGATTAATTGGGATGAATTTTCAAGTGCCCATGATGTTAACTCCTCCAGTATAGTTCCTGCAAAGTACTTGGCCTCCACGTCTATGAGGGCAATAAGCCGATAGTGATTTGGGAGTTTCCTGTTGCCCTGTTTGAAGATTGGGCTTGTTACTGATCCAAATCAGGACTCCGGTAGTATCTAGGTGTCCTTTATGTTTTTAAAAACCGGCGCTAATGCTACACTCCAAAATTCAGCATCTGATTTATATAGCATTGGTGGGATGCCGTTTGGACCGGGGGCACCTGTTGGTCTACCCCTACGTATTTGCCTCTTAATATCCGCTGGTGTGGAGGCAGAATGTTCAGTCTCGGTAGAGGGAGAAGAGTTTAAGACTGGCATTAATTTACCTGCACATGGGGGTGAAATGGGTCCTCTTAGGTCTGATTCCTCAATAGTTGCCTTTGTACGGGCGTTGCTTGTTTTTTCCCTGGAGAATCCTTTACTGGGCCCTTTTATCCCTGCTTCTTCAAGATGCTCCCCATTATCAGCGGGTATGCTGTTAAAATGGTTGAAGAGGTATTTTGTCCATGCTTCTTCCGTTATATTAGAATTTAGGCCAAGGTCGTCTGGATTCTTTATTCTTTTGATCATTTGCCAAAACCTTGAGCTGTTTTTCCTTTTAACTTCTTGGAGGAGCTTGGCCCATAGTTCTTTATTTTTTTGTTTATTTTTTTCCCATTTCTTCCTTTTTAGCAGCTGTTTTGCTTCCCGTAGAGCATTTTGTAGGTCATGATTTAATGGATCTTTCCGCATCTGCCTCAATGTTCGATTTATGATCTGCTTTTGCATTTTCATTTCTGGAGTTAATTGTAATTTGGTCGATGGTCCCTTTTGGTGGTTTACTCTGTTTGATGATCCTTTTAATAGTTTCTCAGCAACAGCTAGGATGAAATTTTGCCATACTTCTACCGGTTTCGTCGTGAGACTTTCAACTTGAGCGTGAAGAGTTTTTGCCTTAAGACATATGGTGCTGATGTTGCTGGGATTGCATCGAAGCCGTTTAAGATTTGCGGCCGCTTCGATGTTGATGCCTATGGATAGTTCTATCTTAGGGAGTGAGTTGACTTTTATTGTTACTTCTTGAGGCAAGTGGTCGCTATGTTCACTGGTCCCTATCCTAAACGCCGTTACTGTACCAAGCATATTTAAGGATGTGAATGTATAATCCAAATGGGAAGATTGCTGTTTTGAATGAAACGTTGCGATTGGTGGGTCGTCCTCCTTGAAGCGCCCGTTTAAGGCTCTTAGGTTAAGATGTTCTAGCTGCCGTAATAGATGATTTGAGCAATTTGTTGGTTTCTTAATGTTTGGGGAGCCCTGTCTTGGCACTTCCCATGCGGCGCTAAGTTCTTGATTAAGGGCATCACCTGCCCCGGAGCTTATAAGATAAATGTTGAAGTCACCTGCCAGGATAATATAGTCGGAGTCCTCTTCGTCCATTATCTTTTTCATTGCTTCGATCAATTCCTTGGCAGCTTTCCGTTTCCTTTTCGGATGGATGTAAGCATTGATTACTATAACTTCTTGACGTGTGCTGTTTAACCAGAGTGCAATCTTTACCGCCTGCATGGCGCTTGGGGGTGTTATTTGAGATTCTATTGTTGTGATCTCTCCTATTGTTACTATGGAGGTCAAAATCATTAAGCCCCCCGATCTGCGGCCAAAATCAGAGCATTTATTTGCCGGGATACAACAAGATGTGTATCCTTGGAGTTCAAAGGCCTTTTCCTCCCAGGTCTCTTGCAGCAATAGCAAATCAAATGATTTTAAATAGTGCAAGAACTCTGGGTCCTCACATTTGCTAGCTAAGCCACTGATGTTCCAGATACATATGTTAATTTGTCTGGGCTTGTCCAAGACATGGTCAAGGTTACTCTCCCTTTGTCAGTTTGTGTGGTCTGTTATATTGATGGTGCGCTGAATTTGCCTCCAATTTTGTGAGGTAACCGGCGAAAGGTGACGTGGGTCCCTTAGATCTTGTGCTGAAAAAAAGGTCTTTGTATCTTGAGAGTACGCTCTTGGAGAAGTACTCCTTGCTCCCTTTAATACAGAGTTGGTAGTTTTCTGAGATGGTATTCCAGTAGAAGGTAGGAAAGGTGTTGGATAGGGAGGTAGCTTTTCAATTTCAAGTTTTATCCCCCATTGCTTAAATGTAGACACTTCTTCCATGATTTTTTTGGCTATTTCTGTGGAGTTCCAGGTCGCTTTGGTTGTTTCCGAACATTGTAAATTGTTGTTTGGCTGAAACACTATTTGGAGAAGATCAGAGGAGCCAATATTTTCTAGGCTTGCGATCGAATGTAAAAGCCGCAGTATATTTCCTCTGTTCAATATGTCGTCTCTGCCTCGAGACATATATTCTGGAGTAAACATAATTGTGGCCGTGCTATCCCCGTGCTGTGCTGCAGTTTGCATTATACGGGATCCCTCGCTTCCGGTGTGACCGGACTGGGGAGAGCGGCTTAGGCTGCCACTTGTGGGGCAGGTTTGTTGCATGCTTCACTACCTTTCTCTTCGTGGGCCCCTAGTGATGTTTGTTGTACCCCCTATTGACTTCTGTGGAAACTCCGCATTACTGATCTGAACGTTGTCGCATATTAGAATTTGTTCGGTATTAGTGGTCCTTGTTAAATCAAAGTGATGTGCAGTTTGAGTTGTTTTTGTTTGAGGGAGTCCCTGCTTGCTGTCGGTAAGTAGAGGTTTCTGAGATATATCTCTGGGTGGTGTGGTAGAAGCGATTGGTGACCTGGCAGTGGATATCGGGGGGGAGATCCTCAGAGTCTTCGGGGAGAAGCAAGAGCGTGAGTTGATTTACATGTGCAGCTTTTGGACCATGGTCGGTTGTTGTTGGGACCAGATGTGATGGTAGTTCTTTACAGGATCTTCCGTTGATTAGAAGCCTGTTTCGTCCCTTCCTTTTTTTCTTCCTCCGAGTTTTACTAGGGCTCTGGGCGTTGGTTGATGCACAATCACCTGTAGTTGCACAGGCTGCTGGTAAGTGATCCGTGGATTCAGCTTCCATGCTCTCAGATGAAGGTAGTGGGGCATCCCTACCTGCCGGGAGCAAATTTTTGTTTGCTGTCCATTCTGGTTTTGGATGGTCCAAAGGACTTATTTGAGGTCCGGGCAGTTCAATGTTCATTGCAGGGATCTGTAAAACAGTTGTTTTTAGATCTGCTATTAGGTCCCCTATCATAGATGGTAAAGTTAGTAACTTATCTACGATTGGTTCACAAGAGCATGATGATGGTGTTGCTTGGACCACGTAAGCCGCTTCCTGACCTCTTTTTATGAGGCCGTTAAGTTCTGATATTTTCCAGTCGATTCCTGAGATGGAATCAGCCATTGTCTGTAGAACAGTAAGCTGCAGGTCCATTTTATGAGATTGAAATTGTAACGCTGCAGCTGAGTCTTGCAAGGTATTTAGGATTGTTATCCATATTGATTCCGGGATTTGACTTCCAGTATTATTACTTTTCTCCGGTCTTGGGAGGTTATTTGCTTCTATTTGTGAGTGTGAGTGAGCTGGCTTCAGGTTGTAGGAGGCAACTAGTTCTTCCCATTCCTGCGTAGCTATAAAAGTCATATAATTATTTGTTGAGTGAGAGTCGTTGTAAGGTAACAGAGTGCGGCGCCCAGGGGGTATATTTGCTATTGGGCTATTATGTGTTGCTAATTGCTCCCAGGTATCTACTTGGTTTGTTTCGAATAATTTTATTTGAATAGGAGAACTATTATTTAGTTTAGGAAATAAATCTTGTAATTTTCCGTCCTGAATGTCCTGTACCTTACTTGCGGCTAATCGATCGGTTGTTTGAGTTACCTTCATTTGGATAGGAGAACTGTTGTTTAATTGAGAAAATAGATCTTGTGCTTTTCCATCACAATTGTCCTGAACCTTACTTTTAACTGGTGGATCTGAGCTTTCTAAGTGAGGCGTGCTGGTTTGACTTGAATTTGGCTTGGCTCCACTGGCTGGGTGGAAGTATTTCACCAGCTCAGAAGGTTTGTCTAGCTCAGGGGATTTGTCCATCATCGGCGAGGTCAACAAGGTGTTTTTTACGGTGTTTTTTCCAGAACAGGGCATGGGGATGCCAAATTAATAGAATCACCCACTCCTCTGGTTCCGGTTGACGTTGTCATTGCGGTTGTTTCCCCGAGGTGAGATTGACATTTCGTCCCTAGGAACAGTGAAGATTCAACTGGATTGGTATAGAGAGGACTGGAGTCAGTTTTACTTAATAGAAGTGGTGTTTGCAGCCCTTTTATATTCCCAGTCTTGGAGTAAATAGCTGTCCCAGGGTCCTTCAGGAAAGAAAATGTTGTATACATCTTTGGCAGGTGGGTACATATTTTCTTCCTCACAGACATTCCTTCAATGGTTATAAGGTCATTTAAGTCCTTTGACATTGTGAAAGATGATGGTAACTGTGGCAATAACTGCGGTGACTGCGGTGCCAGTGGTAACTGAAGGGACAATTGAGAGTGCAGTGACTGTGTGCTATCACCAAGGTGAACTGGAATCAGAATCGGAGTCGGAGTGTCGGTAGCCACCTGGCCGCGGGTTTTACACTCTTCAGATGGGTTTAAGGGAGAGTTCCTCCTCTTTCTAGGCGGCGTCGGAACATTTGCCATTGTTTTTACAGTTGTATTTTCACTTATGGTTGCAGTTGGAATAGCAGTTATGCTTGTGACGGCCTTGTCAGGTTCATCTTTGCAGAGAATTATGGGTTTTAATCTCGGGATTTAGAAGATTGCGGTGTCATTACAGGTTCGAGTTCAAGTTTCCTTTTTTTTTACTTTAGCTTACTTTTTGGTTCAAGTAAAGTCTGTCTGACTTTACCAGATCTCATTCCTCCGTGCTTGTTTGGTGCCTGTTTGGTACTTTTATTGTGTTTTATTTTGGTGGTTTGCGTGTACATACTTTAATATATGAAATTTCAAATGATTCCTCTCTGCAGTCCCCCCTAACAATCAATCGCAGTCCATCGACGGATTATTCACTTTCCCCCCAGTTGGTCCAGTCCTTGGTCCAGTCCTTGGCCTTGAGTCTAATTCTGGCTGTCTGGCTAGACTCCTAGGTGGACACTGAGTCGTTGGGGTAGACTATCAATACTATCAATACTGTTGTTACTGCCACTTTGCAATCCCAGCTGCAGTGGTCGAAGCTTTAAGGGCAATCACACTGGCGGTATTAAAGCCTCTGCGTTCTTCTAGGGTTCTTGTTCTTGTACCCTTCCGCCCTGCTAAGTCCCTCCTGGGAGTGGGTTTCAGAGGGATACCAGGGCACAGAGGCTGTGAGGTTGCCGAGGCTTCAGAGGCAATGGCTGAGGCCGACTGTGTCCTTATTTATACTTATTTATACTTGGCTGAGTGCTGGCTGAGTGCTGCATGAAAACACAGAGGGCACAGAAGACACTGTGACACGGAGGAAAGAAGTGGGAGGAAGTTGGAGGAAGTGGAGGGTGCAGCAAGTTTGGCAAGGCAGGCAGAGAGATGGTGACGCAGTGCAATGATGCAATAAGGCAGGACGGGAGAGCAGGGCACACTGGGCGCTGCGGGCTGCACCCAACCTAGATGACCGCCTCCGCAGCGTGCCTGGGCACAACACTTCGGGTCAGCCCTAACGGCAACCACGCTCTCCCGCACTCCCGCTGTTTTACCTCTGCCTTGAGGCGATGCGATGCGGATGTGGCTGCGGCTTCCGCTGCACTGTCGCAATGTTCAGCGGCCCGTTCAGCGGGGTTCCCGGGCCCTGGTTCAACCGGGTTCAACTACTCCTTGACTCTCCTTGGCTCTCGAGGTCGGCTGCCGCGCTCCACTCGCTCTGCACAACACGGAGCTCTGCCTCCAGCAGCAGAAAGGGGAGAGTCTTTACTTGTGAGAATGTGGATGGTACCCATATGAACAAGAAAATAAATTGTCCCAGATTAGAATCCAAAAAGTTACTGTAAGCTACCACTGCCAGGGGAATCCAATGGATAATCCACAGATTCATTCTACATGTCATTTTTCTTAGCCAAACAAATTATATTTAAGTGATTGTGTACATATTGGTATACATTATCTCATTGCTGGCCATTTACCGTCATATATACTGATGCTCAAGCACACAATGGGTTATTTGGTTGCCCTTCCTCCTTTTACAAGTATTAAAAGGGGCCTTAGTGAGTATTGAATGCCATGTTTCATTCATTACCTTCACGTATTCTGACTAAATTAATATTAGCTGAATAAAAAAACATTTACTAACATCACTGCATAGCTAGGCTAACCAAAATGTATATAAGGCGTATAACCTTTGCCTTGAGCAAGCTTCAATACATTTCATAGTGCTTAACCCACTGAGGTGCTTTCCGGGTCCTGCCTTGACTAGATTTGCTTGAAGAAGGATTGAACTCCAAGGCCTCCTCTGTTCTCACAGGTTCCTTAGTGATGCAATCAGCCAACTTAACAATGTTTTTCACATTCCACACATTCCGGTCCCTTAGGTAAACCGTATAAGCGTTCAATTTTTTCACCTGTAACGGAACCGAGAACTTGGACATTCCCTTCCTCCCATTGTGCCCACATAGTGTTAGACCTGGCACCATTGGCGTTGGTCTCCCCTCCATTTTTTGCCTTTAGCTCCTGTGTTTTGCTGTGTGTTGGACTCCATTTTTGCTGGTCTAGATGCTTTGGGCACTTTGCCACTGCTGTTCAGTGCCAAAGTGCAAGTGCTCCCTTTGTAAATTATTGTTATGGATTAGTGATTCCATGATTGGCCTATTTGATTTACTTGTCAGACCCTAGTACAGTGCACTATGTGTGCCCAGGGCCTGTAAATCAAATGCTGCTGGTGGGCTTGCAGCACTGATTGTGCCACCCACAAAAGCAGCTAGTAAAATGTGACTCAAGCCTGCCATTGCAGAGCCTGTGTGCAGTCTGGGACTGCCATGTCGACTTGGCAAGTGCACACACTTGCCAGTCCCTAAACCTTCCCTTTTCTATATATTAGTCACCCCTAATGTAGGCCCAAGGTACCCCTGTGGGCAGGGTGCATTGTATGTGAAAGGTAGGACATGCCCTGATGGGTGTGGCATGTCCTGATAGTGAAATATTGCCAATTTCATTTTTCACTATTGAAAGGCTATCTGTTCCCATAGGACAGAATGGGGAGTTTGTTTGTAACATCTTATAAACATAACTGACCCTAGGAACAAGATAGAAAAGTAAAGTTTAGTATGCCTGAACTCAGAATGTTAAAGTGCATCTTTTAGTGAGGGTGATTTTTACATTCTGTGTTTGAAAATACCACTTTTAGAAAGTAGGTATTTTCTTGCCTAACCATCCAGTGTGCCTCTGCTAGATTTGTGTATTGCATGTCTGGCTTTTGGATGACAGGGGCTGGAGAGGGGCAGCGGCTCCAGAAGTCTGATGAGTCAGGGCTGGGCTGAATAGGCTTGGCTGCATTTGGAGTGGTGGGAGGAGTAGCACCTTCACCTGAATAGGGCTGGGCCTGCCTTCCACAATGACGGCTCCACCCCCCTGTGGTGTGTCTGGAGCCAGGGCTCACACTGACAATGGAGGTTGTTGTGCACTTGCAAAGTGCCCCACAGAACTGGTTTTGGCTGGGTACAGACACTCTCTGCCTTCAGAGAACAAAGGATTTTGTTGTATAAAAAGAGGGGCCCAGACCCCAGAATTTTAGATCACTTCTGGGAAATCAAGAGGAACCTTTGCCAAGGAGAAGAGCCGGAGAAGTTGAGGAGGGATACTGCCCCTGTGATGTTTGCTGTCTGGAGTTGGCCTGCAGTGGCTGCTTGCTGCCAAGTGTTAGAAATGGGATTTCTGGTTGGCTAAGGCTTGCGCCAAAGCCAGGCAGAAACCGCCACTCTAGTCAGGGCAAGGGAGTTACACGCTGAAGATAACCCCATCTCACCCCCTTGGTAGCTTGGCACGAGCAGTCAGGCTTATCCCAGAGGCAATGTGTAAAGCGTTTGCGCAACACACACACAGCAGCAACACACTAGGCACACCACAAAAGGAACTCCACACAAGGTTATATATAAAAATAGCCTTTGTATTATCATAAACACATTAGAAACATAATCACACATTTACACTGTGCCAACTGGCACTAGGCAATATTTACAGGGGATTATATACACCTGACAGGGCCATTTGGGCCACTGTCAGAACCATCACAAGCACAAATAATAAATGTAGAACACAACCAGTAATGACTGGCGAATTACTGTACTCAGCATTATATCCTGCAACATAAATCATATTAGGCACTCAGCATCACATTAGGCGTAACCAGCATACACGCAGTATGCAATAACCTCCTAAGCATAAACACATTACGCATTAGGCCCCACCAGCATACACGCAGTATGCAATAGCCTCATAAGCATAAACACATTACGCATTAGGCCTCACCAGCATACATGCAGTATGCAATAACCTCATAAGCATAAACACATTACGCATTTGGCCTCACCAGCTTACACGCAGTATGCAATAACCTCATAAGCATAAACATATTACGCATTAGGCCTCACCAGCATACACACAGTATGCAATAACCTCATAACTATAAACATCATTAGAGGCATAAATCAGGGTGCATAAATCACATCATATAAATCACATTATGCAATCACAGTCACAAGGGGCATAAAACACATTGTGCAGTTTTGTAGAGCCTGGCGCTCCACCAATCTCACCCACAATGACCCCAGGCCATCTGGCCTTTCACCTGGGCCCTAAACGCCCTTTGTCCAGAATGTCAGGGCTTTGGCTGCCAATGCAGCAGAATCCACAAGTGCGCAATTGCGCTGGGGCAAAGGAGTGTATCTCACTCCTGTCTCATCCAAAAATGCCCCCCAAAGAAATGATGGCCTAAACGTTGCAGCTGCCGCTAATTGCCGTGCAGCTGTGAAGCCAAACGTGGGCACTGGCACTGACTGTGCCCTGACGGCCCCTCTGGGTCCCCACTGGGACTCTTTAAACAAATATGGCCAAAACTTGGCAGTGGCCCGCTACGGAGGCGCAACTGGGGAAGTAAAGAGGCCTGGCACCTGCGGTGCCTTTGGGGCCCCACTCCGGGGCTCCTATCACGTAAATTGCCCCCAAAAACGAACTGAGCACTGGCACTAATAGTGCCTGGGAGAGCCCCGATCACCGGGCTCCTCCGGGTGCCATGAATAAGAAAATGCCCCCTTCGTTGGAGCGGCCCGCTCTCCTGCGGGCCCGCTCAGAAACTAGTCACAGGCAATGTGCCAACCTGAAGCCCCACTCACCAGGCTGTTGTGGGCCTCTCTGGTCTCCTCCGGTGCAGACGATCTGCATCCAAGAGCCCCCACTCACCGGGGCTCTGTCTGGGACTCCACCAGGCCGGCTCACAGCTCCGCTCGGGGAAAGGGGGCACCGTCCCTGCACACAGCCAGGCTCTTCCTGGCTTCCGGGGACTCTCCGGACTTCTTCGTTGGGCACGGGACGCCCTGGGAGGTGGGGTAGGCTCCCGTCCTCCCTCCTGCACGCAGCCCGGCTTCTCCTGGCTTCCGGCCGCAACTCCCGCCCACAGTCAGGCGGGGGTGCCTGACTTCCGGATTTGCTGCTCGCAGCGGCGGCGGCTCACTTCTGTCGGCTCCTCAGTGCGGGGTGGGCACCCGCTTCCAATAAAAGCAATTGCGGGGTGGGAACCCGCTCGAGAGCACAAATACGCGGGGTGGGCACCCGCATTTAAAATATCCTACGAGCGGGGTGGACACCCGCTCGCCAAAATAACGGCATAAAGCGGGGTGGGCTCCCGCTCTCCTTTGGAAAAACGCGGGGTGGGCTCCCGCTCGGTTTCACGGCAGGGTGGGTGAATCCCCACGCCGGGATTCCCTCTCTCTTCATGCAGCGTAGCGCTGCAAAGCCCACGCGCTCCTCTCTCCTGGAAAAATATCGCGCTCACAGGGCGCAGGGAAAAGTAAAAGGTGCAGCGCTTCACAGGGCGCAAGGAACCATAGCTCCACAGCAGAAGTCTTCAGAGATCAAGGGGGCAAGGCTGGGCCCAGGGAGGCAAGCCCTCATGGCGATTCCTTCTGGGCCCCAGCAGCAGCACGCCGCAGCAAGGTCAGGAACAGCACATTTTCATGGGGTCACAGCCCCAGTATTTATACACAGAATCTCTTTGTCTGCAGGACAGGGCTTTTGGGGGAACCAGATGCAACTGTTTCAGGGGGGATTTGGAGCACTCTGTTGACAGGGCTCCTCTTCTCTATTGTTAGGTGGGAGCTCGTCATCAGACGCACCACAGGGGGGCGGAGCCAGCATTCACTAGGGCAGGCACAGATCTATTCAGGGTCAGGGGATTACTCCTCCCAATGCAGCAGTCCCATTCAGCCTAGTGCTGACTCACCCTGCCCCTCCTGGAGCCACACACACCTCCCCGCCCCTGTCACTCAAAAGCCAGACATGCAATTCACATCAGGCAGGCAGGCAGACACATAGCACACAGAAATGCCAATTTCTAAAAGTGGCATTTCTAAAATAATTTATAATATCAACAAGAGAGAGAGGGATGGTCACTCTTATTCCCCCTAACGTATGAATTCGATAACAACAAAAGAGTGAGTGGGAAGGGACGATGAAAAACACAGCACGAAGAAAACCTCTTGTTTAAAAGAACCCTCACGCACCAACCTAGTTGGTGACATGCTTCATCATTGGGTTCCCACCAGAGAGGCCGAGTGCCTCCCTGGTGTGCTACGACGCCTGAGTTACAGCGGAGCGGGTATTTTTTGGGGTAGTGCCAGTGCAACAGTGAAAGTAGTGCAAGTTAAAAGATGTCTGGTTTAATCCCAATTCAATTTTATTGGTGGAAAACCAGATATCATTAAAAACAGGTGAAATGGACGCTAGCTGTCTGGGTATATTGACCAGGCGCATCCAAATTGGTCTAGAAGTGATTAGTGGTCGACATGTTTCTGCTTGTAATGTGCAATTCGCTAAGCATTCATCAGGACCAAGCCTCCACGGCGGTGTACGCTCTCTAAGGCGTACCCTAACCTGTGGAGGTGTATGAATGGTAAAACTCACGGTTTTACCACAGGGCCTTCTGGGGTTCCAAAAAGCCAAAGGACTGTGAAGTAACAACTGACTTCACGTCATGGGTCTGGGTGGGGGTTAGAGCCGCTGGTGAAATTTCCAACACAGCGCTCTCCCGCATACAACCTATCGGTACCGGTCCTCGGACCCGCATTTCTAAAATAGTCATAATAAATCTGCGCACACCATTGCGTAGCATTTATTATTACTATTTCAAACATACCAAACTCGACCACGCTGCTCCCCTCATATCAGGGATTACCACTGACACACTTATCAGGGAATCCCCAATGCATTCCTATGGGAGGGCAGGCCAATCTCACCATACATAACACAGAGAGCGCACGCACCTTACACTGGACAGCAGTGCTAAAGTGCCCAGACGACTAAAACCACCAACACCATGTCAGAGAAAAGGCTAGGGGAAAGGCAAAAAGTTTAGGGATGACCCTGCAAAAAGGGCCAAGTCCAACACCAAGGAAAGGAGAAAAAGGACTTTGCTGTTTGCTTTGTCACCTGCTTGAAGAAAAGATCTCCAAGGGCTTGAAACTGAGCTTGCCTCCTGTTCTGAAGTCTCAGGGACACAAAGACTTCACCACCAGCTCCCCTGAATTCCCTTGCTGGGAATTCCAACCTGCAAAGAGGTGCCTGCTGCGGTTTAGGACCTCTAGAGACTGTTTGTTGCTGGGAGCTGGAAAATCGACGCAACATCGAAGAAGCGTGACGCATCCGCACCTGTTTCCGACGCATCGCCGAAGAAACCATCGCAGCGCCTGCCGCGGCTCGAGAAATCACCGCACAACGCATCAGGTGCAACGATCTCCGAAGTCCGAGATCACCGCACCGATCCCGACACAAGCCTGCTGTGCGGCTGCACAAAGCCACACATCGTACCGGATTGCCGCATCGAGGCTGTCGCATCGTTAGGGGCCGCAGTAAGAAACAGACGCATCAACTCCCCACGCAGTAAGAAAACGACGCATCACCTCCTCTCCGGTAAGGAATCGACGCATCAACTCCCCTGCGCTGCAGTAAGGAACCGACGCATCACCTCCCCCGGAGCAAGGAATCGACGCATCACCTTCCCTGAGTGTAAGGAACCGACGCATCACCTTCCCTGCAGCCATTTTGTTTGTTTTGCGTGACGCATCTAAGGTACTTTTGAGAAAAGTGTTGCATTTACAACTTGCATTGAACTGAACTATTTCTACCATCTGAAAGTCATATTTTTATTACTGTATTGTGGATTTTTGTCGTTTGGTCTTGTTTTGGTTTAGATAAAGATTACTTATTTTTTTAAACTGGTGTGGTGTCCATTTGTAGTGTTTTCACTGTATTACTGTATGTGTTCACAAATGCTTTACACACTGCCTCTGAGATAAGCCTGTCTGCTCGTGCCAAGCTACCAAGGGGGTGAGCAGGGGTTATTTTAGGAGTGTATCCCCCTTACCCTGACTAGAAGCAAGGGTCCCTATTTGGACAAAGGTACCTACCTCTGCCAACTGGAGACCCCCATTTCTAACATTTGTGGCAGCTGTGGGGTTCTGGACTTGCATTTGTGACTTACATACAGTGATTGGTGTACACTACTAGTATAGTGCAGACCATTACGCAACCACATACATTTGGTAGAGTTTTTTTTCTGGGAATTTTTTGCATCTTGAGAACTGCCAATTTTCACCATGAGCAAAGCAGCATCACTTGCATCTGTGGATATTGAATTTGAAGAGGAGAGGGTTGATACCTACACTGTGCCACAACGTAAAGCCATCTGCAAAAAATTTAAAATCTCCATGAAAGGCCTCACCAGAAAGGAGGAATTCCAAAAGGCGCTGAGGGCCTGGTTGGAAGCAAGGAATGCCGGCGGGCAGACCGAGGAGCCTATGGTGGAGGGGGAGAATTTAGAAGGGCAGCAGGATGGGCTAGTGGGCCTAACTGGAGGGAGGGTGCCTCCCAGGTAAGGCAGCAGTGTGTCTTCAAGGGGTCTGTCTCCAGAAGAGTTGGAGGACAGGGAGAGAAGAGTATGAGGGTTGTTCCAGGGAATTTCGTCAATCTAATAGGAGTCAACTCTTAATTGCCCTTCAAAAACCCTTTCAACTAGTGTCATTCTCTACGTTAGCACACTGGGTGAAATGAATCCTTTCAGAAGCCGGTATTGAAGCTTCTAAATTCAGAGCTTACTCAATGACTGGGCCATGGCATCAAAATCATATAACTTAGGTTCCCATTAGCAAGACATAATGAAAGCACCTGACTGGTCTGCACATTCAACTTTCAAGACCTTTTATTACAAACTGATCTTGGCTTTAGCCTCAGTGGTGTTGGAACAGCTTTGAACAAGCATAATCCAAAGCCTTCAGTTCTGACATGGAATAAAAAATATTCTAGCTAACGTGTCAAGAATTTTCAATTCTATTAAGGACTCGGAGGCGAGGATTATCCCACCCTGGATTGTTTTATTCAGATGTTTGTTAAACTTGTTTCCTACATGCATTATTATTATAACCAGCCCAAACACAATATTCTATTCATAATCATGACTGTTTCCGATGCATAGCATAGATATTACGTGTGTATCTCTGTTCTTCCTTTAGATACTGATCAGAAGCAAGACTAGGCTACAATGGAAGAGCTTCCTTGTTCACAGTTCTTCTCATCCAGTTGGTTCCGTGGATGACTCAATTTCCTGAGTCTTACAGAGAGAAGACCCATTGTGGTTATAGTGAATCTGTTATATCCAGTTTGACGGACTGAAAATTTCTACGGTCATATTCAACAGCTGAGGCAAAGAAAGGGGATATCAAGATTGTGGTGACGCAATTTATAAAGGCGGAGACATGATTATTGGTGCAAGATGTATAATATATAGAGACTTCGGGAGCCAAGCAGAGATCAGTACAGCATTTACTTTGAGAAATACAAGGTAATAAATAAGAAGCCCACATGCAGCCTGTATTAATGCACAAGACGCCCAAAGAAGACTAAGCAACCAATGCGGGACAGCAGCGCGGGCCATGAAGAAGTAACTTCAAAGGCAACATAGCAACAGGAATCTATGTTCTTTTGAGGTCACTCCGCAAAGCAGGAGCTCGCCTGCTCGTAACAAGTTTTTAAAGGTACAGCGCACTCCATACATTACTGCAATGTCTTATGATACAACACCTTCCCATTTTTGAAAAAACAAAGCTAAATAATGTGTATGAAAAAAATATATAAAATAAAAATATCTAATATAAGCATAACAACACAATATTTACATCTCTACATCTATTTTTTAAAGACATATTGCAATCCTTAAATTTAGAAGGCATAGTAGTTTTGCGTACAGCTCTGGTGTTATGGGACGTAATGCAATCATTAGATTGTTCAGTAACAATGTATGTACCAGGCTGCCTTTGTGTAAGTAAGAAATCATTTGCATTATCAATCTGAGATGACCCTTGACTGTCAGTTGAATGCTCTTGAGTTGTTTGCCACCAAGTGCTATCAAGAGAGGAATTGTTGCATCATAGCATCGCACAGCTTGAATTTTGGTTGCCTGTGCCTGGGCAATCTTGACCAGATATCTCTTACTCCACTAGCCTTTGTGCTTTATAAGTACTGAGAGGCAGATTTTCAAGCCACTTGCAACACTTTTATGCCGCCATTCCGTTACTATTGTGACTCAGCGGCGGCTTAAAAAATGCGGCCAATTTACAACGTGACGCATCTAGGGAGATGCGTCACATTGTAAAGTCCTGCGTCACATTATACCTGCGTTAGATATAATGTATGCAGGAAAGGCGTTCCCATGCAGGAAAGCCTCGTAAAAGTGACGCAGTGAAATCTACAAGATTTCACTGCATCACTTCTAGGACGCCACTGCGTCAAAACCTTACGCCTGCTTGAAGCAGACGTAAGGAGTGACACAGTGTAGTGGGAATAGGCCTCAAAATGCATTGCTGGAGTTGCGTTGTGCTTGCGCCACGACTCCAGCAATGCGTGACTTTTGCCACATCGGTCAATCCTTGCGCCACGTGCGCCGTATTGTAAATACGGAGCATCCATGGTGGCGCAAGGGTTTCTCAGGGTGGCGCAGGGAAAGTGACGCATCTCTACAGATGCGTCACTTTCTTGTAAATCTGCCCCTGAGCCTTTAGACACTCGTTCAACTCAAAGGGGCCTTATTTCGATGTCCTCTGGTCGGTGGTCCCGACCGCCTAATCACGATGCGATAGCACATGGTGCGGTCGCATACTCCCATTCCTCTATGGGAGCTCGTGTTACAGCCGTAAACCGGCCGTAACACAGGCTCCCATAGAGGAATGGGAGTCTGTGTTCATCCCTGCACCCAGTGGCAGGCACCTAAGGTGCCTGCCACAAGGTGCAGGGATCAACAAGGGAACACCTATGGTGCCCGCTCGGCCCCCAAACTGAGGCCGAAAACAGGAGGGGGCCCTGCTAGGGGCCTCCAAACATTCTTTCCGACAGGGTTTCCATGTCGGAAAAGACTGCATGGAAACCCTGCCGGAAACCGTGCATCGTAATCCAGAAGGCGGAAACGCCTTCCATTTGGATTATGGGCCGGTCTCCGACTGGCAGACGGGCTCCTGGAGACCTGCTTTCAATGTTAATTCTTTAACATGGTGTGTTTTGTCAAAATGTTCTTTAAACTGACTTTGCATTGCTTCAGTTCTGGATGCAATAGTCTGCAAATCAAGTGTGCTCTTTTTGCTCATCTCTCTCACCCAGTCAGGACAAACTGAAGCCCTTGTAAATCTTTTGCATAACATCATAAATGGGTACATACCTGTTGTACTCAATGGAGTTACTAGATATGACCAAACTTTCTCCCTGAGAAAAGTTTCGACCTCAAGACCCATGTTCAAGGCTGTTTGCACAAACGCATGAACGTATTCATACGTTTGACCAAACCATTGGCAAAAGGTGTATAAAGTGCAACTCATAGATGAGTAACGTGAAAACTCTCAACGAAGTCCTTCGTGCGCGCTGATGTGAAGTGGGTGGTGTTGTCTGTAACAATTTCCTTGGGTGCTCCTTCTAAATCAAAAATTATTTAACATTTTTTTATTATAGTGTCAGTGTTGGGAAGAGAGGTAAAAACCAAAATCCACCCATTTTGAAAAATAATCAATCAAAATCATCATGTATCTTTTGTTAATAGGAAATAACTCAAATGGACCCGCAAAATCAAGTGCCACTTTTTACCAACCTTCCTCCGGAAGAGGGACCACGTGAATAGGTGACTCATGTACCTTCCAGTGCTTATCAGATACCAAGTAGGTTGTGCAATTACCAATAAACTTAGAAACTTGAGCTTCCAATGCAGGCCACCAGTAAAATTGTTTTATATATTTGCACGTGCTACTGAACCCTAAATGGCCCTTGTGTGCCTCCTTAATAATGTTATCTCTGATAGTCACAGGAGGCGCACGCAGACACATCATTACATCCTAGCACCCCTTAAACAACTGATAGGTCCTCTGAAATCTGTACAAAATGTCTCACCGAGGCCTCAACAGTTCTTTTCTTGGGCCAACCTTCTTTCATGAATTTGAAAACAGGCTATAATGTGGCACTCTGTTTGGAAGCTTCTAAACACTGTTTATGTGTGATCACCCCTTCGTTCAACGGTATATCCTCTGCAAAAGTAATCACATTCTTATTATCTTGAGGAGTGTTGGAGTCTTCACCTTAATGGGTAATCTAGAGAGACAGTCTGCTTGTATGTTTTCCTACCAGGTACGTATTTCACCGTAAAATTAAATTCTTGCAGCTTTGAGAAAAAGCTGACCAATTGTGATGATGCCTTCCCTGAACCAATGACACTCAACAGGTGGAGCAATTGGTTTGTGGTCTGTGAATAGATCAAAAAGGGGAACCCAAATGAAAGTTTTGAACCTTTCCGCCACCCAACAGCATGCCAATGCCTCTCGCACAATGGTACTGTAATTGGCTTCCGCATTACTAAGAGAGAAAAAGGCAAAAGTAATGGTGCTTTCTTTGTCCTAACATAACTGTGAAAACACAGCCCCTAATCCAACTTGACTGGCATCAACAGTCATGATACACTTTCTGCCATGCTCCAAATGGAGTTAAAGCTCGGGGTGAAATAATGAGACTCCTCACTTTCTGAAAAGCTTCTTGCACATCATCAGACCAGATATACTTCACTCCTTTCTTTAGTAAATTCCTCAAGGGCTGCACAATAAAAGCATAACCTTGCACAAACCTTGAAGAGCATTCGCTTAGCCCGAGAAAGGAGCGAAGGACATCCTTGCCACTAGGTGGATGTGCATCTTCAATAGTTTAATCAATGAAAATTTTAGAAAAATACCATTGGAAGTGATAGAAAGTCCTAATTAGTCCATGTTTTCTGCAAAAAAAATTGCATTTATCTGTGTGGAGAGTAATACCAAACTCTTTACATTTAGTGAAAAATGTTTCAAGAGTGTGATTATGTTAAGGGAAAGATTTTGTAAAAATCAGCACATCATCTTGAAATGCATGCACCACACTCATACCCTCCAATATGTTATCCATGAGGCGCTAAAAAACACTAGCTTCTAAAGTCAGTCCAAAAGGGAGTCTGCAAAATTTAAATGCTCCGAAAGGAGTTACAAAGGTGGTTAACTCTTGGGACCTTTCATCAAATGGAATCTTGTGGTAAGCTGATTTGAGATCCAAAAGTGTGAAAAATTAAGAGGCTCCAATGTTGGCAAGTAAGTCTTGAACCTGGGGCAAAGGATGGAAATCAACTACAATGTTCCTGTTGAGACTGCACAGATCAGCGCACAGGCAAATCTCACTATCCTTTTGTGTACAATTACAATGGGACTTACCTATTTAGAAGAGTCAGTGGGTTTGATAAGGCCATCTCCAATTAACTTCCCTAATAGCATTTTCCATTCGGCTCTAACACTTAAGAGGATACGTCTGGCTTTGAGTATAACAGGTATAGCATGCTTCTTCAACTTAATTGTGTGCACATATTTCTGAATGAGCCAAATCTTATCAGAAAACATATCAGAGAATCATTTAACAATATTTTCAGTGGGATTAAAATCATCAATAGTGAGTCAAGGTACATTTGCTACCCTGAAAGGTGGATCAGCACCAGGCGCAAGCATAAGACCAAGTTTTGCAAGGTCCTGCCAGCCAACTATATTTTTATCCTTGATTGCAAAATAGATATTAGTTGACATTGACCTGCCAAGACAAGAAACAGTGTCTAAGAACCCAACCATATTGATATCCTAATCACCATAAGCTTTAGGATGTATGTCCGGTGTGCTCAGGATAACATTAGACACCCACTGTTGGTAAAATAAAGCATTAGATATGATAGCAATAAGTGCACCTGAGTCACACATCATGTTAAGATCAATTTTGGAACCTAGAGTTACCTGACATAAAGGTTACTTAATTTTGTTAGTAGTAAAGGAGTCAATCTCCAGATTAAGGACCATATTTGACAGATCCACAGGACAGCCTTCGTCATTTAAGTTAACACTCTGTACTTTAACTTGGTTTTTACCAGATTTGCAAACACTGTGGAAGTGGCCTAATTTCTTGCAATTGTTGCTTCGTTTACATACTGCTGGACATTGCATATAATTGCTTAAATGGGATTTAGTTCTGCACCTGAGACAAAAAGTGTTAGTATTATGTTGAACATTCCTAATGACTTTGCCCTTAATTTGTACAGCATCAACATGTTCAGAATACCCACAGCATGAACAATTGGAGAAGATGTCTGAGTGGATTCCTGATCTATCATGCAACTGGAGATTATTGAACGTTCAATGCTTTTGGCTAGATCAACAACCACTGACAATGGGGGGTCTCTGAAACTGAGTAGCCTTTCTTGTATCTTTTTTTAAAAGCAGCTATACACAAACTGATCTTGAATATATAAGTCAATGGACGCTCCAAAATTGCATGCAGCAGCTAATGCCCTTAATGCTGATATGAAATCTTCAACAGTTTCATCAGATGTTTTTTGCTTCTTGAAAAATATAATCTCTCCACCAGAATGCTAGGTTGCTCTGAGAATGTGACTCTAAGTCTTGTAATCGCTTCTGAATACTTAGAATCTCCAGATTGTCCAGATGTGGCAGCAGCTAGGGGCAAATTATCAAAACGTTGCTGCCCTTCATTTCCCAAATGACTAAACAAAATAGCAACCTTTCTTTTAGGTTCAAAGCCATCTGCTCCAAATGCGATTAAATTGTTTTCAAAAGCATTGCACTTAATCAAAGGCTTCCCAGGCAGTTGAAGAAATGGTGAGATCTGAGCTAAACTGCCATTGAAAACAATTGTTTAAGGTGCCACCAACCATTGAAGAGTTGATACAGGTAATGACACGGTTCGGAGAAGTCTATAAGTATTTCCAAGTTCAGCTGAGCTAATTCAAAGAAAAGCTCGCGTTTTAAAGAATCGTTGCTGTAAATTTGAACTATCCAAAGCAATCTAGCACTGGTGTTAATATTGGAAAATACAATGTTGATGTACACCATGATATATATACGTAGAAAAACTAACTCGCATCTCCGTTGTTGAATTTACCCGATGTGACCTCCCCCTCAACCCTGAGTCAGAAATGCGTGGTTAGGCAGGTCCCACGACCTAGGCCTGAAGCAACTGATTGACTATCACAGGTGGTGGGATACGTAACCCTTAGACAAACGCGCAAACAGGAAAACCCAGATCAATCACACAGAAAGGCAGCGACACCACAAAGGTCCCAGGAGACTGGCCCCAATAAAACACGTTTGACCGGAGGGGTGCACATTCCCAAAACACCATAAAGTCAGATGCCACACTTAGTTAGGAACACACAGAATATCAGAACACAGCATGCACACTGCACACAGTGATCACGCGCTCCCCATTCCGGACATCTGGACATGTACCCATCTGGGCATGTACCCACTGGCCCAGCATTATGTCCATGCTTGGTCGAGGCACACCTGCTCTTCTTATCAGACACCTCAATTTATGGCCCCATGATTAGGCCTAAATTTTCTGTTACCGAAGGAATGCATAAATCGGTTTATGATGCTTCATGCAACCATAGCTGCCAAGGTTTCAGACTGCTATGTGTGATATTTTCATAATTTCAGTGCAATTAAGAGTGATGTTTTAAAGACTGTGAGTGACACTTTCTCGCAAGCAAAATCAAGCAATGAAGACGTCTTGGTCTCGCTCCAGCCCCAGCCGCAGACTGTACTGGGCATTGTGCAAGCCTCAGGAGAGTGAGGCTAAGGCACACATAGTTGTTCTTAAGTTAAAAGAAAAGCGTGTGTGGTTATAAAGTCTATTGCGCGTTATTTTGTATAAATAATAAAAGCGGCACTCTGTGCAGACGTGGTACACTTGAATGAACTTGTTTTAATTGTTCGAATCGACTAGAAAAGTGAAGTAACAACTCCCTCTGATCACCGCTCCTTTCATCATTCATGCGCAGCGCTAAATAATAGGCACTGGCAGGCTCCAACCAAATACATTTTGCTGATGATCATTCATTCATGCACGCCGTCGGCCTGCACACGACACCAGAGAAGTCGACTGTCTGTTAGCTGCAGCACACATGTGCATGTGTCTGAAGTCAAGTGAAGTCTGTGTGTGGCTGCAAGTGCGTGTGTGTGGGGAACTTACTTGGAGGAAGGCAAGGCAAGCCAAGCTGAAGCGCATAATTAAGTGGAACTTTATTACCCACAACTAACCTGAACTTAGAATGATTTTAATGCCCCTGGCATGATTTAGACTCCGACTAGGCACACACATACTTGTTTGTATTTGCGACTGCCATCGGTGGCCGGGCCACCTAGAGAAGCTGCATTTCCGTGTACACGCAGGCCCCCTGGCTCACCTCTCTGTGTGCCGGTCGCCCGCATCAGGCTTGCTCGGGCCAGCTCTCAGCTGAAGGGGTCCCGGTCATGATTACTACGGCACAGCGAACTCATGATGCAGCCTTCTCAACTGCTGCCGGTTCGTGCCATGGGAGGGCGGCAGCCTTCATAACGGCCCATAGGTGTGAGTGTGACAGAACTCACTATCTGACTCTTGACCTCACTCATGTCTCGGAGGTACCTATTAGCAGGCACTGACTTGAGGTCAGTCAAATATGCCGCGCCGTGGTGAATGAGAGAGATTACAGTGTTATATTGTAGCGAGGCGAGCTCCGACCAGCCCCGCCCGCCCAAGAAGTCTGCCCCGCTGCCTGCCTGTGCCACTGACTCGGTGTTATAATAACAGCCAGCACCCGGGCCATCAGCGCTTGCTAGTCAGGCACAGGCGCTAATATGCGTGACTTCGCATTTCAGTGCAGTGATGAGGACCACCACACCAGTAGCGGCCCGTGGTGGGAGTGCTACCGGGCAGTGACGTGGGGTGGGGGAGGGGCAGGGTGGGGGGTAGTAAAGTACGGAATACGGCCGTATAGAGGTAAGTAGACATATAAATTAATAAAACGAATTTCGTTGTGCGCGCTGCATTGCCAAATGCGATGCAGCGCGCGCAACGAAATTAGTTTTATTTATTTATATGTCTACTTACCTCTATACGGCCGTATTCCGTACTTTACTACCCCCCACCCTGCCCCTCCCCCGCCCCACGTCACCGCCCGGCAGCACTCCCACCACGGGCCGCTACTGCACCACACTGAAATGCGTTAGTCTAACGCCTGAGTGGCACTTGGCAGGGCTGTCTTTAGAAACCTAGTAGGCGAAACTTGACAACACCCTTCCAGTGACGCACCCTATATGGAGCACATACCCTATATGGAGCACAGTTTGCTATCCGTGTGGGTGTTTCAGTGATGCGCCCCACGTAGGGGTAATAAGGGCTACACAAATGCTACAATACAAACGTCCAACTGCTTGAGTTGTAAGTGCAATTTGGAGAAGGAACGAGGAAAGAGACGAGAAGTGGAATAAAATCACTGACTTTCACACTTTCTCTTGGTCTACGGCAGCTTATTTCCAAGCGCTGTGTTATTTTATTACCTTCTTTGGAGCTGACAAATTAAAATGAAAGTAAACACCAGAGAAGATCTGCAGTATTACAACACTGTAATCTCTATCTCATCCCCAATATATTCTATTTTAATTTAATGTCGTACGTCTTTAATAACTATTATCTCTTTGGTCATGGCAGTCCCCTACAGTGCTGGAAAGGACTGAGTCATAAAAAGAGGATTTAAACTACACACATCTACAAGCAGGGCCGGTCCTAGAACTTCTGGGGCCCTGGCCGAAAGGGAAGATGTGAGGCCCCTCTAATTTGCATGTAACATCCAGTCGCGGCCGGCATGACTCGCGGGTGGGGGGTCTCGCGGGGGTTCGCGCGCGGGGGGGTAATTTAAAAATAAAATAAACTTACCTTCCCGGGTCTCGCGTCGTCTCTGCTCCTGACCTGCTCTCCTGCTTTCCTGCCTCTGGCAGGAACAGGAAGCAGGCAGCCTCCCTCCCCTAAGCCAATCACAACGCTGCAATGGCAGCATTGTGATTGGTCGGAACGCCGACCAGCCAGGCGCCTATGGGGAGGCCGTTTTCTCCATCTAGGGTGCATTGCAGCCTACATGGAGAAAGGCCAGAGTGCGCATGACTGGTTTGGTCGGCCCCGGAGGGCCGACCAAACAGCCAGCGCCCTTAGCAGTGGGCAAGGCACTCCTCCCCTGCCCTAAAGCAGACCCGTCCGCCCCCAATCAAACACTTCTGCTTTCTCGCAGTGCGAGAAGCAGAAACATAAAATTGTAGTTTTAGCATTTTGTGTTTCTGCTTCTCGCACTGTGAGAAAGCAGTGGGGTGACGCTCCTCCGCCCTAGTGGAGGAGCCGCCCTTGGTAACATCACAAGAAGTGACATCACAGAAAGTGACATCACAGGACTATTGATCTTATTTGGCATCCCTGAAGAGACCCAACGTGGATATCAGTAACATGGACAAAAAGATGAATATACAAATGAAATAAGGCCATATATTTTAAAACTGTATTAAATGGATTACATTTGTCACATTGGATGGAAAAGCTAAGTGCAGGTCTCACAAAGATGTATATTATTTACTCCTCGTTAACTGATTGTTTCCAGATGAGTGCATGATACAATTTCCAGTTCTGCCTCATAAAGGGGGGAGATCCTGTTGAGGTAATGAGGGGTGGGATCATTCAAAATATAAAATGACACAAGAGAAAACCTCTCACACCATGGATATAATTGCAAATTTCAAAAGGCTCCCTTATCTTTCTGTGCCATTATTATGCTACCTTAGGATGACATTAATACTTTGTAATTTGTTTTAACGTAAATCCTCTCACCAGTATCCCACACGCACATGCTAAGAGACGTAGGACAATCTTTTTTGTGTGTGGGCTCTTTACTCGCCAGAATTATGTTAAGTGCAAAAACACAACACACATAGTACAAAATTACAAGACACCATTGCAAACAAATAAAGATTGTACATAAATAAAAAAAGACTTAGAACAACCGAGACCACTGCTAAATCATACATTGACTTGAAGGTATGCTTCAGATTCAAGGGGTTTTCAAATCAACGTTTTTGATTTGGTGTTAGAACTGTAGGAAGTAGAAGTGGCCGCCTTTAGCGCTGGTGGAGCCCTGTGCGACAATGTTGGTGCCCCCCAATGACTCGCTCCGCCACGGATTCCCTCACTACCACCCTTTAACAGTGCCCCTCAAGTCTCCATAACCACATTCTCGCTCAGATGCATTTAATTTGATTTACAGCGCCACTGATACCAGTGTAGGGTGTCAGAGAACTTTATATAACACATTACACAGAGACAATGAATCATACGTGTGTAAATCACAATAGGTAATGTTACATAAGACAAAGGACTAGGAGTCACATGACAATCATACTAGTAGGCAGTATAGTTTAATAGTGATTGATCTGGAGAAACACAAACTCTGAATTTAGAACGTAATACCATGGTTGGGTGTTCTCTTTAATAACCAGAATTGATTTCTGTCCAAATGAACCCTTTTTGCAACATTAGGATAATCAAAGACTGGGGAAAAAACCATAACGCTGTAATTTATACCTTGCAGTTTGCATGCAGCTCTTAGATGACAGTTAATAGCTCATTGTTCTATGTTAGGATTTTGACTTATAAACTGCAAGTAACAATAGAATCTCTCTGACAAAAGCAGTAACCCACTGGCCTATTTACATTAAGTGGACTTAGTGATCTGCATGGTACATGTTCTTTGCAGCAGGCACATTAACCCTCTGCGCTACCTTTCCACAAGTCAAAACTTCCACTTGACAAAACTCCATCTCTCTCTAGGAAGAACATTATTCACCGGAGTTATCATGACATTTTTATTGTTGCCGAAAATTGCTGGAGGCCAGGAAGGAGGCAGCAAGTGCTTTTAGAAACATAATATACTCGCAAACATGATGCCCCCACCCGAAGTCAGCGCTCAGTGCGATCTCATCGGTCGCACCGCCCTAGAGCCTTCCTGCTCAAGGGTCCTGTGACCTCAATGACAGAGTCACTGTTGCTCTAGGGTGTGCTGCTTTGTAGCCCTGCCCAAAAGACTCGAGGTGAGCTTCAAAAGGGGTTGTATTGGACAGGCCTTCAAGGTTAACCCACACTTGCCACCGCTAGGGTCCACCTGCTGGTGCTCAGACACCATTCTTCTAAGGTCTTTCGGGGCCTTCTAAGGTCTAGCATGGAAATGTGCTCCCTCAGGAGAGTGGCCTGGTGGACTGGTCATGAAGGCTGAACCTGGTTCACCAGTTCCAAATTCAGCAGCTCTGACCATAGTGCCACATCCTCTCCCCCACTGAACACCATACTGCCCCACTGAGAGAAACTCACACTGCCTTCAACTACAACCCGATTGCGCCCCGCTATAAACACCTGGAGGCGACTCAATTCAAATTAGGCACTAGACAAGAGCAATATGCTGCCTAAAAAAAAAAGTGACAACATCCTGGAAAAAGCAGACACTCATAAGGAATGTAAGATTAAGTAAAAGCGTGTGAAATGTAAGCAGGAACAACATGGTTACCTTAACGCTTTTGCACTTATTATTCAGAAATCAATGAGTGCTTTTGCATGAAAAGTTAAGGCCATGACTACAGGGCCGGAAGTGACCAGTTTCAATGTCCATTGCTTATATCCTTACAAAACGTAAGCAATATGGTTTAAAAAGACCACATTCGTGAATACAGAGCCGCGGTATGCATTTTGTTTTCCAATCCGCCCATCAAGCAGGTATTGCAGTACATCCAGGAATGGTGCACTTCCCCACCCGGGGAAAACAATGCTGTTAAGAGAAAGACAGAAAACAAAAGTAGCGCTTCACTGGCAAACTCTGTAAAGTGGCACTAATGTGTTTTGGGTGTGAATAAAATCATTCTGGCCCATTTTCGACCCACTCTGTCTTGCTTTAGTTATTTTTTAGATTTTGAACCTTTTATTTCTCTCCATCCCAAGGCTGCACTTTGGAAGTGAAAAATGTCAGAAAAAAGACGACCTTTCCAGCAAAAGTGTTTTTATTTTTTGGATTCATTTCACAGGGGAACAAATAAAGGAAAGGAAAGAGGGAGTACTGGCTACAAGGCCCAGGGAAGGGCCCCCCCCCCCCACCTGGACCTTACAGCTTGCTATAGTGCTTAGAGGCCCAGGGAAAGGGGGCCCCCTCCCCTGGGCCTTCGAAGCAGTAACGAGGCATTTCGTAAAACACTGCCCTAGCACCGGCAGTTCTACATACATTTTAAATACACATTCCCATAAAAAAAATGGGTGATGCAAAAGTTAACAAGAGCCAGTTGATCTGGCTACTCCCTCCTCCCCTCACCCACCTCGCCTTACCTGTGTCCGGCTGGTCCTGGAAACAAAGGGGCCTTCTGTTGCCTAGAAACAAAATGCAGAAAGGGAATGGCCGGTACTTAACAGAGGTGCTGCCCCGCCCCTGACACTGTGAGCCATAATTGCTGGCCCAGCTGCTGTGCCTTCCCCACTCTGTTTGTCCCTTCCCTCCCACCCCTGCACCCCAAGGAATGCCAACACGCCCTGACCAGCAAGGTCGACTCGAGACGTCTCGCATGTCTATTGTGATTGTGTGGGGAGGGGGCCCTAGAGGAGCAAGTGGGCAATCTGTGAAAGTGTGGCATTTCACAGAGAAGCGGGGCCCCCTGTCTTTCAGCTGAGCGTGAGGCCCTGGGCAGCTGCCCACACTGCCCATGCCTAGCGCCGGCCATGTCTACAAGTCATGAACAGTGGCAGGGTTAGCGTTACCACAGGCTCACTGCCGAGAGCCTGCGAATCTTGGCTTGAATGAAAAGAAAACTTAGCTGCCAACTGGAAATGGAAAAGAACAATGAAAGAGCGCCTGTCTTGTCGGTTTTGAAAATGCATTTGCTTATCAACTTAGTGTTGTTTTCACATTGTAATCTGATCATGGCCCTCAAAAAATTAAAGATCTTAGTGGCAGCTCTCAAGGTTATGTTTACTTTACTGCCACATGAATTGCCTCGCTGCGTTTATCAAACGCTGGTGTGCTCTGGGATGAACGACTCCAGCGCTGCGGCCTGCCGCAGGGGGTTCACACTGTCGCGTGCGCCCCGCTGCGGTGGGTCAGCTCCCTCCGGTTGCTGGATCATCATTTATTCTGTAAATTATCGCGGCGCAATGCGGTGCAAGCCTGCTAAAACTTCATTCATGAATTGCTGGCGACACTGCGGCAGCAGCAGGACGTCCCACGGCACCTATTAAAGTGTGTGTCCTTAACTCAGCCGGACCTCTCGACTTGGTAGTAACCATTGGCCAGTAACACTCGCTGCAGTCACGAATCTATCACATATGCCGCGCTGTGCCCAGCGGTAAATCTTAGTATTGTTGTTACATTTTAACAGATAGCAGCTACAGCTGCGGACTCTGAGCCAGCCCCCGGGAGCAGCGCGCACAGCGCGCTGCCACTCCTCTAGCTTTAGTTTCTGTTCTTCTGGTGCATGGTTACTAGCGCTCCTGCTTGATAGTTCAGGAGGCGCTATTATGCGTGACTATGCATTTCAGTGCAATGATGCGGACCACCACACTGAAATGCATTAGTCTAATACCTGATGTGTCCTATCTCCCCCCGGAGCGCCTTAATAGGGAGGGCCTACGTTCTTCTCCGAAATGCACACGCTGCGGACAGGAGCCGGCAGACTTTTACCACATGGTCTGGTCCTGTCCCCGCCTTACCCCGTATTGGGACACAATAGAGTCCGAGCTCACGCATGTCCTGGGTTGGCAGGTGACCCATGACCCCATACACCTCATCTTGGGAGTCATGGACGGCCTAGATGGGTCCCCAGCAGACAAACTGTTCCTGGGGACGGCCACCATGTTAGCCAAGGGCGACATTGCCGCGACATGGGCACAGCCTGACCCCCCAAAAATAACTAAATGGCACCAGGGCGTGGATTGGTGTGCCGCACAGGAGAAACCCTTGTTTGAGGCCCGGGGATGCCCAGCCAAGCATAAGAGGATCTGGGGCAAATGGTTGGACCAACTGGGATGAATGGGTCTGGTGTTTACCTATATACATGAATGCACTGTCTATGCGCTGTGGATGGGGTCCGATATGCATGTTTGTGCACAATCACTACAGGCACACTCTGAAGTGCCAAGGACTGATGATCAAACGTGCTGTACTGTTGTTTTTGTTTCCTCAAAAATCAATAAAGTTGATTATCAAAAAAAACACCTGATGCGTGGTACTTGGCAGGACTGTGTAATGTATAAAATGACAGCTGAAATCAATGTGCCTTGAGACAGCTTCAGATCCCGACTCTGTTGTCTGATCTCCCAACCACTGCGTTTAATTAAACAACTGTTCCTATTTTGCCAAATGCCTCTTGTCTTTCATTTTTTCAAAGGTAAATTCATATTTGAGCAACATTTTTGTGAGCCAGCCAGGAGAGATTGGTTCTTCGAGCCCGAATGCAGCCAAAAGAAAAGGACCCCGCCCATACGTATTCACATCTACGCAACAAGATCGGTAAGCTGATGCCGCAGTTGATTGAAAGTTCTGCTGAATCCGCGCGGCGGGGGTCCGTCCGGAAGTCGCCATCAGTGAGTAAGACACTAAGGGGCATATGTACAAGCCCCTATCGCCACGGGAACATCACTGTTTGTGCCGTTTCCGTGGTGATAGGGCCCTTGTCTTATTTACACGGCAGTGTTAAGCCACTTAATGTGGCTTAACGCTGCCTTGTACATAAGGCCCCCTTTCAGGTAATGCTTAGCGTGAAAGGGGTGGGCAGTGGGTGTTGCAGTGGGCGTTCCACCGCAACACCCATTGATTTTGACGCTGCCCCCTGTTTACAAGGGCAGCGTAAATAGGAGGCAGCGCCAAAATTAAGACCAGGGAAACACTGGTCTTAAGTTGGCGAAACGAGGAGAAATGCTTTATTTCTCCTTGTTTTTGATTTTTCCATGTGTGCTGCCTTGTGCAGCACACATGGAAAAAGCAAAAAGCCTTGGATTATTTGTGTAGGAAGGTGACCCTTCTTGCACATAAACAATCCTTAAATAAAATGACATTTTGTAACTTCCATGTGTGCTGCATTAAGCAGCACACATAGAAGTGACAAAATGGCATTTCAGAATTGTTTATGTGCAGGAAGGGACACCTTCCTACACATAAACAATCATCCCTTGCACACAGACTCCCTTGCACTATGGTGCAAGGGTGCCTGCATTGGCGCTACACTACTAAGTGTAGCACCAGAGCAGGGGGAAACGCAACCCTGCACCATATCCTTGTAAATATGGTGCAGCCTTGTGTTTCTAAAGTGGCGGAGTGAGACGTTAAGCCATGACGGCTAACGCCTCACTCTGCCACTTCCTTGTACTTATGCCCCTAATTCTGATCCTTAGTCCCAGCATTTGGCGTATGGCAAACTAGGAAAGGTGAGGATTGTTTGTCGCTTGGATCACTGGGTGTGACACAGAGGGTACACTTGTCTCTGGGTGTGATACAGGGGTCGGTTGGACCACTGGGCGAGGCACAGAAGGTACGCATAGGCTCTGGGTGTGATATAAGGCCAGCATCTTGATCTTATTTTTTTACACTGGCAGTATCTGAAAGAAGTGAGAGGTGCTACTCGCTTGGACCGCTGGGCATGACTCAGCAGGTACGCATGACCCCTGGGTGTGATAAAGGGTGTAATTCGGACGTTAGGGAACATTTTGGTCTTTTGGAGAGTGAGGTGTAGCTTGTGCTTGGACAAAGAGGGCCGGTAGTTGTTGAGTTGCTCCTTTTTCTCGGTGTAAATTGCTGCTATCTTTGTCCGTGAGCGGATATTGACAGACTATTGGGCTCCTTAATTCCGTGTATCGCGCAGAGAATCCCCTCGTCATCGGCCAGCATACGCTAGGAGTGGGCTAAGGTTTTTTTTTTACAAAAAGTCACAATTTTTTCTGCCAGTTTTTATTTTCTCTCTCTCCTTTTCTCTTTCTCTCTCTCTCTTGTCATTGTAGTGTTCAAATGTTACACTCACAATGTTTTAGATATTCTTGATGTTGTGGTGCTGGTAGATAATTGCTACTTTTTTTATATTGAACGTTTGTCTTGTTAATGACTTAATGTAATTATGAAGAAGTTACCATTCCCACAAACTGTTGTTCCATATCTGCTATTCCGCTCCTAAAATTCACAGTGTTTTGAATTTAACCATTGCACTTTCTTAAAGGTTGCTATTCTCCATATGTGTTGTTTTACGTACTAAGTTTGTCTGATGTATTGTTGCCCTAAGCTGAGCTCATAGTAAAAGTAGTTATTGCCGGTGTAATCCCTTGTACATATTTTCCTCGCGAACAGAGTAGTATTTTGTTTTAAAAAGATTTGTTACGTTAGAAGTATACCAGCCCTTAAAATGTTCCCAACCCATCATGGAGTCGCCTTTAAACCATATGCAAACTAGGTCTCACATGCAGGCTAAAAAGCTAGATAAGTTTTGTAGTGAATGGCACGCACACACTAAGACCCGTGCGTTCCCCTAGTCAGAGGGAGGAACCTTCAACACCAAAATAATAGAACACACAAGGACACATATGCGGACCAAGTATGTAGGGCAGAAGAAGGCTAAAATAGAGGCACTGTTAGAACTGTGGGCCATCTTCAAGGTGGCCCGACCTACAATTCTGCCCCAGAACCCGCAAGCAAGGTGTCCGCACCTCACCCACCATACACAGGCTCAGATGTACTCACTCTTATGCCCGCCATCCTTGCTGTTCCTGCACTGGGTTATGCCAATCCGCCGGTCGATGGGGCCGAAAGGCCCTCCACCGGGCAGCAAACCACTAGATCTAGGGCAAGGAGGTTGCCAGGTCAGCATACCCAGGCAATTCCGGCCTCATCCCAGTCCGGTGCCAGGATTCCCCAAAGTTAGATGCCCATCCATCGCGTGCAACCCACCAGGCCCCAGCGGTGCGGAGAGCCGGCACTCCAACCCATTAAGTAGAACTCTCTCAGGTAACTGGGAGGTTCATTGCCATACTGGATACCACCAGTGGGGGGGAAGAGGTCCCAGCCCTCTGGGGTCTGACATTGAGGGGGGTGCCGCAATCTATACTCCCCCAGGCTATGCCCAGGCACTGGAAGAAATGACAGGAAGTGAGCTGGAGGACAAGTTCCTACCCAGCACAACACAGAGCGAAGGAG
Source organism: Calotriton arnoldi (assembly GCA_963921515.1). NCBI lineage: Eukaryota > Metazoa > Chordata > Amphibia > Caudata > Salamandridae > Calotriton > Calotriton arnoldi. The sequence goes on along the minus strand of CAWUFW010000621.1, from coordinate 139,191 downwards.
ACAGCCTAGTGGGAATTAGAGGAGAGGCACGGGTTGAGAATGGAAAAAGAAAGAGCCCTCGCTTGGGAAGCACAGTCAGAATCGCACCCTCCCACGGAGGAGATCCGAGTTAGGTCCTGGGTTCCATGAGAAGAGGAGCCCAAAATAGAAATAGAGAGGAGGCCCCTATCGGGAACACAGACACCACCAGATTGTCAGCGTAGGAGAGGGTCTAACCAAGAAATAAGAGTTCAGGGTAGCCTCTCCCAAACCCAGTAAAGACAGAGAAGCAAAATGGCACCTCTGCACGAGGAGAGCAGCAATGAGGACGACCGCCGCTCCCCCTGAATGCACTGGTCAAGCAAACTGACCCCTAGAGAGATAATGTTGAGAGAAGAAGGCAAGGTCTTTGCGTGACCATTCTGCCACCTGCTAGCCCGCTGGACTGAAAGGGAGGGCCAGTATGACATAACTGGTCGGAGGAGGGATCCTTTGAACCAGAGGACATGGCCATCACAGAAGACTGCATCCGGCAGGCAGGGGGAGATCCCAGGTGGAACTTCCCCTACATGGAGGAATGCCTGAGAAGATGTGAGCGCATCGTTGGAGAAAAGCCAGCGAAGCAGCTCCAAGCCAAAATATGCCCGTTGTTACAGAAAGGCACGGCTGGGACCATCTATGTGCCACAGGCCCAGATGGACAAAGAAGGGCTCAGCACCAAACTGTATGGTGAACGGGCGGGAAAATGGATCTCATGTTTCGAGAAAAACACAGCGGGATAAATCTAGCAATAACAGATATCAAGAGTCTGATCAGTAGCCTCATTAGAGAGCAGAACAATACAGTGTTTTCCCGAGCCTGAATTCCAACCATCATGCTGACCAACACTAAGCTTGACGGGCTGCATTTAATTCATTCAGACACCAGATCTGGACGGCCCTTAGAGAAATATTCCCTGACTGCCCAGTAGTAGGAGGATTGATGGTAGAGAGCATGAAACCTGGGGAAACTGTGACTAACTTTCTGGACAGAATGAGGGAACTGTGGGGTCAAAAGACAGAAGCAAAAAGAACAATTGATGGGAAGAATTTTGAACAATGCCAAACATTCAACCCAGTACAGAGATCTGGGCCAAAATCCATTGCTTTTTTTGCTTCCCGTGCCATTCCAGTTTAGCCCCAGCCATAATCAAATAAGTCTTGACCCTGCTTCCCATGGGAACAGTCCAGCCCCAACCGCCAGGGCAGGTCCTCCCCGGACCGGAAACAAGCATCCTGGGACCGGTTTCAGGGTTTCACCACTCATCAGCCAACCTAGCTTGACTCCAGTGGCATGGAAAGTACAGGTCCCACGTCTGGGCATACCCGTCCCACTTGGGGTGACAAAAGCAAAAAGAACAATTGATGGACAGAATGTTGAACAATGTCAAACATTCACCCCAGTACAGCGATCTGGGCCTAAATCCATAGTTTTTTGCTCACCATGCCACCATGCCAGCCATACGCAAAATAGTCTTGACCCTGCTCCCCATGGGAACAGCCCACCCCGAACTGCCAGGCCAGGTCCTCCCTGGACTGGAAACAAGCATCCTGGAACTAGTTTGGGGGTTTCACCCCTCATCAGCTAGGCTAGCTTAACTCCAGTGGCATGGAGAGCACGGGACCCACGTCTAGGCACACCCGTCCCACAGGGAGGACCTGTCCTGGCAGTTCAGGCTGGACTGTTCCCATGAGGAGCAGGGTCAAGACTATTTTGCGTATGGCTGGGTCCAAACTCAAGTGACATGGTGAGCAAAAGAACAATGGGTTGGGATGCCACCCTGAGCTATCGCCTGTGGTTAAACAAATTGCAAGCATTCCTCCCATCACCTTTTGTGTTTTCATGTACTGCCCTAAGTGGCATGGGGTTATGCCCAGACATGGGTCCCATACTCACTGTGTCACTGGATTCAAGCTAGCCTGCCTGAGGAGGGGTGAAACTCTGAAACCGGTCCCAGGATGCTTGTTTCCAGTCAGGGAGGACCTGGCCTGGCATGCTTGATCCAGTTCAAGGAGGACCTGGCCTGGCAGTTTGGGCTGGACTGTTCCCATGAGGAGCAGGGTCAAGACTGATTTGCAAATGGCTGGGTCCAAACTGAGGTGGCATGGTGAGCAAAAGAATGATCGGTTGGGATGCTACCCCGAGCGAGCGCCAGTGTTTAGACAAATTGCAAGCATTCCTCCCATCACGTTGTGTGTTTTCATGTACCACCCTAAGTGGCATAGTTATGTCCAGACGTGGGTCCCATGCTCACTGTGTCACATGATTCAAGCTAGCCTGGCTGATGAGGGGTGAAACCCACGAAACCAGTCCCAGGATGCTTGATTTCGGTTCAGGGAGGACCTGGCCTGGCAGTTCGGCCTGGACTGTTCCCATGAGGAGCAGGGTCAAGACTGATTTGCATATGGCTGGGTCCAAACTGAAGTGACATGTTGAGCAAAGGAACAATGGGTTGGAATGCTACCCTGAGCGATCGCCAGTGGTTAGACAAATTGCAAGCATTCCTCCCATCACCTTTTGTGTTTTTATGTACTGCCCTGCGTGGCATGGGTATGCCCAGACATGGGTCACATGCTCACTGTGTCACTGGATTCAAGCTAGCCTGGCTGATGAGGGATGAAACTCCGAAACTGGTCCTAGGATGCTAGTTTCTGCTTCAGGAAGGGCCCCGCCTGGCAGTTCGGGCTGGACTGTTCCCATGAGGAGCAGGGTCAAGACTGATTTGCATATATCTGGATCCAAACTGAGGTGACATGGTGAGCAAAAGAACGTTGGGTTGGGATGCTGCTCCGAGCGATCACCAGTGGTTAGACAAATTGTAAGCATTCCTCCCATCACCTTTCATGTTTTTGGGTCAAGAGACAGGACCGCCATGGACTGACACAGGTCCCCAAGTTGCATTTTTGTACAACATCCTCAAAGGACTGACCGCCGAGATACAGAGTGGCCTAGCTAGTATAGCAGCATTAGACACCAAACCTTGGCGGGAGATACAGGCCCACATATTACATTTAACAGGAAGAAACAGGGAAGGGACAGGGAAAAACAGGAGCAAGTCCAAAGAGACACTGCTAAGCTGGTCCAATATAAGTTAAAGTAGACAACCCTTGAGGAGGCTGCATTGTCCGCAAGCGTACGTAAAGCACCAGCCTTGAAGGGAGCTCTGCCGCTGAACCCCAGGGGGTTTTCACTCAGTCCTAATGGCAGAGGTGAGAGAGGCTGGCAGCAGCCAGACCTCTGAGAGTGCTACTTATGTCACCAAATGGGTCACATGGCCGACCAATGCTGCCTGAACGCTTATCATGAGCAAAGATCGATAGTACCGGGCCATTCCCCGCAAAATCCCTATCCACAAAACCAAGCCCAGGTCAACCTGAGCGAACAGCACATTCAGCCACAAGCAAATCAGCCATCAAACACTCTGTGGCAACAAGCACCAGGTGGTTGGCCAAACATATGGTAACCGCAGCAGGTAGGAAACCCAGCCCATCAAGCACCAGGGCCACAGCCACGGAAGGGAGGGGTGACTGTCTGGGGAGGTAATCACTTTACAAAATCGCCCGATTCAAATGCGCAGCAAGCCTAAAAGCACATATATTGCACATTCACTTCATACCACATCAGACAGCTCACCACAACAATAAAGACCAATTACACAGCATTAGGAGAAAACTCAAGCTTTTACTTGCGTTCAGGAAAAACTCAGGGCTGCCGTATGTTCGGTCGATTGGGAATCCGCTCTAAAGTCCACCATCTTGGGTGCCTGTAGGGGCCCCACTCTGCATCTGGTCCCCCAGGGCGGGGTTGGCTGGCCACACCCGAGGGGAGGGCAGTCTGACGAGGTGGTAGAGCGGCCCTCAACCAGTGCAATAAAAGCAGGCATCCAGGTCCCTTTGCCAAAGTTCAATGTCGACGGTTACCTATTGCTTGGTCCCAAAAAAAAACATTTCTCAACATCCAGGTCTCTAGTAAATGGAGGCCCCCTTTCAGTTCCAAAACGAGGGGACGCTCCGGCGTGGGAAGCCAAGTTTTCCATGCACTTGGGGTGTCGGAGATGACCCATAGAACTCCATAGTCAACAATTAGGCAAAAAGTCATTAGGGAAAAACACCAAGGCAATCAGCCATCTCAGCTCGTTATTCACAGCACGACAAGTCCCAGCCATGCACCTGATTCCCATCGCAAGCAAGAGATCTTGCCTCCTCCTCTTCCCCAATGCTTCCAAAACAGTCAAAGTCTGCTTATCGGATCCTGTCCCTCCAAAGCAGAGGGAGTTGCGTGTCACCGGGTAGAAAGGCCCTGAGTTCCGCCGAGGGCAGCAGGCCCGGAGCATCCTGGATCCCAGGGAGGGGGGGGGGGGGGGGTGACGGGAGGGAAAGGGATTACGTAGATGACCATTGCAGCCCCCACACAAGGTGCACAAGCATGCTCACCAACGCACCCAATGTGTCGACTTAAATAACACAAGGCCTCACGAACAATGTCCAAGGAAGCAATGGGCCTGATCTGAATCGCACAAGGCCACAGAGCAGCTTCTCAACACCCACAGGTATGCAGCATTAGAGCCAACACTACATGAGACCTTAGGAAGGCGCCCAATGACCTGCAGGCAGAAGCCCAAAAGTAGCTAAAAAAACAGAGCTTCCCGAAATAGGGCGTAGCCAAAGCACCCAACTCCATAAAGGAAAACTTTGTTGCACACCAAGTGCAGGGACCAAAGGGGCATACATGTGTCCTCACGACATGCTGCAGTTATTCACAACCCACAAATTGCAACACGCCCCCTTAATATAATGGCACATCACGCATGTGTAGGTCAAAAGGTACCATCCACATTGGTAAAATTACAAACACACACACATTAGGAAAAGTAGGATGTTAGAGGGCGGGCAACGCCCATAAAAATGCTAGTTAGGCAAAAAGAGTAATACACGCACTCACGAAGCTCACCCTGTCAGGAAGAGGGGGGAGGACCAAATTGACCCACAAAGGCAAAACCCAGGTGCTCCATGACTAAATGTTCACCGTTTCCTAAAAATAACTCCCTAACTGGGGCCACCTTCCTGTTCCCCACTAAAAAGTTACGCAAAATGAACGTACCGAATGTTCACCAAAAAGAATAGGCAAAGGAATTTCCAAGACCAAATAATGATGCATGTTGTTCTAAAAGCTAACCTACAACCCACAGCTCTTATCCAACAGGTCCGCAATCAAACCTACCTGCACCATCATTACTACAGCCCACCACCTCTTCAGCACATACTCCGAAGTCCCAACGAGGCCAAAGGGTTCAAGCCAAAAGACCACAGGCTATAGTTTACAGACAATTTTTTGACAAACAGACTCTTTACACTGTGCCAAGCAAAGACACATCTGGACGACAGAAAGCCACAGACGACCCCTCCAGACACCATCCCAAGACCTGTAATGTTTCAAAAACTACGCAGTATTGCACTTTTGTATATCATCTGCTTAGCATAGGTGTGTCCACATCCATTTACAGCGAGAAATTTGCCTAGTCACATGGAGCCTATTTCGACATTCCTACAGCGCTTGCATAGGGACCTCTCCCACCTTACTTACACTTACACTGAACCAAACGCTAGTATTCTGCACACACTACACAGCGCACTCGTGCACAACACATGGTACCAATACATTACCGCCATGAGTGCCCAGACGTCAGCTAGGTCATGCTATGTCTGCTTGCTGATACCCCACACCGTGGGCGCAGACAGACTTTACCTATCACAAGAAATAGCCCCGAAAAAGCAAAATGTCTCATCCATTTGTACCTATATAGGATTAGAGACAAAATACAATCCAGTAGAGTAGAGCCCCATAGATTGGTGGTAAACATCACCCAGTATGAAACCAACCCCAAGCGTTGCACCTTTTCACTGAGCCTAGCGACATTCAACCGAGCTAGATAGGCGGGGCACCATAGGGGAGGACACTGTTTGGCCCTGAGATTTCCCAGAAAATAGGTTCTAGGAGATAGCAAGACTACTGCACCAGTGCGCGAACATGTCAGCTCCTGCCTCTGTCTGTGGTCCTAGAATGGCCCTTAGCATATCTGGGTCAGTATTCTTTAATAACAAGTGGACCCCAGACATGGAGTTCCAGTACAGGGCCATTAACCTCGATGATGCAAGGGAAAAGTAGTCTAGAAGGGAAGGGTTGAATGCCAGCATAGATACCCCATTTTAGGAAATCTGGGACACAGAGATAGACAGGTACACGTGGCTAGAAGAGAAGGGGCAATCCCTAATTGTATGGAAACTCACACTGTATTCTTTGTGTTTCAGAGGCAAAGGACAATCCTACTAGGCACCAATGAAAATTGTGGAGCAATTCTGCACGTACCAGATCTGCAATGGGGCACCTCCGTGTTGATGGATACCTACTGCAGTGCGGTGAGTTTGCCTACACCCAGCTCGTCCCCGGGTGGCAGGGCCCCTGCACCCTCATAATCATACACACGCCGAACCTGGTCATCCCTGGAGAAGATCTGTCCGAGTTGTTCTAACAACCGCTACTGAAGAAAACAACTCTCTTGCATCAGGCTTGAGAAAAAAGAACTGTTGAGTACCTTGGCTGGGCTTAGTACAAGGACATTCCGGAAGAATTCAGACTGTTTTCTGACACTCAAGTAAAGGCAGGAGAATCCACACCCTTCTTCACCTTGCAAATAAAAGCGAACGCACGCTGGTTACAAATAACCAGTTGGGAGATGCTAAAAATGATCAACAATACTGAGCTCGGCCTAAACACTATCAAGGAGGAACTAGGAGCCATTCGCCTTATAGTGATGCAACATCGGTATGTGTTGGACTTGATGGATGGTGGGGTGTATAACAAGATCAGTGCGTCCTGCTGTACTTTTATCCCTTGGAATGAAATGGGTAACAGGGCACTGGCTCCTGCCATCCAAGCACTGCATCGTCTACAAGCTGATATGAAGAAAGCAGGAGGTGGCCATGCACAGGACTGGTTTTCCAATTTATTTTCCTGGTTCCCCCGATGGGTAAATAGAATGTGCCTGTCACTGCTCCCAATTTTCATCGTTGTACTGTTTTTGTGTGGTTTCCTGCAATTGGGGATTTCCTGCTGTAAAAACGCAGCACTCAAGTTAGGTAGAATGCAAGTAACTAGGGAATTATTACTAGAAACAACAGATACACATCGAACCACAAATAATGTGACTGGCATGAAGTATGGGGTAAATGATGCAGTTGAAAATTCAACTGGTGGGGAAATGTTAATACTGGAAAATACGATGTTGATGTACACCATGACATATGTACGTATAAAACGAACTCGCATCTCTGTTGTTGAATTTACCCGATGTGACCTCCCCCTCAACTCCAGGTCAGAAATACGTGGGTAGGCAGGCCCTGAGACCTAGGCCTGAAGCAACTGATTGACAGATCACAGGTGGGGAGGACATGTAACCCTTAGACAAATGTGCAAACAGGAAAACCTAGATCGATCCCACAGATAGGCAACACCATAAAGGTCCCAGGAGATTGGCCCCAATAAAACATGCTTGACCAGAGGGGTGCGCGTTCCGAAAACACCATACAGTCAGATGCCACACTAAGTTAGGAACACACAGCCAATCAGAACACAGCATACACATTGCACACAATGATCACGCGCTGGGCATCTGGGCATATACCCACTGGGTTAATTAGCGCTGTCCCCAGATGGGGGAGCGTCTCCAAGTCGCACTGTCAATAAAATGTAATAAAGTTTAACTCGTGAAATTCTTCAAATGTTTTTATTCTTCTTAATTCTGATACTTTTTTTGCTTGTTCATGAAATAATACTTCCTTCAGTAATATCCATGCGTTTATACACAATTCTTGTGTTCTTCCCAATGCATTTCGGGCTTTGCCCTTCGTCAGGGGACTTTTTCAGAAAACACAGAGTTAACATTCAGCATAATACATCAAGTACATAGTTGATCACAAAATTTGTATGAGCGATTTAAAAATACACAGAAAAAGATAACCATGCTTCATGCAATGCCCAAAAATGGCAACCATTATTAACTTCCGGCGGAAGAGCTTGAAACGAAGTGAACGATTTATGGGTGGTTAATAGTCAAGAGCAAATGTCTCTGTCATGCGTGGTGATCATGCAGTCAACGACACCGTGGTCACGTGTTGTGAATAAACTGCGGCAGTACAACCCGCAAAAGTGCGGAAAGTTCAAAATGTTGAAGACGCGTAATGGCTCGTGCAGGGGATGGTGCAGGCAACTGCAGGCCAACCCAGCAAAGCAACACACAGCAAAGGGGGAGTACTCCTCCTCACAGCTCTTCAGCCCTTCTCCTGGGTAGAGGGTCCTCTTGATCCAGAAGTAATCTGAGGTTCTGGGGTTTTAGGCCTAATACTTATACCCCTTTTTCCCTTTAAAATCTTTGTTCAGAAAGTGTCTCTTGCTCAGTAAAACCAGTTCTGTCCTCCCTGGTCCAGTTTCACTACAGGAGGTGGAGACAGCATTGTGCAGAGCAGCCACAGCTTATTCAGGAGTCAGTGACAACTCCTCCCACCACTCTAGCCCAGGATTGCACAAACAGCCCCTGTTAGTTTAAAACCAGACGGTGAATCCAAAAGCAGGCAGAGTCACACAGGATGGTTATACAGGAAAATGCCCACTTTCTTAAAGTAGCATTTTCAAACACACAATTTAAAAACCACCTTTACTAAAAGGTGTGTTATTAAATTTTGAGTTCAGAGAGCCTAAACACCATATCTCTAGCTTTTCCCAATTGAAAGTTACACTTGTAGAGTGTTACAAGGCAGCTCCAATGAAAGCATATGGGAGAGCTAGTCCTTGGAATAGTGAAAAATGAAATACACAGTATTTCACTATCAGGACATGTAAAGCACATCAGTACATGTCCCACCCTTCACATACACTGCAACCTGCCCATGGGAGCACCTTGGGCCTACCCTAGGGGTGACTTATATGTAGTAAAATGGAAGAGTTAGGCCTGGCAAGTGGGCGCACTTAACAGGTTGATATGGCAGTTGAAAACTGTGCATGCAGACACTGCAGTGGCAGGTCTGAGTCCCATTTGAAAGGCTACCTGGGTGGGTGGCACAATCAGTGCTGCAGGCCCACTAGTAGCATTTGCCTTACATGCCCTGGCATCCTCAGTGCACTTTACTAGGGACTTACCAGTTAATCAAATATGCCAATCATGGATAACCAATCACAATCATAATTTGCCTAGGGAGCACTTGCACTTTGGCACTGATCAGCAGTGGCAAAGTTCCCAGAGTACCGAAATCACCAAACACTAAATCCAGCACACAGTCAAAAATACAGGAGGTAGAGGCAAAAAGTCAGGGGAAACCACGACATGGATGCCAGGTCTAACAACGCGTTAGCTAGAATTTTTTTATTTTTTTATTTATTAGTTTTTTATTGGCATTGCACTTAACCAAAGTACATTTCTCGTTGAGATAGTTATACAAAGAAGTACATATTCGAATACAGCACACATATTACATCTCTGGTCAATGGGAGGCTGGTCAGCAGCACCGCTACAGGTACATTTTAGCTCGAGCTAGACAGCTGACATATCACCATACTTAATAATGTGCGAGCCCAGTTGTGTGGCCCAAGGGCCATGGAGTGTGGCACAGGGTTGTGGATTCATCAATCGGGGTTTTTGGTGTCGCTTCCCGCTCGGGCGATAGGCCCGGCAGTCTGTGTTTCTTTGCTGGAGATAGGCATTAAAGGGTTCCCAGTTGTCTTTTAGTCAGGAATGTGGGGGCATAAACTCCAAGAATGTGGACAGTTATTCGCAACAGTAAGTCGTGTCTTTGACCCAGGACTGGACCACGGGCCCTGTCTCCCTCACCAGTGTATTGTGACCCTGCGCTTGGCCAGGAGCAGCAGTATAGCAGCGAGACTACGGTGGGTGTTGGGTATCTCTTTCACGTATCCCAGCAAGCCAGTCAGCGGACTAGGGGGTATTGGCATGCCAATGATGTCTAACAGCGTACTGAAGAGCTCGCGCCAGAACTCAGCAACTCTGGGGCAGTTCCACGCTGAGTGTAGAAAGGTGGCCAGCGGTTCCTAGCAGCGCCGGCAGTGTGGGTCAGACGATAATCCCATCTTGGAGAGCTGCGTTGGCGTGCGATATAAACGGTGTATGTATTGTGAATTGTATGAGGCGCAGCCGGTAGTTGGGTGATAAGAATTTTAACTAGCTGCAACAGAACGCCCATTGGGACTCAGACAGGTGTTTGTCTAGGTCAGCGTTCCAGGCCTTGCGGGTCTTCGGAAGGAGGACTGGATGAGCGTGTTGCATATGTGTGTGTAGATATGGGTTATCAGTTTACGCTGTGATGGGTTGGTGTCCATGTATTCCAGGGCAGGTAGGGTCGCCGGCTGGGTAGGGAAAGAGCTGTGTATTGCTCGACATGTCGCTCGCAGTTGGAAGTATAAAAGTGTGTCGAGTGGCTGTTGCTGGGGAGGGGAAGGGTCCGTCGGGTATATATCCGCGAATGTTGTTAGGCCCATTTTTAAAAAATATTTTTTATTAGTTATACGCACTACACAGTAATCACAGACCAGACATCGTGTAATGGAATTAGTGCAATAATAAGCAACACAATTCAATCACTTCACAGAGATATACATTGCTGGGATAAAATGCAACTCCACAAAAATTGAAACAGTCAATAAAATGGTTGTTATGGAGACTTTGATGACAATATATATAAGCAGAGCAAGACTGGGGGGTGTCGAGGCGACTGAGTTAGTAAGAGAGGAATTGTCGGCTTACCCACAAATAGCGCTAGTCAGGGGGGAGCCGTTGTCATGACTGTAGGGATAGTGTATGCTAAGCGTTAGGTGCTGAGGCAACTATTGGGTCGTTCCCTACCGGGGCTTCAGCTAACAGTGTGTCGGTGTCATCCGTGAGGTGCACATCCCTTTCTCTAAGCCAAGTTGTGAAGGGATCCCAAAAGGCTGCCAGTTGCTCTTGACAGTAAGCCACGTCACGGATCCACTCAGGGACTCGGGGGTGTCTGGGGGCTCCGCAGTGAATGGCCAGTCTACGCTTTGCGAGCAGCAGCAACATAGCTGTGAGGCGGCGTGACTCAGGTGGGGTCTCCTCCACGTAGCCCAGCAATGCAACTAATGGGGAGCATACCAGTGGCAGTCCTGTGATGGCCTGTATGGCATCGTACACCTCTCCCCAGAAACGGGATACAAGTGGGCAGTCCCACGCAATGTGTAGAAAGGTGGCAGCTTCACGTTTTCACTTCCAGCAGCGCGAGTCGGGTCTCAGTTTCAACTTGTATAGCTGTAAGGGGGTGCGATAGTATCAGTGCAAAAATGTAAAATGTATAAGTCTCAGCTTGTAGTTAGTGGATAGATAACTTAACTGCGAGCAGCAAAACGCCCATTGTTCGTCTGTGGGTAGGTCTAACAGCTCGTTTCTCCACTGTTCCAGGGCCTTTGGGGCAGCCCATGGAGTATTTGCTTGCGTGAGGGTGTAGAGCCTGGTGACCAGTTTACGAGAGGTCGGTGTGGTTAATATTTGTTCTAATGGTTTCATGATGGATGGAGGAGTTGGAAAAGTAGGATGCATTGTTTTGCAGGTGGCTCTGAATTGGTAGTATAAGAGTAAGTCAAGGAACGGTGCCTGTGTCCCATCCTGACCTATTGGTGGGTCTAAAAACGTGTCTTGTGGATATAGGTCGCCCAGCGTAGAGATGCCCAGTTTGCGAGCATGTGCGATGGCACCTTTGCCATGTAGGAAGGGGAAGTGTAGGTGGAACACGAGCAGCGTGGAAGGTGCATACAGCAGTGGAACTCCCGTCCTCTTCCTCAGGCCCAGCGCAGGGTTTCGACTGTGTTTATTTTGTTGCGTTTCTCCTGTAGGGTTTGTAAATAGCCACGTGCAGGGGGGTTGGATCAGCCAGGTCACTTTCAATGGCCACATGTGGTTGAAACGGGATGGGATGTACCCAAAAGTGAAGAAATTGTGCTTGCGCGCTCAACGCATAAAGTTCAAAATCTGCCGCTCCCAGCCCTCCTTTTGATAGTGGGAGAGTCAGCAGGTCCCAGCTTACCCGGGGTTGACCGCCGGCCCAGACCAGAGCGATCATGACAGTTCGCAAAGATTTTAAAAAGGCCTGGGTTAGGGGTATGGGAATATTAACAAAGAGGTATAAAAATGTAGGGAGAACTATCATTTTGAGTATGGCTAGTCTGCCCGCAAGTGTTAGAGGCAAGGCGGCCCAGAATTTCGATTTACCCTCCAGCCAGTCTAATAATTTGGCAAACTTCAAGCGCCAGATGTTTTGTAGGTCTTAGCTTAGCCATACGCCCAAGTATTTGACAGCATCATCCGCCCATGTAAGCGGAAATTCCAATGTGGTATCAAGTGGGGCATCTGTAAGAGGTAGAATAGAGGATTTTGACCAATTGATTTTAATGCCAGACATTCCACCATAGCGTAGGACTTCTCGTAACACTGGGTTTAGATTTTCATCAGGGTTTCGAATGTATAGCGTAATGTCGTCAGCGTATATTGAGATGATAAGATTTCTATCTGTAAAAACCAGACCTCGGGCGGAATGATGTTGACGAACTCTAGCAGCTAATGGTTCCATAGCCACCACAAACAGCAGCGGTGAAAGGGGGCTGCCCTGTCTGGCACCTCGGGTGATGGGGAAGGGCTCCGAAATTAAACCATTCGCTTGAGCCGGGCGGTGTGTTTGGTATATAGCAAGCTAATTAATTTAATGAAGTTGGAACTGAAGCCCAGCCTAGGTAGAATGGTGAACAGGAAGGGCCACTCCAGAGAATCGAACGCTTTAGTTGCGTCTAAAAACGCTGCGATGGCTGGTATTTGAGGGTCTATTTGGTGGATTGTGGAAAAGAAGGTACGCAAGTTATGGGCTGTTGACCTGCCTGGAATAAAACCAGACTGATCGGGTCTCGCGATCAGTGGCAAAAGCGGCTGTAGTCTGTTGGCGATCAGTTTAGCCAGGATTTTGGCATCTACATTGATGAGCGAGAGGGGCCTGAAGGAGTCACAGACATTTATGGCCTTATCTGGTTTTAATAAGGAAATAATAACTGCCTCCCGCATAGTTGGCGGCAGTACACCGGTTTCCAGCGATTCCTGATATACATCCAGAAGACGGGGTGCAAGATCATCAGCATATGTTTTATAAAATAGTGTGGTCAGCCCGTCTAGCCCCGGGGCCTTTCCGCCCAGTAAGCATCTAATGACCTGTGTGATATCCTCGACCGAAAAAGGTTCATCTAAATACTCTCTGTGGTTCGCACTGAGCCACAGCATCTCGATTGAATCCAGATATTCGCCTATGTCGGGGTGAGGTGCACACTGCATAGCGGTGTATAATGAAGAGTAAAATTTGGTCAGGTATTCGTGGGTGGCCATTTGTCCTTTAATGGGTGTGGAGTCCTCGTCCAACAGTTCAGCTATAAAATTGGGAGATGTGTGTTGCTTAAGTGCATTGGCTAAGGTCTTGCCTGGCCTGTCCCCCTCCACGTAGCCGCGTGCTTTTGCGTTTTTTCCCAGGAACCTGGCCTCCCTTTCCGCCTCTGCTTCAAATTCTGAGAGTTTACTCCGTATAGAGGCCAGTTGCTTGGGGTCTCCAGAGTGGAAGAACAGGAGTTCAAGAGTTTTGATGTCCTGTTCCAGTTTTGTGAGAGTAGAGCAAATTGATCGAAGTACTCCTGATTGCTTAGATATACAGGCCCCTCTGATCACCGCCTTGAAGGCCTCCCATAGCATAGAGGGAGAGTCCACTGATCCCTCATTAGTGGTAAAATACTGTGTGATGGCTGCTCCGATTTCTACCTTGAATGCTTCATCCAATAAGGCATGTGGGGGAAGTTGCCAGCTGAACGCGCGTGGGGATGTATGCAGAACTCCCCACTGCATCATAACCGGGGCGTGGTCAGAGAACGTGCGTGACAGCTGCAGCACATCTACTGTCCAAGCCGCGACGTCGCACGTTACAAGCCAGTAGTCCAACCTGGACCAGGCATTGTGATAGGAAGTGATGCAAGTGCCCTCCTTGGCACCTGGGTTTCTACTACGCCAGATATCAGTGAGCCCGTGTTCGAGTATGATGGTATTTAGCTGTTGTGTTGCCTTCAGATGTGGATTGCAAGGGGATCCTGCCCTATCCCAGTCATTGTTTAGAATGGCATTGAAATCTCCACCCCAGATAACCGTGTCTCCACCTATAGCCATGATCTTGGCCCATATAGTAAGAAAAAATTGGGGATCATCCACGATTGGACCGTAAATGGCCACCAGGGTGACCTGTGTAGTCATGAGGGAGCCTGTGAGAATGACATAGCGCCTGTCCGGGTCTATGTGCGCGTGCGTAGTCGTCCAGCTGAGACCTCTTCGTATCAGTATCGAGACCCCCCCTGGCATAGTTGGAGAATGAGGCCGAGTGTATCTCCCCCCAATAGCTATGTTTCAGTTTAGGGTCAGTCGCATGCTTTAAGTGGGTCTCTAGGAGGAAACATATGTCGATATGATGTCTGCGTAAATATGTATGTATCAACCTTGCCTTTCTAAAATCATTGAGCCCCCTCACATTCCATGAAAGGAATTTGGTCTCAGTCATGTTACAACAGGAAAAATTGAATGATGTGTTGCATGTTTGGGAAGTGTATACTGTGAAGCGTCAACAATGGAGCTAAGTAATGTTTGTGTGGCTACCAGTATTTTGCATGGAGGTAAAGCTACCCTGTTGACAGCAAAACCTAGAATACGATCAAACCAGTGCAAGTGCAATGCGGCTACTGTTCGTGTGTCTGCAAGTGCTTTGAACTCCCTCTCCCACCCCCCTCCCACAATAACCTCCCAATCAGGTCGTGACTGATAACCCCCCACCCCCCTTGAACTACCCCGATAACAAAATAAGAACATAGGTGCATGGGAGATCTCCCTGTGGGGGTTTGGGACGACGGCTTTTAACCTGCCATAGGGCAGGGTGGCCAGGCTTTGGCATGTAAGACGAAATCCTCCTAATAAAAAGCTAAGAATCAAATTTAACCGTGGACCAAGTGATACTTATCGCATTGACCAGTAGTGGGATTATTGCAGTAGTATAGTAAGCATAGCTATAATCACAGCCGCTAAAAAAGCACAACAGTACAATCAAGCTAGTGCTATACAAGACTGGTGTGTGGCAGAATGTGGAGGAGCTGCCAACTGTAGAATGCTTGTCACATTGACTAATAGTAGGATAAATGCAGTAATATAATAAACATAGCCATAGACACAGCTGTTGAAGAAACTTAACATCACAATCAAACAGGTGTTGTATAAGGCTGGCGTGGGACAAAAGGTAGATGAACTGCCCTCTTTCAGTCATTATCACTCAGGCTCAGTTCAGGGACGGATTGTTGCGAAGCACGAGGAGGCGACTTCCGCAGGCATATATGCTTCGCATATTTTAAAGCTGACTTAGCGTCCGTAAAGAAGTGAGATTGACCATCATGAGTAATCTTTAACTTATCCGGATACAACATGGCATACGGGATTGAGGCACTCTGGAGAATGCTTTTCGCTGGTGTGAATTCTCTACGTGCGGCCTGAACAGCAGGAGTGTGATCCGGGAAGAATGATAGTAGGTTTCCCTGATGGGTTATGGGGCTTTTTGCTCTTGCCTCTCGAAGAACTGCGTCTCTGTCCCCATAGTTTAAGAGCCGTGCTATGATCGGGCGCGGCGGCGTTCCCGGCGGAGGGCGGGGGCCCAGTGATCTGTGAGCACGCTCCACAATCATTACCTGCGAGAGTACTGGGCCAAACAGCTCACGCAGCAGGTTATCTATGAAGGGTTCCATTTTCGGGATTGCGGTAGACTCAGGAAGGCCAAGAATTCGTAGATTGTTGCGTCTAGAAAGCGCCTCTAAATCTTCATTCTTAGCTTTGATCACAGCTAGAACTTTTTCCATGCTTAATATTTGCGTTCTAGATTCCGCCTGAGAATCCTGAGTATCTGACAGTCTATTTTCCAGGACGTCCAACCGAGTTTCATGAGCGTCTACCCGTTTTTTACAGTGTCCAGGCTTGAGGCAAGTGCATCTATCTTGTTGTCTATTGTTTTAAGGCTTTACCGCACATCCAGCAGGATGGATCACATGCCTTCCTCCGGCTGTTCAGTCATTTCTTTGGGACCCTGGGCATTGTCCGACTCAGTGCTTGCCTCCGTCGTGCGTGTTTGGTGCTTACTTTCAAAGGGAATCTTTGGCTGCTTGGGGTCTGTCTTACCCATGATATCTGACTATGCTGTGTAATCGTAGGTCAATCCAGCCAGGCCCCCAAATCTTGTCGGGTCATTGGAGTTAGTGCAATTTATTTGCGGCCGAGGCACAGGTGTTGTCATGGTTCAGGTGCGCTCAGTGCCCAGGTTACTGTGGGTGATGCGTTAGTGCTCCCCTCTTCGTGACCTTAAGGATTAAAGACAACGCAGCATAGAGGGGGAGGAGAGCGTGAGGCAAGGTTTCAGCTAAAGTAGGACAGACCTCGGGCCTCGCACCAGTCACCGGACAGAAGAAAGAGGCCCACTAGGCGCCCACCCCAGCCGGAGCCACCACTCCGCAATCCGGCACAGGAGCAGTGGACAAGATGGCGGAGGCTGTCCAAGGCTCTACCCAGCAAAGGCAGCAAGCCGCAAAGCGTGTCCGCGAGTCAACCCAGCAGAACCACCGGGTCTTGTCAGGTTATTAGGGGCGGATTGGGCCGCAGCCGTCCGTGGCTTAACTGATGCCAGAAGTTGATCTCTCCCAATTCGCAGGTTAGATGAATGGCTGCATTAGGGCACCGCGACTCATGTGCTGAGGAGGTTAGGATAGGCCTCAAATTGGAGGGGTGAGCAGGAGTAGGGCCCTCTGCAATGGTGGGACAGGAAGGGGGGGGCTCTGCGTTGGCCACCGGGCCGGAGGGGGAGACCTGATGGGCCCAGCTCGACCCGATCCGCCACTCCGCAATTAGGTGCAGGAGGAGCAGACACGGCAGCAGAGGCCCACCCTGGCTCCCCTCGGCTCCCGTACAGCCGCTTCAGCAGAGGTAGCCCTAATACGAGAGGGCGCCCAGGGCCCGGCACGGGGCGGGCGGCAAGCAGGCCCGACACAGCCCAGCTCGATCCCAGCAGGCACGAGGCGCCAACCGGGGCTCAGGCTTACACAGGGCGACCCAGCTCAGTCCCGCTCCCAGGCCAACCCCGGTCCCCACTCACTGCATCTCCAACAGCTCTGCACCGCTCCCGGTTTCTCCTCTGGTGTCGCCCGTCCTCTTCTCCACACCGGGTCCAGATGGCAGCGCCTTGCAGGAGGTAGTGTCGGACCACCCACGTCCCTCCCAGCAGCTGCCTCGGATGCCGCGGGCCTGCGTGCACGCACCGCCCGGCTGGGCCTTCTCCGGCTAAACGCAGGCCTCTGCTTCACAGGGTACACAACATGGCCCCCGGCTGACGCCAGTCGCCCCCAGAGCTCCGATGTTCATGGGCAGGTATTGTGGCGTCTAAGGGCACCCAGTAATGATGGTTCCTCTACGGGGCCTCCGGGCGCATGTAGACCATTTGCAGCCATTGGCGCGGTAGCGGCTTCCCTCGGTCAATTTGTGTAGTTCTACCCTTGCTGCTCAGCCGAAACTTCACCCACGCAGCGCAGTCAATGTCCACTCATGGCAGCTTGTTTTTTATTGGCGGAGACCGTGCCTGAACGGTGATTTCAGAGGATTATGAAGCCTGGCCTGCAGAGCCCCATCAGAAGGCGGCCATACTGCAGCGCGTCGTAGCCACGCCCCCTTGTTAGGCCCATTTTGGTTGCGTGACCAAGTGCGCCCCTGTCTTGCAGTGGGGGGAGCAAGGGGTTGTTGGCCACGGAGATTGAAGGAGCGTACAGTGTTAAGGCGCCGGCCTGCTTTCTAAGTCCGCCCAAAGCAAACTTCCCATAGTGTCAATTTCAGCTTTGGAAGTTTTGTGGGGGAGAAACAATGCTGTTGTGAGTGGCCAATGGGAGAATTTGTCACGCTCAATGGCCAGGTGTGGTTGGAATGGTGTGGGATGGAGCCAATAATGTAAAAAGTGGGCCTGTGCACACAAAGCATAGAGCTGCATATCCGGTGCTCCTAAACCCCCTTGAGACTGTGTCAGTGTACGCAATTCGTAGGGGGCCTGGGGTTGTTTCCCCGCCCACACTAACAATATCAAATTGGACCGCAGTTGTTTAAAAAAACATGTGGTGAGTGGGATTGAGATATTTACAAACAGGTAGAGGAATTTGGGGAGTATGATCATTTTTGCTATTTCAATGCAGCCTGCCACAGTTAACGGAAGTCTGGACATAACGGAATCCGGTCTTCAACCAGTCAATTTCGCAGCCATTGTTTGCTTGCCGTAGCTCCGCTGGGTCCCTGCTCAAACATATTCCAAGATATTTACAAACAGTTAGAGGAATTTGGGGAGTATGATAATTTTTGCTATTTCAATGCAGCCTGCCACAGTTAACGGAAGTCTGGACATAACGGAATCCGGTCTTCAACCAGTCAATTTCGCAGCCATTGTTTGCTTGCCGTAGCTCCGCTGGGTCCCTGCTCAAACATATTCCAAGATACTTGGTCGGGCCTGTTGCTCATTTCAAGGAGTATACTGTGGAGAATTGCTGGGTGTTATCAGTTAGTGGAAAAAGGACAGACTTGGACCAGTTCATTTGGATACCTGAGTATTCCCGGAATCACACCACTTCGCATGTCAGGGGGTCCGAATTGGTCTGGGGGCATGCGCATATAAGGTAATGTCGTCAGCATACCACTAAGCCTCTGGATGTAAATCTTATGCCTTTTTCCTTGTGATGCTGCCACAGCCTAGCAGTTAGGGGCTCCATGGCGAATAAGATCGGCGAAAGCGGGCAACCTTGTCTGGTGCCCCGCATTATGGGAAATGGTTCGGAGACAAGGTCGTTAAGTCGCACCCGGGCCACTGGGAGAGTATATAGGGGTTGGATTTGCTCAATGAACTGGCAGTTGAGACCCAGTCATTGTAGCAATGGAAAGAGGTAAGCCCATTTGAGCGAATTGAATGCTTTGGTGGCGTCCAATAGCGCGCCGATATCTGCAGGTGTAAGTGGTGCATCACTGCAAATATTGTGCGGAGATTGTGTGATGTCGAGCGGCCCGGTACAAAGCCGGATTGGTCCGGCCGCACCATCATTGCAGTAAGGGTAGCAGTCGGTTCGCCAGAACTTTAGCAAAAATCTTGTTGTCGATATTTATTAGCGATAGTGGGCAGAAGGAGTCAGATTGCTCGGCTGACTTGTCTGGTTTGAGCAGAGTGACTATGACAGCCTCCCGTAGAGAGGGGGGAAGCAAGCCCACCGTCAGGGAGTCCTTATACATAGCTAGAAGACGGGGAGCCAGGATCTGGACATATTCTTTGTAAAAGATCGCTGTGAGGCTGTCAAGGCCTGGGGCTTTGTCTCCGGGCATGCCCGCAATTACCTGGGAGATTTCCTTCACTGTTATAGGTGAGTCTAGATATTCCCAGTGGGGGCTACTTAACCATACGAGCTGTATCGTGTCTAGGTATGCCTTAAGCTCAGCGGCAATATGGGTGAGGGCTTATAGTTGAGCATAGAATGCAGACATTACAGTAGGTCGGGTGGAGAGATATGGATTTTGGCGTCTGCACTGCGGAGCTCCGATACATAAACGGATGCATGAGGTTTGCGGAGCAGCCCTGCTAGTGTTTTCCCAGGGCGGTCTACCTTGACGCACCGTCGGGCTTGGGAATCCTTGCCTAAATAGTGCATTTCTCGAGTTGCCTCTTCCTGATATTCTGACATTTTACCCTGGATATTAGCCAGGACAGGGGCGTCTTGGGTGCGAGTCAATTTGGATTCTAGGGCACTGATATCAGCCTCAAGTCTGGACAGTGACCCACGTATAGCTCTGAGAACGCTGTGCTGCTGGCAATGCGATGCCCCATACGACTACCTTAAAGGCCTCCCATAGCACGGAGGGAGACCACACCGAGCCGGTATTCTGCTTGAAGTATTCAAGCCGCACGGATTTCTTCCGGGAACACCGCATCTCGTAATGCTCCCTGCGGTGAGCGCCAGGTGAATGCTCGGGGTAGAGTGTGAGGGATCTGCAGGGCGAGCTTTACCGCTGCGTGATCTGATAAGGTGTGTGGCAAGTGGGTTATTGATTTGATCTAGGGCCGTGCGTCCTTGGAGGTCAACCAAAGGTCAATCCTTGACCATGTATTATGGTATGTGGAAATGCATGTACCTTCGCGAGTATCGTGATGGAAGAGGCGCCAGACATCCTACAAGTGATTGTCGGAGATCAATGTGTGTAGGAGTTTGGCTCTCTGGGGGTGAGGGTGCCTGGAAATGCCGAATCTATCCATTAGCTAGAAAAAAATCTATACTTGTTGTTGACAAACAAAGGTCCATGCGACAAGTGAAATGGCTGCATAGCTGCCAAGATTTCAGATTGCTTATGTGCGACATTTTCATATTTTCAGTGTACTTATGAGTGACATTCACCGACTATGTGTGACACTTAGAGTGACACTTTCTCGCAAGCAAAACCAAGTAATGAAGACCAGGGAAACATATAAATATCAGAAATTACACTCATTTGAGCAGCGGGAAACTCTAAGATCTTAAAACTCCTGCAAAGCACCAGAAATGGAAGGGCTGTAACCTAGTGCCCTTGTAACATGATTGTACTGTGAAATAAATGTGTAACCATTATTTTAAACAAAGGTCCTGCTTTAGTCAGCCTGTTCTGAGCTGGCCTCCCGGATCCTTCCAGGCAATCAATCAGTCAGTCAGTAATAACTTTATTTCGGCACTAGGCCATAAAAGTACACATAATTTAAAACATATATACAATATATGGTTTTAAAATATATAAAAAGAAACATCCAAGCTCTGCGAATATCTAATTTACACCAGTGGTCACATATAATTTCATTGTGCAGAAACCCAAAACACATTCCAAGATAAAATAAGTTAAAAGCTGAATAAGAACAATCCATTATTATAAAACTATGGGCTATACTACCATTAAAAAAAAAAAAAAAACAGTATCAGACTGCCATGTTTAATACTAGACATTTGGGTTCCCCAATGCGATTAATTTTTGAGCAGCTCGCCTGGTATGCCACATGCTATTTAAAAACGGGATACAGCAAATACAGTTGGTAAACAAGTATCATACTTTAAAACTCTGTATGCCTCAGTGCAGCGCACAAAACCCAAATATTTGCATAGTTGAATTAGCCAGCGCATGCGCTGCATCCGATAGGCAGGACAGAAGAATAAAACGTGCAATTCAGATTCCTCCTTAAAATTGCATACAGGGCATTCCCTCTTTTGTTCCTTAGCCCATTTACTTGTATATGCTAATAGAGGGAGAGTCCCTAGTCTAAATTGGATATACAATTTCCTGGCCAAAATGCTATAAACATCTTTTACTAGCAGGAACTCTACTGTTAAACGACCATGTGAAGTACTTTCTTGTAGTGACGTTAATTTTACTGCTCTGTAGTGTCTAACAAGTTCCGACCTTGAGGTCGTAGCGCATGACGTTGCGGGAGATCTCCACAGATCTGGTTTGCTTAATTTCATTGCTAAATCCTTAATGTGACAGAACCATGGGATTTTCTGAGTGGGACAGGAGGGACAGTATCTCACTCAGCTCATCCCTATAGTCAGACAGCTCAGGAGTCACCCATATCCGCCGCCAAAACGTAAGTGGTCTCAGTGCTATCTCTTCGTCAAGAGGCCTAATGCCCATATCCATGCGGATGGGGATGAGGGGAGTACTGCGTGGTAAACCTATCAACTGCCTTATAAAGTTATTCTCTACCTTCTGTAGGTTGATGGCAGAGCAATGACCCCACAGCTCCACCCCATATAGTGCGGCCCCCCTTGCTTGAGCAGTGTAAATTTCTAGCGCGGGTGCAATGGGTTTAAGGGCAGAGGTTCTGTGTAACTTCAATATACCTCCCGCTGTCTGCGTTAGCCTGAGCCTTGCTTTGGACAACTGCGGCTCCCAATTAAAATGCTCAGTTAGGGTGACCCCCAGATAGTCAAATGTCTGCACTCTCTCCAGGGGGGTGCCATATAGTGTGGGGATTTGTCGTTTCAGTTTGGGAGGATTAAAGACCATAAACTTGGTCTTTGCTAGGTTTATCTCCAACCCTCTTAGCTTACAGAAATCAGCAAAACCATCTAATGTCCGCTGGATACCCATTGGTGTTTTTTAAAGTAACGGGGTATCATCAGCGAACATCAGTGCGGGGATCTTCCCTGAGGCTAGCTTCGAGGCATCTGTATCCTTAATATTTTTTTAAAAATCAATAAGCCCATTAATAAAAAGACAGAATAAGGTAGGGGCAAGAACGCATCCCTGTCGGACTCCGTTAAGGACAGGGAAACGGGATCATGATCAATTGACACAGAGTCTTTAGGCTCTCTGTCCAACGCGGGACTGGCCGACCAGACAGGTTGAGAGAGGGCACTGCGCGGATTTCAGATGCTATCATAAATTTACTCAGAGTCACTGTCAGCTGACTCGCGGAGTGCTGCCCAGCCCGCTGCAGCACCAGAAGCCTGAGGCTGCTGAGCAGAGAAGTGAGCTGAGGCTCAGTCAGGCTGTAATAATATTTTCAAGAACTTTAGTGCTAGCTAATAAATAATTAAAAGGAAATTTACAGACTCCACTCACTGACTGTGAGCTAAGCGGTCCCGTCCTGAGTGCTGCCCAGCCCCGCTGCTGCACCACTGCGCAGCCTGAGCAGTCTGCCTCTGGTCAGTGAAATAATTAAATATATTAGGATAAATTACTTAAGACTAGTGACAGACTCTGGCAGAGAGAGCGAGCCATGGTACGGGCCAGAGTCATGCGAGGCAGTGGCACCAAACTCTCTCCCGGGGGCGGCAATCAAGGTCTGGTCCCGTCCGAACTCATTCCGGCATCATCATGAGAGGCTGCAGGGGCACCAAACTCTCTCCGGCGGCAGTGGTCCGGACCGAGTCGAGCAGTATTTCTGATGAAAGGTTGCACTGGCACCAAAATACTGGCGCCACTATAGCTGTGCGAGCAGGGGCGAGTTCGAGTCCAGCCAAACCTAAAAAACATAATGTCATAACAGCCGCCCGCTCATGCCACAGGCAGTCCGTCTATAAGTCCTGTCTCTGCATTGAATTGGGCAAATCATGGGACACTGTTGCAGTCTCTGTGATGCCATCCTGTCACGTGAATGCGGCCGTGAGGAATGGAGCCAGAAAGCGCAGGTGACACAGCCCCCAGGTCAGAATCTGTCACTCACCTGACTCTGCAGCTGTAAGAGCAGCGTAGAGTGCGAGCTACTTCCTTTGCTCAGTCCCATTAGCAGCTTGACGGCTTCAGGAGGCGCTATAAATGCATGACTTTGCATTTCATTGTGGGTGAGAGTGCTGCACATGGAAGCTTTCCTTCATTCGGCTATTTTAACTATTTTAATCATTATCCGATGAAATGCTTTGAATTTGAATTGCTGTAGCAAGGGAAACGCAGTCCAGATTGGGGGATTATTGCTTATAATTTGTTTACTATTCTCTTCACCTAAGCAACAATAGAGAGGCAGCTTTGCCTTCTCTACCATACAGCTACGCAAGAGCGACCGGAAGGAAGGCGCTCTAGTAGCTAACACCCATGTCCTTAAATGACGGCTGCAGTGTGGGTGCGTAGGTGAGAGTGCTGCACACGAAAGCTTTGCTTCATTTGGTTATTTTAACTATTTTAATCATTGTCCGATGAAATGCTTTGAATTTAAATTGCTGTAGCAAGGTAAGCGCTGTCCAGATAGTGGGATTGTTGCTTATAATTTGTTTACTATTCTCTTCACCTAAGCAACCATAGAGAGGCAATTTTGCCTTCTCTCCCTAAGAGCTGCGCAAG
Source organism: Calotriton arnoldi (assembly GCA_963921515.1). Taxonomy (NCBI): domain Eukaryota; kingdom Metazoa; phylum Chordata; class Amphibia; order Caudata; family Salamandridae; genus Calotriton; species Calotriton arnoldi. Next base: position 115,184 of record CAWUFW010000621.1, on the reverse strand, counting down.
AGCGAACGGAAGGTTGGCGCTCTAGTAGCTAACACCCATGTCCTTAAATGAAGGCTGCAGTGCGGGCGTGTAGGTCAGAGTGCTGCACACGGAAGCTTTGCTCGGCTATTTTAACTATTTTAATCATTGTCCGATGAAATGCTTTGAATTTGAATTGCTGTAGCAAGGGAAACGCTGTCCACATTGGGGGTCTGTTGTTTATAATTTGTTTACTATTCTCTTCACCTAAGCAACCATAGAGAGGCAGTTTTGCCTTCTCTACCATAGAGCTGCGCAAGAGCGACCGGAAGGTTGGCGCTCTAGTAGCTAACACCCACGTCCTTAAATGACGGTTGCAGTGCGGGCGCGCAGCCCGTGTGCCTCTGGCGTGACAAAGGCAAGCCTGTCTGCGCCAGAACAGGACAAGGGGCCAGGAACCCTGCACAAATTGGTCCAGGTCTGTATAAATATCCAAAAAATCAGCTGCTGGTGATCAGACCTCCACCGGGGTCCCGGTGCCCCCCCTTGCTTAGGGCTGATAACCTGCACAAACGTAGAGGAGTACACGCTCAGTGTAGTTATGAACTAAATAGCCAAACGAGTCGGGAAACCTTTATAACATCCTCACATCACACAGAAGTATTTTGGAAGATGGGTTTGAATAATAGTCGCTCAGTTTCAAGACATGCCACCGATATCAGGACATTACTAGAAGAAGATGATCTGGACATGCTGTTCATCACGGAAACGTGGGTTAATGACAGCTCCGGTCCAGACATTTTAATGGCCCTTCCCACAAGCTTTCAGATACACCATTAGGCCATGTAGGAAAAATAGGGGGTAGGATTACCATTTTATTAAAAGATGAGTTTAGGTGCATTACATCCTCTTTCCCACTCCTGGAGTGTGAAAGTTTTCAATTTCACATCACACTCTCTTCCAGCTACTAGTTTGCAGGAGCACTTATTTATAGACCGCCGTGTGCAAGCTTCAGATTTGTGGAGGCATTACCAGACGCACTAGCGAGTGTAGCGATGAAGAAAACCCATTCCACTATTTTAGGGGATTTCAGCTTACATTTTGATGCACATGACGCTCCCACCATCAGAAGACTTCTGCACGGCCTTGAGGCACTGCAATTAATCCAACACGTATCCACACCTACACATGAGAAAGTGCACATACTAGATCTCATATTTTCCAATGACCCTTAGATTATGGTATCCTGTGCGATTCCTGTCCCCTGGTCGGATCACTGTCTCAACCCTTTTAGGCTACCCAAACCAGACTAGCAGAACAATGTTAAGGTCGCCTATTCCAACAAGGAGCTGGTTGAAGCTTGATCCTGAAGTTTCGACAAACGTTCTGGCTGCCACAACTCCTAATCTAAAGGGCAATTTAGAGGAGGCTTACCAGGAATCGGAGAATTGGATTGTACATTCACTGGATATATGCATCCCTAAAAAAGGTACTAACGCTAAAACACACACAAATAAAGCCCCCTGGTTTAATAATCATCTCATATACCTAAGAAAAGAATGTAAGAAACTTGAGAGGAGCAGGAGGAAGGAGTATGAGCCACTTCTAAAAACAAAATATAAAGCCTCAATCAGGATCTACCACATTGAAATGAAGAAAGCTCAGGCCAAATTTTACGAGGAAAAGATTATGCAGGCCTCAAATTCCCCCAAGGAATTATTTAAGGGTGTCAAAGAACTAACCACCACCCAGGAAAGTAATACTCTCCCACAATCTACAAAAGAAAGCTGTAATGAGATAGCATTCTTTTTCCACAAAAATAGCTATAGATATCTACGATCAGCCTCAGGGCAAGTCAGAGCCAGTCTCTTGTGATAAAGATGAATCTAGGGAATTGCCTTCAACTCCAGTGTTATCTCAGTTCCCCCCTATGCTGAACGAAGAAGATATACGTGGCCTAATGAGTGTAACCAAATCAATATCTCCACTAGACCCTGCACCCCCACATATTCTATCCAAAGGGATAGATGGCATTCTCTCCTCTCTAACTGAGTTACTTAATTGCTCACTGGACTCTGGACTTGTTCCAAAAAACTTGAAGCATGCAGTAATTAGGCCATTACCCAAAAAAAAAAAACCATCCAGAGCCAGCATTACCTGGCAACCTCCGACCCATATCGTTACTACCTTTTTTTATTTTTTTCAAAACCCTTTTTTATTGAGTCATCAGATAAAGTAATCACATATGTTACAAAGGAGCAGAAGTATAAATCAATCAGTATAATAATTTCCGAGCAGGTGACTTCTATATAGCATTTGTAATACAAAGAAATAGTCAAATCGGGTCTGTAAACGACAGCCCCTAAAATTACAAACACTGTGTCTTGTACCGCACAGCAAACCCCTGGTCATACCCATCAAGCCCATCCATGTGTGTCATGATCCGGTGTAACAACATTATTGTCATGTGATATATCCCTATATGTTTTCAACTTCTGCAGGTTGTGGCGGGGGCGGTCCCAGTAGGAGACCCCTGAAATCAGCCCATCGTTTCCATATTTTAAAGTGCTTCTGCGGGCACCCCCGCGCTTTAAAAATAGGCTGTTCCTGACCCATACACCAGTCAAGGCCAGCCCTCCAGGCACCTAACTTAGGCGGAGCCGGATCTTTCCATGCCCTCGCTATATCTCTTTTTGCTAGGGTGAACCCCAGGAATAATAAATGTCTTTTGTAGATGTTTCCCCCAATTTCGTCTGTGATATGCAATAAAACAAGCTTAGGAGAGAGCGGTATGTCCCAACCCAGCACTTCTGATAAGCAGCGAGTAACTCCCCTCCAAAACCTGTCCAGTGTGGTACAACCCCAAGTTGTGTGCAGAAGCGTGCCTTCCTCACTGCCACAGCGCAGGCACATAGGGGAATCTATCAGCCCCGCCCTCCAAAGTCGGTATCTGGTAAAATAGGCACAATGTAAATATTTATTTATTATTTTATTTAAGCGATTTGTAGAGCGCACAAATACCCTTGGGTGTCTCGGCGCTGCGGACTGTGTAGAAGACAAGCCAGGAGCAGGTGATTATTGATTAAAAAGCCAAGTCTTTACTAGCTTTCTAAAGGCAAGCAGGGTAGGGCAGGATTTAATGTGAAGGGGAAGGGTGTTCCACAACTTGGCTGTGGCCACGGTGAATCTTCTATCACCCCAGGAGACTTTTTTAGTTTGAGGGACCTTCAAGAGGTTGGCTGCTGATGAACGCAGGGGTCTGTTGGACTTATAGACACACAAAGCCCTCTTAAGAAACTCAGGTCCAATGTTGTGAATGGCTTTGAATGCGATGCAGAGTGCTTTAAATTTAACTCGGCATCTTATCGGTAGCCAATGGAGTTTTCGGACCACCTTTGAAATTGATTGATACTTAGGGGTGTTTGTTAGCATTCTAGCGGCTGAGTTCTGCACCATCTGTAGTCTATTTATGACCTTCTTCTGAGCATTAAGGAGGAGGCCGTTGCAATAGTCAATTTTTGACATTACTAGGGTGCTAATAAGGGTTTTTCCGGCACTGGGTGGAACGAATGGTAGGAGTTTTTTAATCATCCTAAGGGTATAAAAGGATGAAGAGACAACTGCATTGGCATGGAATGAAAAAGATAACTTGTCGTCGAATAAGACACCTAAATTCCTGACTTTCGAGACAGGGAGCGGTGGAGGTCCCAGATTGGCTGGCCACCAAGTAGGGGACCATGCAGGGGAAAGATTACCAAAAATCAATACCTCCGTTTTATCAGAGTTCAACTTTAGGCAGTTGTTGGCCATCCAAATACTAATAGCCAACATTCCGTCTTGAAAGCTAGCTGCAATTGCTCCTCCGTCGTTATGTATTGCGAGCACCAGTTGTGTGTCATCTGCGTAAGATGTCACACCCATCCCGTGGATAAGTCTGAGGCGAGATGCAATTGCAGCACATCTCGGGGATTCAAGGGCCTCTGTCCAATCGTCGCTATCAAGGGGACCCAAGTCCGTCTGCCATTTCTCCCGAAGTGAATCTAAAGTCGTGGAGAGGTTCGTCACTAATGTTTGGTAGATCTTTGCAGTTTTATGAACTCCTAAATCCCCCATAAACACCTTCGCCTCGATAGGGTTAAACTCCGGAAGAGATTCTAAGCATGCAATATATGGGGATAGACTTGAAAAAAGAATGAGCCTGTACCTTGCGTTCTTTATTTAGTATACAATTTCACTAAATAGTCAAACCCATCGATTTCAGTTTGAGCAGGTATTTCATTTTAACCTTTTTATTTTCACTAAATTCTTATTTTTTACTGCTTTTTTGATCAGAAAAGAACATGTGTCTGGTCATATCAAAAATTCTAGACATAAATGTGCTATCCAACATATATTTACATAAATCAGTGTGTGACTTTTACAAAAAAGAAGAAAATCTTTTTTTCTGAATATATGGGGATAGGGCATGCCTCAGTTGCAGGTATCTATAAAATTGTGTATACGGCATGGCATATTCATTTCTGAGTTCTTGGAAGGATCTCATCGTGGTATCATGCATGACATTACCCAGCATGGAAATGCCTATGGCGTCCCATTGTTTAAACCCTACTAATGCGGACACTTGCGGCATAAGGCCGCTCTGCCAAAGAGGGGTCTCCCTTGTCAACCGCCTCCACCACCCCATCTTGCGCAGTGATTCTTTCCACACTCCGAACACCATAAGCATGGCAGGCGGCAGTTTCTGGAGCTCTTTTGGCGTGTACAGTAGCTTGTGGGGCAATACCTCTCCCATAAGCCATCTCTCCACCCGATAGGCCGGGTCATTGCTAATCCCATACCACCAGTCGTTCAAAACCAAGAGGTGGGATGCTGAGTGATAGGATTGGATATCAGGGGTCGCTATACCTCCACAATAGGTTGACTGAAAACACGTTTTAAGTGGTACTCTAGCGGCCTGATCATGCCACAGAAAGCGGCCTAGCCTGGAGTTGAGCTGCCGGAACCAGGAGATAGATATCTGAAAAGGGTGGTTCTGCAGTTGGTAGAGAAGGCGAGGGAGTGACACCATTTTGAATATTGCTGATCTACCCAGTATGGAGAGGGGCATACGCGCCCAAGACTCCATCTCCGTTTGTGTGCGTGTCCAGATGGGGGCAATGTTCTTATTCCATGACACCCATTGAGTGGCTGAGATATAAACCCCGAGGTATTTCAATCCGGTTGTGGCCAGTGTTACTTCTGCTGTCCAGGTGCCCATATCTGAGCCACCATGAATGGGCCACAGAATTGATTTCTTAGCGTTCATATATAGGCCCGAATGTTGACCGAAAATCTGCATGATGCGGAGAATACGGGGTCCCGTCCGATGTGGATCCATTAAGAAAAAAAGGACATCGTCCGCATAAAGGGCGATCCGATCTGAAACCCCCCCCCTGGCCATTCAAATCCCCTCACCTGCGCGTCAATTCGAACCCATGAGGCTAGTGGTTCCATAGCTAAGGCAAATAAATATGGGGAGAGGGGGCATCCCTGCAGGGTGCCGCGTCCTATAGAGAAGGGATCCGAAACCGCACCGGCCACTCTAACCGAGGCCGAGAGGTCAGTATACAATAATCTAATATAGGACATGAGTCGTGGTTCTATGTTTAGGCGCTGCAAGAGAGCAAACAAGTAGGTCCATCCCAGCGAGTCAAACGCTCTATCTATATCAGCTAGTAGCAAAGCCACCGGGCCTTCCAGTTGATCAATCGCCGCTACTGCATTGTGTGCCCGTCGAATATTGTGATGGGTCGCTCGATGGGGCATAAAGCCGGCCTGGTCTGGGTGAACCAATTCCGACATATAGGGGAGGATACGATTGGCCAAGGCTTTAGCCAAAGATTTGGCCTCAACATTCAGCAATGAATTGGGCGATACGTTGAGTACTGATCTGTCTCCCACCTGCCATTCTCCACTTCTCCATATTTCCCACAGGGTTGTTTGTCTGCTCCCGCCATCGCCATCACTAGTTGTTCTCCTCTGCAGACGCACGAGTTCCAGTTGAGCACTGATCACTGAGCACTGAGTACGGAGAGCAGAGCTAAGAGTACGGAAAGCAAGTGAGCAGAGTTAAGAGGAGAGTAGAGAGCGGAGGTGAGGTGCGACGGCTAGATTCCGGCTTTGGATTCCCGGTTTCCAGGGTTGCTGTTGAACAGCTGACTCCCGCTCCTGCCTGGTGGCTTAGCATCGGTCCTGCAGCGGGGGTTTTTTTTGAACACCTGAACTCCTGCTGGTGTAGCCTGTTGCCGGCGACGCAGGCTTGGGCTTGGACTGCTGCAGCTGATTTGCAGAGCCGCTGTCCTGCACTCCCGCTTACTCCTGCCTGCTTACTTCCGCCTACAATAAGAGACCTCTAAAACCGGGACCTTGGGACAAAAAACCGTGAGTGCTGGCTGATCCAGAGCTGGGAAAAACTGGGATGGAATTTGGAGTTGGAATTTTGAGCGGTGCTGTAGTGGTATAGCTCGTACCGCGCTTGAATGGTGCTTGAAGGGTGCTTGTAGCGCTCTTGCAGGGCTACCTGGCTACGTTTGTTGCTGGCTTTACTGCAAAATCCCAGAATTATTTACAATATTTGCAATAGGAACCTTTCTTCAAAACTATTGTTAATAAAATTAATGGATCTGGATACATTTTATGTAGCTGTAACTATTACTATTGACAATAACAATAACACGAGATCCTCATTTGGCAGTATAAGCAGTATACACGCATAGGAGCTGAGGAGCAGAGGTGTTGGAGCTGGAGTTGGAGCTGGGGCTGGGTCTGTGGAATAGAGGAACAGAGGAATAGTGGAATAGAGGTGCCTTATTGCCTTATTGCCCTATTGCCTTATTGCCTCTTTGCCCCTTTGCTCTATATTACCACCGTGACTGCTCTAGGTCTGCCGCAGATGTTGATATATAGCTGATATTGCGGATACTGTGAAATTAAAAAGGAGTTAAGAAGAAGACCAATAGGCACACCTTATCGGGTGCCTCTGTGTGCTTCTGCAGCCACCGGCTGTGGGAGTGTGCCCAGAGGACATTGAGGAGGCTCAGTAAGGATCCGAGTGTTCACCCTGAGCCCTGCTGGTGTTTTGGAGCACAAGATAGTAAAGATTTTGGTTGTAGTGGCTACAGTATGCGCTCAGGTAGAGAAAGAGCCTCTGGAAACACTACTATTAGAAGGACAAGAAAAATACAGGCATCAAAAGCGCCAAAAACAAAGGCAAATGCAGTAGGAGGAATCAATCTCTAATTTCTCCTATTGCAAGAATGTTTGAAAAATCAACAAAAATTCCGTATAAATTTGATTTTATGAAGGATCCACTGGAGGCAATTATGTCTATGCAAACTGCAGTAGAAGCAAGCAATCTGCAAACACCGATTAAACCAGATAATAAAAGTGAACAAAATTTTGGTCAAGATTCGGGTCAAGACTTAGACGGTCAAACACAAATGAAGTGTATGTATCCTTTAGTAACGGAAAAAGTGGTAAAAGCAAACACAACAAATGGTCATGTCACAGATCCTGAAATGTTAAGTGTAGCTTCAGCGACTCAGAGGTTACTGAGTGATCTGGATATATCTGAAAGATCAATGGACATGTTAACTGTCAGCAACCCGCCACCTTTGGAAGTAAATGTGATAATTGAGAAAATCAAATGGGAAGCGGGCATAGAAACTAACACAATATTACCAATAGCAAAACAAGAAACTCAAGAATCATTCAGACCCGGAACTTTACCATGCACAGTGATCAGTGACGTTCATGTAGAAACTGATGGGGATATTGATCCTAACAAAAGATCTGACAAAGATAATAGTACAACGTATTACAATAAAATGGATGAAATGGATGAACTGGATGCAAATAAAGGAGAACATAGAAAAAATAAAGAGGAAATACAGTTATGTAGTACACCGAGTGATAGAGCTATTTTTAAAAACAAAACAGCCAATTGTACTTCAAAACAATTACAAGGAACACAATTGTACAATGAAGGGGGGACAGAGAAGGTAACTCAAGGTGATTATAATGGTCAAAAAAATCAGAGTAATCAACAGCACCATAATTCCACAGCGCCTGCTACAAGTAACCAGGATCTTGGGTCAATTTGGGATATTTTCTATCGTACATCCACTATGACAATAGAAGCTCTGACATTCCAATCAAGTAAAATGGAGATTCAAGTCGATCTACTTAACATGATGGCAAGTGCGGTTACGGGCATAGATCAGAAACTAGCTGAGTTGAACAGTATGATAAAAGAGCACAAACGCAGGCCTCTACTACAATCACAGATTGTACATGTGCCCCAATAATAAATAAATTAATAACATTACCAGAGGCAATGACTACAATTCTAGAAGACGTAAGAATAAGTCTGCAAAATGGGAAACATAAGAAAGTAGGCGAAAAATGGAAAGTTAATGACGTCAATCAAATAAATGAGGCTAATCATCAATGTGACTCTGACCAGTCTTTTTCACCTAGGAAAATGCTCAATACAGGTTATTCAATTATATTAACAGGACAGAACCAGCAACAAGAAGGTATGATTTCTGATGAGGCAAAGAAACCGGTCATTTCGAGTAAAAAGATACTGTGAAAGAATCATCAATAAGTGAACTTGAACCCCTTCCAATGAGGGAGATGAAGCCAATTAAGAAAAAACCAGGTATAGCGGAAAAAAAGTTCAAATGTAGCCCAATATTAACAATAATGGATAGCAGAAGAACGGAAGCTGACGAGAGTCAACAACATGATATAAGAAATTCAGAAAGTCTACATAACGAAGAAGTTCATATTAATGGGGAGGTAAGGGAAGCCTTATCCCCAAAGTTTTATTTATCAAAAAAACATAAGAAAAAACTGCGTAAAGCAAGGAATAAAGCAAAATCCAGCTTGGTAATAACAACACAAGCTCTAGAAGGCCAGTCCGATGCTTTGAGAGATGATGATCCTAACCAAATCGAAGGCTCTAAGGGAAAACAAGATAAAGAATCACAGGTGGATAGGAGATCTCTAATTAACTAAAGTAGTAAAAATACTTTGCCTTATTTAATAAAGGCACCAGGGAAAACAATCCTAAGGAAGGCAGAAATGATATACAAAAACAGAAAGGCATAGATAGCTTAACATCAATTAGTGAAATAAATCCTTATGATCCAGAAGGAGATGGGAAAACGGGAGGTTTGTTAGGACCTTATGGGGTATCGGAGAAGATGCCATCGGATAAAAACGAAAAGGAAAAACTAGCAAATCCAAAGATTACCCCCAATAAGGTAAAATCGGAGGAGGAGCAGAGTGGAAAAAAAGAAAGACACCACCTACAAACAATACAAAGGACAATACAGGTACACGTGGAAAGTAAGGATAACTCAAAAATTTCAACTATAAATGAGAAGAACATGAAGGGAAGAAAGGATGAGGATGAAAAACAAATTCAACCTATATTTCAAAGAACAATCAAGGCACATTATGATTTAGCGCACAGTGTAGGCGAAAAGATGGAAACTGTTAAGAACGTAAGTAGAATTGAAAAAACTAATGTCGCGAGGAATGAGCACTTGGATGGTCAACTAGTCAATCTAACACTAGGACCAACTCAGAGCGACTATAGGATAAATCTTAATAACCCTCATGATCCTCAAAGGCAAAAAAATACAACTCTTGAAGGTATAAGGAGATATGACAAAGAGCCGCGGCAGACTTCAAATTATGACCTCCTACCGACTATAGATTTGGGAAGTCAAAAAACAACAATATATGATAACCCGCAATTGATGTTGATACCTGAATACTGTTCAAGAGGCAGCTATGATATCCTAAATAGAGGAAATATCCTCCACCTCTTTAAATCTATTTGCTCACTTGAAAAAGTTACAAGTGAAAATATTGAAGCAATTGAATTTTTACAACGCCAGATAGTAACCAGGAAAAGACCCTGATAACATTGGATAATTTACTTGTAGCGGAACTAATTTCAAATGTAAAGGATGTTTTCTCCAGCTGGGGAATAAAAATCAATAGACCAAAGCCTGCGGTGTATCCGAAACCATTTGCTACACCTCTATCCCTGAATCGCTATCAACAAAATAAAGTAAAATTACAGGTTTATTCAGTGTTAAAAAATGCAATTGGAAAATCAGACTCACTGCTCAAACTACCATTGGATCTGGTAGAAATTGAAAAGCAAACTAAAGTAAATGATAAATGGATTGGTATGGCTCTCCATGGCAGTGAAGCACAATGACAGAATACAAAAGAAAAATTAATACCTAAAATAAATAAAGATGAAACTTTAAACTTGTGTTCATGGAATATTAATGGCCTACGCAAAAAAATAAGCAATGCTTATTTAACTCCAATGACTAGTTATTGTCATGTTATATTGCTACAGGAAACATGGTGTGTCAACCCCGTAATACTTGAGGGATACAAAGGATATTTCATGCCAGCAATTAAACAAAGTAAATGGGGACGCCCCAGTGGGGGTTTAGCCACATTTGTTGCTCTAGAATTAAGAGTGGAACACAAGCTAATTGATACGAGTAATTCTAACTTATTGATAGTAAAGTTGCGGTATATGGAAAATAATCTTTCAAAAAACCTGTTTTTAATAAATATATATATACAACCTACAGCAACTGCGAGAATCGATATGACTAATACCCTGATTGCATTTTTATCTAAGCTAATGATGAATGACCCTTTTTCAGAGTACATTATCACAGGGGATTTTCATTTTAATTTGTTTGTTCCTTATATGAGAGATGAATTAATACAAGAACAGGATTATCTCTGGGCAAATCCGCAACAATACATTCCAACAGTTCCTAACGTCTTTCAAAGCAAATTAAGCGTAACCTTTGTTAAAGATGTGGAAGCATTGGGCTTAAGAATCCTAAATGGGAGGTTACCCCAAGACTCCCCACCGGCATGGACATTCCAATCGCAGGATCATAAGTCACGAATCGACTATACAATGGTATCCTTGAATATCTTTATTAATGTGATCTCATTTTCAATTGTAAAAACATCGGAGAGTGATCACGGGCAACAATTACTTATTACCAACTTGACCCTCGACAAGTATACTAAATATGAAACACTACCTGGACAGACGGGTTCAGTAAATTACAGGAAACTAGTTTGGAAGGAGCACAGTAAAGATGTGACTAACAAGATGGCCCTTAAATTGGTGGAAACTTCTTTTGAAAATAACACCCTAACTGCGATTGACCAATGGGTGGATTTTATACAAAAACTTGTTAATACCTTTAAGCAAAAAACTTTAAAAAAACAACGGGTGCAAGCAGAAAGTGGGAAGAAATTTACGTTAACCTTAACAACGAGAATTATGAAAAGATCGCGTAATCGATTGAGGAGACAGATAAAAAAGAATCCGAGAAATATGGAATTGTGTTTAAAATTAAAAGGGGTCAATCGTAACTTGCAGAAGTTATTGTGGGACGAAAGGAATAAAAAAAAACATGATCTGTGGGCTAAAGTACTCTTTTGCAGTAAAAAATCAAATTCCAGAGAATTTTGGACATTAATAAATAGTTTAGTGCGACCACACAGAATAGCTGTAACATCTTCCTTAACAGAGAATGAATGGATCAGGTTCCTGTCTATACATCTTAATCCTTGTGGGGATAAAACAGAGTTGAAAGTTAGGGACAATGTGATTGAACTAACAAAGAACGACATGATACAAGAGATTGATATAACAAGTAAACGAATATGTAAGTTAATCCAGAAACAAAAAAATGGTGCACCTGGCCCGAACGGTATCCCGTTTGCACTTTATAAGAATGACCCCAGTCTATGGTCAGGTTACTTGACGAAGGTTTTCAAGGAAATTGTAAAGTCAACATCGATACCTGAAACTTGGAAGGGATCATTGATAGCTCCTATTTATAAAAAAGGAGATTGGTCTCTGCCGGAAAATTACCGACTCATTACGCTCCAGGATACTGATGCCAAATTATTTGCAGGTGTACTGCTATCTAACTTAACTGATTGGGTAAGAGAAAAGCAGATAATCCCTTCGAACCAAACTGGATTTACACAAGGCTTAGGTACTACAACAAATATCCTAATGGACAAATATATTGCAAAGAAACAACCACTATACTTATGCTTTGTTGATTTCAAGTCGGCTTTCGACTGTGTGCATAGAGATCTTTTATGGCAGAAGTTAATTGATCAAGGTATACCACTCTCCCTTTTAAAATTAATCCAACTTCTTTACACTGACACATGGGTTAGGGTCAGGATGGGTGATGGTCAAACAGTATCAGAAAAAATACCAACAGCGTCAGGTTTGAAACAAGGATGTGTTCTGGCCCCACTGCTTTTTAACTTATTTTTAGCTGATCTTACGCAAGCCTTAGATGAGGTGAATGCTTGTCCACCTAAATTAGCCAATACTCCAATATCAAACCTGCTATATGCAGATGATGTTATCCTACTAAGTCAAACGAGGGTTGGACTACAACGCCTGCTAAATAAGATCTCCAACTACTCTAAAGAAAATAGAATGGTGATCAATGAAACGAAGACAAAAATTATGGAAGTTAATAAATACTCAAGGTTAAAACATAAGTATAAATGGATTTTGGATAACTCACAATTAGAACAAGTGAGTACATACAGATACCTAGGAGTACTATTTGATGAACGAGGATCATTTCAACCACACAAGACTGATATTCAACGGAGAGCAAAAATATTACTAGCGGCTTTCAGAACTATACAGAAATCCATAGGATTGCAGAGTTATGGACCGCTGTTGAAAGTAATATCAGCAAAACTTTTGCCAACTCTGACATATGGAAGTGAAGCATTGTGTGGAAAAGACTCACTCGTAATCAATAATTCAGTTACGAATATCTATAAAGCTCTCTTTTTAATTCCGCATAATGCATCACCCGCACAGATACGAATGGAATTTGGGTTGACTAATCAGGCATTTGCGCGGAAAGGCCAATTTATTAAAGTCTGGAAAAGAATAAAAACGGATACTACAAATCAATTGTCTAAATTATTGTGGCAGGAAATAAATTTAAATCAGAAAGCCCAGGCGTGGAAATATCTATTTACATCATTAGAAGAATATTCAGTAAACTCGGTTTGGGAAATGCCAATTACTGTGAACTCATTTAAAAAAGTTATCAATAGTACAACTAAGCATCTATCATTACTCTTGGATAAAGAGACCTTCTCAACAAGAAAGCATGCGTGGCCTCTAATGAATGGATATACCAAGGTAAAAGTGCAATCGTATCTTGAAATTCCTTGGTCTGTTAAGTATAAGCAAATATTCATAAATGCTCGCTTTGGAGTGTTTCCGGGCGTATGTCATCTAATGCCATGGTTGCGCACAGAGGCACCAACGACTTGTAACTTATGCAAACTTGGTGAAGAGAACATCATGCACCTTCTCTGTATTTGTCCCGAACTGAAGGTTGAGAGAGTATCCATTCTTAAAAGACATTTTAATGTTCGTGGAATAAGGAGCTGTAGGCAAGCTCTGATAAGATGCCTTCATACTGATGATATAATTTTAACTTCAGCTTTTGTAAAGTTCTTAATGCAACTGAGAGTTAAGTTAGAACATCAAAAACTAAAAGACAGTAATGTAGGATGTACATAATATGAAAATAGTATAATGAACTTGATGCTCAAAATGTTTTTTATAATCAATTTTTATAAGTGGATTTTATTATCAAGAATTATTGTATATATATTGTAAGGTTTTAATTAATCAAACAATAAACTGTCATTATTATTACTGATCTGGAGGTCGGGCAGGTTTGGGGAATACCACGATTTCAGCATGTCGCCAGTCTGGCGGGAGTCTCCCCTCCTCAAGGGCCACGTGTACTACTTCTAAGTAATGAGGAAGGAATTGAGATTGGAACGATTTATAAAACTCACACGGGAAGCCGTTCGGGCCTGGTGCTTTACCGGAGCGCAAATCTACCAGGGCAGTACTCAGCTCTTCAACTGTCAGCGGGGCATCAAGATCTGCCCGCACCACATCTGAGATGGCCCTAGGGGGTAGATCGTCAAGATATTGGTGAATCAAGGGTTCCGGCAGGGCGTCATTAGGGGCATACAGCTCTGCATAGTATGTCGCGAAGCTCGAAGCAATTTGCGTAGGATCTGTGAGTGGTCGGCCGTCGTTGCCGAGAATACCCGGTATACTTATCGGGTGGAGAGCCCGCTGGCACAAACGGTGTAAAAGGAAACTTGATTTATTGCCCCATTGGTAAATTCTACTGCGAGAGGCCAGCCAAGCCTGTCTGGCTTAATCATGCAGTGTGTCAGCATAGGTTTGTTGCAGAAAAAGAAGTTGGCGGCGTGTCTGCCCGCCATCCACACCTCCACAACCGCGCTCCAGTTCCAACAGCTGGGTTTCAGTCTGAAGCAATGCCTCCCAGCGTTTCTTCCGTTGAGCGGCGCGATAGGCAATATCCGCACTCCTAATGGTGAGCTTCATAGCCTCCCAAATAGTTGCTGCGGAACTCACTGTGCCCAGATTATCAGCAAAATAATCTGTAATTGTCTGACATATGTGCGATTTATATTGTGAGTCCTGAAGATGCCACGGCGACAGGCGCCATCGAAAGGGGGGACGATCGTTACTACCTTTTGTAGGAAAAATTTTGGAGAAACATGTCAACCGGACATTATCCAGTTGTTTTGGAGGATAATGATCTCCTTCATCTGACCCAGAAGGGCTTTCGTGCCCAACACAGTACCGAGGCGACACTACTGGTGGTCACAAAGGAGCTTAAAGACATACTGGACAATGGGGGGTCCACTGTAATTTTGCTCCTTGACCTAAGCGCGGCGTTCGACACAGTAGAGCATACCATCTTGAAAGATAGGCTCAGGGTAGTAGGAATTCAGGACAAAGCCTTGGATTGGCTCACCTCCTTTTTAGAAGACAGATCCTACCAAGTTATGGAAAATGCTTGCTTCTCTGATAGTCTGCCATCCATATGTGGAGTGCGGCAGGGGTCATCACTCAGACCGACTCTGTTTAACGTTTACGTTTGACAGCTGGCTACAACTGTACAGGAGTTCGGTATCTTGGCTGTCTCCTATGCAGATGATACTCAGTTGGTGGTTTCTCTGGCAAATGGTCCGAATCTTGAACATAAACAACTGGTACCTTGCCTGGAAAGAGTGGCCAATTGGATGACGAACAGATGTTTGAAATTGAACGGCGATAAAACAGAACTAATGATTCTAGGGAACATGGTCATACCCAGACCATTGGATAGCTGGCCAAATTGCATGGGCAACACCCCAGATCCCACATCCCCACAATTTGGGAATGTGGCTGGATAGAGCCCTCACGATGGATCAACAAGCAAAAAAACTGGCTAGCATCTGCTTCGGTCTACTTAGAATGATCAGGAAGATATTAGCACTGATCCCTGAGCATCTAAGAAAAGCGGTGATTCAAGCCCTCATAGTCTCCTTTTTGGATTACGGTAATTCTCTCTATGTGGGCTCATCAAAATATGAAATAAAAATACTTCAGGTGGTCCGAAATGCAGCAACAAGGCTTCTTCTCAAGCTGTCAAGTCATGTCCCAGTAAGAGAGTTTTTGAAACAGCTTCACTGGCTGCCAGTTGAAGCAAGGATTAAGTTCAAATCTCTTTGCATTGCACATAAGGCCATAAAGAATAAAGGTCCAGTTAAGCTTAGAGGTCTGGTCTTTTCTTATGCCCCAGCCACACTCTTAAGATCATCTCAACAACACCTTCTTAGCACTACTAAAATCAAAAGAGCGAGATGGGGCGGAAGATAATTTGCACACTTGGTACCAAAGATATGGAATGGTCTCCCACTCGGTATAAGATTACTGGAAGACGAACTCACTTTTAGAAAAAAACTAAAGTCCTGGTTGTTCCCCCATTACCCTGTTTACCATGCACAGTTATCCAGTTCAGCACTAATCAGTGAGGGAAAGCCCTTGGGTAGCCATGCGCTTTACGAATCCTAAACATAACATAAACTTTGGTGATGCGGATCACCACACTGAAATGCGTTAGTCACCACAGTGAAATGCGTTAGTTTAACGGCTGATGCTGGTACTTGGCAGGACTGCGGGGTGATTTAATGATTGCACCTGAAGACTACAGTACAAGGATCCCTGTGCCTTCATGCACTATGTGGCTCATAGTCCTCCACCGGGTCCCCAACAAACGTCTTAGGATATATCTCGAGGCCCGCAAAGTGTCTTCACAAATACAAAGCGTCCCAAGAACAGATAAGGGAGATTTGGCCACCCTAGTTGGAAATAGTACCTTTCCGATATGCATTACGACTACTGACAGACTTTCTCAGTCCTTCGAACGAGTACTATGTGTTTAGTCAACATCATCAAAACACCTCCTGTAACGACGGCCACGATAGCGGCTCTTTGTAAAGCTTTTCAGTAGAGTGGAAGTTAAAGATCGAAAAGGCTCTCTTGGAACCTGAACATCTCATTTTTATGATAATGCTTTAAGCAGTGACGTCTACATTGCACATTTACTTCACAACAGTCGTAGTTCAACTAATACTGTACGAACCATTAAAAAAAAATATTTTTATAAGCGGTAAGACACTGCTGCTTCTGTAATTATCAGCGTATACTTGTATGTATTAACAGCGTATACCTGTATTAAACATACCCGTTCTCGTGCAAAAATACTGTCGTTAACCGTGAAATGTATTTTTTCTATGTCTATCCTTAGGTGGTCTAGCGCTTCCGGGTTCATATGTCTTGGGTCTGCGTCATGTATACGTCAGCTTTGGGGGCCGGCGCGCCGGGTTTGGTAGTTTGCCACAGCTGGTGCGGGATGGGGCAGCCGGGGCTGTGAGCAGGGCCCAGGGCTAAAGGGAGCCATGTCTGCGCCGCGGCCACGGACCAGCTGAGCGCGGCGCTCAGTGTCAGGCCGCCCAGCGCATGCCGAGGCAGTGACCGCAGCCACATAGGCGGACAAACCAGGCAGCGGATACGTGCAAAGGACCAGCGCACTCCTCCAGCATGGGCATCCTGTTCACTAAGATATGGAGGCTCTTCAACCACCAGGGTGAGTTGGCTCAGGGTCTGCAGCCACTGTCCTAGGTTGCAGACAGCTTCATCTGCAGAGGGTGCGAGAGAGCGGTAGAACAGGAGTCAGCTGTAAGTGCCACTGGATTGACTGCGGGGCTTGGCCCATGGTCCTACTGTCCCTGCTTCCGGGGTGCTGATCATACGTATTGTCACCTATAGTGCGTTGTGTCTGTCTTTGTCGCTGATGAGGACAGGATGTGTCGCTGTGTGGTGTAGAAAGATAATTTTGACACATGCAATAACAATGAATCTTTTACAGTGGTTTTAAAATGTATATATGTGTACCACTTATTAATATACTAAAATCTGCACGTTCCCTTTGCATAGGTCGTTTTGAATATGCTTTTCGCACAGTGTACTTATCGTGGTTGCAAAAGTTTCCTTAATTCCTATCGATCACCAATTTGCTTTTGCAGGTTTACTACGACCAGCTATTGTGATTCAAAGCAAAAAGAAGTGTGTATTTGATGGCGCATTGACAAGTCTTTGGATATTGTATCCATTCTTTTTGCACATACTATGTTCGGAGACTTTTTATAAATTAATATAATACTATTGTTTCTACAAAAGGAACAAAAATAACTCCTTATAAAATCGCCCTAGTTCGGACTATGTCCAGAACCTATGTCATCAGGGGTGAATGCATGTAGGGTGAAGAGGTGGCGCTCACCTACATCGTGCTTGTGTACAATACCTGTTGATCTGTTAAGCTGCTCTAAATGAAGAGGGATTCACCCTACACCTTCCCAAGGGGATCAAAACATGAACACTATCAAAATTAAACCATGTCCCTGAGCACACACTCTAATACAAAAACCCACAATTGTAGGTTCTTGCAATTTGTTCTAACAGTCCTTACCACCTGTTTTACTTCCATCCCGGTACTGTACTACGTCAATATTCTGTCCGTCTCTGGATAAATTGGGAGTCCCTCAAATTGTTAGCTTTTAGTTTCGAAGACTCGTGTGCTCGCGTTCTTTCAAACAACAAGTGTGTGTCCGGTGAGTCTCCCTCCTACCGTTTCTCCTCCGCTGTGTACGATCGGCAGGCGAGTACGCTTGCACGATCCCAGCGTCGTGTGTTAATCGCGTTGGCCTGCTTTGATTAACGTGGGGAACAAATTGCAAGAACCTACAAAGCCCTGAAGAAGTCGTGGGTTAATCCCTACACGCCGAAACACGTGTTGGCTGGCTACACGAAGACAGAAAATAAAGGAAACAACAAATATTGATTGTGTTTTGAATTACCTGCAATTGTGGGTTTTTGTATTAGACTGTGTGCTCGGGGACATGGTTTAATTATGTCCACACCCTTACCTGAGTCTGCAAAATGGTGAAATAGATAATTGACCGTCTTGCTGAGAGTTTTATTATCTTCATATTTCTTTCTTCTAACCGTCGTTAACAGGGGTGTTCTTTTGGAGTGAGCATGTACATCCTTAAGTTGTTTTAAGTTCTTTTCCCCCCTGTGCCTAATTTTGTATCCTTTTCTTTGTTCTTTCTATCCATTTTGTTCATCTTAAATTCCTGTTGGCGAAGCTTAGGGAGACATGAGTTTACGTTCACACACTCACAAAAAGCTTCAGTCTCCCAAGTTTGGAATAGAGATATCTGATCAAACATTCCTCCATGTTCCTATGGGTTGCCTCTTCCTTAGAATATAATGTATGGTACTTCAGTTGTGGTCCGATCGACCATGATGTAATCGATTCTGGAATAACTCGGCTGTAGGGAGAAAGAAAGTGCATTCTCTCGCCTCAGAATCTAACAGCCTTAATACATCTATCAGGGTGTGTCATTTGCATAGTACATTTTCTTGTGTGATCTGAAGGATCGGAATTTGCAGGAGTAATATTTGTCCATTGTTCATTCTTAAGAATATTAAAATCTCCCACAAGAAGGATACCTGCGTCACTAGGAATATCCAGTATTTATTCATTCAGTGACGCTCAAAAGTCTCTGACATCAGAAGTCAGGGCATAGACGTGATTGCGTACAAATCCACCTAATGTTTAGGTAGTCTTGTAATAGTGCGCTCACAATGTGCAACTCGCTGTCCCCCACTGAATCAACTCCCAAGGAGATGGACAATAGCCATTAGTGTGGTTTGACCAAGAGCGTAGCCTTTTATTCACATAGACTCATTGTGAAACAAGTGACAACCATAGTCATAGTTAAGCAGACATTGTTATGAGAATACCGGACATAAGATCAGCCAGATCATACATAATTGTTATGAGAAGCAAGACATAGGGCAGATAAACAGCTCAGAGATTGTGCAAGCAATAAAACAGTATCTCTACCTTCCTTTACAGAGCAACATTTCAGAATAATGCAAAGTACCAGCAGGCCCCTTTACCTTATCCATCGCCCACGCCCTCAAACAAGGGCATACCTTTATTAGTAACTTCCCCTCCATCATTCTGAGGGATGGGCAGTGTCCACGGTTCCATTTACCAACACATCCACCAGGGCACCGCATAGCACTTCGCCCCTGCCTGGGGATACCTGCCACCAGGAAAAATCCCCCAAAATGTTAAAGTTCTGGCGTCCCGGGGTAGGGCAGAAAGGTCCAGGACCACCAGCAGGTCAGTCCCCCCTCCTGCCTGCCTAGTGTCCACACAAATCAACACCCCTCCAAGGGGAAAGTCCAGTAAATCGGTCCACATTTGGGGTAGCCCCCATTTCTGCTGCAAGAAATTCCGCCACAGGACGAAGAGGTCATTGGCGAACTCGCCCTCCCCCTCAGCTACCCCTGAAAAGCCTCCTTAACACCCCTACGATTGTGCCGCTGCCCAAAGCGGAGCTTCAGGTCCTTGTATGACCAAATGCACCCCCTCCATACGGGGCCTCTCTCCATCCCCAGCACCCCCATTCTATGGGTGCTTAAAGATGTGCCTCTGACTCAGATTCCCCAATGGGTACCTATTTGCTACTTGGTTACAACAGCACTTTATAAACCGAAGGCCATATCGACCTTACTGTCTGGCTACGGACTACCCTAGAAGCGTAGTTCGCTCCATTGCGGTACTGTAAGTATTCCACCCAAGCTCAACTTCCTCCCAAGTAGGATGCTAATGTAGATCTACACTTGTTGGGCCCCTGGTGTCTAGGGGTAGATGTACTCTTCCCTGTCCTCATGCCATCTTCATAGCTTACCTAAGATTCTGTATCCCACGGACGAAAACCCGCCACTGGCTGATATGCTCAGCTTACTTGAACCCGGAGTCCATACCTTGCCTAACGGAACCCTAGCTGCACACACAGGTGGGCCTGTGGGTTGTGAAAAGGTTGCTGGCTGCGGAATACAGAAGGTCTTACTGCGTGACACCGCTCTTGCGGCAAGAATCCATGGAAAAGACTGATCCAGGTGATACCACTTACTGATCAGGTGTTAGTTCACCACATTCCTTTAGTGCCTCAGCAGCCCACTTCCCGTCCCACAAAAGTCAATTGCTTCGCCCCTTGATCCCTAGTGGTTCACCCTCCGGGCATACTAAGGACCTTGAACCCCAGCGGAGCGCTGCAGGATAGGAACCGGATTCTACTGCAACCCTAGTGTCACTCCGTTAGTTCTACCTTCCCTTTAGAGGACGATTGTGGACTAGCATGTTTAAATGCCCAAAAATGAAGTGAGGAACCCTCATCCTCCCAATTCCAAGTCAAGGCGCCTCTGGCTTCGTACATAGATGTCAGTAAGATGTAGTCACTACAACCAGCGTGGGGTCCTCATGATGAGACATGCAAATCCCTTACTGTAACCGGGCTCCCACACTGCCTAATAAGAATTGCACGCCAGTACCAGGTGAGTAATACCGGAGCCTGGATACCCATTGCTGCCCTCTGGAATGTTCTTTAAACAGCCCTGTTCCAACCTTCCTGACCAGCGAGTATCGACCGTAGTTGGGACCAGACCTCACCTACTATACCCAGTATCGCAAATGAGTGACCCGTGTCCACCCCTTGCAAAGAGATGGGATGCATTAGCCACCCGTGTCATTAAAGGTCAATAAGACTCTCGTCCAAATAAATGCTGTAACCAGCACGAATTGGTGGCCTCTGGTCAAGATGTCAGCCATAAAGTGAACCAGTAACCCCGACTGGGGCCGACCGACTGCCTGGGAGTACCCAGCCCTGGGGCCATCAGAAATGATCTCCTGTGGCCCTCAAATGTTTCTACCCTCTGTGTTGAGATCCAGTGCCCTCCCATTGTGTCACCTCCCTACTCAGAACCAGGCTTTAGCTGTGAAGAAGAATAAGTCCTGGGCCTCTGTTTGCTCAGAAGCGCCAGCCAATATTATGAATATCAAGTATGCTAAGATCAGGGATGCATAACCCTGCCTCCAGGTAAACAAAACCCATTCATACCCATCGGACCCCCCCCCACCTGTTCACCTCACACTGGCACCAAGAAACAGGGTGCTGGTAAGCTCCACCAGCAACCCCTGGCACCAATTAAGCACTACCCAACTTTCTTTTTCTGAAATAGGGGTCGAATGTTGACTGTCTCACTGCGATCCTGGGAGGTGGAATCTCACAATGACATTTCCCTGTATCTCTAATTACAGATAGAGTGGAATTTCCTGCTCAGCAGGGAAGCAGATCAGAGGACAGCGTCTTATTCCTTACCCCTCTCTGCTGCTCATAATGTGAGGCCCTGACCATAACTCTCCCTGCATATTCCGTTACGGGAGGTGACCACCACGCGTAACCCACCCATCACTAGTGACTACCGTCGTCGTTACTGCAGCTTCAAGAAGTCTTCGCCCCCTGGGAAGCTGCGGGGGATACATTTATTGTTGTCAGGGAACATCCCATTTCTCTTAGGGTCTGTTCATCTATGCATTCTTTACCGTCCAACTGGTTAAAAGAGTTACTGTCGACTAGGGAATAAGGAACTGAGATGAAGAGAAAGCTTTCTCCACGAGTCGGCAGAGGACCCACACTCTATGTTAATTATATTGTACTCCATCAGTCCTCACTAAAGACTGCTGACCTTAAAAGAAAAAGGAACTCCGCATATAAATATTTGGCAATTAAGTCAAGCTACCCTAATCTTGATTGAATCTTAGCAATTCCCACATTGCAACAGAGTTTCGAAGGGGGGCATCCTGTGAATTATGTCACAATATATCGCAAAACGTTATTTGGATGGCTTTTAAAGGGATACGCTTGCGGCAGCTCACGTGGAGCTAGCTAGCTGAAGTACTTCCAGTGCAGGGCAGCCAACTTGGCGCAACCGCAGAAACATTTGCCTTGCTGGGCATCTGTTGCCACTGCACAAAGCACTAACTCCGACCTCGGAATCACCGCTGATTAATACGCAGGATCACAGGTAGTAGCTGGCAGACTGCGAGGTCATTAACCAACCAGTCCATATACCGGGATGGCGGGATGCAGACGGAGTCAAATTAAAATTCAACTGAAGCGCACCTAAAAAGTAAGATAATGAGGTACCGCTCACCCTGAACAGAAGTGCTGCGGCGTTCATGCTATTACCATCAATAAACAAAGTCAAGCTACTTAGAACATCTGAGCATGTGTGCTTAACATGTCATGTCGCTGAGCCTTAAGAAGGCTGAGACTCAGACAAGAGCTGTCTTCTCCACGTGTTTGGGGACCCTGATTAACTTTGTTTTCATGTGAGGTGCAAAAGTTAAATGTGCTGCCCTGTACTAAAAGTTTAGGGTTTAAGTTACCAGGCAGTATTACCGGACAAGAAAGGAGCGTACCACTATTTTATTCCTTTCAATAGGACTTCTGTCTACCCCTTCTCAATACCTTTAACAATGCACTGTATCAAATGTCACAATTTCATAATTACTGCCCAGCCTTCCTTGTAACTGTGCTTTGCCCAGTCAACTGATTTTTAAGCACCCCCGCGAGTACTGCAGCTATTACTTAGCTAATTTGGCAGGAGTTTATTCAACGTCGGAAGGGTGAGAGGCTAAGTGAACCTAGCCTGGAGGCTCGAGGCTGCCATCCAGGATCCTGGACGACCGCCCTGTGTCCCCTCTGTGTGAGCCAGAGCCCGCCCACGAGTTAGCTCACTTTGACATACACAATTAAAAGACCGATGTGAATACCATCACAATGATTTAAAAACCCAGGATTTGTATATCGCTGCAATTTGCCCATGAGGGTCTCATGGCGCTGAATAGTCCAAGCAGGTATAATGGGTGTTTTCCCCCCAGAAACACAGGATGTTGATGCATAGACTTGAACCTGGTTCCCCCTGGCACCCAAGTCAGCAAATCAGGCCGTTATGCCACATCCTCTTCCTAATGGGCTATCTAATGTTTTAAAGGAGAAGACATTCTTCAAAGACAAGAGCCTTGAAAGTCTAGGGTCCATAGCAAAATTTGCCCCTCACGATATGGCCTCTTTGAACAATTTTGCCCAGGTTAACATCTACGATCTCGCCCCCCCGGCACCGCCCTGAAGCACTATAATATTTGATAGCAGAGCAATTGCTCAACTCTATCTTTAGACCTTGCTGGTGGTGAGAAACCTTGATGCCACTGAGGGGGAAATGTATTTATTCTCCCATACCATTACTGCCACCCAATGCCAGCAATCGTTCTAAGCCCTGCATGCCGATTCAATTGCAGTTCAGAGAAAGCAATGTAGCATTGAAGAATGCATGGGGGTCCTGCACCCTAAGCCTTTGCACAAATGTCGTTTCTACGGTTGGAAAGCCGGGGTGCAGCACAACCTAACACAGCCTCTGAAAAACTGCATGTTCGCACCCGGATACGAACCGGTGAACTTAATCTTACCTGCTGCTCGCTACCAAATATGCATTAATACCCCGGCACTGCTCCCTACCAAAGATGCATTAATACCCGCGCTATCCGCTGTTTCTTGAACAAGGGGAATTACCTAACAGGACCTATACTGGTCTTGGGCTCAACGTTCTGACCATACAATTACCCCCGCTTTATCTAAATGCACCATTTGCTTTTGCCTAATATAAGAAACTGTCGCATTTACTGAGACGGCCCGACGGCGTCGTTCATACGTGGGTAACTAACCCATCCGAACCCCGCCATCCTTGAAGGGTTAAAGGCACAGGTAGGTTATATATTGCCTAAACACTGTTGCTGGGCGCCACTCGCTGTGCCAAAACATCCCAGCCTAAACCGTTCCCGAGCCCTGGAAACATTTTTCCAATTTTTGCACATAACAAACCTGTTGATACCAAAGTGACCTCGGCGACTTAAACCATGTCTCCCGGCAGCCATGACGATCTTCAGTTCGCTCTGCCTTGCCTCACGCTTCCCGCTGGCCGACCTCCTCCGGATACGCCGCTCAACTTCCTGGAATCGAGCTGCCGCCATCTCCACGAGGTGGTCCCGACATGAAATAAAGACAAAGTATGAATTATATTCGGTCGTGAAACAGTTGCATATTGCTCTGCGACCTGTTTTCTGTCGAAACCACTACGGAGCCATTACTGCTATAATAAGCACATCACCTCCGTGTCTACGCTAATGGCCGTCCCCCCCACTGTGCCCCACCATCTACCGTGCTCACCTTTATGCCCCATGCGCACAAATCTGGACCTTGTGCGAATCCGGTATGATGGATCCCGGTGCTAAGTGAAGGGGAAAAAAGAGGTCGATCTCTCGCTTGCGGGGCCTTATAAGCTGCAGCCCTTGGGCGCCATCCGATGACGTCATGGGCGACCCTCCATTGCATTGTGGCGACACCAAAGAAGGACGACTCTCCACCTTGGCCGCTCCTACCCGTGGAGCGACTAATGGCACCCCTCTGATATATGCCGGGGGCTCCTTCATAAGCTGTATATTTTCTGAGTCTCCCAGACTTTATCACCTCAAGTATGGAGGGCTTGGAAAGCGGTGTTTACACCTTTTTTTTTTTTTTTTTTTTTTCTTAGTTATGGTGAGCAGGTTCTCGTTTATCCACTGTTTTGTCAAACAATTTGCTTCTCCATTATCAACTTTGTTTCCTTTTTTTTTTTATTGTTTTGTTTTCATACAAGACATTGGCATTTTACATGAACATCCACTTTATACAAAAACAAATCTCTCTTTGAGTATAAACAGAAATATAAAGATTAAGCACAAAACATAGCTAATTTGGTTTAATCCATAAGGTTCGAGATTGGTGCCCACATCCGTAACCCCCTATCTTTTTTTCTTACGACCCTTTAAATTATAGATCGCGACCTCAATATTATAAGCTGCAAAAAGTCGTGCACGCCAATTAGAGACTGTAGGAGGGTCAACACAAATCCATTCAGATGTTATACAAAGACGGGCAATAGCCATTGCAATAAACACTAATTCTGCAGTTGACCTTGTCCAATTATTTGTCACATTGTTACTTATTCCAAAGATAATAAGAGCTGGATTAACTGCAACCGTAATCCCTAAAGACAATAAAAAAAAAAGTTTCTATACCCTGAATGAAATCAGTTAGTTTTGGGCATGCAAAAAACATATGAACTGTATCTGCAGCTATAAGATTGCATCTGTTACATTTTCCCCCTCGAGCACCCCCCCATTTAGCAATCTTAGCCGGAGTGTAATACAAGTCAAATATTGACATATAATGTTGACTTTTTAAGCTACCTGTAATTAAAATCTGGTTAGCTAGTGACAAGGAGTCTTCTAGATCTATTTCAATCCCCCCATTTTATTAGCCCATTTACATGATTGTGCCGCCAAATCATCAGGAAAACATTCAAGCAGGATAGAATATAATTTCCCTAACCAGCTTTTTTTTATCATTAGTTCTATCAAAGGGATTTTAGCGGTGTTAAAAGGTACCCTCTGATTTTCTTTCTCCAAATAACTTCGTATTTGAAGATATTTAAAAAAGTCTCCCCTTCCCAGCCCATATTTATCCTGCAAAGTAGAAAAAGGTACCAGTTGGCCATGCCAATATAGCTCACCTATTACTGAAAGACCTTTATTCCTCCAGTTGTATGTAACCTGATCACAAAAAAATTGGAGGAAGAATTAGTGTATTCGCCAGTGGGGAGTAGGCATTTAAATTTGGGATCTTTAGCCTCCGTTGAACCTGTTTCCAAACCTTGTAGGCTGCCCTCAAGATCTTAAACCGTGTCTTCTTGTAGTAACTGGGTTCGAAAATCGCTGCCAGGCAGCCCACTGCTTGTTTCCCCAAACATAATTCATATATAGATGGGCTACATGCCAGCGGTATATCAACCCCAGAGCCCACAAGAAGTATCGTCATATGTTGAAGTAATGCTGCCCAGTAATATAATATAAAATTAGGAACAGACAAACCCCCTTTCTGGCTGGGAAGCATCAACCATTTACCTGCTTTTCTTGGTCTCCGGTAGCCCCAAAGAAATCTAGTACACATCCTTTCAATGTTTAAAAAATGGGAGGGTGAAAACTCAAGGGGTATGGTTCGAAATAAATACAAAAACTTGGGTAAAATTAACATTTTTAAAACATTGCAACGCCCAATTAGGGAGAGATGTAAGTGATCCAATCTCTCTAGTTGCCTGTTTGTTGAATTAATTATCGGCTTTATGTTCAGATCTGGGATACTTTCCACTTGGGTGGAGATTGTCACACCCAGATAGTCTGCTTCCGTAACTACCGGAAAATCTAAAGGGCATAGCGAACCAGAGCATAAGATTTGGGTCTTATTGGCATTAAGCTTATACCCAGAAAGTACTCCAAACTGGGCCGCTAGATCCTTGACAGCTGGAAACGCAGAGCGGGCGTCGCTGGTAAGTATAGCAATATCATCAGCGTAAGCTAATGCTCTGTACTTGCCCCACCAATTTCCATTGCCTTAATCCGGGTATAGTTCTCCAATTTTGTTAAAAAGGGGTCGATATAAAGGGCAAATAAAAGAGGGGAACAGGGGCAGCCCTGTCTTGTACCCCTGCTGATTGTAAACGCCTCCGATTCCTGCCCAGCAATTCGAACCCTTGCCTCCGGTAATGAATACAGTACTTTAACCGCCTGAACGAACCCCGGGCTAAACCCCTTCCATTGTAGAACAGACCACAGGTACCGCCAGGAGACCCTGTCAAACGCTTTCTCAGCGTCCAAGAGGAGAACTCCCAGCGGTGCTCCCGTGGCCTGTGCCCAATCCAATATTGCCACCACCTGACGTATATGGTCTGTTGTATCCCTCCCCGGGATAAAGCCATGTTGACCTAGGGATACCAACGGGGTGAGAACCTGTCCTAATCGGTTTGCCAAAAGTTTAGAGTATATTTTGCTATCGGCATTAATCAATGTTATTGGTCGGTAAGAGGCTGGCATGAGTTCGGGCTTTCCTTTTTTCTTAAAAACAATGATAGTGGTTTTCCGCCAGGAATCGGGAATTTGTTGATTGCGACGGGCATGTTCGAGTAACCTTAAAATGTCAAATTTAAGTTCCTTGCGGAAAGTTTTATAAAATTCCAGCGGAATACCATCAGGGCCCACTGCTTTACCTGCTGCCAACGAGGTTATCGCTAGCTCTATTTCCTCCCAGGTAAATTGGGATTCTAATACCAAGTTTTGGTCAGAGGAGACTTTGCCTGTTTCTATGTCTCTCAGAAACTCCCTTAAGAGATCCCCTGGGTAGTCCTCCATTTGTCCATCAGAACCCTGAGACGTTCGGAGATCCTGCATATAAAGTTGTTTATAAAAGTCCTTAAACCCCCTAAGAATACCATCTGGAGAGTCCTGGATCTGACCATCTAGGTTCTGTATTTTAAGTATGCGGTTAGTAGTTTCACGTTGTTGAGTCCGTTTTGCAAGGACTTTGCCTGTATTTTCCCCCAGCTCATATGACTCTGTCCTCTGTTGTATATACTTGGCCGCCAGTTCCTTACTAAAATTACTATAAAGTTTTGATTTGAGGATAGCAATCTTCTGCAGAGTGACTTCTGTACCTGCCCCCATCTGAATATTACTGATTAGCTCACTTTCTTCTATCCGTAGTAGTCTTATCCATTCATTGGTTTCATCATGTATTATTTTTTGTCGTGCTATTGAAAAGCTAAGGGTTTCCCCTCTAACGACAGCCTTAAAGGCATCCCACACTGTACTAATAGAAGCTGTGTTTCGATTAATAGAGAAAAACTCCACTATCCAACTTGCCATATGAGAACGATATGTGACATCCAATAAAAGCTTTCTTTCGAAAGTCCAGGGCTTTATGATCTTTTTAATACCCTGTACTGGAAGTTCAATAATTAGGGGGTTATGATCGGATATTATTCTGGGAAACATCTCAATTCTACTAGTGTGCGCTATTTGATTTGACAGAAAAAAATAGTCTAGCCGAACATATTTATTATGGGGGCAGAATAATAAGTATAGCCAGGATCACTTGAATTTAATTTGTGCCAGCAGTCAGCCAACCCAAATTCGGTTACTAACCCTTGCAAAGCTCGAAAAACCCTAGGCTTCTTCCCTTGATAGACATGTGAGGTTGAGTTCCATAGGTCAAAATGGCTGTCTAAATGTAAATTAAAATCTCCGCAAAATATTAAGGGGGTTGGCCAGAGTGCTAATTCCACACTTAAAAAATTAAGGACATCTGGATCATCAAGATTAGCCCCATAAATGGAACACAATGTAAACAAAAGATTAGCTATTGAGATCACCACTATTACCCACCGTCCTTGCTTATCTGTCTTGACCCGTTTATATGAACATAGACCATGTCTGGCTAAAATTGCCACCCCTTTGATATTAATACTCTGTTTAGTACCCGCCAATAATTCATATCCGACATCCCCCAGCCATCTACGATTATTCCATTGTATATGGGTCTCTTGAAGACATACTATATCTATGTGCATAAGTTGTAATTGTCTTGCTAAAACTCCCCTTTTCCTTTTATCATTAAGCCCACATATATTGACTGAGCAAATTCGGATATTAGCCATCCTCACCGGAAAAGAAAAATCGCTCTACAAACCAATGAATAGACTGATCAGCTACATTCCATATACAAATTACGTACCTAACAAGAAAATCAATGAAAACAATACTTTCCCCCCTTCCCTTGGATCAACTTTGTTTCCTGGGAGAATATAATATCACCTTTCAATTTATGACAGTAGTCTATGATTTTTCTTCTTTTCTCTGTAATGTTTTAACATTTGGCATAGAGTGATAGTTTCTTAATATTATCCATGCATTGTGTATGGGGTTGGCTCCTCAGAATGGCACAACAGTCTCAATATTATATCTAGTACATCAGAACAAGCCCATTTTCAAAGATCACACCCACTTTGTCACACTCGTTGTCAGTTTAGGAAACGTAATTGGACTCCATTTGAGTCCCTTTTTACGTTTGGTCAGTTGAAATCTTCGTGCCACCGACCCACTTCTCTTCTGCCTTCAAAATGGGGTGAAATTTTAACATGTTTTTTGCTGTCAACAATTGTTGTGGCCTAACTAACCCTGAAACGCTTTTGCAGTGCCTTACACACATACATTAACATGATTATAAATCATAGCTCCACTCTTCTTGGGTGTTAGGCTTTTAACATGGGGCAATGTTATCCCGTCTGTGAGATTGTTTGTTAGCTGTATCTAAATTAACAAAGGGCTGCAAAATGTACTTTTAAAATTGCAGGTAAGGAGATGTGATGTCAAGCTATCCATTAAAACACTTGTCCTTTTTAAAACTCGATTGGTCTTCCACTATATTAAACTAATTCGCATCAAAGGCACTCCATCTTCACCAGATCTTTCCCCCAAAGAAGTCTAGGCATTGTCGTGTGCATTAGTCTGGAAGTCGATCAGGTTAGTGTCCCAGTACATGGCTATAGGATGTTTGTGCAGTCCTAGACTATCTTCCCTATGTAGTGCAATGCTTTCCGCCCGTGCCCATGTGAGGAGAGATTGCGTCCAGTGTACAAGTGGAGGGGATTCGGATGAAACTTTTGGCTGTCAGTAATCCCAGGCCTAGAAAACGGGAGGTAACTTTGTTTTTCTTGTCTCTGCGGTAGAGCCCCAAGAGACATGTTTCCCATTTGTGTAGTGCTGGATGCCTTGTGCAGGATGGCAGTCCAGACGTGACACCTCGCCAGTAACGTTGGAGAGATTGCTTTCTGAGGTCTCAGCTTGTTTGATAGTGAAACCTCTGCACCCATTCGTGGCGGTTCTCCTTTCGTTTGTGTACATGCCCATCCGTCCATCCATCTGTTGACTGATTCTCATAAACCTCTATTTGCCCATTTTCCCTACCAGAGAGGGTTTTAGCACTTTACAAATGTTAGTTGTTAGTTACTAAGAAATTTAGCTGTTGTGCATTCATTTAATTTAGCATCTTGCACTATTTAACAGTTCAGATAGTGCTGCCCAACCATTTTCTTCGGAAACCTTCCAACCATTTCCTTTAGTAACCTTCTTAATCAACTGAAATCTAAATAGTAGATTGTTGCCAGTCAAAGTTAAAATAAACTTTAATTTGTTGGTAGACACACTAAGAATTATTAAAATGTGCATTATAGTGCTTGTGTTCAAAGACTAAGAACATTTCTGAGAAAATGTTTCTAAAAAGTATAAATGGTGTGCCCAGTCAAATCTAATTTATACTTTATACTGCAACATATTTTCTATTAAGTAGTTATTGGGACAATCTCACCCTCGCATAATGTGTTGTTCCCATTAGCTTTGGTTCATTAGCTTTGCTGCATTTCTTCCATGATGTGCGTTGCTTGTTGAGCCCAGAAGGAAACCTGTAAATGATAGTGATGTGTTCGCTGACAAAACAATGTGGTTTACTGTGTCCTGTAATGTGAAAGAGTATCCTTTGGTGTGAATTACTAATTGAAAAAATATCCGTTAATAAGTTAAGGTGCACATCTTACTAATGAGACACATTTTTATCTCATCTACTCCTAGGGGATTTGGCTGTGTGCTAATAGTACCGGTGTTTGTAATTTCCACGTTTACAGCCTTGTTTAGCTATGTGATGGAGTTGTATGCAGAAACAGATGAGGAGATGGTGGCAGTGTTGTCGTTTTTAGGTCAAAGTCTACCAGATAGCGCAGATGTCTTGTTGCAAAGACATAATAGGGAAATGCTCAATGCTTTCCTGAGAATGCATTTCGCCTTTTGCTTATTGGCTTTATGTTTTGTCACTCACATTTGCTTGCTTTCAATTTGCTGGCTTTTTGGTTTAGTCTGTACATTTTGTCTTTGTTCCTCCTGTGAAGCATAGCCTGTTTACCATCTTCCTCATTAACTCCTTCTATTCTTCCATGAGTGCTCGGGCTTATGGAACTTTTTTAAATGTTTTTGGTTTTTTGAAGCACGTCATGAGTAAGCATGTGTTTTCCAGCCATTGTTTCAGTTGTGTGCTTTCCTCCTACACAACCTTTCACTATCCTGTGTCTCCTGTGTGCTTATTTTGCCAGCTGCGCTTCTGCTGCCCGCCCTAGCTGCTTTTTCCCCCACCTGTTCTCCTGTTCTGATTTTTTTTCTTTTTTTTTTTTTTTTTTTTTTTTTTTTCCTGCTCTCCTGTCACACTACACCGCCCTTCCCCTCACTACCCATAGATTACAGCTATCTTACGTTTTAACATTAATATGTTTTTTTAACCCCTTCGCTGCTAGGCCTTTTCCCCCCTTGTGCTAAGCCTTTGTCTATTTTGGGTAGTTCGGGCTTAGGCTCCTGTAACTTTTTAAACACATAAGGTATCCACGCAAAATTTGCGTCCTTTTCTTGAAACATCATGGAGATTTTAAAGGTACCCAGGGTTTGTTGATTCCCCTGGAGGGGACCCAGAAATTAGCCAAAATACAGCTAT
The DNA here is from genome assembly GCA_963921515.1 of Calotriton arnoldi. NCBI lineage: Eukaryota > Metazoa > Chordata > Amphibia > Caudata > Salamandridae > Calotriton > Calotriton arnoldi. The sequence goes on along the minus strand of CAWUFW010000621.1, from coordinate 83,303 downwards.
TTTTTTTTTGTTGTTGAAAAAATGGGAAAAAAGTACTGCAGAGGAAAGCGTCTGTTTTTCCCCTGCAAATGATATCAACAAAGGGTTTATGGTGCTGAAATCACCATCTTCTCAGCTTTCAGGGACTGACAGACTTTTGTCAGAAAACCAAAATCTTTTACACAGTTTTGGCATTTTACTGGGACATAGCGTATTTTTGCTATTTTTTGTGTTTTCAACCTCCTTCCAGTAATGGTAAAAATGGGTATGAAAGCAATATTGGATCCTGGGAAGCTATACATTTCTGAAAAGTAGACAAAATTCTGAATTCAGAAAGGGGTCTTTTGTGCAGATCCTTCAAGGTTTTCTTATAGAAACTAACAGTTGAAAATAGGAAAAATTGAAAATTAGTTGAAAAAAACAGCCATTTGTGGCAACGTTTTCACCTGTAACTTCTTCTAAGTATGACAGATTTTTGAAAGCAATATATCATTACATCCGCTGGACCCTTCTGGTTGTGGGGATATATAGGACTTGCAGGTTCACCAAGAACCTGAGGAACCCAGGGAGCAAATAACTGAGCAGCGACTTGCAATGTTTTTTTTATTGTGTACCGGGTATATAGCAATTCATTTGGGAAAATATAAATAGTGAAAAATCGGTATGAAAGACACCTATGTATTTCTGAAACGGGAACAAAATATAGAGCTTAGAAACAGTAGCTATTTGCACATCTCCGAAATTGTGGGTACCCATACTAGCATGTGAATTATAGGACATTTTCAAAATGACTTCTTTTTTACAAATTGTCTTACATTTGGAAGGCAGAAATGCATCGAAAGTCAATAAGTAATAACAGTTGCTCTACAATTCTGTGTTCCCCTAAGTCTCTGATAAAAATGGTACCTCACTTGTGTGGGTAGGTCTAGTGCCCGCGACAGGAAACGGCCCAAAACGCAACGTAGACACACCACATTTTTACAGTGACAACTGACCATTTTTTTGAAAACTGCCTAGCTGTAGATTTTGAACTCTAGCTCTGCCGGCACCTAGGGAAACCTAGCAAACCTATACATTTTTGAAAACTAGACACCCAGAGGTGACTTGTCTGGCTGTCACCAGGTTCTGTTACCCAGAATCCCTTGCAAACCAACATTTTGGAAAAAAACCACATTTTCCTCACATTTCTGTGAGGTATCATTTTACTCGGGAGAACAAGAGGAACGCTGGGTGGTAGGAAATTTGTGCCAGGACGGTGATTCCACACACAAATGTGTGGAAAAAGTGATTTTTTTTTTTCCCAGCTAAATTTGAGGTTTGCAGGGGTTTCTGGGTAGGAAAACATTGGGGGATCCACGCAAGTCATACCTCACTGGACTCCCCAGGGTGTTTAGTTTTCAGAAATGTGTGGGTTTGGTAGGTTTCCCTAGATGGTTGCGAGCCCGGGGCCAAAAAACCAGGTGCCCCTCCACCCTCCCCCTCACCCCCCCCCCTCCCAAAACCAGGTCGTTTTATGATTGGTAATTTTGAAGTCTCCACATTATGATTTGGTCCATTTCCTGTTGCGGCCACTATGCCTACCCTCACAGGTGAGGTACCATTTTTATTGGGAGACCTGGGGGAACGCTGGGTGGTAGGAAATTTGTGTCAGCCCGGTAATCCTACAACTTTCCCACACACACATTTGAGAAAATGTGATTTTTTTCCAGCAACATTTGAGGTTTGCAGGGGATTCTGGGTAGGGAAACGTTGGGGGAGCCATGCAAGCCATACCTCACTGGACTCCCCAGGGTGTCTAGTTTTCAGAAATGTGTAGGTTTGGTAGGTTTCCCTAGATAGTCGCTGATCCCAGGGCCAAAAACCCAGATGCCCCCCCTTGCAAAACCAAGTCGTTTTGTGATGGGTAATTTTGAAGTCTCCACAATACGTTTAGGGCCCTTGCCTGTTGCAGGTACTTGAGACACCCACACGAGTGAGGTACTGTTTTTATCGGGAGACCTGGGGGAACGCTGGGTGGTAGGAAATTTTGTCAGCCCGTCGATCCTACAACTTTCCCACACAAAAATTTGAGAAAAATTAGATTTTTTTCAGAAAAATGAGTTTTGCAGGGGATTCTGGGTAGGGAAACGTTGGGGGAGCCACGCAAGCCATACCTCACTGGACTCCCCAGGGTGTCTAGTTTTCAGAAATGTGTGGGTTTGGTAGGTTTCTCAAGATGGCCGCCGAGCCCAGGGGCAAAAACTCAGCTGACCCCCCTTGCAAAGCCAGGGTGTTTCAAAATAGGACATTTTTATGTCTCCACAATATGTTTTGGGCTCTTGCCTGCCGCAGGTACTTGGCCCGCCCACACAAGTGAGGTACCATTTTCATCGGGAGACTTGGGTGGTAGGAAATTTGATGTTTCTTTCTGAAGTGTGAAAATTATGGCACAGTAATGCAAGGAAAATGTGACAGTCACATTTTGAGGTTTGCAGGACATTGTGGGTAAGATAACGTGTTGGGATCCACAAGAGAGACATCACCATGTACTCCCCTGGGTGTTTAGTTTACGAGAATATCTAGAGTTGGTAGGTTTATCTTAGATGGAATGTACACCTAGGCAGAGAAAGACAGAAAACACAAATATTACTGCACAACCATCTATTCCTCAACCACACACATTCTGGTTGGATTTGGCACGAGGGTGAGTGATGGTTCAGTGTATAAAATTCTATTAAGAGATTTCACAAAAATGAAATGCACTGTCAATAATTTAAAGGACAAAAAACGGAACCAGTGACTCGCAGCTCGTGAGCTGTAAACCCACGACAAGGCACCTTCTATTCGTGTGACACATACAAAACCATTCACACCGTCAGCCGCGGGCCCATCACATTACAACACTTGCATCAGCAGACAGCGTCATTCAAGGGCCCATCAGGTTCACAGGCCCACATGCCCGACACAGCAAACACACCAGTTGACCGATTGCGTGGACTGGTGTTTGGTTACGTGTGTGTGTGGGGAAACATCCTGAACAACGACTCCGGAACAACGAGTTCCGGAGTCACGAAAGCGGAACTCCGCCCTGCCCGAACAACGACTCAGCCTTAACCACGCATGTGCGTGGTTAAGGCTGATTCGGTCTAGTGTTCGGGCAGGGCGGAGTTCCGAGGAGCGTCGCAGAGGAGATCGTCGAGGAACAGGTAAGAGGGGTAACATTTTCAGGGGGTGGTGGGGGTTTAGGTTTAGTTTTTAGGGGTTTGGGGTTTAGTTTTAAGGTGGAGGAATTAGTTAAAATGGTGTTGTGTTTGTTTTTAGGGTGTGTGGGTGATCGTGTATATTATTAGGGAAGGGGGAATTAGTTATTAGGGTTTGTGGGTGATCGTGTTTATTTTTAGAGTGGGGGAATTAGTTTTAGGAGGGCGGGGGAGATTGGTGTTAGTATGCAGGGGTTGGGGGGGTTTGGGGTTAGTTTTTAGGGGTTTGGGGTTAGTTTTTAGGCGGTGTGCGTGATCGTGTTTGGTTTAAGGATGTGTTGGTGATCGAGTATATTTTTAGGGTGGGAGGGAATTAGTTTAGTGTGTGTGGGTGATCGTGTTTACTTTTAGGCTGGGGGAATTCGTTTTTAAGGGGTGGGGGGATCGGGGTACTAGCTGGAAAGCATTTTTTTAACACGCATTCCTTTACCACGAAAAATCGTGGTAAAGGAATGCGTGGTAAAAAAAATCGTGGTTTAGACAAGGTCGTGGTTGCGACCTCGTTGTTAGCGAAGTCGTGGATGGGGAACGTGTGTGTGTGTGTGTGTGTGTGTGTGTGTGTGTGTGTGTGTGTGTGTCTGTGTGTCTGTGTGTGTCTGTCTGTCTGTCTGTCTGTCTCAGTCACACACCAGCAGCAAGTCACTACTCGCACACCTCCTTCCAAGCGTCAATCCACGCACACTGCCAGCCTACACACACCACCATCACATTTAGTTTTTTTTTTTTTTTAATACAAAAAGGAGAAAACAAACTGTAAATCGATACGAATCTACTGAAACTAAATACATTGCACTAATGCCAACCTTGAAACTGAACCACAATTTTTAAACCATACAGACCAGGCAGTTCACTTTACAACTCATGGATGCTCCCAAAAATTCTTTTGCGTGTGGTACATTCTAAAACAAGCAGGCACACACAGCGCAGGGTTAGAAGGACACTCTGGGCAGTACATACAAGTCTCCTTCTGCGTACCTCTTCGCCAACACACTCTACATCTCCTACTTGGAATGTCGTTTTAGGGCGTGGGAGGAATGTGATCGGGAAAGTGGCGATCTTTCAATCTAGCCACATCCTCCACCACTCCAACTCTAGGAACACTTGCCTGTTCCACTACAACAAGGCTGCCTATTACAGACTCCTGAAACTTAGCAAAAGTCATCTTTGACTCAGGACAACAATCCTTAAATACAACAAAAGCATTAAAGGTTGTCAAGTGGAAAAGATGGATAGCCAACTTCTTATACCAAATGTAAGCCTTACGAAGAGCAGTGTAAGGTTCCAGCCTCTGATCTACTCTATCAACACCACCCATGTGCCTATTATAGTCTAAAATGCACACAGGCTTGCGCACTTCAGCAACCTGACCCCAAACGGTCACAGGTGAAGTTCTTTCATCATGGATGGTAGACAGCATGTAGACATCTCTCCTGTCTGCAAACTTCACAGCTAGAAGTTCCTTGTTAAGCAGCGCACTGCACTGTCCCCGCACAAGCTTTTGACAAACAAGTTCTTTTGGGAAACCTTTACGGTTAGAGCGGATTGTGCCACAAGCAAGTGTCCAGTTTGGCCAATTCCCTGAACAACTGCACACCAGTGTAGAAGATATCTACATATAAATGGTGACCTTTGTTAAAAAGTCCTCTCCCAAGTTCCCACACAATTTTCTCAGTCGCTTCCAAAGTGGACGGACAACCAGGGGGGTCAATCCTGGAATCCCTACCGGTGTACACCCTGAAATTCGAGACCTATCCAGTCCTACTGTCACATAGCATATACATCTTAATTCCATAGCGTGCCCTCTTGGTAGGAATGTATTGCCTAAAAACCAAGCGGCCCTTGAACAAGACCAAAGACTCATCCCAGCTATTTATTTCCCTGGAGCATAGATCTCAGAAAATCAATCTACAAAGTGATCAATGACAGGCCGAATCTTAAAAAGACGGTCACAATCAGGGTGATCTCGTGGCAACGCTAAACTATTATCGACAAAATGCAGCATCCGAAGTTGAAGCAAATACCTATCACGACTCATTACTGCTGGAAATATAGCCGTTGCCATCAAGGGAACTAGTAGACCAATATGAAAACATCAATGGCTTCCTTAGCAAGCACATCAAAAAAGTTAAACCCAAGAACTTCATCTATTCCAGATTTGTGGGAGTCCACCGGGTAGTTCTAGAGTGGGGCCTAAGGCTGGCACTGTTGTCCCTCAAAAACTGTTCAGCATACAAATGAGTCTGCTCAACAATCTCTGCCAAAAATGCATCGTCTATAAACAACTGAAAAAAATTTATAGGCAAAAAGTTTTCAGTATCCACTCTACACCCTGGAACACCAGTAAAGTATGGCAATGTCGGCTGCAACATGCCTGGGGCAACTAAGAGGTCAGCACTTCCAATGGGAGGCTTTGCAGCCCCAGGCTGCAACCCAAATGCCTTTTGCTTCACTATCAGCACATCAATGTCCTCCTCTAAGACAGGCACTTCATCTGCACTAAGAGTGGCTTCATCATCCGATGATTCCTCGTGGACAGAAAACCCACTGCCAGAATCTTCCACTGCCGCCTCCTGCCTCAGATGCAGAGTCAGTCTCTGAACCATGGTCAGAGGAAGACTCAAAGCATACCAACAACCTGCTGAGCAGTAATCCTACGGCTAGCCATAGTCCTTACAAAGAAAGGGGACTTCACAAACAAGTCAACAACAACAAACACTGTGCAAAATAAGTAATAAAAAAAGTGTGGCTTTAGCACAAATATCTATATACTCAAAAACAATATGACTCACTTGCTAAAGATGGCTACACTCACCAGCACCTACTCTGCAGAGACACAGCAAAAAGCAGCGATATCCCACTAGAAAGAAAAAACAAAACCAATTACTCACACGACAACAAAATACACATCAAGCACAAATGCAAAAAGAGTTTGACACTCAAAAAACAGAAGCCAAACATAGTGCCATTATTACACCATTTGCAAAAAACACATTCATGCAGGGAAATAAAACTCATTTAGAGTAAATAGTATAAAAAAAAAGTCTCTTACCAAACACATGCAACTACACAAACTGCAGAACCACCAGTAACGAAACCGCAACCTGCAACATCAGTCTAAAGAGCAAAAGCCTTGAACTAGAATGAAAAGGAAAAATGAAACGTTACAATTGCAATTCAGAAGAAATAAAATAATTAACATTATAACACGCTATGTCACTACCCAAATGGTCAATCTGCCAGATGGGTCTTCAAATAGGGCTGAGAAAAATGGGGGGTGATCTTGCTCAAGGGATCTGGTGGGGTTTTCTGCCAGGCCGATCTGTCCCCAGGTGGGGCAGAAAACAGCAGGCAGAAATTTGCCCCCTTGCAAAAGAAATAGATCCCTGGCGCCTAGTAGGGTTTTCTGCCGGCGACGTCCTTTGAATGAGCAAGACTAAGCCAAGTTTACAGCATCCATTGAACTCCCTCTGCTGTCTATTAAATGAGGTAGTAGTAAACCCTAGTAAACTAAAGTCCTGATTCTGGGAAACAAAATAAAGAAGCTAGTTATCTGGGACCTGAACGGCAGCCGAGTGCCAAGGGAAGCTGAATACAAATACTCGGGCCTGCTCATCAACAACCAAGGCATGTTCTTACCCCACTAACTATGCATACAAAATAAAGCCTTCTCCCAGATTTTCGCATTCTGCACGCTCTGCAAACCATTATCAGGCCCTACAGTGGCCCTCATGCTTAAAGTGATCCAGGAGAAATTACTTCTTACGCTTGCATATAATACAGAAGCTCTGAGGGGAAGAAGGAGGAGAAATTGCTTGATAATTCAGCTGCAATAACTTTAAAAGGGTTAGTTAATCTACCACAATATTCCTACCTGGCACAACTTCGATTAGAATTTGGCTTGGGTAATGCAGCAATCAATCGTTCGCAAAGGGGCGTTCTTGAAATTACGCTTCAAAGTATGTCGGGCTCAGACAGCTGTGCTAGACCACTTGCTTGGCGTGAAATTGAGACCTCGGGGGAGAAAATGCCTATAAACCGCTACCTACATGAGTTATTAGCTGATCTGCAAGCAGAAGGGCTATGGAATACCCCCGTCACCTTTTACACTTTCAAAAAACTTCTTTCCAGGAACATCTGTTTATTGTCACTGCTGGAACCCCAGCAGGAATTGTCAAAAAGTGCCCACCTGCTTGCGGTGTTATCAACAGCTATTCGGTCCTCCCCAGTCAAGTTTATTTGAGAATGCCTCTAGGGAAAACTACAAAGCATAAACTTTTGTTACACCACCTAGGAGGTCTTCCAACTCTAGATCGAACTCCAAAATGGCCTAATCCCAATGTCTTGCAGCATTGTAGACTCTGCAGTTATTTCAAGGAATCTATAGAGCACATTCTATGTGCCTTTACTGCATTGGCTCAAGAGAGGAGCATGGGTAAAACAACAGTTCAATCAGATGGTGCTCTGTTCGTGACGACAGGCAGTTGTAGCCAAAATTCAAGTTGTGAACATTGAGCGCTCGCTTTGTAAAGTTCATGAACTTGGTAGAAAAAAAGTTTGGCTAAGCCTGAAGCAAATTAATTACTCTGGTGTTCACCGTGTCTTTTTAACATGCATGTTTAGGAAGTTTTTTTTAATTTTGTGTTTTATGCAGTGGTTTTAATTAACTGGCATAAATAACTACATTTGTAAATTTGTAATTTAATTCAGCCTGCTACAAATAAGAGCACTGAAAACAAAAGGCCTAGATGAAACACCGTGCCATAGAGGGCCGTGTACATGTCCTCGTGCATCTATTCCAAGTACCGCTTGATGGAGGGTCGATCTTTAGCAGCGTCAATTGTCCTACCCCTAAAAAAAATTGCCTCAAATTTAGTGGGCAACATGTTTTATCACATGCCAACAATACATCCAAGCTAAAAATGCTTTTTTACAATAAATATGTGCAGTACCCATCATTTTGAGGTCACAAAGCCGTGCTCTGAAGCAAACTCATAGTATGCACATAAAATGTAGAAATACCACACAGCTATGTATGGCCATGGATTATTGAAAGTGGGTGCACTGAAAATTCGGCAATGGCTCCTCTCCGCTAGAACCTGCGGCAGACACAGCAGTTGAAGTACAGTGTTAGTCCTGCTTATTCCGTTACTTGTTTGCCACAAGCACATGAGAATGCAACACCCAGAAGCACATGCAACGGGTAAGTGAAGATGCGCTTCTTTTGCGGGGACACCATTAGTCTTGTGCAGCCCTTCGCCTGCTGCTTCCGCGTGGAATTATTATGCTGAATCTGACCGTAAAGTAGGCAAAATGCTGTTATTCACAATTCTAATAAGCCCTACACCGAACAGTGATCTTGTGGGCAGAGGTCAACTGTGAATGCAGCTTGCAAAAAGCCATTAGCTTAATGGTATTGCAATTACATTTTTATAGCGCTACCTACCCCTGAAGAGATATTGAAGCGCTTATGGTGGCACGGTATACTACGGGGATGACCAATTGCCTAATTCAATGCATACTGTGCTGTGGGCTGATCCAAAATGTAATTGGCACTTAGGCAAAGAACTAGTTCATGTTTTTTATTACAAGTTACAACTGTCATGCCATACCAAAAATCTGTCCCGCTCTTGATCTCCCTACAAAAGTTGCATAAGTTTACAGTTTATTGAACTTCTTGCTCTTCAAGGGGATACAAACAGATAATGCGTTTACTGCATGTAAACTGGCATGTCGTTTACAGTGTTTCGTAAGTTACAACTTTGACATAACTCTACAAGGGGTGCTTTCCCACCCAAGGGTGACACAGGTAAACTTGGTTCAATGCACCAGTGATGAATGTGAAAGACAAGTTATTGTAACCCCTCAAACACTACTCAATGTGTAATTAATATAGTGGTATTGCTTTTAGGTTACTAACAATCCCATAAAGGGATGAGGGGCACTGTGGTAATAGCTACAAACCTTATTTTGTTATGCAGACTATCACACACAATGTACTAAGAAAAATGTACACTTTGAAGTTGAAAGTAAGTATCACTACAGGAACAATCTGTTTCTCATTACATCTTAAACAACTACACAGAATGTTATAAAAACAGCAACGAGACATCTTATCAATAACGAGTATAAAATGAACATTTCTAACATTAGTAGAATGTCATTAAGATGTCAGCTAGAACCTAACACCCTAAAGCCTACATCTATGCACTATACTATGAGAGCATGAAGGGCACAGCAACTTGCAGGTTAGAATTTCTTAGGGAGAAAAGATGCACTGCATACCTTGTTGACAGCAAAGGCAAACGTTATCAATGAAGGCGAGAGACCGTGTTCCCCGCGAAGGGCAAACAACCACTACGGTAGCAGTCAGTCGGTCAACCCCTGGGACTTATCTTTATCAGCTTCAGTCTTCCGGCGAGATGTATCATCTGCAAAGTGTGCTGGCAGCAGGTGTGACCCTCTCTAGTAAAATCACAGGCGATAATCTGGGTGAAAAGCCTTTCCTGACAAGTGCTCAAGTAGCAGTCCTTATTTCCTACATTTTATCAGAAATTGAAATTTCTGACATAAGTTTAGGAATGTCTGACATGCATTATGTGCATCAAGGGTGCATCCCAGACGTTTACTTTTGCACATTCAAGGTTAACGAATGTCTATTCAGACTACATTATTTTGGTAATATGTCTGTAATTGTCCCTATTAGGCCTTGACATGGTGAGGAGGAGACTATTAACCCAGAGGAATTTCGTAGGAGATGCTGTATCTGTCATTAATCGAAGAACTTGACAATATAACAGGTCTTAGAAAGATAAGGTCTGGTAACATCTGTGTAAAAAGGCAGACCTGACAATGATTCTGCATAAATCGGGGAATATGGCTGTGTCCATTGTCTAAGTTGAGGAAGATGGCAATTTCCATGGACTAAGATGCAGTCTGGCCTACATAAGATGGAGTTGGACCTTAGCGACTTAGTCAACAGTAGCAGTTCAAAGTAAATCATTCAGGTCTTGTTCTGGTTCCTTGCCCCTGACGTCCAGACCTGCTCCCGACACCACCCAGCTTGAGACCACTTCTTTATGAGCGATAGGGGTCAGCAAGCGCTGGCTCAGAGGCACTAAGTGCATGCATGCCATGTCTATCAAATAAAACCCGTGATCTTTACTCGTCTTGCACCCTCGTGTTAGCTTATAACTCAAGTGGAATTCAATGGATGAACAGAAGACTGCAGGGGAGCGTGCTCCCATAATGCACTTCCCGTCATTAGGCGCATAAGTTGAATGGCCTATTGGGTAGATAGCAGAAGGGGTGATTTCTTACTGGTAAGTACCTTGATATTTTGTAAAATCTGAAGCACATGAGTAGGCACGCACACCTCCTTCTCCTCCTCTTCCACACTACCATCCCAAACAGCATCTCCACTGTCTCCACCAGTACTTCCACTACCGCGTTGACGCTCTCCTCGACCCCCAACTCCTCTTGGGTTCAGTCAATAGATAAAAAGTGGAGCCCACGTCCTTCTGTAGGTGCCCGCATGCATGGTCATTGCTCTTTTTGGCACAGCCAAAGTTCTACAAGTCGAGACCTGCTGGCTTTGCCAATGTTTGTTGTTTGTAGCTGCTTTAGAGTATATCTTGACCTATAGACATTATCTTTTTTAGGTTTCAGACTTCTTAGGATGCATTTAATTAAGATGAAGTAGCGCGCGCGCACACAGATGCAGAAATGGACAGCTATGCAGTCACACAAACACAATACAGAGTTGACAAATACCAAGACAGTTAAAGCTGAGTGCCATTTAAATTAAAAAACTAAATTAAAAGTTCTCCTTTTCAAAATTCCAGTAGAAATCGTTTGCTCGAGCGCATAGCAAAAACTAGTGGACAAATTCACACCAAAGATGGCAAGAAGTTTGGGCACAGTCCACCATGAAATCCATTAGTGGTCTTTCCTGAAATAATACGAATAAATAGCGCTATGCTGACAGATTAGTTCAAAAAGCGAAATGTGCATGAAAAATCAAATATGAGTTGCTAAAACCCCAAAAGTCACTTCAGTTTGGAGAACCAGCTGGGTCAATTCCGAACTATGTTCCCTAGTAAAAACTACTGAGAATGGGAGGTTAAGGTGAGAACTCACCAACTCTAATTAAAACAGCCGCCCCCCCCCCCATGTTGGATGAAATGCCTTTTTGTCCCTTAAATAAAGATGTAACTCATGGGCAGGTAAGAAGTGCGAGGGAAAATCTAATTGAATGGGGATTATTGATGGCACACCTCAGCCACAGGCAGGACAATGGTACTATATAGGAACAGGAAAACTGCTTCTTTCTGTCAAAACAATAGACTAAATGTATGAAGTTTCGGAACGTGGATGGTACTGGGTCTCTAAATTTAATGAAAAAACATTGATGGGTCAAAGAGTGTGCAAAAGGTCTCGTGAGAGGACTGATTTCAAGGTCTGACCGTCAAATGATGCTGTAAGGATGTAGAACGTAACATCTGTAGCTAGATGTCCTTGAATATAAAAAGAAGAAAGGCAGCTGAACTTACTACCAATACTTGCACTTATAGTTATTAGTTGTATTTAAAAGGCTGTGGTTCTACTTCCGTCTTTGAAATGCCCTTACATATGTTACATACAGAAAGAAGGAATGTATATCCAGTTTTACCCAAATTATTTTAAAAAGAACAATTATTTACTGCTTCATTGATGTTGTCGATGTCAATTGTGTAGTGTCACCTGTGGCATTATTTATGAAGGTATGCGCAGTGCACAGGTGAGTCGTATTTGCTTAGCTCACCATAATTTCGAAATTTCAGGTTAGGTTTTGCAATTTCAGCATTCTCGCCTTTCATGCAAGCGAGAAAATGAAGAAAGTGGCAATGCCTCCAACCCTCCTGCCCCTTAGATGATAATAACAACAATAGTAATGCTTCAATATTATTTGGAAATCTTTAAATGACCTTGGCTTGATATTCTTTCCAATAGGTAGGCCTGTGATTTATCACTTAATTAACATAAGAACAGATTACCATAAGACTTCATGTTACAAGGATACCACTTTCACAGTCCTAGGCTTTCCGTCTAGAAATCATTACCATTGGGTGCAGGACCCCATTTTGTTTATTTAAACTGAGTCAAGACTACAACTCCTAGAATGTGCTGATTTATAAAAAGGTAAGTCGAGTACTAGACAAAGGGGCCGATTCTGATGCGGGTTGGAAAAGCTTCCCGACGAGGGCCTGATTCTGATGCGGTTAGGAAGGCCTCCTAACGGCATTTGCTCCTTCCAAATCGGATCGGGAACGTGTCTTCCCGACCGAGGGCCCAATTCTGTTGCGGTTAGGAACAAATGTTCCCATTGAAGTCAATGGGAGTTCAACCAAATCGTATCTGGAAGCATCCGGATGCATCCTACTCCGCCGGTCGGACTTCCCCGATCCGAGTGGGTCGGACACCATTTCCCAACCGATTCGGTCGGGAAGCTTTTCCAACCCGCATCAGAATCGGCCCCAAAGTGTTGTTGAGTAACCCTACTAATGATTATCCTTTGAAAAAGTCTTTCAGCATACATTTAATGCATACCTTGGTTAAAAAAAGGTTATTTATTGAACAGCAGAGCATTTATTCACAGTCACAAATTTTTGTTCTTGATACACGTATTAAATAAATGCACATTGGATCAATATGTAAATCATAACTCAGAAACATTGCTTATTGATGTCTGACATTAACCCCAACAGAATAATGACTGTTATGAATCTTGTACCTGGAGGAATTATGTAATTCTTCAAAAATATTTCGGGTACCAGGTATACTGTTCATAATTGTCCCTATTCTAATCAAAAGTCATAGGCAAGACAATATACCATTAGGTTTGCCTCACTATTGTATACCACAATTGTGGGTGAACAAGCGAATATTCTCAACTGGTCCTTCTCAAGCAAGAACTCTGCTGATTGGGACGTATGGCAGGGGGTGGGCACCAAGCTCCAAGGTGGCAGAAAAGGCCAAGGGCATGGAGAGGGAAGGAGAGCATAGCACATCGTGGGTTGAGGCAGATTGCTGGGGAGTAGCGGTGAAGGAACAGAATGCCAGCAATTGAATCCATACTTGCAACATCACTTCCGGACCTGGGTGATGCATGCGATCACTGCTGTGCTATAGTGAGTGGAAGCTTCCCCTCATGATACTCTGACAAAGGAATTGTTTTTTGCCTTTTTTGCACCTTGTAATCCCAACAGAGGGATTTCTAGTTTTCCCTTGCCCTGAATGTTAATTTATTGCTTTTACCCTGGCAAAGACTTGGAACAACTGATCACTTACCCCTAATTGTTTCTGGGAAATCAGCCACATAGTGATTAATTGCTATGATGCACTGTGCTATTAACTTCAAACTTATAAAGGATAAAATTAAAAGTTAATTTGTTTTATTTACCGGAATTAAATTAATAAAGTAAAATATTAAAAGTAATTAATTAAAAATACTTTTTTAAGGGTTAGTGTTAGAATTACTATTTGGCTAAAGGTAGGGCCATTCAATGAAAAACTAATTACAATTTGTCATTGGTGGGGTTTGGTTCAGGTTTAGGACCGCAATAATTGTAGGTAGGGTGGGTTTTCTTTGCTATGGGAATTAAAGTAGTTTATTTGATATCATTTTTAATTTATAAAATATTAAACATTGATTAATGTTAGACACATGATTAGCATTCGGGGTACCATAGTCTTCAAAAACACATTTAAGCTGTAGAAGGACTGGACTGAATTTTCTATTGTATTTAGTGTATTGTATAATTACTGCCTCACGCTTCGTTGGCCTCTTAGTGTGGTCCTTATTTTACACTGCACTGTAAAAATATGGACCAGTTCCCTGATTGTCATACTGTTCGTCTGAACTGTACTGTCATACACATTTTTACATGTATTTATTTGTAAATATGATCCTGCGACTATATGACACAAAATATCTTCTGACCTATTCTACTTTGTGGTTGTGAGTTCTTTTAATTGACTATTCTGCATGAGTACATAAGTGAATAATAGAAAATTCAGAATTACCTTCTCAAAACTCCATAAGTAGGTCATGTGGACCTTGCATTCACTAAAGGTTTTGAATTTGTTCCTTAAATGATTTCGTAGATCTGTGAGGTTTCCCAGCCTGGGTGCCTTTGCCTTAGCTGTAAGTGTGCGAATTTCAGTGTTCCAACCATTCTTTCAGTGGTCTCTTAATCTGACTACATGATGCCAGACAGACACAGAAACAAAGGATTTTTTTCCTTATCCTGTGCCAAGCAACAGGAGAGGACAGAAGAATCTGTCTAAAATTACTGCTGATGATTCTGAGATGACCATGGGAGGGTATGTCTGCAAGTTTAAGAAGAAAACAAAGGGGAATATCAAGCTCCACAGTCCAGATTCATGATTTGAATAGGCATAATCTGGACTCTAAGGGGACTATGAATGAACTGAATGCCTTTAAAAATTGTTCAATTGTACAATTGCAAGCATCGTGAAGCTGTATAAGAGTTTGGAAACACTTGATAGTCAGTTACATGTACAGGGAGTGTATTCCACTGTTGCTCTTCAGGTGCTAAGGTGATGTCAGGGTTGCTGAATGGACTGTTGGGTCCTTTGGATAGTTCTGAGCAGCTAATAACATTTGCAAACTGTCTTCCACGGTCAAGCAGAATCAGCAATCTGCCAGCGAGAAATTGATAGCAGTTTTGTTGTTGGCAGAAATCTGCAACAGAATATTGCAAGCTCCAGTTAAAAGGAAGACTAAGCTCGGGTGTGAATCACAAAAGTCAGCTATCCTAGAACATCACAGAGACTTGCAAGAGGAGCTCAAGAGATTTGGTGGCGAATTGCTTACTGACTTCCATAGTGTTGATTTACGAGAGCAGGAAATGGATGCGTTTTTTTTTTTTTTTTAGCTTGGTAATATAAATGTTTTCTTGAACAGTCTAGAAAAAGGAGCACATATACTTTCTGGTCAACCTTTTGTTTTTGATGATGGTGTTTTCAATTATTTTCACATGAAAGGCAGTTCATGTTAACATTGACATTTTCATTCTAAATAGATGGGTGAATCTCCTGTGGAGAAGAGAATGAAGAGACGTAGGGGCTCGCCCCCCTATTCAGTTACTGTACCTGTTTAGGTCGAGCCTAGCGCATGCGCTGCTCTGCGAGGCTTCTTGTAACTACTCTGTGTGGGTCTGACTCCCCCCCCCACGCATAGGATTGGCTTTTGCGTGCGTCTTTCAAGAATGAAAGCAAGCAAATGGGTAAAGGCGGGTGCATGTCCCACCTTTTTTTGTAACGTTGACTCCCATGGCGTTTTGCTCTCGGGAGCGAGCAGCGGCACGCAGGGCGGCAGCTGCATTCCTGTGCCCGCCCCCACCACTCCTCTTGAGCTGCTTGTTTTCATTTGCAGCCTGCGCTCCATGTTTGCACCCCCTCCCACTCTTCCTTGTTTGTTATTATCTGTAGCGCGGTCCGCTTTCACTTTGGGGACCGCGCTTGTTTATTTAATTTTCAGCGTGATTTGCTTTCACTTTTGCGGCCGTTCTTGTTCCTTCTGTTTTTTTACAGCGCATTACAAGCGCCACAACTTTCTGGATTGAAAGTTAACTACATAACTTCTAGTTAATTGGATATCCCAGCAGCGCACACACATTCACAATTCCTTATCATATTCATACTTTTTCAAAACTGATCAGTGAAACGGCTTAGCTGGCATGTCACGGGCTGCACGAAGCTTTCAAATTTATATAATTAGCAGACTTCCTAGATTAACACAAAAACATACATCTTTTGCTCGGCTTTACCTCTCCACTGCTTACCGCTACTTTGTGCGACCACTGTGCTTACTCACAAAAAATGCCTGTTTTTGAGAAACCCATGTTAATCATTGGGCAGTTTTGCGAATTTTCTCTCAGCACACGCTGGTAGGCTGCATATTAAAGTGTCCTTTTGTAACGTAACTAGAGCTCATGTAAAGCGCTCCAAAACCTTTGGGTCGAGTTCGCGCTATATAAATCTGCAGAAAAAACCCAGAAATGACCTGCCCCTGTTCCAATGCAGGGAGAGGCATATTGTAAACCGCGCTACAGGTGGGGCCTGCAGCTTCGTGGCGCTGTGAAGCACAGCCCTGTGACCGCAGCGCACCTAATGCTCCAAGCACAGCCCTGTGACCGCTGCGCACCAAATGCTCCGAATTCCGTGCAGCGCGTGCACCAGGTATGGTTTGTAAAGGTGGGGGTGAGGGGCGCGGTGTTGTTTGAAAGTTAACTACATAACTTCCAGTTAATTAGATATCCCAGCAGCGCACACACATTCACAGTTCCTTATCATATTCATACTTTTTCAAAACTAGTCAGTGAAATGGCATAGCTGGCATATCACGGGCTGCACGAAGCTTTCAAATTTATATAATTAGCAGACTTCCTAGATTAACACAAAAACATACATCTTTTGCTCGGCTTTACCTCGCCACTGCTTACCGCTACTTTGTGCGACCACTGTGCTTTTGCAGAAAACTTTCAGATTCTAATTGCTTTCAAATAAAGCCTTTACATAGCCATATAGAAAAATAACGCACAACTAACAAAACAATGTATTTGATTTTAAAAAGCTTACAAAAGACTAACCGCATCACACTACGCACTTAATTAATATCATTACAATAGTTTTTTGGGGGGGGTGTAAACTTACATATACCACCAACATACACACCAGCAAAAACACTACACATATACATACCACCAACACACATCACAACTCACCACTACATTCCACACCATGTCACTGCCCTAACGTCACTACACTAAGCACAACTTGCACACAAAATTTACAGTATTGAACACAGCAGCTACATTGCTCTACAACATACCTTAAAAACATTGCCAATATCTCTGGCTAAACACTTATAAGGTCCCAAAGGCGAGACCTATTGGCTATGCTAATGCTTGTTTCTATTGCAGTGTCTCTCTGCTTCCCCTTTTCCCCATGTTGGCCTCCTAGTGACCCACACTGTTTGAGTATTTGGCATTTTTTTTTTAATTAATCTATTGTGCATAGAATCTTGAAAATATGATAGAGAATATGATCTGGTATAGCTTCATAGTAGATCTTGTACAACAGTGTTCAGTTTCAATATAGGCTCTATCACAGTGGAGGTTGATGTTTTAAATGAAGTTGTTAAAAAGAAATTAAGATGATTTTTCAGATGCAAGAGTGGGTAAATTCTACCCTGCTATTAATGTGAATGAATGAATGGTAGCGCTTTTAAATTGCGCAGCTACTCGAACAGTGTTCTGGTGCTAAAGTATCTACAGGTTGGAACTATGAAATTAGAGGCTAGTAGTTTGCGAAAAGCAGTCTTGTTTGACATGTTTCTAAGATGCACCGGTAGTTTGTTCCAGATCATGGTCACACGGACCGAGAAGGACAAACCACCAGGTCTTGATCTTTTGAAGTGAGGGGCCTTCTATCAGTCGAGCTTTTCCTGAGCGTAAGGCCCAGCTATGGGAATAATGCTGGACTCTCCTGATGAGAATGTGATGTAGCCCTACTCCGTGCAAGGCGCGGTGGGCAAGCAATACAGCTTTGAAAGTGATTCTCTTATTAATTGGTAACCAGTGGAGCAATTTGAGTACGAGGATATTGGAGTATGCCTAAATAGTTTGAAAAGACAGCAAGCTGCCCTATTTTGCACTACTTGAAGTTGTTTAGTTAGTGAATGTGGCAGACCCAAATATAAGACATTTGAGTAATCTAGTTTAGATAGAATAGAAGCTTGAACAACAATTTTCTTGGCTTCCCAGGGAAAAGGTCAAGAATCTTTTCAATGCGTTCATTAACCAAAAGCAGATTGAGAGTTGGTCATCAAATACTACCCCAAGGTTTCTCTCCATGTCTGGGGGTGTGGGTGGAGGGGGTGGCAGAACCAAGCAGGAGGCGGATGAGGACCAAAGAGAAAAGTATCTTTCTTATCCGGATTGCATTGCAGTTGATTTTCTTTCATCCAGCTGATGACAGCTCTCCTACAAGCAGAGAAGGTTTCTCTAGCTGAGTCAGAAGCGCCCTCATATGAGAGTATTAGCGGAGTATCGTTGGCGTAAGAAATAACATTAATACCATATGACTCCACTAAGATGGTGAGTGTGCGTAGGGAGCTTTTGGAAAAGAGGGTGGAGGATGTGGAGGCAGTGGTCGTGAACAATGAAGGGCTTGATGGACTATAATGGAGAACAAAATGAAAGGGATAGACTTCTGGAATAAGGCAACAAAGGTGCTTGTGGCATTTGAGGGCTGGATCAGAATGCCAGTTGAGCAACAAAAAGTAGAGGTTTGGGCTGCCTCGTCTCTCAGGATCCTTAAGTAATCTAGACCTTCTCCAGTAATCAACGAGGTCCAAGGTATGTATGGCGTCTGACATAAAGGTGTGTAAATGATGCCCCCGGGTCTCCCAACACCTCAAACTCTAGGAGTGTTGCCACGATCATTGCCATCCAGTATGATTTCAATTTGAGCGATCCCATATTACATAACCACGTCTTCCTGAACGATAAGCTTCAGTTACAAGGGTAACATGTATACCTGTTTGCAGATCTTAGTACGGGTTCACAGCTACTCCGAATGGAGCTACAGGGGTACAGAAAGACCTGCTGATATGGAGGATGTCTTTATCACTGCTCACCTGGTACAGAAAGACCTGCTGATATGGAGGATGTCTTTATCACTGCTCACCTGAAACAGTAATGTAAATCGTTTAGACTCTCAGACAGGGGCACCGCTGTCTTTTTGTGAGTTAAATCTGACAATCTGGACATGGATGACAGTTTCAGCAACATTATGGAGAGTTGGGGGTCTGCAGCATTCCCTAGAGTCCTTAAAGTCCCTATTCTGGTCTTGTGGGAGCAGGTAGTGATGTTGAAAATCTGTACAGTTGGTGGACGTTTTTATAAACTGCTGTATTCCTTCATTACACTCTTTGGTTCTCTTGATACCAGCTGTGGAAGTTTTTCTTATACCTGGCACAGCTAAGGCAGATCCTGCATGCATACGAAATAGAAACCTCCAGGTAATGATCCTAAGAGCATACACTCAATCTGATTCTGTAATTATCTCGGCTGCCATGTAGTCACATCAGACAGCACTGGTGCTTGCAGTCCCACTGGATATGGAAAGCTGAAATCAGCATGAAGAAACATTTGTGGCACCTCTGCAGTCTCCATGAAGGCAGCTAGTGGTAATGCTCTACTACGCAGTTGCGATCGTCACCAACCGGTTTCTCTAAAGTTTGGGCTTAGGAGTGAGGAAGTAGGTTTTGAACAAGGGTATGATGGTCTTACGCAAAGTGATGAGCACTACTGCAGAGTCATCTGGCCTTGCTGCTCACGAATATGATCAGGCCCTGACCAATGTTCTTCTTTCACTTATGTGCAGCAGTGAATGGTCTCTTCACTGCAGCTAAGGTCTTGTGCACCAAACACGTGAAAACTCACTAAGCAAGTGAGTGAGCCACCAGAATTACTGGTATTTACCAGAAGCGAGATCACTCACCTTTAACCCAAGATTAAACCACAGGGTTGACCCCTTGTCTGACCCTTACCCCCTCAGCAGCCACCTACTGATGAGTCAGTAGAGTAAGGAAGGACTAGGAGTGGACACTACAGAAAGTTAACAGATCACTTAATACGTATTGTATTGCAATGGTATATTTATACAGCACTTACGACCCCTGATGAGGTGTTGGAGGGCTTTACATCGGACAGCACACCGCGCCAGAACCCAAGGTAAGAGGTCAATCCAATGGTTACTGGTTATTTTTGTTATTGGGTTAAGCCTTGTTTTCTCAAGGAGACTATTCCATGCATTTAGTCCAGTGACTTTGAGATGAATTAAAATTAGTATCTCTTGGGTACGATAATTAGTTGGGGGGGTGGGGGGGGCTGGGGTATGCTCATGGAGATGGTTGGCTAGAGCAGATTATGCAGGACATGACTATCTAATAAGTAGAGGTTGGGACCTTTAAGAGATGAGGTGTGGGCAATTTGCACAAATACAATAACAGATTATGGCAAATCTGCACATGATTTAGAGTAGACTGTACTCAAGAGAGGAGGCATGCAGAGGAGCTCAAGTAAGGGAAGGGGCTTTCAAACAAAAAAGGGAGAGAAGATAATCCAAAGTTTTAAGTCCAGGTCAAAATTTTCATGCAGGGTTTTAGGCACATAGAGTAGACGTTTAAGAAAGCCTGCACTTCGAAGATTCAAAACTGTAGAAAGAAATACCAGTATTTACATGCAAGATGGTGTTATATTAGGCACTTTTGATAGGCCCTACAATCAGGTGTACAGTCAGTCCATTGCTAGGCTGTTGCTAGGCCACTGCTTCCGCATAGACAGTTGAATAGCGTAGGGGTTGGAAACAAGAAGTAATGGCTGGACACATATAAGAAATATCTAGAGCTTTAGGCTGTAGAATGACGCAGTAGTCTCCTGATCAGAGCAACGTGAGAAAATATACAGGGTAAATATTGCAAACATGTAATGCAAACACTTAAATGAAATTCTGCAAATGAGCCATGTCTTCTGATGTTTACCCTTAAGATTTGCCTCCCAGATGGTTTGTCTAATTCTAAAGTAAAGTATTTGGATGCCCCTAGTTTATCATGGCACAGGATGGAGTATAGCTTCCCAGACAGTAAAAGTGTATTGCCTGCTTTCTGGAGCTGGAGGGGGAGACTTAGAAACTAAAGTGGCGAGGAAGAGACCAAGCTACCTTAAAAATTCCTGTGAAACCTATTGTTTAACATAGAGCTGCTGATTAGTCTACCTGAGCACTGCCAGTTGGTGGATGGCAAGGAGAAGAAGTGTAGCTGCAGTTTGTTTTTCAACGTTAGAATGATTCTACGTCAGGGCTGTCCTTTGTCATTCCCAGATTTACTGCTTCAGGAAGGATGACGAAAGCCAGGTGCTGAGATCTCACACTTTTTTGTGCTCATGTAGGGGGTGCTCCAGCTGGTAGCCAGCCCCAGTGCTTCTTGTGTGAGAAACATCACTTTGGGCAAAGGATGTTTTTGGAGGAGAGTCTGAGAAAACAGTAGAAGTCCCAATCTACTACAAGGCCCAAGTAGGGAAAGGAGCAATTCATGCAGAGGACAAGGCATGATGTTTGATGTAAAAGATTTCATTTCTACTACTAGGAGTGAAATCATTTACACGGGCCTGTGCAAGTAAATGTGCTACCTGGGTACTGTATGTGGAGAGGCAGAATACTTTCTGTATTACCAACTCTTCTGTGAAGAACTTCTTCATGTTACTTCTGATCAGTAGCTGGCCCCCTGCCTCACCTGACTACATGGACTTTATTCGGGGAGAACACTTGTACTAGTTGAACTTCAGCACCAATAGATTGGGGTTGCTGGCATAGTGTACGTTGCACTTTTGTAAACTGACAGGTGAGAGGTGGCCGTAGCTACTGCACGTCCAGCGGTAGCTTGTTTATTGCTGGTAGCCCAGAAGATAGCACCACAAGTTAATAAACCTCCTGCACAGATATGCATGTAACCACTAACGCCAAGATCTTACAGTGTCACGCTGACTCCACTGGAAGGCAGAGACTATTTTAATATTCAACATATTTTTAGGATTGTCATAAACTGTCAGACTTGTAGAGAGAGGTAGAAAGAAGATATATAATTCTATGCTTTATTTGAGAAATTTGCATTTACTTTTATGCAGCCTCAAAGTGTTGTCTTTCTGTCTCTGAAGTACCTCTTGCAGCCTCTGAAGACGTCTCCTGTCTGAATAGGAGTATCATTGCTAACATTAGCACTCTTGTGAGGTCTGCAAGAACTTCATCAATAACGTTGTGGAAAGGTTTGTCTGCAGAAGACAGGCACCCAAAAGCTCAATCCCGTGTACCTTGTTTTGATAGTTGAGACGATGTGCTGCTTCATCTTTGTCAGCTGCAGAAGTCGCAGGTCTATGTATATGAAACGTACTGGTTGCTTTGCCTGTTCAGTGTTGAGGACATCCACGTGAATGGGTGT
The DNA here is from genome assembly GCA_963921515.1 of Calotriton arnoldi. Classification (NCBI taxonomy): domain Eukaryota; kingdom Metazoa; phylum Chordata; class Amphibia; order Caudata; family Salamandridae; genus Calotriton; species Calotriton arnoldi. Next base: position 61,022 of record CAWUFW010000621.1, on the reverse strand, counting down.
AAGGAAACGTCCATTAGTTGTCTGTCCTGCGCAAGTAATGGGTCCACATTCGCCCTTCACTGGGAACTAAACACTCCATTGTACTGTTTGACTCTCACAAGGTAGAAAAGTAAAAGTACATTTATCACTCACTCGCTCTCACACACCCTTCAATACTACGCAGTAATTTACAAATATACATAAGGCGACCCCCATAAAAGGGTCAAGATCAACCACGTCAAAAAACATAATTTTAGAAGTAAATACAATAATAAAATATTACCATGTATGAGTGCACTTATCTGATGGAGGCTTCTAACCGCAGCTTCCTTACTTTAGAATTATCCCCAGGCATAAAAGTGGATCTGGAGATTTTTCGTGAACAGTACTCCTGCGCACCGGTAAGTGGCATAGTTCGGCTCCATGTGGCGTCGCCCACACCAGAAGTGATGTGCGCGGTGCCCATACAGGTGCCACCCGAGCGTGTTGACATCAGTTCTTTTCTTTACAAGCTTGTCATCGCAGGTCCGGGAAGCGCTACTCTTTGGTCAATTTTTTACTAATTTGTTTCGACGTTTTGTCAAAGCTTTTGAGGTTTTTTCCTCCTGGTGTGGTAGGAAATGTCATCGAAGAAGGCCAGCTTCAAGCCTTGTGGCACCTATCACCGCTTGATGTTAGTGATGGACCTGCACCTTGTGAGCCTCTGGTGCCTTTAGCGCCAAAGGCCTGCTCCAATTGCCGTGCCATGCACCCAAAGGCCTTGAGGGAGCAATCCTTCAAGCTCCCGGCAGCTCGACATGTGACACCACTAGTTTACAGATCCCGGTTGAGCGGAAGTTCCCGGGAGTTGTCGCGGAGCCCGAGAAGCTTGTCGCACTCAGTCGTTGAGTCACTCGGATAAGTCCTGACATAAGAAAAAGTAGAATCGTGTTTTGTCTTCACCTCCTCTGTTGGCAGACGAGACGAGGGAACGTCGGTTGAGGCCCGGCTCAGCGGTTGAGCCAACGCCTGGGTTGGATCTGAGCCTCCCCGAGTTTCCGGGAGACGGAGCTACCCGCGCCAACTCAAAAAGTTTTATGAGTCTATGAACCTCGTATTTGGGCAGCCCGTTCCCTCTGACGCGCCTTCGAGCCCTGTGGGTTTGGAAGAGGCCCCTACTGGATCCATGCCAGGGGCTCTGCTACCAGTCGGACCTCCGGGATCCACAGAATGATCCAGATCAGTGGTGGTTGTGCCATGTCGACCTTACCCGGCACCGGTCACGAGGCCGACGCTCCCGGGCTCTGCCGCAATCCCCATCTACATCCCTGACACGGAGGGACGTCGCCCGATGCCGACTCCGGTGCCAACTAGAATCATGCCGTCCAGGCCAGAGCCTGAGCCCCATTTCTATGGGCTAGGACTCGAAGATTGGGTGGGGGCCGCTGGACCCTGAATACCAGCCTTATGACTCCTTGGACTGGTGTAAGGGTGTGGCTGAAGGCAGTGGACTGGACACTTCTCCACATACTGGCATGCTTTCGCCCCCTAAAGTGGCTACGGAGGAGGGAGCGTCATTCGCAATGGTGGTGCAAAGGGCAGCTCAGGTCCTGGATCTTAGCTTGCCCTCGTGGCAGTCGAGACAAATGTTCCATTCTGAACCGCTTCTCCCATTCAACAAAGCACTTAATGATGTCCTGCTTAGGACCTGGCCCAAGCCCAGCACAGTGGCTCCTATGAACAAGACAATTGCCTGCCGCCTCCGCCCCGTTCTAGGGGACCCAAAATGTCTCATGGAACGCACTACTCTGGAGAGCTTGGTGGTCCAAGCCTTCACTTCATACGTAAATCCTGGCACATTCCCAACCTCCCCGCTGGATTCGGAATCCAAGCGGCTGGACAGTTTCGGCAAGAAAATCATTTCTTCCATCAGCCTGGCATTTCAGTCGGTGAACATCTCATGCCGTTTGGACTGTTATTCCAACGCTCTGGGGGATACTCTGCAAGCGCAGGCTGCAGGTTTTATTACAGGCTCCTGTTCGTTTTTTTAACTACCGTGTATATGTATATGAATTAGGCCCTTTGACAAGTTGTAAAACTTCATTTTTTTTTTTTTTTTTTTTTTTTAATTAACGCTGCTATTACCCTTAACAATTTTATTCGCGCCGCATATATTCTTTCCTTTTTATGCTTGGAAATCGCCTACCTGGAAGCTGTCGCTTGAGTCCTCGGTCCGCCACGGCTTGTGCCGGTTGAGCGGAGGGACGAGAAGGCGTCAATATCACTTCCGGTCGGTAAACCAACAGACCGGAAGTGTAGTTAGCGTACTACCATTCCTAACCAGCCTTCAGCCCTACAAAAGGCGGGGGGGGGGCAGCGGATGCTCGCAGCGGCGCTCCGGTGGCGCGCCGAAGGCAAGCCCGACTGCGCCCGTCCGCGCCAGATCGCTGCCCGCTGCTAGGACCCCTGCCGGTTTTTATATATGTTCTTGCGTCACCTTCCTTGTAAACCGGTGAGTCACCATAATGACCTTGTACAAATACTCTAGCCAGGAGCTAAAAGATCTAAAGTATTCACTTTCTAAATATTTAGTTACACCAGGAGATGTCACAACTAGCGAGGCACGAAGCATACCAAGCTCAAATACACTAGCTCCATCCAGCAAAACCCAAATATCTAGCAACTTGAATCATACTAAATTATCAAAACCTCTAAAAGCCATATATTTTAATGCGCGCTCTATCCCTAAACACGCCGTTGAAATATGGAGCCTTATGGACGCTGAATTACCAGATATCTGTTTTATAACGGAAACCTGGTTACATGAGTATGCCTCCACAGATGTGGTCACTGCTTTTTCACCACAATATAACATAATAAGAGTGGATAGAGAGAAGAGCAGAGGTGGAGGCCTACTCATAGCCACCATTCCTGGCGTGAATATTACCCCTTTAGAAACCATAAGTACTCACAAATTGGAACTATGTGTCTTTAAAATGGAGGGTCCACTAGTAGGAGCATGGAGAGGAGCATTAGCATATAGACCCCCTGGCCCCAAAAATGACTTTCCACATAAGCTACTGGAGATAATTGCTCCACATGTATTGGCCTCCGACCTCTTCCTTTTAATAGGAGATTTTAACTACCACGCAGAACTACTACAGGACCCAGACACAGACCAGCTAATCTTATGTATGAGCACTTTGGGACTAGCCCAACTGGTAAAAGGACCTACACATATTGCCGGCCACACGCTTGACCTATTGTTAACAAATTCCACCGAGGTTAAGGTCGAACCACCATTACCATTATTATGGTCTGACCATGACCTACTAAAATTTGTCATTCCAGATGGCACCATCAAAACGACCTCAAACAAAGAACCAACCTGGCGAAGATCATGGCGTAAAGTTACTTTACCCCCCCTATTTTTAACACACTTCAGATCCACCCAATTTAACCTAAATGACAATATTGATCAGGGAGCAATTTCCCTTGAAAGAACAATAACTAATGCGCTTGACAAAATCGCTCCTCTCACAAGGGTTAAAATTAAATCTAGAGCCACTCCCTGGTTCACGGAGCAATTGAAGTCAGCAAAGCTCTCCTGTAGGACAGCGGAGCGGAAATGGAGAAAAACCAAAGATCCAATAGATCGCGAAACATATAAAGGTATCCATCATAATTATATGGAAAACATTAGACAAACAAAAAAATGATTTCTCCTAAATCGGATTGAGAAGGCAGCCAACTCCAACAAGGAGCTTTACCAAATCCTAAAAGAATTTACAATTCCACCTGTGCAGACACAAGCTTCTATCTCACAGGATTGGATAGATTCCCTTTCAAAAATTTTTGATGACAAAATCATAGCAATTCATAACTCTTTCCCCCCACAAGACAACACTAATGTCTCAGGAAATCCTTTCAGGACAGCCTCAGATTCCCTACATATTTTGGACGAATTTACCCAGTGTAGTTCAGACGAAGTGACCAAAGTTATGTCAAAAATAAAATCTGGTTCACCCACAGATCCTATGCCGCCGAGACTCCTTTCAATCATAGCCCCAGCGCTGCTAGAAAATCTTACAGACCTATTCAACAAGTCACTGTCACAATCTGAAGTCCCCAAGATATGGAAAACCGCCAGAGTTAGGCCAATACTAAAAAAATCTACCGCAGATCCTAAACTTCCTTCCCAATATCGCTGCTCCCTCATTTTGGGAAGATGCTCGAGTCGCTGGTTAATCAACAGCTCGTTGTCCATCTAGAGAGCCAGGGATTGCTAGACCCCTCACAATCGGGTTTCAGGGCAGCCCATAGTACCGAAATGGCTCTGCTGGAAGTAACTGATAATATCAGACTGGCATTGGCATTGGACAGAGGGCAGTCATCTATCCTCGTCCTGCTAGATCTATCAGCAGCGTTTGACACCATCTCCCACAGCATTCTTGTACATCGGCTTTGGGAGATTGGTGTCAGGGGGAAAGCCTTGCAGTGGTTTAGAAGTTATCTGACTGATCGAACTACGATAGTACAGGTGGGAAATACCATCTCGTGTAGCAGATCAGTCAGGATGGGAGTGCCACAGGGGTCGATTCTGAGCCCGACACTCTTCAACCTATACGTGACTCCACTGGCCAAATTGATCAAATCCTATGGGTTTGATGTTGTGTTGTATGCTGACGACACTCAGATCTTGATCACTCTAGGTCCAGATCCAAGGGAAACTAAGTCACGTTTTAAAGACTGTATGTCCCACATTGATAAGTGGATGAGCACAAACCATCTGCAATTAAATGGAGGAAAAACTGAAATCATGCTCTATGGCAAGGCTCATGAATATTGGTCGCCCGACTGGTGGCCCTCAAGTCTTGGCCCCTGTCCAACTCCAACACAGACAATCCGGAATTTAGGCTTTCAAATGGATAATAAATTATCAATGAAAAACCAGATAAATAAGACAATCAGCGTTTGCTTTGGCATCATGCGTAATTTACGCAAAGTTTTTAAATGGATTCCTACGGAGGCGAGAGAACCCCTAGTCCAGGGATTGATTATTAACCGCATGGACTATGGAAATGCCCTGCTGGCGTCCATAAACGAAAACCTTCTTTCAAGACTGCAGGTTCTGCAGAACACTGCAGCCAGGCTAGTACTCAACCTTCCACCAAAATCCTCGTCCGCACCCAACCTGAAACTCTTACACTGGCTGCCTGTAAGAAAACGAATTTGTTTTAAGATTCTATGCTTAACGCATAAGAACATGTATGCAAGAGGTCTGGGTTTTGGGCAAAAAAGCTAAGCTGGTATCAACCCGGTAGAACTTTGAGATCCAGCAATCAATCACTCCTTGTATCTCCCAGAATTCGTACTGCCACAAATGGAGGGAGATCTTTTTCCTTCCTTGCTGCTTTTTGGAACAAACTGCCCCCACAACTACGCATCATCAATGACCATAACTGTTTTCGCAGGAAGTTAAAGACATGGCTGTTTGACATCTGACTGTATTAAATCTAGCTTATCTTGGAGTTTTATCCGCCAGCGCCATGAGACTTTCGAGTGATATGTGCGCTAAATAAATATCCCATTATTTTATTTGATTTGATACGGTTGCACAGGTGTTGCCTACAGTCTCAGAGGAGGTCCAGGCCCTGCTCCCCCAGGCTGTTGCCGATGGGAGGGATGCAGCTAAGTTCACCATTACATGTGCACTAAACACCACCAACTCACTAGGCAGAGCGGTTTCGTCGACAGTGGCCCTGCTGCGATGCAACTCCTGGTTGAGGACAACTGTTTTTTCTGGGTATTTCCAGTCCTCACTCATGGACATGCCCTTTGATGGCTCTCGTCTCTTTTGAGACCAGGCGGATTTGGATGATGTAGCGCTTTCGGGGTAGCAGGGCACGACCAGGTCCATGAGCCTTTCTATGGCCCCTCGTCGCCCTCAATCCGCCTTTCGCTCCTTTCGTGGCCATGGAAGGGGTGTGCAACCGCATCCTTACCCGCCCAGCCACAGCAACACCCAAGCTTTCCAGCCTCTGCATGGCCATGGATGCAGTTCTTACTAGCCGGTCAGGTCAGTCCACCACCCTTCAGAAGCCACAGTCTCCAATCTTTTCCAGTCTGCCAGTTTATCATCCTGGGCACCCAGTGGGCAGCAGGATTCACCATCACCGGCTCTGCTGGCGGTTCATAACATCGGGCATGTGGATTTTGCAGATTGTCCGACGGGGCTTCTCCCTCCACTTAGACTACCCCTCCCTCAATCAGCCTGTCGTAAGTGGGTGGCATGGAGGACTACCTTTCCCTTCTCCACAAGGAAGTTATGCCTCTTTTGGCCAAAGGAGCCATAGAGAGAGTGCTGATGCCAGAAGTAGGTCGTGGTTGCTGTTTCTGCTTCTTTCTGGTGCCCAAGGACAGAGACCTTTGTCCTATCCTCAACCTGCGTGCTCTCACTTTCAAGAAGGAGAAATTAAAGATGCTCACTGTTGTTCAGGTCCTGTCTGCCCTGGACCCGGGAGACTGGATGCTAGCGTTGGACTTGCAGGGTGCATATTTCCACATTCCCGTCCTGCTAGTCCACAGGCATTCCCTGCGGTTCATGATGGGCCAGGAGCACTTTCAGTTTGCGGTGCTCCCTTTTGGCCTCACCACGGTCCCTCGGGTGCTCACCAAGGTAATGACGGTGATTGCAGCTTATTTGCGGAGATCAGGGGTGCTCTTTCCCGACGACTGGTTATTGAAGGCGGGCTCGCCCCAGGCTGTCGTCTCCCACCTGCAGACTATGGAGGACCTCCTGCATTTGCTGGGGTTCACTATCAAAGTGTTGAAGTCACACCTGACTCCCTTTCAGACGCTTCCTTTCATCGGAGCTGTTGTGGACATGGTGCAGTTTCAGGCTTATCCATCCTCCTGAACCATGAGTCCAGGATATTCAGGCTGGTACCAATGTTTCAGCCTCTATCCTGGATTTCAGTGAGACAGACTCTGAGGCTGCTGGGCCTCATGGCCTCCTGCATCCTCCTTGTGACTCATGCCTGTTGGCATATGTTGGCTCTGCAGTGGGACCTGAAGTTCCAGTGGAGGTCAGCATCGGGGGAATCTCTTCGACATGGTCCAGATCTCGGATTGAACTGCAGAGGACCTGCAGTGGTGGCTTATGAACCGCGATAGGGTCAGAAGCAGACCCTCTCCAGTCTCTAACCAGATCTGACAGTAGTGACAGATACATCACTTCTGGGATGGGGAGGCCATCTGGGAGAGGTGGAGATCAGAGAACTCTGATTTCTGGCGGAATCCAGACTCCACTTCAACCTGTTGGAGCTCTGAGCGATCGGATTGGCATTAAACACCTTTCTACTCTATCCAGGGAAGGCTAGTGCAAGTGTTCATGGACAACACCACCACCATGTGGTACTGCAACATGCAGGGCGGGCTGGGGGTCGGGAATCCTTTGTCAAGAGGCCCTGCATCTCTGGACATGGCTGGAAAGGCAGGGCTTCACCCTGGTGGTTCAACAACAGGTGGGCTCTCTTAGCACCAGAGTGAATGAACTTAGCTGCAGATGCTTCACAGATAACGAATGGCGTCTCAATCCGGAGGTTGTCAAGGTTTCTTTCAGCAGAAGGGAGAGCCTTGGTAAGATCTCTTCACCACCGACGAGAATGCGCAATGTCAGCAGTTCTGTGTGCTGGAGCTTTGAAGGTGGCTTCTGCTCAGACGCTTTTCATCTTGAATGGAGCTGGGGCCTCCTGTAGGCCTTTCTGCCCATACCACTCCTGCCCACAGAGTTTTCAAGAAGATCAGAAACGACCGGGCACAAGTCATCCTTGTGGCTCTGGATTGGGCATGGAGAGTCTGGTATCCCGAGCTGTTGAGCATGGCCATCGGTCCTCCGATCAGGCTGCGCTTTCGGGAGAATCTTCTGTCGCAGCAGCAGGGGAGGGCTCTTGACCCAAACCTGTCAAGGCTCTGCCTTCTTGCGTGGAGATTGAGCGGCGACAGTTGACAGCTTTCGACCTTCCTACCGAAGTCTGTAACATCCTGGCAGCCAGGCGTCCCTCCACCAAGACGATTTACGCCTGCTGTTGGTGAAAATGTGTTGAATGGCGAACAGAAAGATAAATTGATCCCCTTTCTGCCCCCCTTACTCAGGTTCTCCTTTTCAATCTTTCTCTTGCATGGCAGGGCTCTGCTATTTAAGCTTTTAGGCGGTTGCCTGGCCGTCCATCCCACTTCAAATCTGCTATTGTACATATGTTTCTAAAAGTTTTACAACATTTGTTTCCACTTTCGTCCTTTATTATGCCTCAGTGGGACCCCAATCTCGTCCTCTCTTTGCTTATGTGCGTTCCCTTTGAGCCCCTGTACAGTTGTCCTCTCAGGCTCTTTACCATCAAGACGGCCTTCCTGTTGGCGTTAACATCTGCCTGGAGGCTCAGTGAGCTTCAGGCCTTTTCATCCAAGCCTCCTTACCTGAAGATCTACCCAGAAAACCTGGTGCTTTGTACGAGAGCTTCCTTTCTCCTGAAAGTAGTCCATTTCATATTAGGCCAGTCCCTCAGCCTATATTTTACGCTCCGCCTCATCCTTCCAAGGAAGAGGAGCGACTTCACCGCCTGGACCCAAAAAGAGCGTTGTCATTCTACCTTGATCGCACATGAGAGTTCTGGATGGACGACCAGCTCTTCGTGGGGTATGTCGCAGCGAAGAAAGGACAGTCATTACAGAAGAGGACCATCTCGCGATGGATTGTGCTCTGTATCAAAATCTGCTATGCATTGACTAAGAAGCAACTACCCCCTCACCCAGGGTTTGCTTGCTCATTCCACCAGAGCTAAAGCTGGAACCACTGCGTTAGCTCGCGGAGTTCGACTCTTTGGCATCTGCCAGGCAGCAATGTGGGCTTCTCTGCATACGTTTACCAAACTCTACTGCCCAGACGGGTCCAGTCCATAAAGATGGGCACTTTGACTGTTTGGTCCTACAGGACGTCCTCGTGTCAAATTGGTCCGCAGACCCAACTCCGGGGAGATATTGCTTGGATATCTATTCTATGGTAAGGAATCTGTGGCTTGAAGTCTCTATCAATTTAACTAGTTGCTTAGCTTTGATAATGCCTTATCTTGTAGAGACTCTATCTGCAAACTCCTTACCGATCCTCCCCACTCTGCGAACGGATTTCTAGGGGCTGGGCTTTCCCATTTCAGTGCCCAGGTTTTCCACACCAGTGGTCAGTGTACTTAATGGCTTTGTGCTTCTGACGTGGAAAGTTGTGAAAAGTAACTGCCGTCATCACACTGGGTAGCGCCAATATAGACACCGTGCACATCACTTCCGGCATGCAGGGGTACTGTTCAAGAAAGGTTCTGGATCTAGCCTGACACCTGGGGATAATTCTATGGTAAGGAGCCTGCAGCTAGATAGTCTCTATCGTTACCGAAGATAAGTAGCTTGTTCATTAATGTTAATAAAGCATATGCACTTTTGATCAACAGTCGCTGTCAACATGTTATTTCAATTAAGCTTCCCACGGATCTGTGTGCTGCTTATATATTTTCAACCATTGGAAACGCAGTCATAAAAATAAACCCCTAGAGGGCATCACATGGTGATCACAAGACATGTAACCCTTATCTTTGCCCCTAGAGGGCATTGTATAACATGTATCTTACTTTGGACACCTTCAGGCCACAATAATTGCAGCCATAATCTTAGCCCCCTAGAGAGCGCTCCACTCCCAGCTGTAGAGCAGCATCTCCATGATGGAGAGTGTTCAAGAAGCCAAGGGAATCCTGACCTGGTCCTTCTTTACCTAACCCATCCAACTTAGGGTCAGAACTTTACAAATAGAGCTTTGTAGCCTCCTCGGGGGAGCTGCAACACTTCTGCAGCTCCCCAGAACCTTCTCTGCCTTTTTAGTGGTGGCCTCGCCGTCCTGGGGCTGCCACAACAGCAGAAATCAGTGAGCTTTTGCCAGCCCCACAGGGCATTACGGGTGCTCCCTTGCAGAGCTCGTGAATGACTGATTAGCTGCTCCGGCTGCTTCCTTTGTTGCGCTGCGAGGTGTCCTTTTCTTGTTCTAATTTTTTTGGGTGGGGGTGCTTGGTCTCACCCTAGTGTGCCTATTTTGTTGGTGGCTCCCTGCACGGCGTCACTCTTCTGTGCTGCTGTGGGAGCCGGCAACTTTGTTCTCCGGGCAGGGTGGTTGTCCCAGTGTCAGCCACCTGCTACCCCCAGACACTAATATCAACAATAGAGGGTTCTGGCCCATAATCAGTAAGGCTAGGCCAATCTTCATAAGCTAGCAACAACACGCATGCCAGTACTGATACTTGATCACCAAATTACTTAATCAAATCACACTCATTGTGACTAAAAAAAACAATTTTTTTAAAGAATTAAAAAAAAAAAAAAAATTCAGTCACAATGAGTGTCACGTGTGATTTGATTAAGTAATTTGGTGATCAAGTATCAGTACTGACATGCGTGTTGTTGCTAGCTTAACCCCCAGACACTGGCACGGGGAGCGGGGAAGACTTGCCACTGCTGGGGGGAGGGCGGTGGCAATCCCCCGATGTCCTCCTCTATGCTGGGGTCCGGAGTTGGGGATCACAGGCCTGCACCTCTATGGCGATGTAGCACATCTGTACTCCTCTGCCCCTTTTGACGGACTCAGGGGTGGAGTTGGTGATCCCGGCCCCCCCAACCGATAAATCAGCCTGGGGTCCCCAGGCCTCCTGAGTTCTGGGGAGGGGGCCCAGCGCATGCCTCCCTCGTAGGGCTTGAAAATCTAAATGGTACTCCTCACGGTGACTCACCGGGCCCTGGCCCACCCTGGGGGAGTTTTGGCATCTGGCAGCTGAGCTCCACATGCTCTGATTGCACCAATGGGTGTCAAAGTTCAAACCCTTCTCGTTCTGATATTTCGGCCCTTTGGGTTGATTTCCTCCATTTTGGGTTCATTTTCTCCCTGTGGTGAGCCCTAGCCAGCTGGAGCACCGTTCAATCAATCAATCAATCACGGCATTTATAGAGCGCGCTACTCACCCGGGAGGGTCTCAAGGCGCTGGGGGAGGGGGTAAGTTACTGCTCGAACAGCCAGGTCTTGAGCTGCTTCCTGAAGGCGAGATGGTCCTGGGTTCGCCGAAGGTGAGTGGGGAGGGAGTTCCAGGTCTTGGCCGCCAGGTAGGAGAAGGATCTTCCTCCGGCGGTGGTTCTGCGGATGCGTGGTACGGTGGCGAGGGCGTGGCTGGTTGATCGTAGCTGGCGTGTGGGCGTGTAGAAGGACATGCGGTCGTTGAGGTACTTTGGGCCCAGGTCGTGGAGGGCCTTGTGTGCGTGGGTGAGGAGTCTGAACGTGATTCTCTTGCTGACGGGGAGCCAGTGCAGGTCTTTCAGGTGTACGGTGATGTGGCTGTGTCGGGGGATGTCCAGGATGAGTCGTGCGGAGGCGTTCTGGATGCGCTGGAGTCTCTTTTGAAGTTTGGCTGTGGTTCCGGCGTAGAGGGTGTTCCCATAGTCCAGTCGGCTGGTGACGAGTGCCTGGGTGACGGTCTTCCTGGTTTCAGTGGGGATCCATCTGAAGATCTTGCGGAGCATGCGCAGGGTGTTGAAGCATGAAGATGAGACGGCGTTGACTTGTTTGGTCATTGATAGGGAGGAGTCCAGGATGAAGCCCAGGTTGCGTGCGTGGTCCGTTGGCTTGGGTGCGGTGCCCAGGGCCGGGGGCCACCAGGAGTCGTCCCAGGCGGAGGGTGATGAGCCCAGGATGAGGACTTCCGTCTTGTCTGAGTTCAGTTTAAGGCGGCTGTTCCTCATCCAGTCGGCGACGTCTCTCATCCCGTCGTGCAGGTTGGCTCTGGCGGTAGTGGGGTCGTTGGTGAGGGAGAGGATCAGCTGGGTGTCGTCGGCGTAGGAGATGATGTTGAGGTTGTGTCGGCGTGCGATGGCTGCGAGGGGGCTCATGTAGACGTTGAAGAGGGTCGGGCTGAGTGAGGATCCTTGTGGAACGCCGCAGATGACTTCGGTGGCTTCGGATCTGAACGGGAGAGGCGGACTCTCTGGGTTCTTCCGGCGAGGAACGAGATGATCCATTCCAGTGCTTTCTCTCGGATTCCGATGTTGCTGAGGCGCTTCACTAGGGTGCGGTGGCAGACGGTGTCGAACGCCGCGGAGAGGTCCAGGAGGATGAGGGCAGCTGTTTCCCGTTGTCGGTTAGGGTTCTGATGTCGTCGGTGGCTGCGATAAGGGCGGTCTCGGTGCTGTGGTTGGCCCGAAACCCGGACTGCGAGGGGTCGAGGGATCCATTCGTCTCGAGGAAGGCGGCAAGCTGTCTGTTGACGGTCTTCTCGATGACTTTGGCCGGAAACGGAAGGAGCGAGATGGGGCGGTAGTTCTTGAGGTCGGTGGGGTCCGCCGTTGGTTTCTTCAGGAGGGCGGTAAGCTCGGCGTGCTTCCAGCTCTCCGGGAAGGTGGCGGTGCGGAAGGAGGAGTTGATGATGTCCCGGAGATGGGGTGCGATGGTGGCGTCGGCTTTGTTGAAGACGTGGTGTGGGCAGGGGTCGGTTGGTGATCCGGAGTGGATGGAGTTCATCGTGCGGGTGGTGTCTTCGGTGTTGATCGGGGTCCAGTTGCAGAGGGTGGTGGTGGCGGGCATTGGTTCGGCGGTAGGGTGCGTTGTTTGTGCGTTGAAGCTGTTGTGTATGTCGGTGATCTTGCGGTGGAAGAACGCGGAGAGTGAGTTGCAGAGGTCTTGCGAGGGGGTGATGTCGTTGTTTCCGGCGCTGGGGTTGGAGAACTCTTTGACGATGCTGAAAAGTTCCTTGCTGTCATGGGCGTTGTTGTCCAGTCGTTCTTTGAGTGCCGACTTCTTGGTGGCACGGATCAGCTGGTGGTGTTTGCGGGTGGCGTGCTTGAGGGCGGTCCTGTTGTCTGTGGTCTGGTCGAGTCGCCAGGTTTTCTCGAGAGTGCGGCAGTTCTTCTTGGATTCCTTGAGTTCGTTGGTGAACCAAGGGGTTTTCTTGCTTCCGGGTCTGCTGGGAGGGTTTTTAGTGGTGCGAGGTCGTCGGCGCAGGCGGTCAGCCACTTGGCGAGGTTGCTGGCTGCTTCGTTTGGGTCCGTTGTGTCGGTGGGTGTGTTCTGGCTGAGGGAGGCGGTGAGCTGCTCGGCGGTGATCTTGCTCCAGCTCCGGCGGGAGCCTGTTGCGGGTGGTGGTGGGTCGCAGTCTTTCTGAAGCTGAAGTGGACGCAGCTGTGGTCGGTCCAGTGGAGTCCGGTGGCGTGGCTGAAGGAGATGTGCTTGCTGGACGAGAAGACGGGGTCAAGCGTGTGGCCGGCGTAGTGGGTGGGCGTGTTCACCAGTTGCTTGAGTCCGAGGTTGGCGAGGTTGTCCAGCAGGGCGGTGGTGTTTCTGTCGTTGTTGTTCTCCAGGTGGAAGTTGAGGTCCCCTAGGAGGATGTAGTCGGCGGAGGGCATGGCGTGCGGGCTGATGAAGTCTGCGATGTCTTCGCTGAATAGTGTGCGTGGTCCCGGGGGTCTGTAGATGAGGGTGCCTCGGAGGGTGGTCTTGGGGTCCGTGTGTATCTGGAAGTGTAGGTGTTCGGCGGCGGTGAAGGTCTCGTCGGAGTTAGTCGAGATGCGGATGGTGTTCTTGTGTACGATGGCGATGCCTCCTCCCGTCTGGTTGACGCGGTCCTTCCGGGTGATCTTGTATCCATCCGGGATGGCTATGGCGATGTCAGGCGCTGAGGAGGCGTTCATCCAGGTTTCGGTGAGGAAGGCGATGTCCGGTGCTGTTGCGTCGAGCAGGTCCCAGAGTTCCACGGCGTGCCTGTGGACGGAGCGGGTGTTCAGCAGGATGCATTTCAGGTGGTTGCTGCTGTTGCTCGACTTGGCGGAGGTGGTGCACGTCAGGGGGCAGGTGAATCGGCAGGTTTGGCAGGTGAAGGGTCCGTGGGTGCGTCTCGGTGAGGCTCGGTAGCAGGCAGGGTTCCGGCCGGCATTGAGTGCGGTGAGTGTGGCGGCGTCGTAGGTCCGTCGAGTGGTGTTGCATCGGTGGGATCCAGGGGTTCTGGCGCTGGGCGCGGTCCAGTCGCGGATGGGCGCAGACGGGCTTGCCTTAGGCGCGCCTTCGGCGCGCCAGCGGCGCGCCCGCTGCGCACGTCCGCTGCGCGGCCGTGCAGCGGCCGCCATTTATGGGGAGGTGGGAGGAGGAGCAGCTGGGAGGCGGGAGGCAGGGGCAGCGAATGGGCAGTCAGGGGGCGGGGCCGCAGGGGCGCAGCGGCGGGAATGGCGATAGGCAGCGAGGGGCACAGAAGGAAAAACGGGGGGAGAGCAGGCAAATCACGGGCACAACAACAGTGGGGCAGCGAGGGGCACAGAAGGAAAAACGGGGGGAAAGCAGGCAAATCACGGGCACAACAACAGTGGGGCAGCGAGGGGCACAGAAGGAAAAACGGGGGAAAGCAGGCAAATCACGGGCACAACAACAGTGGGGCAGCGAGGGGCACAGAAGGAAAACGGGGGGAAAGCAGGCAAATCACGGGCACAACAACAGTGGGGCAGCGAGGGGCACAGAAGGAAAAACGGGGGAAAGCAGGCAAATCACGGGCACAACAACAGTGGGGCAGCGAGGGGCACAGAAGGAAAAACGGGGGGAAAGCAGGCAAATCACGGGCACAACAACAGTGGGGCAGCGAGGGGCACAGAAGGAAAAACGGGGGGAAAGCAGGCAAATCACGGGCACAACAACAGTGGGGCAGCGAGGGGCACAGAAGGAAAAACGGGGGGAGAGCAGGCAAATCACGGGCACAACAACAGTGGGGCAGCGAGGGGCACAGAAGGAAAACGGGGGGAAAGCAGGCAAATCACGGGCACAACAACAGTGGGGCAGCGAGGGGCACAGAAGGAAAAACGGGGGGAAAGCAGGCAAATCACGGGCACAACAACAGTGGGGCAGCGAGGGGCACAGAAGGAAAAACGGGGGGAAAGCAGGCAAATCACGGGCACAACAACAGTGGGGCAGCGAGGGGCACAGAAGGAAAAACGGGGGGAAAGCAGGCAAATCACGGGCACAACAACAGTGGGGCAGCGAGGGGCACAGAAGGAAAAGCGGGGGGAAAGCAGGCAAATCACGGGCACAACAACAGTGGGGCAGCGGGGGCACAGAAGGAAAAACGGGGGGAAAGCAGGCAAATCACGGGCACAACAACAGTGGGGCAGCGAGGGGCACAGAAGGAAAAACGGGGGGAAAGCAGGCAAATCACGGGCACAACAACAGTGGGGCAGCGAGGGGCACAGAAGGAAAAACGGGGGGAAAGCAGGCAAATCACGGGCACAACAACAGTGGGGCAGCGAGGGGCACAGAAGGAAAAACGGGGGGAAAGCAGGCAAATCACGGGCACAACAACAGTGGGGCAGCGAGGGGCACAGAAAGGAAAGGGGAGACAAGCAGACAAAACTGGCACCGGGGCCACAAGCGGAGGGCGATCTTACCTACAGGAGCAGCGGGCAGACAGCACAGGCGGAGCTGTGTGGTGGGGGAGCGACCTACCTGGCAAGGTCAAGGGTCGCTCCCCCATCGTTCCTAGCCCTTCTGGCCTGTAAGCTTACAAACTTTGCAGGGCGCTGGTTTCACTGGCTCCCTGCACCAGCCTTTCTCCTTTTTAGGTCAAGCCTGGGCAGCGCATGTGCTGCTGCGAGGCATGCAGTATTCGAGTATGGCTTTGGAGCCCCGCCCACTCTACACCAATATTTTTAATTGACTTGTCATTGTCCTTCGTAAACGCTGGCTTCCGAGTCGTTAGGCTTGTTAGTCCCTCCTTGGTACCGCCTTGTCTGCGTTTGTTACCTCCCATAACGACTGGACCTTTTACTTGTCTTGTTACATGCTCTGCTTTATCTTGGCAGTGAGCACAATTTTGTTTAATGATTTGCCCCTACACCACCCACTATGTCGCAGCACGCCGCCCGCTTTTATTTTATTTACTAATGACGGTACGCTTTAACTATAGCGGCCACGTTTATTTATTTATTTCATTTAGCAGCGCGGTCCGCTTTAAGTATAACGGCCGCACGTATTTATTTATTTTTTGTTTGTTTACTAGCGCCCATGTGGCGCTTTCACATTCATGGAGGCCGCGCCCCTTTCTTTAGACACCTAAAGAAAGATGCGCGGTCGCTATTAAAGTGAAAGCATGGCATAGGCGCTTTAACAAAAAAAAACATATGTTTGTCAACTTGACAAACAGATGCTTTTTTTGGTCAATGCGCCCCAAGTTAACGTACAAATTAATGATGTGAGACCGGCAGACACCATTTAGCCATTTTTTTCGGAATCCCCTCAGGTAAGGCATGCAGCGGAGCACGTGCCAGGCTCATTCGACTCGTACAATCGACTGCGATTCGATATATGGCTTAAAGCTGGGGGTGGCGGAGGTATTTTACTTTTCTGGCTACTGGCTTGCTTCTGCACAATTCTCGGCGTACATGAGTCAGTGCCCCATGGAACACTTCCAGGTGACGCACTAATTGAAACATTTTTTCCGGCGCAGGGACCGAACAATAAACACATTAACCAAAGCAGGCACCGGTGCTTTGAAAGCAGCTTACACTGAGGCAGCGGGGCTCTGGGAGGAACAATGCTGGAGCTTGCCCTTCAGTAGACTCCCAGGCAGGGCTGTGTGCGCGCAAAGCCGGCCTTGGGTTGTGAGCATGCGGCCTGCTCTGGTTTCCATTGTAAGTCTCCGAGGCTTAGGTTTCTGTCCAGCCGGCCTGCAGGAGAAGGTGGCCTGTCACCGACCGTCAGCTTGTGCCACCCCTTGCAGCCAAGTCTCTCCTCGCCCCCCAGAAAGGGCGCCCACGGGGTACCCACTTACTGCGTGTGTGCCCCTGAGTCCTGCCAGGGGTCCTTCTTCCAACTACTGCCCGCGTGCCACAGAGTCCTGCCAGAGGCCCTTCTTCCAATTACTGTGCGTGTGCTCTTTTGTTGTGTGATCTGTGGGGTGACAGCCAGTGGGGCAATGCAAAATTATGAGGGGCCTCCGGCGGAACGTGAAGGTCGCACCTGATACTTCCATACGTCACTGACATTCATTGACATTAGACTGAATGGGGGCCCCTGCCCCGCCGGAGCTTCCTGCAGGGGACTGCCTCAGCCTCCTACAAAGCAGCCCCTCCAGTGTACAACAAGAGGCACCCCCAGCCACCCCCCAATAAGACACATAGTTTTTACATTTCTGCCCACATTTTTTCACAAACCCAAACAATCAAACTTAAACTTAAAACAAATTTAAACAACGCAGGTTCTTTATAAACAAGCGTTTGCAATACAATAGGTCTTGCATTTACGCGAGTCTAAGGTATTGGCATTGTAAATGACAATGCCTTTTATTTATGTTTTTGGTTTTAAAATATAAATAAAAGGCATTGTCATTTACAATAATGAATGAATGAGGTCATTTATAGAGCACAGCTATCACTCCGAGGAGTATCTTGGCGCTGATAGCTAATACTAATAGCTTAAACTCTCGCAAATGCGAGGCCTATTGCATTGCAAATCCTTGTTCTCCTCTGTGGCTTCTCACCTCCCTGGCACAGAAGCCCAGTCTTTCCCCCCCCACTAGTTCTCAGGGGATGTAAGGAGACCAGCGTCCCTGGTCCTGGGGAGAGCCTCATTGGTCCTTGGAATAACCTTAGTCAGAGTCCTTGGTCCAGATGGATGTCAGGGGGGGTTCCTCCTTCCAGTTGTCCATGGCTGTCTCCTCCAGTCCCAGTGTCCAGCATAAAGTTCCAACCAAGAGAGAGCTCTTCCCCCTTGTGCAAGACTTTTTAAGTCGATGCGGAGGTTCCAGAAGTGAGACACCTCTGGCCTATCCTGGGGTGCCACATCACCTCTCCGCTCCTGTCCCAACCGTCCTACAGAGCCTGCTGGGAACTTTCAAAATGTCATCACCCAGGAGTCATTAGTCGCATCTGCGCTGGGGGCCTCCGCTCCACCCATCACTGAGATCACTGCCAGGGCCTTTTCAGACAAATCTTCAAAGGCAGCCTCCTCTTGTTGGCTCCAGTGGTCTGGGCTCCCTCCTTTGTTCAGTGGGCTTGGGCTGGCCTATCCCTGGTACAGTGTGACAGCTGATTGACTGATGCATCCTTCATCCCCTCCCCTTTCCTCCTCAGTAGCTGAATGAAGCACTGTTAATTGCTCCCTTTTTGTGGGAAGGCGTTTGTTCCTGCTGCTAGAGAAAAATGTAATTAACTTGGCCTAGCAGGGTCTGATCCTGAGCTGAGCCAGAGAAATATGAAAATCTTGGTTGAGCCATAAGCTGTACAGATATCTTTTTGGAACTTGCAGAATAGATTTTCCTGCACAGGTTACACCCAGTTCGATATGTCACTGGTCTTTTTATGCTAAAGGGAAGCAAAACTGCACCCATCTAAGGCAGCCTACCCCATATGTGTATAATGGATTGTCACTGCAGACAAGACAGTAAACCACACTGACCTTCCCTAAGAGTGTACACTAACATTATGAGGCCTACCCCAGGTCAATATCCAACCCTGCAGAATCCCCTTGACCTTATCTTAAACGGCGAACACTAGTGGTAAAAACGCGCAGTCCATTTACCATGTGTTTGCCATGGGTGAATCACAGGTTGTGATGCTCACCCACAGTAAAAAGGTATCATACTAGGTGGTAAAAAAGCAGAAAAAATCCAGGCAGATTTGATGAGAAGAATCTATTTCAAATGTGGAAGAGAATGCAGCAATGTCTTAGGAGCACCAGCTGACTGATGTTAAGCTATATTTTTTTGAGGTCAAGGCAACCTACCACTGTGAAAAGATGGCAGTTTGTCCAGGATATTATTCAGCACACACGAGAATATGATGGATGCAATGTGAATCAAGTTGTAGCACTTCAACTGCTTAGTAATATGATAGTGTTGCTGCCTCAGTCTCAAATTGTGGGACTGTGACCTCATTCTTGCCATATAGGAAATTAGACCACAAAATGCTCAACAGTGGCATGTGCTGCACAACTCATGTATATGTTTATTGGTAGTTTTGGGTTTGAGCAACTATTCATTGAGAGCATAGCGAAGACCTTTTCTGCGTCACTGTCATTCAAGCACAAGGAATATGCTTTAGTTATTTCGTTCACCACTTTGTCCATTTACCTGTGCCTGTTGAGGCTTGGCCTCAGTCAAGATGATGGTCGGCTGAATGGTCGGCCGCCCTGGCAGGGTGATTTACTTACCCACCGCAAAGAGACTCATGAAGCCTGACTTGGCAAGATCCATGATCGTCAACTAACTCCCAAAGTAACCGCCTTCAGACTTTACATGCCCCACACCCTTACTATCGTGCTCTTTGCACCAGTCATCATAGCTGTATAATGATTTCACCTTCCTTATACATTGGGGAAGACGGAGCAGATTGAATATGTGTTGCACCCTCACTGGACAACATATAACCTCTCCACAGATCAGACACTCTATAGGGGGTTATACCTGGCTCTGTGGTGTAGCTTTCATAGGTGCAGCAGGTTCTCAAAGGCCTGAGGAACCCACTGAACCCTTATTATTGCTGTAGTAGGAATAGTGGTAGTAGTAGTAAAATACTTTATTTCGTCCATAGGCCAATAAAGTAATACAAAGAAAAAGTTAAAAATACAGTACATTGATTTCCAAAAACTGCAGCGAACTTGCATGAAAAGTTTCATAAAATGCTCCTCTAGGTCAGATTACAAAAGGAAAGTTCAGATGCGCAACCAGAGACAAAAACCTAAATGGTCCGCCATGTCTGAGGATAATTCACACATAACATAGTATGATTTAAATTGAGTGCAATTACAGGACATTTAACAATCAAGTGAAGGAGATACATAAATAAATTAATACAATTAAAATCTCATAACCTACAGAATAAAAACTCGTACTTCAATTGTCTAAAAATAACTGCATAAATGTAGCATAACTAACAAAGTAGTGATGGCTCTTGTCTCATTGCACAAGTACAAATTCATACCCTACAAGGTCCCACAGAACAATCAGATTAAATAAAGTGTGAGTGCTAGATCGCAAGAAGTGGGGCCAGTTGGGGGTCCTAAACAATCACATTTACTGATTTTAACTAGATGTAGGACTCTCGTATTGTAATTGGAGGCCAAATCTCTTTCTAGTCACACCCACCGCAAGTAAAAGTCTGCTAACGTAGAAAATAATTAATTTGCAAGTGTCAGAGCTCAGGATTTGAAAGGCAAGTGTGTAGTGTCGGAGCCTCAGACTCTGGCAATAGGGGTTCAGCCACTTAGCTGGCGCTGATGAATACAGTGGACAACAACTCATAATATGCTCTATAGGCTCCACCCTAGCCAAACAAAAGAGGCAAGTACGCTTATCGCTCACCTCAGCATTCGTCTTGTTTCACCTGCAAGTGTGATTGTTTACTGCTTAAGTGCCGACCCTAAATTTGACAAAAAGCTACTATTTGGCCCACAGCGTAACAATCTCAAGGTATGGTTCAAACTGGGGAGTAGATTTTCTAGACCGGAACCTTCCAGTAAAGCTGTTGTGATCGGCATTACCTATTCATTCACTTTTAACATACCCTCAAAATGAATTCTTCACAAGAGCCTTTTTAGAAGGGTTAATATCAGAAGGCCTGGACCATATGGCTTCCAGCCCCAGCTTGTGGAGCCATTTTTTGGTGTGAGCTAGCCAAGGAACAGTTGTGTCTCTGTCCAAAAGTATACGTTCATGGAGGCCATGCCTATAAGATGTGAGCTCAGGACATAACCATAGCCTAACCCAGTAGACTAAGGGTCTCAGTGCAGCTAGGTCACGAATTCGCTTTAAGGCTAGATCAAAATACAAAGGGACAAGTGGCGTGGATTGTGAGAGGGATAAAAGGGACCTTCTAAAATGTTTTCTCTAACTGTGAGAATATCCAAGGAACCTGTACCCCAGACCTCTGCCCCTTAGAGCGCAGCCGACTGGACCGCTATCTTGTAAACCTCTACTTCTGGGAAAACTGCTCTGAGTGGAATCCCTGTGCATCCTGCCAATAGAAGCTGATTTGTGTAGCAAAGATGGCACTAGACTTTTCAATATGGGGTATCCATGGCGTAGAGCTACTGAACCTTCTACCAAGGTAGTCAAAATATTTTACTTTTTCAAGACGTTCGGTCCCCAGTATTAACTTGCCACTGAAGGATCTATGCGGCCTTAGGGCCATAAATTTAGTTTTCCTTACATTAATTTCAAGCCGCCCCGAGACTGCAGAACTCATGGAATTTGTTTAATAAATTCTAAATACCAGCAGGTGTTCAAGAGATAAGGAGCATGTCATCAGCGAACAACATGCCAGGGACAGAGACCCACCAAGTTTGGGGGTGTCATTGATGCAGTCGTGGAGATAAACGCATCGTTGATGTACCCCTCCCCCCCCGCCTGGGTGATACTAATCCTCTCTGTTAGGGCCCCTTCTCTACTCCAACGCACCTTGGCAGAATTGTTCACATGCAACGTCTACAAAATCCCCACCAGGGTTGGTGTAGCCCCCATTGACCTGAGAGTAGCCCAGAGACTAGCTCTGGGAACAAGATAAAAAGCTGCAATTAGACCAATGAAGGCAAAATAAAGGTGGTCTTTTAGAATCCTGATATACTTCCAGGGTATTAACAGAAATCTGAATATTTGATCCACGGTTCCCACCCTAGATGTGAAACCAGCTTGGAACGGTGAGGACATCAAAATTGGTAGCCCACGCCTGGAGTTTGACCAGAACCTGTCGGCAGAACACCTTCTGCAGGATGTCGACGAGGCGGATAGGCCTATAATTGCTTGGATCAGTTCTGGCACCCGTTTTTAAAGATTGGAATGATCACCAATCCTCTCAATGGATCAGGTAGAGGAGCACCAGACATGATTGAGTTGGACAGGATATTAATATATGGGTCCCAGATCTCGATCTCTGAGCAATACAAGTCGCTGGGGATAGAATCTAACCCTGGTGCTTTCCCTGGTTTCAAAGACAGGAATGTATCCTTAAAGGAAAAAGTAATGGAATCAGGCATCGCAGAGTATTATCACTGTCAATGTCCTCATAGGGGGAGAGGACTTGATCAAAAAGATTGTAAATTGAAGCAAGCCGTGTTGGGCAAGAGTAGATTTTTGGCCACTTAAGAGCCCTCTTTGGCTTGGCAACAGTTACATCCCCAGGTAGACTAATCTAGTCAAGAGTCTCGTATAACCCTTTTATGAGTGTTAAGTGAAGAGGGTTGTGATCGCTCTCGGGCCTAACGTTGACACACAAGTCCGCCAACCAACTCCATAGGTCAGTGGATACCAATATGTAATCGATCCTGCTTTTGGCAGGGCCCCTACTAAACGTGATAGCTCTAGCCTGGTCGGAATCTGTCCTGCCGTTGCATGCCCGTACCCCATGAGCAATAGTAAACAGGGCTATTTGTGTGGCCACTGCAGAGCGTGTTTTAAAGGAGGGTGCTGTATTTCACAGTTTAAACATCAGCTAGGGGCCTAATTTCCTTCCTTGCAGTAAGGTAGGGTCCATGACACACTATCTTGCCGTTTTTACCAGATTCAGTGGCTTGCCTGTGGAGGTATGTTTTTTTTTATCCTGTATGTAAGACCATTTAGCTTGCCAGTGCACAAAATAATCACTGTTATTGAGATTAAGGCTAAAATGACACTAAAGGTAGCCACTAGGGCACCATATTTATCACTGAATGTTGCACACCATGTTTCAGACATTGCCTATTATCACCGTAAAGCAAGAGAGTGTGCTTTGCTGCAGGGTCTTTTTCCCTCGGGGACAGAAAATAATTTGAGAAACTAGATGTCCGAAACTTACATTTGAACCCAGGGTTGATAGGCCATACAGTGCTGAAATATCAGATAGGCTTTAGGTGAGGAGGTGGTGTGGGTGATGTGTCGTAAGAGACAGTGTGTGTATGTGTGTGTGTGATGTGCATGCCCAATACATGGCTGTCACATCTTTAGT
The DNA here is from genome assembly GCA_963921515.1 of Calotriton arnoldi. Taxonomy (NCBI): domain Eukaryota; kingdom Metazoa; phylum Chordata; class Amphibia; order Caudata; family Salamandridae; genus Calotriton; species Calotriton arnoldi. The sequence goes on along the minus strand of CAWUFW010000621.1, from coordinate 38,040 downwards.
GTACTCCATCCTCCATTGAACAGCCTCACAAGGTGGATAAGTCTTTGTGTCAGTCGGACAACCACGTCTCTTGTTGTGGCCTACAGGCCGTTATAGTGTAGCAAAAAACTTATAAGTATCATTTTTGTTCTGGCTCGCTTACATGGTAGCACCCCAACTTAAGAATGCTGTGTTGTGCATCAAACTCTGCCTGTGTTCATGTGTACTTCCCCCTCTGGTCCTCTGCCCCTTAAAATCTTGTGATCAGGGCTGTTAAAATGTTCCTGTGTTTTTCTTCTTCTTCTATTTTTCAGGATATAAAGCACAAACTCGATGCAAGGGCAGTGGAGCAGTTTACAGCCCACTAGTTACATTATGCAAAGGGAGATTCATTTTTTTGCGATGGGAAGATGAATTGATTTGCCCAGGTGTGTGTGTGTGTGTGTGTGTGTGTGTGTGTGTGTGTGTGTGTGTGTGTGTGTGTGTGTGTGTGTGTGTGTGTGTGTGTGTGTGTGTGTGTGTGTGTGTGTGTGTGTGTGTGTGTGTGTGTGTGTGTGTGTGGTGTGTGTGTGGTGTGTGTGTGGTGTGTGTGTGGTGTGTGTGTGGTGTGTGTGTGGTGTGTGGTGGTGTGTGGTGGTGTGTGGTGGTGTGTGGTGTGTGTTGTTTTTTTATTACACACTCACGTGTGGGGACCTGAACCCAGGTCCCCACAAGGCAATGTCTTCTAAATGATGATAAAAAAAAATGGCGTAATGAACATCTGTGTCAATTTTTACAACTTTTTAAAAAATTGCCTTGTGGGGACCTGTGTTTATATTTCTGCTGCCCCTGTAGACAGGCGGCGGTACTGCACGCTGAAACACACTTTGCATTGAAACACACTTTGCTCACCAGAAACACAGAGTAGAACACAGGACAGACAAGGAAAAGAAGCATAAATCTGTGCTTGTTCAAATATTTTTAATGCAGATTAACCTTGTCTCTTTTTATTAAAATAAAACTATATTTACAATATGCCTTTGAATTAAGACTTTTTGTGGCTGCAACTTGTTAGTAGTTTTATAAATATGGCTAAAAGCAACTTGGGTCAGTTTTTTAATCTCTGAATACTTTACTATTGCCATTTTATCCTTAACTTCAAATAAAGAATGAGTGTCCACTGCGCTGTGAACCAACATAAACTGATTTTTACCCTGTGTAGCCTAGCTGGAGAAGTTCTAAACCAACCAGCTCTCTTGTAGTAACGGCATTACTGGGATTAACTGAAGCAGTTTTGTAGCTTTCTTTGCCTTATCACAAGGATTTCCTTTTTTCTTATTTGGAATTATGAATATTTCAACTAATGGAAAGAGTTGTGGAATAAGATACAAAATAAATGTACTGGCCAGGAACCTATGGTTTCCAGCGCAGGACACTGGCCTCTTGACGCGGTAATGGCTCTTTTGTAATGCGCAAATGAACATTCACACTTCTTTGACTGTTCATCCTGCAGTCCCGCCTTGAGTTTCTTTCGGTGTCAGGTAGTATTCCCCTTGAAGGGATGGGGAGTATGTCATGTCAAACACACTGATCGCAAGGCAGTAGATTTTTCAAGGTCATGCATCACTTTTTACGGTCTGATAATTTACATTTTAAAGTGTGCCTTATTGCCCCTTAGTGAAACGTACTTAATAAATGTACGTACTATACAGCGCTTCATGGGTTTTTCTAATAGAAAAACGTGTTTCCAGAGGTTCTGAACACAATGAGCAAGGGCAAAAATGCTTTTAAAGATTAGCTTGAAAGCATGACTGGGGTGCGTAGAATAAAAGAGGCACTCCTCATTTCAATTGTGCCCCTGTATGTTTCTTTTCTGCTGAGTGCATGGATCATTGTACAAGGTTTATTCCACAAACTTTATTACTCTGAGACTTGGAAAGGTCAGCATTAATAAAGCAGTGTTCCCGATTTTCCATTCAAGACAAAATAAATAACTGCTAAGCGATCTTGTTGACTAGCATCGCTCAGGGAGCTCAACACATACCACTTAACTATGCAGCTATAAATGGGCATGTACTGTCCGGCACTGAGCACCTGCGTGGTGAGTACCTGCACTTCCATATTTCCATTTAAAGCTCTGGAGGTCATGATGCATGTTATGTTATTTAAAGGGTTTAGTAGTATAATATTATGTGGCACATATATTCTCCTTCATAAATTTACTTATCTTAGGATACATACCCTTTTTCTATAGCATTGCAACCCTTTCGGGTTAATATATGTTGTATTGTCAAAAGGTACAAATGTCACAGATTGTGCCACATAATTTCCTTTTTGTTGCACAGTATACAACATGTTTTGCTTTTCCCAGCATATTATTTACCTTTGGTTGCAACATAATGTTGACAACTCGATTTGTCTTCTATTCTGCTCCAGTGGCCTTGAGTGTGACCTTCACAAATGTTTATTAATTCGGACTGCAGTTTATCCTAACATTGCATGGGTGGATGTGCTCCAGTGTTAAAACTGTCGCTGGAGACATAAAACAATCTTTTCAATTGTGTGATGTTGGCAGGATGTCCCAATGACTTAAATGTTCTCCCCGTAAAATAGGAGGTTGCAAGTGAGAATCCAAGCAAGGTCAGCTCAGCCTTTCATTCTTCAGAAGGTTGATAAATTTGACAATGCAAAATGTTTAGACATCAGTATTTATACTTTTTTTTAATATAGATGCAGCCACACCAATTTTTACTGTATGCTTAAATGGGGGATGTTATTGATTTTAGTACTGAACAAGAAAGATGTGAAGAGTGAGGGCTCATCAAAAGGGAAAATATGACAACGCATGCCTTTACAACGCAAGTTCTGTTACAACGCATTGCCATAACAACGCAAACGTTTACCACTCATATGCCTTTACAACAAATTTCATTGCAATAGCATGATTGGTAAAGGCATATGCGTGATTAAAGTTATGTTTAAAAATATAACTATTTTACAGGTAAGTATAAACGCTAATATATATATATATATATATATATATATATATATACACAACACACACACACACACACACACACACACACACACACACACACACACACACACACACACACACACACACACACACACACACACACACACACACACACACACACACACACACACACACACACACACTCTACTGGCGGTCGCCAGTATATAGTTACAACCTATTATCCATAGGAAATCCGCGACATTCTATTTGAAATAACTCTCTTGCCGGTTGACGTATCTTCGCAAAATTTTCAAACTTTGTGGGGCGCTCCGGTCCGCTCCTACCCTGAAATTCTCAGGGGGGATTCGTCAAGCGGGGGCCGAGAAAAAAGGGGGGTCCCAAAACGCGTTTTCCCCATGCAATTTTCCATAGGAAACTTTAGACACGGCTACAGCCCGAACTGCTGAACGGAATTACACCAAATTTGGCAAAGAGGTAGTTCTTGGTTCAGAAAGAACCCTTTTGTTAAATGGTGTAAATCCGTTCAGTAGTTGCTGAGAAAATCAAAAGTAAAAAGATAGATATATCTAGGGCCGCGGATCCTCCCGAGCACGAGCTTTATGTTAATTGGCTGTCAACACTCCAAATCAGGAAGTGTTGGCAGCCATTTTGTCCCTCGGTTCTACCGAGGGACAGAAACAAGTGCGCAAAGCGCACAAAGGGGGCAGGGTAGAAACACCCTGACCCCCTAGGTCTGCTCAGGGGGTCCCACAAGGACCCCTGGGCAAAAAAAATATATTTTTTTTTAAAAATCGGCAGGATGCGCTCAGGTAGCGCGAATCCTGCCGAAAAAAATCGAGCGCGGTCTCTTGCGCTTCGATGTTAACTGGCCCCGGGTGGGCCAAGTCCCGGGGGCATGCTGGGGGGGTTAATTTTATGTGTGGGTGGCCTCTAAGGGCCCCCAAGCCCCGGGGACCACCACCCCCGGGGCTTTATGTATAATGGTGCGGGAGGGCTCTGAGCCCTCCCGGGACCACCACCTCCCCGGGGCTTCTTTTTAAAATTAAAAACCTGTGTGGGGGGCTCCAGCCCCCACACGCCCGGGACCACCACCTCCCGGGGCACTAAGAAAAATTAAAATGGGGGTCCGTTTTGGACCCCAAGCCCCGAGGACCACCACCTCCCGGGGCTTTCAAAATGTAGGGAGGGGGCCGCGCGGCCCCCTCCTGGAGCCTGTGGTGGCCCTGGGGACCGCCACCCCCAGGGCCGGCTCCTGCAGTGTCCCGGGGTGCCTACCCCCGGGACACTGCTGTTTGCAATGACAGGACGGGAGCCTCGCGGCTCCCGTCCTGTCATTGCAAACTTGCTTTGGATATTGGAAGAGAGAGCAGGAAACCTGCTCTCTCTTCCAATATCCAAAGCCGACAGCTTTCCACATGGGGAGCAGCATGTTAGCTGCTCCCCATGTGTAAGCAATACCGGCTCCCGTAGGACACGGGAGCCGGCGGGACTGTGGGGGCTTGGGGACCCCCACAGTCCCCAACGAGAGGCCAGGCCCCGGGGATGGGGTCCCCGGGGCCATAAGTGGCCACGGAGGGGGCCACGCAGCCCCCTCCCCAAAGTAAAAAAATGGAAAAAAAAAAAAAAAGTGCAAGGCCGGCCCGAGGGATGGGGTCCCCGGGGCCTTAAATGGCCTGAGGAGGGGCCAGGCAGCCCCCTCCAAATAAAAAAAAGAGGCCATGCCCGGGGGATGGGGTCCCCGGGGCCAATACAGGCCCAGGGAAGGGGGCCACGCGGCCTCCTTCCCGTTTTTATTTTTTTATTTTAATTAAAAAAAAAGGGGGTAAGGCCCTGGGGGATGGGGTCCCCAGGGCCTAAAAATAGGAAAAAGGAAGGGGGCCACACAGCCCCCTTCAGGGGGAAAAACAAAACAAAAAAACGATCGGGCCCGTAGGCCCCGCCCCTTCCTTCACCACTCTGCAAACGCGCCCCTGGCGCGTTTGCAGAGAGGAACGATCCCCTTGAATACTGGGGGTCCCTGGGGGCCAACTAGCCCACCAGGAACCTCCAGTATGCGCCAGGGGCTGCCTTGCAGAGAGGTGTACAGAGGCCACGCCCCTTTTACACCTCTCTGCAACGCAGCTCTATGGCGCTTTGGAGGTATATGGTGGGCTAGTTGCACCCCAGGGACCCTCAGGATTCAGGGGAGTTAATCCCCCGACTTAAAACGCGCCACGGGGCGCGTTTGCACAGTGGTGAAGGGAGGGGGCGGGGCTTCAGGTGACATGTGTGCAAACAGGCCCGTGGCGCGTTTTAAGATGGGGAATTAAATCCTCTTCAATCCTGAGGGTCCCTGGGGGCCAACTAGCCCAACAGGTACGTCCAGAAAGCGCCACAGAGCTGCGTTGCAGAGAGGTGTAAAAGGGGTGTGGCCTCTGTACATGTCTCTGCAACGCAGCCCCTGGCGCATACTGGAGGTTCCTGGTGGGCTAGTTGGCCCGTAGGGACCCTCATGATTCAAGGGGACTTAATCCCCCAACTTAAAACGCGCCACGGGCGCGTTTGCACAGATGTCACCTCAGGCCCCGCCCCCTCCCTTCACCATTGTGCAAATATTCCTCTAAAATCAGCCGAAATACGAATTCTGATTTACTCACCTGTTATCAGGAGAGACCTCAGTGCTGCATCTTTCAGCCCAGTACTGGTCCTGAAAAGTAATTTTAACCGTACTTACCGGTAACTTGAATTTCCTTCATAGGCTAACATTGACTGGTTTCACTTGGAAATTCTTCTAAGTGTGGAGTTTTGGAACTTTAAAATATTCCTCTAAAATCAGCCGAAATACGAATTCCGATTTACTCACCTGTTATCAGGAGAGACCTCAGTGCTGCATCTTTCAGCCCAGTACTGATCCTCAAAAGTAATTTTAACCGTACTTACCAGTAACTTATATTTTCTTCCATAGGAATCCATTGTCTGCTTTTCAGCAGAAAAGTTTCAAAGTGTCGATTTTCACAAACTACAAATATTCCTTAAAAATCGCCTGTATGACTTAAACGCATTCTTTCAACTGTTTACAGGAGATGCACCAGTGCTGGATCCAGGATCCAACACTGAGTAAGAAAAAGTAACAATAACAGTTTTTACCTGCTAAGTGAATTTCCTTCCATAGGATAACATTGGTGATTCTATGAGAAAAAGTTTCTAAGTGTCAACTTTTAAAATACAATAATATTCCTTAAAAATCACGACTGTAACCAAAACGCTTTTACTCAACTGTTTACAGGAGATGTACCAGGACTGAATCTAGGATCCAGTCCTGTGGTTAGAAAAGTAATCCATAAAGTAACTAATTGCATTTAACTAGAAATTCACATTGAGCTGAATGTTGCATTGTGTTTGAAAATGTGTTGCCCATTGCAACAACTGTAACTACTGTACTTAAAAGTCTATTGCCTATGTGCAAAGTATTTAAACTAAAGTAATTCATTCTGAGAAAGTATTTTTTGTAATGTATAATGTAATTACAATGTAATTTAAAAAATAAAATATGTAAAAGAAATTGTTTCTAAAAATGTAGTAAATCAGTATGAAAAAAATTAATATAAAAATTAATACATTTAAAAATTGTCATTTAAAAACCTTTGAAATTCACTGAAAAAACCGTAGGTTTCAGGCACGTTATAGTTACAAATTAGCATTTAAAAAACCTTTGAAATTCACTGAAAAAACCATAGGTTTTAGGGACAGTTATAGTTAGTTGGACATTGCACTCGTACAAAACCCGTGAAATTCCCCGTTATAGTTAGTTCAGCTAACTATAACTCGCGCTCGAAATGCACTGCTGATGACGTCACATATTACATCACTCATGACATGGTCAGTGACATCACTGATGACATCTCAAATGACATCTCAAATGACATCACTGATGACATCATCCACGTGATAATCTGATGCAGCTCCTCACACCCTAATATAACCTTTGATACACCCAATCTAAATTACAGAGTGCCATTCGCAAAACCATAGACACTCCAACACCAATAACTACATACCCACTCACTGATTCTTAGGTCTACACACACACATCCACTCACTCACCCGTACAGTCACTCATACTTATGGTCACTCAGTACAGGACTATCATATGCACTCTTACTCCTATATAGACACTCAAACACCGCCACTCATCCATAGAGGTACTCACACACCTAGTCAGTCATGCAAATAATTAAACACACTGCCATTTACTCACCTATACAGTTATACACACACCAGCTCACTTAATCATACAAATACTAGCACATTGTTACGCTCTTATACAATCACTGATACAAGCACACACTCATCCATACAGCCACTATCACAATCACTCACTCTCACTTATAGCTATTTATATACTCCAATACACATATATACTGCCTTTCACATATGTAGTTACTCACACATGTACCACTGGGACATACATTCACTCACTAACACACTCTTACACACACTTACCCACCCATACAGTATCACAGATGCACTCTTGAAACCATCCACCCAGTGAATCACCCACTCACACATCTATGCACAGTCGCACACACCCCATCCACACAAACACTCAGGCACCCATACAGATACTCATAGAACCAATCAATAACACATATAGACACTCATGTAGCTATTCGCAAATCCATGCATCCACTTACACACCAACAGACGGATACAGACATTCACACAGTTTAGTCACTAACCCATGCGTTCAGTAAGATACGTTTAATCACTCACTTGTAGAGTCAGTCACGCACGTACTAAATCATCCATTCAGACACTTATACACCCACTCATTCTTCAATACGCCTTTCCCTATATATATTAAACATATTTAAACTTTACAGAAACACACAGTCACTGGATGATGTCATCAGTGATGTCATTTGAGATGTCATCAGTGATGTCACTGACCATGTCATGAGTGATGTAATATGTGACGTCATCAGCAGTGCATTGCGGGGCGCGAGTTATAGTTAGCTGAACTAACTATAACGGGGGAATTTCACGGGTTTTGTACGAGTGCAATGTCCAACTAACTATAACTGTCCCTAAAACCTATGGTTTTTCAGTGAATATATATATATATATATATATTCACTGAAAAAACCATAGGTTTTAGGGACAGTTATAGTTAGTTGGACATTGCACTCGTACAAAACCCGTGAAATTCCCCGTTATAGTTAGTTCAGCTAACTATAACTCGCGCCCCGCAATGCACTGCTGATGACGTCACATATTACATCACTCATGACATGGTCAGTGACATCACTGATGACATCACTGATGACATCTCAAATGACATCACTGGTGACATCACTGATGACATCATCCAGTGACTGTGTGTTTCTGTAAAGTTTAAATATGTTTAATATATATAGGGAAAGGCGTATTGAAGAATGAGTGGGTGTATAAGTGTCTGAATGGATGATTTAGTACGTGAGTGACTGACTCTACAAGTGAGTGATTAAACGTATCTTACTGAATGCATGGGTTAGTGACTAAACTGTGTGAATGTCTGTATCCGTCTGTTGGTTGGTGTGTAAGTGGATTCATGGATTTGCGAATAGCTACATGAGTGTCTATATGGGTTATTGATTGGTTCTCTGAGTATCTGTATGGCTGCCTGAGTGTTTGTGTGGGTGGGTGTGTGTGACTCTATACATAGATGTGTGAGTGGGTGATTCACTGGGTGCATGATTTCAAGAGTGCATCTGTGATGGACTGCTTGGGTGGGTGAGTGTGTGTATGGGTGTGTTAGTCAGTGAATGTATATCTCAGTGGTACATGTGCAAGTAACTACATATGTAAAAGGCAGTATATATGTGTGTTAGAGTATTTAAATGGCTGTAAGTGAGAGTGTGTTATTGTGAGAGTGGCTGTATGGATGCGTGTGTGCTTGTATCAGTTATTGTATAAGAGCGTAAGAATGTGCTAGTATTTGTATGAGTAAGTGAGCTGGTGTGTGTATAACTGTATAGGTGAGTAAATGGGTGTGTGATTAATTTTTGCATGACTGACTAGGTGTGTGAGTACCTCTATGGATGAGTGGCGGTGTGTGAGTGTTTATATAGGTGTATGAGTGCATATGATAGTCCTGTACTGAGTGACTAAGTATGAGTGACTGTACAGGTGAGTGAGTGGATGTGTGTGTAGACCTAAGAATCAGTGAGTGGGTATGTAGTTTTTGGTGTTGGAGTGTCTATGGTTTTGAGAATGGCAGTCTGTAATTTAGAGTGGGTGTATCAAAAGTTATATTAGGGTGTGAGAAGATGCATGAAATTATCACATGGATGATGTCATCAGTGATGTCATTTGAGATGTCATCAGTGATGTCATCAGTGATGTCACTGACCATGTCATGAGTGATGTAATATGTGACGTCATCAGCAGTGCATTGCGGGGCGCGAGTTATAGTTAGCTGAACTAACTATAACAGGGGAATTTCACGGGTTTTGTACGAGTGCAATGTCCAACTAACTATAACTGTCCCTAAAACCTATGGTTTTTTCAGTGAATTTCAAAGGTTTTTTAAATGCTAATTTCTAACTATAACGTGTCTGAAACCTATGGTTTTTTCAGTGAATTTCAAAGGTTTTTAAATGCTAATTTCTAACTATAACGTGCCTGAAACCTATGGTTTTTTCAGTGAATTTCAAAGGTTTTTTAAATGCTAATTTCTAACTATAACGTGCCTGAAACCTATGGTTTTTTCAGTGAATTTCAAAGGTTTTTTAAATGCTAATATCTAACTATAACGTGCTTGAAACCTATGATTTTTTAAGTGAATTTCAAAGGTTTTTTAAATGCTAGTTTCTAACTATGCCAACAGAGGTAGGACATGTGAAGAAAGAAGAAAAACGCACAGAAAGAAGCAAAAGATGTGCAGAAAGAACCAACAGAGGAGCAGAAAGAGGCCTTGTTGCAAAATCATCCTGTGCCCACAACTTTTTCAGACGGGTACTGGTGGTAACTGACTCTGACTAACCAGAGGTGAAGGGAGGGGGGCCTGAGGTGACATGTGTGCAAACGCGCCCCATGGCGCGTTTTAAGTTGCGGGATTAAGTCCCCTTGAATCCTGAGGGTCCCTGGGGCCCAACTAGCCCCCCAGGTACCTACAGTTAGGACCACAGAGCTGAGTTGCAGAGAGGCGTTCCGAGGCCACGCACCTTTTTCACCTCTCTGCAACGCAACTCTGTTGTGCTTACTGAAGGTACCTGGTGGGCTAGTTGGCCCCCAGGATTCAAAGGAATTAACTCCCCAACTTAAAACGCACCACAGGGCGTGTTTGCTCACATTTCACCTGAGGCCCCGCCCCTCCCTCCACCACTGTGCAAACGCGCCCCGTGGCGCGTTTTAAGTTGGGGGATTAGGTCACCTTGAATCCTGAGAGTCCCTGGGGCCCAACCAGCCCACCAGGTACTTCCAGTAAGCACCACAGGCCTGCGTTGCAACGCCTGTAACAAATTGTGCAGTTGTGTTTAGGTAGTGAAGAGGGTCGTGCTGGGGGTAGTGTTTTAGGGTTTAGGGTAGTGCAGTGGTGTTTGTGTAGTGTAGGGGGTCATGCTGGGGGTAGATTTAGGGTTTAGGGTAGTGCAGTGGTGTTTGTGTAGTGCAGGGGGTCATGCTGGGGGTAGATTTAGGGTTTAGGGTAGTGCAGTGGTGTTTGTGCAGTGTAGGGAGTCGTCCTGGGGGGAGTGTTTTAGGGTTTAGGGTAGTACAGTGGTGTTTGGGTAGTGTAGGGGGTTGTGCTGGGGTTAGTGTTTTAGGGTTTTAGGGTTTAGGGTAGTGCAGTGGTGTTTGGGTAGTGTAGGGGGTCGTGCTGGGGGAGTGTTTTAGGGTTTAGGGCAGTGCAGTGGTGTTCGGGTAGTGTAGGGGGTCGTGCTGGGGGAGTGTTTTAGGGTTTAGGGCAGTGCAGTCGTGTTTGGGTAGTGTAGGGGGTCGTGCTGGGGGAGTATTTTAGGGTAGTGCAGTGGTGTTCAGGTAGTGTAGGGGGTCATGCTGGGGGTAGTGTTCTAGGGTTTAGGGCAGTGCAGTGGTGTTCGGGCAGTGTAGGGGGTCGTGCTGGGGTGGTGTTTTAGGGTTTAGGGCAGTGCAGTGGTGTTCGGGCAGTGTAGGGGGTCGTGCTGGGGGTGGTGTTTCAGGGTTTAGGGCAGTGCAGTGGTGTTCGGGCAGTGTAGGGGGTCGTGCAGGGGTGGTGTTTCAGGGTTTAGGGCAGTGGTGTTCGGGCAGTGTAGGGGGTCATGCTGGGGGTGATGTTTCAGTGTTTGGGGCAGTGCAGTGGTGTTCGAGCAGTAAAGGGGTCATGCTGGGGGTGGTGTTTCAGGGTTTAGGGCAGTGCAGTGGTGTTCGGGCAGTGTAGGGGGCGGTGCAGGGGTGGTGTTTCAGGGTTTAGGGCAGTGCAGTGGTGTTTGGGCAGTGTAGGGGGTGGTGCAGGGGTGGTGTTTCAGGGTTTAGGGCAGTGCAGTGGTGTTCGGGCAGTGTAGGGGGTCGTGCAGGGGGTGGTGTTTCAGGGTATAGGGCAGTGCAGTGGTGTTCGGGCAGTGTAGGGGGCGGTGCAGGGGGTGGTGTTTCAGGGTTTAGGGCAGTACAGTGGTGTTCAGGCATTGTAGGGGGTGGTGCTGGGGCTGGTGTTTCAGGGTTTAGGGCAGTGCAGTGGTGTTCGGGCAGTGTAGGGGGTCGTGCTGGGGCTGGTGTTTCAGGGTTTAGGGCAGTGCAGTGGTGTTCGGGCAGTGTAGGGGGTTGTGCTGGGGCTGGTGTTTCAGGGTTTAGGGCAGTGCAGTGGTGTTCGGGCAGTGTAGGGGGTCATGCTGGGGCTGGTGTTTCAGGGTTTAGGGCAGTGCAGTGGTGTTCGGGCAGTGTAGGGGGTCTTGCTGGGGCTGGTGTTTCAGGGTTTAGGGCAGAGCAATGGTGCTCAGGCAGTGTAGGGGGTCTTGCTGGGGGTGGTGTTTCAGGGTTTAGGGCAGTGCAGTGGTGTTCGGGCAGTATAGGGGTCTTGCTGGGGGTGGTGTTTCAGGGTTTAGGGCAGTGCAGTGGTGTTCGGGCAGTGAAGGGGGTCTTGCTGGGGGTAGTGTTTCAGGGTTTAGGGCGGTGCAGTGGTGTTCGTGCAGTGTAGGGGGTCGTGCTGGGGGTGGTGTTTCAGGGTTTAGGGCAGTGCAGTAGTGTTCGGGCAGTGTAGGGGGTCGTGCAGGGGTGGTGTTTCAGGGTTTAGGGCAGTGCAGTGGTGTTCTGGCAGTGTAGGGGGTCATGCTGGGGGTGGGGTTTCAGGGTTTAGGGCAGTGCAGTGGTGTTCGGGCACTGTAGTGGGTCGTGCAGGGGGTGGTGTTTCAGGGTTTAGGGCAGTGCAGTGGTGTTCGGGCAGTGTAGGGGGTCGTGCTGGGGCTGGTGTTTCAGGGTTTAGGGCAGTGCAGTTGTGTTCGGGCAGTGTAGGGGGTCTTGCTGGGGGTGGTGTTTCAGGGTTTAGGGCAGTGGTGTTCGGGCAGTGTAGGGGGTCTTGCTGGGGGTGATGTTTCAGGGTTTAGGGCAGTGCAGTGGTTTCGGGCAGTGTAGGGGGTCTTGCTGGGGGTAGTGTTTCAGGGTTTAGGGCAGTGCAGTGGTGTTTGTGCAGTATAGGGGGTCGTGCTGGGGATGGTGTTTCTGGGTTTAGGGCAGTGCAGTAGTGTTCGAGCAGTGTAGGGGGTTGTGCAGGGGGTGGTGTTTCAGGGTGTTTTAGGGTTTAGGGCAGTGCAGTGGTTTTCAGGCAGTGTAGGGGGTCGTACTGGGGCTGGTGTTTCAGGGTTTGGGGCAGTGCAGTGGTGCTCGGGCAGTGTAGGGGGTCGTGCTGGGGGTGATGTTTCAGGGTTTAGGGTAGTGCAGTGGTGTTCGGGCAGTGTAGGGGGTCGTGCAGGGGCTGGTGTTTCAAGGTTTAGGGCAGTGCAGTGGTGTTCGGGCAGTGTAGGGGGTCGTGCTGGGGCTGGTGTTTCAGGGTTTTGGGCAGAGCAGTGGTGTTCGGGCAGTGTAGGGGGTCATGCTGAGGGTAGTGTTTCAGGGTTTAGGGCAGTGCAGTGGTGTTCGGGCAGTGTAGGGGTCGTGCTGGGGGTGGTGTTTCAGGGTTTAGGTCAGTGGTTTTCGGGCAGTGTAGGGGGTCTTGCTGGGGGTGATGTTTCAGGGTTTAGGGCAGTGCAGTGGTGTTTGGGCAGTGTAGGGGGTCTTGCTGGGGGTAGTGTTTCAGGGTTTAGGGCTGGGCAGTGGTGTTCGGGCAGTGTAGGGGGTCATGCTGGGGGTGGTGTTTCAGGGTTTAGGGCAGTGTAGTGGTGTTTGGGCAGTGTAGGGGGTCTTGCTGGGGGTAGTGTTTCAGGGTTTAGGGCGGTGCAGTGGTGTTCGTGCAGTGTAGGGGTCGTGCTGGGGGTGGTGTTTCAGGGTTTAGGGCAGTGCAGTAGTGTTCGGGCAGTGTAGGGGGTCGTGCAGGGGTGGTATTTCAGGGTTTAGGGCAGTGCAGTGGTGTTCTGGCAGTGTAGGGGGTCATGCTGGGGGTGGGGTTTCAGGGTTTAGGGCAGTACAGTGGTGTTCGGGCAGTGTAGTGGGTCGTGCAGGGGGTGGTGTTTCAGGGTTTAGGGCAGTGCAGTGGTGTTCGGGCAGTGTAGGGGGTCGTGCTGGGGCTGGTGTTTCAGGGTTTAGGGCAGTGCAGTTGTGTTCGGGCAGTGTAGGGGGTCTTGCTGGGGGTGGTGTTTCAGGGTTTAGGGCAGTGGTGTTCGGGCAGTGTAGGGGGTCTTGCTGGGGGTGATGTGTCAGGGTTTAGGGCAGTGCAGTGGTGTTCGGGCAGTGTAGGGGGTCTTGCTGGGGGTAGTGTTTCAGGCTTTAGGGCAGTGCAGTGGTGTTCGTGCAGTATAGGGGGTCGTGCTGGGGATGGTGTTTCTGGGTTTAGGGCAGTGCAGTAGTGTTCGAGCAGTGTAGGGGGTTGTGCAGGGGGTGGTGTTTCAGGGTTTAGGGCAGTGCAGTGGTGTTCGGGCAGTGTAGGGGGTTGCGCTGTGGGTGGTGTTTCAGGGTTTAGGGCAGTGCAGTGGTGTTTGGGCAGTGTAGGTGGTCATGCACGGGGTGGTGTTTCAGGGTTTAAGGCAGTGCAGTGGTGTTCGGGCAGTGTAGGGTGTTGTGCTAGGGCTGGTGTTTCAGGGTTCAGGGCAGTGCAGTGGTGTTCAGGCAGTGTAGGGGTTCGTGCCGAGGCGGTTGTTTCACAGTTTAGGGCAGTGCAGTGGTGTTCGGGCAGTGTAGGGGGTCGTGCTGGGGCTGGTGTTTCAGGGTTTAGGGCAGTGCAGTGGTGTTCGGGCAGTGTAGGCGGTCGTGCTGGGGCTGGTGTTTCAGGGTTTAGGGCAGTGCAGTGGTTTTCAGGCAGTGTAGGGGGTCGTGCTGGGGCTGGTGTTTCAGGGTTTAGGGCAGTGCAGTGGTGCTCGGGCAGTGTAGGGGTCGTGCTGGGGGTGATGTTTCAGGGTTTAGGGTAGTGCAGTGGTGTTCGGGCAGTGTAGGGGGTCGTGCAGGGGCTGGTGTTTCAAGGTTTAGGGCAGTGCAGTGGTGTTCGGGCAGTGTAGGGGGTCGTGCTGGGGCTGGTGTTTCAGGGTTTTGGGCAGAGCAGTGGTGTTCGGGCAGTGTAGGGGGTCATGCTGAGGGTAGTGTTTCAGGGTTTAGGGCAGTGCAGTGGTGTTCAGGCAGTGTAGGGGGTCGTGCTGGGGGTGGTGTTTCAGGGTTTAGGTCAGTGGTTTTCGGGCAGTGTAGGGGGTCTTGCTGGGGGTGATGTTTCAGGGTTTAGGGCAGTGCAGTGGTGTTCGGGCAGTGTAGGGGGTCTTGCTGGGGGTAGTGTTTCAGGGTTTAGGGCAGGGCAGTGGTGTTCGGGCAGTGTAGGGGGTCATGCTGGGGGTGGTGTTTCAGGGTTTAGGGCAGTGTAGTGGTGTTCGGGCAGTGTAGGGGGTCGTGAAGGGGTGGTGTTTCAGGGTTTAGGGCAGTGCAGTGGTGTTCGGGCAGTGTAGGGGGTCGTGCTAGGGGTGGTGTTTCAGGGTTTAGGGCAGTGCAGTGGTGTTCGGGCAGTATAGGGGGTCATGCAGGGGCTGGTGTTTCAGGGTTTAGGGCAGTGCAGTGGTGTTCGGGCAGTGTAGGGGGTCGTGCTGGGGGTAGTGTTTTAGGGTTTAGGGTAGTGCAGTGGTGCTTGTGTAGTGTAGGGGGTCGTGCTGGGGGTAGTGTTTTAGGGTTTAGGGTAGTGCAGTGGTGTTTGTGTAGTGTAGGGGGTCATGTTTTAGGGTAGTGCAGTGGTGTTTGGGTAGTGTTAGGGGGTCGTGCTGGTGGTAGTGTTTTAGGATTTAGGTTAGTGCAGTGGTGTTTGGGTAGTGTACGGGGTTGTGCTGGGGGTAGTGTTTAGGGGTTTAGGATAGTGCAGTGGTGCTTGTGTAGTGTAGGGGGTCGTGCTGGGGGTAGTGTTTTAGGGTTTAAGGTAGTGCAGTGGTGTTTTTGTAGTGTAGGGGGGTCATGTTTTAAGATGCAATGCTCCAATACCTGACCAGTCTGCACTACATAAAACTGCAAAAAAACTAAAAATAAAAAGTGTTTTGCACACTTTTGTCATTGGGCTATATGTGGGCTACATCTGGGTAATATTTGTGCTACATTTGGGCTCTTTTTTCACTGGTGGCCATCTTGGAAGACTTCTTTGTTATGAAGTTTCCTAATTTCTTCATTTACTGCAGTCTCCTCAGTAGGAAATGCTTTCAGTTTTTTACTTTGATTCCATCAAGAAGGCATTCAGATGTGTCTCACATCTGCCATAAATTCAGAATGTTAGCACTCTAGTTGCTCATTAGATCACTGGAGTAAAGCTACTGCTCACCAGGGAGTTAACTGGTAGTCTGCTGCTGGTATTGAAAGTGATTGTTTCAGTCTGCATGTCAGAATTTTCTAATGAAATAGAAGAGGATTTGAGATCTCACTTAAAACATGCCCTAATTTTTCTTTCTGCAGCACTAACCATAATTTCTATTTAAAAAGAACCCCTCATTTTGTTCCTTTTTAAATTAAATGTTTTTAGTGTTACCGGTTTATTCCAATCAAGATGGCTTCAGGTGTGCCATACTTTTGTCATAAGTAAGGCTGTTAGCGCTCTAGTTGTTCTTTAGAACACTCTGGGAAGCTGCAGTAGAACACAAAGGCATCAACTGGCAGGCTGCTCCTGTTGAAATATAACAGGAAGATATTTGAGATCACACTTGAAATATGTCCTAATTTTTCTTTCTACAGCACTAACCATAATTTCTATGACAAAATGAACCCCATCATTTTGTTCCTTTTTAAATTAAATGTTTTAAGTGTTACCAGTTTATTCCAATCAAGATGGCTTCAGGTGTGCCATACTTTTGTCATAAGTAAGGCTGTTAGCACTCTAGTTGTTCTTTAGAACACTCTGGGAAGCTGCAGTAGAACACAAAGGCATCAACTGGCAGGCTGCTCCTGTTGAAATATAACAGGAAGATATTTGAGATCACACTTGAAACATGTCCTAATTTTTCTTTCTACAGCACTAACCATAATTTCTATGACAAAATGAACCCCATCATTTTGTTCCTTTTTAAATTAAATTGTTTAAGTGTTACCAGTTTATTCCAATCAAGATGGCTTCAGGTGTGCCATACTTTTGTCATAAGTAAGGCTGTTAGCACTCTAGTTGTTCTTTAGAACACTCTGGGAAGCTGCAGTAGAACACAA
The DNA here is from genome assembly GCA_963921515.1 of Calotriton arnoldi. Lineage (NCBI taxonomy): Eukaryota > Metazoa > Chordata > Amphibia > Caudata > Salamandridae > Calotriton > Calotriton arnoldi. Next base: position 21,350 of record CAWUFW010000621.1, on the reverse strand, counting down.
AGGCATCAACTGACAGGCTGCTCCTGTTGAAATATAACAGGAAGATATTTGAGATCACAATTGAAATATGTCCTAATTTTTCTTTCTACAGCACTAACCATAATTTCTATGACAAAATGAACCCCATCATTTTGTTCCTTTTTAAATTAAATGTTTTAAGTGTTACCAGTTTATTCCAATCAAGATGGCTTCAGGTGTGCCATACTTTTGTCATAAGTAAGGCTGTTAGCACTCTAGTTGTTCTTTAGAACACTCTGGGAAGCTGCAGTAGAACACAAAGGCATCAACTGGCAGGCTGCTCCTGTTGAAATATAACAGGAAGATATTTGAGATCACAATTGAAATATGTCCTAATTTTTCTTTCTACAGCACTAACCATAATTTCTATGACAAAATGAACCCCATCATTTTGTTCCTTTTTAAATTAAATGTTTTAAGTGTTACCAGTTTATTCCAATCAAGATGGCTTCAGGTGTGCCATACTTTTGTCATAAGTAAGGCTGTTAGCACTCTAGTTGTTCTTTAGAACACTCTGGGAAGCTGCAGTAGAACACAAAGGCATCAACTGGCAGGCTGCTCCTGTTGAAATATAACAGGAAGATATTTGAGATCACACTTGAAACATGTCCTAATTTTTCTTTCTACAGCACTAACCATAATTTCTATGACAAAATGAACCCCATCATTTTGTTCCTTTTAAATTAAATTGTTTAAGTGTTACCAGTTTATTCCAATCAAGATGGCTTCAGGTGTGCCATACTTTTGTCATAAGTAAGGCTGTTAGCACTCTAGTTGTTCTTTAGAACACTCTGGGAAGCTGCAGTAGAACACAAAGGAATCAACTGACAGTCTCTGCCCTTGTTGGATGTACATGTTTTACTGAGAATGTCAGACTTCATTCTCACATGAGTGAGAAAGATAATGTGAATTTACAGAAAATATGCTCTCATTTTAGCTTCTGGAGCACCTTCCAAACCTCCATGGGACAAGCATGAGAAAATAGTGTTCTCTCAAACATGATTCATGATATCCCAGCAGAAGGTTTTTCACATGGTAAAATCACCTTAGAATACACCACAATTCCTAAAATTAGTATGGTACCATCAACAAATAAATTCTAATGTAACTAAAGCCTGTTATCACCCTTTATAGTTCTCCTTTTGGTGACCCTCAAAATCTTCTATTCACTACAATGCATTTCAATGAGGTACTATCATTTATATTGGTCCCAAGATGGCTGCCAGAAATTCCAGGATGAAGTGCTGACAGCCAATCAGATCTCACGATGACATGTGTGGTTAGGCTCCGCCCAGATATATATGTGACTTTACCTTTGATTTTCTCAGGAACTACTGAACGGATTTACACCATTTAAGCAAAAGGCACGACACTGAACCAAGGGCTACCTCTTTGCCAAATTTGGTGTAATTCCGTTCAGCAGTTCGGGCTGTAGCTGCGACTAAAGGTTCCTATGGAAAAATGAATGGGGAAAACACGTTTTGGGACCCCCTTTTTTCTCGGCCCCCGCTTGACGTATCACCCCGAGACTTTCAGGATAGGAGCGGACCGGAGCGCCCCAACAAGTTGGAAACTTTCGCGAAGATTCGTCAACCGGCGCCAACGTTATTTCAAATAGAATGTCGCGGATTTCCTATGGATAATAGGTTTTAACTATAACTATCTACTGGCGACCGCCAGTAGATAATATATATATATATATATATATATATATATATATATACACACACACACACACACACATTTCCTTAAAATCCCACAACCCCTTAGCCCATACCTTCCCTAAAACTACCCTTCCCACCCCAAAACACTTACCCAACCTAAAATTACCATTGCCACCCCAAAACCCATACCCACGTAAACCCTAAAATTACCCTTGCCACCCTAAAACCCTTACCATCCTGAACCCTGAAATTACCCTTGCCTCCCAAAAACCCATACCCCCCCGAACCCTAAAATTACCCTAGCCACCCCAAAACCCATACCCACCCCATACCCTAAAATTTCCCTTGACACACCAAAACCCAAACCCACCCTGAGCCCTAAAACTACCCTTGGCACCCCAAAACCCTTACCTACCCTGAACCCTAAAATTACCCTTGCCACCCCAAAACCCATACCCACCCTGAACCCTAAAATTACTATTGCCACCCCAAAACTCATACCCACCATGAACCCTAAAATTACCCTTGCCACCCCAAAACCCATACCCACCCTGAACCCTAAAATTACCCTTGCCACTTCAATACCCAAACCTACCCTGAACCTTAAAATTACTATTGCCACCCCAAAACTCATACCCACCATGAACCCTAAAATTACCCTTGCCACCCCAAAACCCATACCCACCCTGAACCCTAAAATTACCCTTGCCACTTCAATACCCAAACCTACCCTGAACCTTAAAATTACTATTGCGACCCCAAAACTCATACCCACCATGAACCCTAAAATTACCCTTGCCACCCCAAAACCCATACCCACCCTGAACCCTAAAATTACCCTTGCCACTTCAAAACCCAAACCTACCTTGAACCTTAAAATTACTATTGCCACCCCAAAACTCATACCCACCATGAACCCTGAAATTACCCTTGCCACACCAAAACCCAGACAAACCCTGAACCCTAAAATTACCCTTGTCACCCCAAAACCCAAACCCACCCTAAACCCTATGGGCCTCATTGATGAGGACCTACCAGCACTTTTGCGCCAACAGAACGTCACTTTTTTGACGTTCCGGTGGCGCAATGTGCCACTGGCATATTTATAAGGCAACATAAAGCCACGTTACGTGGCTTTTCACAGCCTTATAAATATGTGCCCCTTTCACGTAGAAAGCTGAGTGAAAGGGGCGTTCCATGGGTTTCGCTGGGTGCGTTCCCAGCAACATCCATGTTTTTTTGACACTGCCCCAGATTTATGAGAAATCGTAAGGCTGAGGCAGCGCCTAAAACTTACGCCTCCCCAGGGTAGGCTTAAGGGAGGCACAACGAGGAGAAATATCTTTCTTTCCTGTTTTGATTTTTTTTGTGCATGAAGGTTTCCCTTCCTGCACAAAAATAACCAGCCTCACAAAGCAGGCACCCTTGCACCATGGTGTAAAGGCGCCTGCGTTGGCGCACGGCAGCCCATTGTGCGTCGGTGCAGGGGAAAATGACAGGAATGCGCTGTTTCTAATAGATACAGCGCATTCCTGCCCTATTCTTTTCTGTAGGGCAAAGCAGCAGCAAGGCCTGCTGCACTGCCCTACGGCAAAAAACCCATAAATGAGGCCCTATATGCTTACGTTATACTTGCATGTAAAAAGCACATATGCCTTTGCCATTCATGCCTTTAGAACGAAATTCGTTGTAAAGGCATGCGTGGTAAAGGCATATGCGTTGTAATGACATGCATTGTAATGGCATTGCTTTGTGATAGCACTTGAGTCATGATGGCATGCGTTGTAATGGCATGCATTTTTAAAGTTTCATTGTAATGGCTGTTTCCCATCAAAAGGCCATCATTAACCCCTCAAATATCCTGCAATTAATGTGTTTTTTCAAGCAAGCTATGGAAACAGTTCCTTGAGGCAATTCCACATTGTGCAATGATGTGAGCACTACAACAAGACCTCTGGCCAGAACACAGTGGAAGTTTTCTCAAGGGGTCCCGGTGTCTAGACTGGTGTGTGATTAAAGAAACAGTATCCTTTGGACCCGATATCACACTTATAATATTCAACCAGTCAATATATTCCATTTTTTGTTTTTTTATTACACAGGTGGTGGTTAAATTGATATTGTTTATTTGAGAAAAATTCGTTTTATTTAAGGAGAGTAAAATTGGTTCGGTCTTGAAAAAGATGGTTTAAAAATTTCATCCATCGAAACGCGTCGACGCTCATCTAAATACACAATCTGTTAGAAAGGCGGAGGTCTATGAGTAACACATACCAGGATCTTTGTCTCAATTATTGGTGTAAAACAGATGTGTAAAAAACTAATGAACCTATCTGTGCTATGTACTCTCTTTAAGTTGCTTTATTTTTGTTTTTTTAATGGATTGTATTTTAACATGTGATTATTTGCTCTGAAACCTCTGTGATTTCTGTTTATTTACCATGCTATGTATTGTGTTTATATAGTATAGGGTTTTATTGCCCTTGAGTCTTTTAACGTCTTTTTTGATACATTGGTTTTTATAATAAATCGATTTATATATCTTTGTACATTTTTGTATATTTTATGATTCATGACCCTCTGTGGGAGTTATATGGCAATATTCCCTCAAGTGTGTATGTGAGACAAGATTGAAGAAGTATCGGCTTGAATGGAATATATTGACTGGTTGAATATTATAAGTGTGATATCGGGTCCAAAGGATACTGTTTCTTTATTCACTGTATAGTGCCCTATTCCTTTGGTAATAAGGGGCACCTCTTTGTCTTTTAGTAGACTGGTGTGTGCCACACAAAATTAATGGTCAGTATTTATGCTGAGTGTCAGAGCTGGGCAAATAAGGAGAGATAATGACTGGAGCAGTCACAACAAAAAACTATAGAAGAAACAATTGGGAGTGTGAGAAGCCAAACACAGCAAGGGCTCGCCTGTGGTTGAAGGTGAACATGGTCCCCTAGAGAAGGGATGGTGATACGGATTACACTGATATTCTGGTGTACTGGCAACAATGCCAGAAAGGACAGGCAGGAATGAGTTGAGGGGTTCAAAGAGACACCAGTACTGGTCACAGGTTCATGGTACATGGAGCACTGGGGATTTTTACTGTGAAGGGGATAAATTGTGGGCAGACAGCATCTAAATGCAGTGCAGGAAAGAGTGGTTCCCCTGTGCCTATATAATCAAGTATGACTTTAAATACCAGTGTAGCTCTGTAGGAGTTTTCTAAACTGTCAGCAGTGGTTGTTAGGCCTTGAACATTCTGTATATAACAGGACCAGACAGTTATAAAACACACACTTAAAAGAGTCTTCCATATGACTAACATTATCAGAGGACAAAGGTTATGTCTGCTGTTTATGGAGCATCAACAATAAGAAGGTGCAATAGTCAGGGAGTTCAGGAGTTTTCTAAGGTGATGTCAGATTGTGTAGTCTCAAAAACCTTTTATTCAGCCAGGTCCAGCCATAAGAATTTGCGTAAAACCGTTGCTAATGTTTTTTATGTATATGTAATAAAACACAAAATACAATGTACAAAGCAGCAATTCTAATACAAATATTGTAATACGGAAGAAGGCGTTTATGAAGGGGGAGGAAGGAAGATTGGTATCCAGTGAACTATACAACTCAAGTCTACCATCAATTAACTCAAGTGATGTTCAATAGTAATCCCTTAGTATTGAGCAAAAAAAAGGTTGTGGCACACATATTCTAATACAAAAACAGTTTGCATTACTAGCAAAAGGGGACAAGCGAGCTTCCCTCCAGTGGAAATATATACATGTGCCTGTCAACAAAAACCTCTAAAATGGGTCCGCTATGTTCACAGTGGAGTTAGGATCTACCTTCTAGACCACCTATAATTCATTGGGTATGTCTAATTCCTTTCTATTGAAACACCTTCACTACCAGACTATCACACAACAGTTCTGCCTGCTTCCTTATATGTTCAATTACTCTCTGCAGAACTTATGCCTCATCATCCAAGCCTTGTGCAAAGATTTGGCCACTGCACACACATTATTTATTACTATCTGTTTTGGAAATTCTTACAGGTGCTTCAAAATTCCTCACACCCAAATTCCTACACAGAGGTGCCAGCCAGGTTCTCCAAATGCCGGCATAAGCTGGACAAAAAAAAAACATGAAATGAGCTGCTGTTTCACAGGGGAAAGCAAACGTTGGACAAAGTGGTAATACTCATGAGAGGGAACACCACCTACTGTGGAGACTGTTGACAGGAAGAACACAATATCGAAATTTGTATGATAAAGTTCTCGCTTCAGGGGGCTTAGTCTTATCAAGAAACTGTTCAAAACGTGGTAAGCATCGAGATATTTTACTGTCAAACTACTCTCATGGGACTCCATGTAACACTTTTTGCTGATATACGCTCAGTACCTGGTCTTCAGTTGTTCAATTGTCCCCTTGCTACTTGAAAATGGATTAGCCCATAGCTCGCTCATATATAAACTATTGAACCATGCTTTAATGAACTTGAACCAGGCCAACTTACAACTTGCATCTAAGTCAGGTGGTCAAACTCCTTCACTCCCTCAATAGAGATACCCTGCAAATACATCTTACCTCTGAAAAGACCTGTAGGGATTAAAGGCCATAAATTTAATTTCATTCACATTGATTTCTAATTCATGTGAATCACAGAAACTTGGAAATTTATCAAGCAAAATTTACAGGCATCCTGGGGTCCTTGATATTAGTAAGGTGTCATCTGCAAATAAAAGAGCGGAGATTTTCTGGCCACCTAGTTTAGAAGAGTCATTATTGCAGTTGCATAATTTCTCAATGACCCCATTGATAAAGAGAGTGAAAAATGTAGGGGCCAGATCACAACCTTGGTGCAAAGGCCTAGTAGGTCCAGAAACACCAGTGCAATATTAGTTGCCCGAAGCTATGTATCAAATACAGTTTAGTTGGACATCTCTAATCACCTGTAATAACAATCACAAATCACATAGCTTCTCAACTGTAATACGTTATTACAGTTGAGTTGTAAAGTCACTATGCCTGCTACAAGAGCCAGCAGTCAAGGTGAAAGGAGGGTCACAGAGCACAGTTACATTTGCAGTTTAAAAAATAAAAACAGACTTTTCATTTTTCAAAAATGAATAGTGATAAGCTCAAAGGATATTCTTATATTTATGGCAACACAGATGTTTTTGCACACTATTAGTCATTACAGGGAAGATAGAATCTCTCTGTATGTTTCTCCAGATTCAGAACTACAGCATTCTTTAAAATTTACATCCATTAAACTGATACAAATATCTCGATTGCAAAAAATGACTAAATGCCTTTTTGTGAGCTTAATTTCACACTAGAGATTCAGTTTTTTATTCTTCTTGTTTGCAAACATACTAACACTTTCACATGAAGGAGTGAGACAGTACTAATTTCCCTTATTAAATCACTGAACACTCCAGTCTCTGTATGCATTATGCAACTAAATATTTAATTGTGTACAGTCACATTTCGCAAGATAAAAACAAGTGCTGCGGTTAGTATAAGGGGGACCCCACACTTCTAGGTGCATCTACTTAAACACTAGAAAAAAAAAATGTTTAGTATAAGAATATTAAATAAAGCTGAGCTAAAGAACCTGCAGTAAGCAAGGGAAAAGAATGTTTAAAATGCTTTCAGTGGTAGAAAAATATAAAGTCGCTCCAAGTCTATATAATTGGGGATGTGCACACAAATATGTAGATAAGCTACCGATCAGACTTCGTGGACATCACCACTAACTGCAGTAGCGGTCGGTGGTGGGAGTGCCGCCGGGCGCTGACGTGGGGCGGGGGAGGGGCAGTAAACTACGGATTACAGCCGATTACAGGTAAGTACACATATAAATAAAACGAATTTCGTTTCTCGCGCTGCATTGCCAAATGCGATGCAGCGCGCGCACCGAAATTTGTTTTATTTATTTATATGTGTACTTACCTGTAATCGGCCGTAATCCGTAGTTTACTACCCCCGCCCCACGTCAGCGCCCGGCGGCATTCCCACCACCGACCGCTACTGACTGACAGGGCTTCTGCAAAACATTCTTAAGGACTGACCTACTCAAATGTGGATTGCTGGGTGGATGGCAGTCTGTGTCGGGGTGAGGGTTACTTAGTATCAGCTGCACTTTAGCAAAAGGTGTGTCACTAGCCAGAAACGCGGAAACAAAAGAGAACGATCTACACACATCAGCATGCTGATTGCTTAGTTACAAGCGGCAGGCAGCGTTAATCTGTGCTCCCCTTCTGTCTGTGCAGAGAGCAGGCTTTTCTTCACTTATTTTGTGAGCAACTCATTTGAAGTTCAAGGGCACACAAAGTCAAAAGGTTTTTAGGTCTCGTGCCTAGCGTTGCAGTGCGCAGCACTGCCGAGACCTCTTGTATGGGCTTCAGAAAGCTAACCACACGCTCGTGCGTGTGGTTTTGCTTTTGCAGGCTGGCATTGGCTGTAGCATGCTTTTTTTTTTTTTTTTTTAAACGGCATGCAATTGGGCAAAGGCGGGCGCATGTCCCGCCTTTGCTCTGCCCATTCCCGTCCGTGTCTAGGACGCGCATCAGCGCGCGGCACAGACGACAGGCTCCCTCGCTCCTCTGTGAAGCGCGCGCACCACTGGTTTCGATTCCCGCGTTCGGCTCCTCTGTGGTGCGCGCGCACCACAGGTTTCGATTCCGTGCTTGTTCTTCTATGTTAGTAGCCCTCCTCCCTGCCGGTTTCTGTTCTGTTTTCCTGGCTCCTCGGAGGCCGGGTGTACCGCCCCTGCCTCGGGTGTGTCTTGCGCCGCCTTTTACCAGCCTCTGCATGTTGTACAGTATTCTCGGCTCGCTGTCCCGCATTCCTCCCAGTCTTCGCTGTGTCCTAAGCTCTGTCATGAAGCCTTTGGTGGTGTTCGTCCTCGGCGGGCCCGGTGCCGGCAAAGGCACACAGTGTGAGAAGATAGTGGAGGTGAGTCTGAGAGGTACATTTTCCACCCCATCCTAGCACAGCTCCATGCTCTGGCACCCAGTAGAGCAGCACAGATGTCCAAAACGGCTCATCTCCGGGCCGAGTGCCTCTTTCCCACCTACTAACCGCTAAGCTGCTACATCAGGCGGACTTTTCATTTAAATGCTTAATTGTTGGGAATCGCACCCCACCTCGCTATCCAGTCCATACCTCGCCCGCTACCCTTCTATTATACCATAGAGCATCCATACCCGGCGCCTCTTTTTTATTTATTTTTTTAAATTTAATTTCCTAAGGAATAAGACCAAGAACTCCATCTTTTCAAGAAGACACATATCTCCCATCTCTCTTCAGACACGTATTATTTCAGAACCTCCCATCCCCTTTCCGATGCACGCCTCGATTACCATCGCCTTTATTTCCGGGTTTAACCCAAACCGTCTAATGCATGTTTTGATGACATACCCGCCCTACTTCAGTTTCTAATATGTTATCTCGTGTTCATCCTCATTCTTTGATATTTTTTTAAGTTCTCTTATCAGATTGTCAGCCTTACAGCACTCCGGATCAACGCTCCCCAACACAAAATTGCACAATCGCTTCTCGTGAGAGATTTGTCCTGTGTTTTTTCTGTTATTTTAGTCAAGGGGCTGGCTTTTGGCATGAGTGACCCGGGCCCAGGTAGCAAATGTTCAGTTGTGGACCCTGAGCCATCAGCCCTAAAGGTCATGCAAATGACAGAGTCCTTCGTACATGGCTTCATTGACAGTTTAAACTGCTTTTAATAATTTATTAACACACTGTGGGTGCTAATATTAACACCACTTTTCTGAACCATACCGGAGCCACCGGCGGTTACTAATCAACCTGGTCGGATATTAGGTGTACTCGCAGCACCCATCACTTTTTTCCAAAAAAGTGGTTTTTTCAAGAGCCTACGGGCCTTCATCTTTACAATACAGCCTTATTACACATGCTGTCTACAAATGGTGCTCCTTTTCCCTTATTCACCTTCCCTTGAGTCCTGATGAAGACCCCCAATAAGGATGAAGCTACCTTTATGATTACAGGGGTCGAAACGTTGACATATGGTCATTTATATCAAACACAGGCGACAGACATGTTTATCTGTGCCCATAATGTTATGTTTTGTCATTTTGATTGTTTTGCCAAAGTAAAAGGCTGGATTGGATCTAAAGACTTGGATGTACTTGAACCACATTACCTTTCCGTTCCTCTGCACTATCACTCAATTCTCCTTGATCACTCACAAACCCCCACCCCCTTTTTTTCCCCCTCCTTTTTTCTCTGAGCACCAAAATTTATCAGTGTTTGATTAATCGTATATTCATATGTTTTGATTAATTTCGATTCTGTGATATTAATAAAATCACAAGACATCATCTATCCTTGTCGTGACGTTTTGAATTATCTAGTGTATTTTCAATTCGTTTGTATATACGTGAGTTCGTAATCATTTTTCCACTGTGACCATTTATCTATGTACCAATATTAACACCACATCAGCTCTCTTCCTTGCGCTCAAAGTGGTCTAACATGAAAAAGAGCCTTTGCCACTCGTCACCTTGTGCCTTGCCTCGAGGATAGACACAGGAAGGTTTGTGATGGTGAAACGCGTCAGATATCCGTTGCATATGCCATTGCACCACAGTAATGTGCTCTTGAGATGAACCCGTAGTGAAGCGTCTATATAGCTGTGTTCCATCCATCCTGCCTTTGCTTTGTGTAGGGTGTAAAGTCACTCATTTACCTAGCACCAACTTTGCTCTGGAGAAAACATTGAGCCACCGCTTGGCATCCATCTCTTCTTTGAACCTGGAAGCCTGTGACTTAAGCACGGTACTAATACTCCCATTCAGTTTCGAATGATAAAATGTGTGAATGGTAAAATGCGGGACCCAGCTTCTGGTCCAACATAAGGTAGAAGTACATTCACACCACCAAAAACAAAGTCAGCCGATCTACACCAGTGACACCCATAAAACGAAGAAATGGTTTGACATTCACCCCCCCTGCAGCCTGGTACACGACACGCCATGTGATTGCATTATTTAGCAATGCCAATAGCTCAAACTTTAATAATGCGAGACCTATTGCATTGCAAATGCTTGTTATATGATGGAGGGAACACCCGCCTACGATAGTATTTCAATGCTTTTCTGTTGCAGGACAGGTTAAATAAATGTTTAAACACAGTACGACCCAGCTCTCCTGTATGTTTATATTTTTCAAGGCAGATGTATGAAATATGCTCGGAGCTGTATATTTAGTGTTTCAGATTGCAAGACATTCTGACTTTCAGACGTAAATTTGCCAATTTCTGTGATTTTACCTTCACTTTTTATTATTAGATATGAATTTAGTTAAACATTGACAGACGAAGTTCATTATTTGTAAAGAGTGCAGTGGGCTTGGTCCGGGGGAGAGGTATCATATTATCATAACCACTCATCTATTTGAGGAACAACTTTTATTCAGCTATTACCATACTCAATTGTACTTGTTTTGTTTGCCAAAATAAGTGAAAATCCGAGCTGGGCAACTATGGATGGAAAACTATGATCTGCATATGTTACTGTGACTGAAACTTGCAATCTGCGGGGTAAAGGTATATATATATAGACACCAAACTCCTTGGGGTATATTTACGAACATTTTGCACCAGGTTTAAAGGCACAAATTGGCATGAAATGTTTAGTTAAAATATACTTTCCAGCACAAAAACTTTATTTGTGCTGGAAAGTCACCAGAAAGTAACGCAGCCTAGCGCTGCTTTGCATTACTCAGTGCCAAGGGGACATTCCTTGGGTGGTATATGGGCTCTCCCATGCAACCATCCTTGGTTTTTGATGCATACTTCCCAACTAAATAAAGTGAATTGGGTGTTGCATAAAAAAATAATAATGTTTTGACATTGGCATTATCAAGGACAAATGTTTTTAATACTCCAATCTTTTCCGGCTTTTCATGTGTGCTCCATTGTACAGGACACATACAGAGTAAGAAATGTTTAAGTCATATAAGCATAGTATTTTGTATTGGAAGGGTACCCTTCTGGTACAAAATGTAAGCTAGACCTCATGCATACACTGTTGCACTAAGGTGCAAAGGTGTGCGTGTTGCACTGTCAGACTGATTGTGTGCCAACACTGGGGAGAGAGCAGGACAGTGCCATATCTCTCCCTCTCACGCAACGCATCAACTTTATTTCACTATGTTACGAGACAATCTAAGTGCGGCGTTGCTCAGACTACCACCATGACTATGGCACGCCTATGGATCCCCGTAGTTGTAATCGGGCCCTTAAGGCTCACATATAATCCTTAGAAAGGCACCGCCACCGCAGGACTCCAGCAGGCGGTCTGACTACAGGTTTGACGGTGTTGCAGTGGGGCGCTGGCATGGCGGCCCGCTGCAACACTGCCAAACTAGTAATCAGGTCTTTACATTTTGCCGACCATGAGATTTAGCAAATTGCAGGGTTTGCAACCATTAACTGGCTCTGTACATCCGCCCATTAGTTTGAAAGGAGTGTTATGGTATAATTTCACCTATAGATGCAATTTTAAAGAGATATGATTGAAGGTGAAAGGAAAAGACTCTGCAGGTTAGCTCTTGTTATATTGATCTATGAAGTGTATGTTGAGCATTCAAAACATTCCAAAAGAGCAAAATTTTAACAGTTGAGGGTACTTTAAGACCGCATTGATAGCAGAAAGGGTTAGCCTTATTGCAGCTAAAATTTCTGCTTGTTCTTCTGGCCTCTATTTTGCCCTCTTCTACTCTGTTTTGCCTATTCTTCTTGCTCATTTTTCTGATAGTTTTTCTGCCCTGTTTTGCCTTTTCTACTCGCTCATTTTCTGCTCTCTGTTTTGCCTTTTTCTGCTAGTTTCTTCTCCCTTCCCACCGTTTCGTCTAGACCTGTAGCAGGAAGAGTTGGCATGATAGAGACCTCGCACCCCAGTGACCAGATAACCCCAGGAATGACAGGGCTGAAAGGGCTAAATGGACCACAGCAGATGGACCAAAGGTCACTCTAATCCTGCTTGAAGGCAGAGAACCATTTATATTTTTACTTGCCTCCGTTTAGTTTACTTCATGTACTTTCGCTTTCTTAACCATAAACATTCATCTGGGCTACATAAGGTGTCCTGGTGTCTAGGTTTGAAATAGCAGAGACCACAAATATAAAAAACAGCAGGTGTAGCCATCCAAGGTCTGACCTGTGTATTGTGCCTTGCATGCTCCCATTAAAACAAAAGCAGAAAAGGGAAGCTACTATCAGTATGAAATTATGGCAAAGCCAGCGATGATAATATTCTGAAAAGAGGTTTACTTTCCAAAGACAAAGAAAACTGCCTGCCACACTAGAAAAGAAATCTTAATAATAGTCTGTATGTGTTTTTTAGTAATGCAGGACAGTCCTAATTTGTGGCACTATTTCAACTTGAACTGTACAAAATATATTTTACATTCTGGCATTGGGTTGTATATAGTACACATAGTATGATGTTACATATTGGTTAGGAGTGGCCACAATTGCATTTTTTTCAAAATACAAGTAATCTTTGCACATAGCTAGCCCGTATCTTGAGTAAAAATTGGACGTGAGGGCATGCCTTTTGCATTTGTCACCCCGAGTGGGACGGGTATGCCCAGACGTGGGTCCCGTGCTCTCCATGCCACTGGAATCAAGCTATCCTGGCTGAAGAGGGGTGAAACCCCGAAACCGGTCCTAGGATGCTTGTTTCCAGTCCAGGGAGTACCTGGCTTGGCAGTTCGGGCTGGACTGTTCCCATGAGGCACAGGGTCAAGACTGATTTGCATATGGCTGGGTTCAAACTGGAATGGCATGGTGAGCAAAAAAACGATGGATTTAGGCCCAGATCTCTGTACTGGGGTGAATGTATGACATTGTTCTGCATTCTGTCCATCAATTGTTGTTTTTGCATTTGTCACCCCGAGTGGGACGGGTATGCCCAGACGTGGGTCCCGTGCTCTCCATGCCACTGGAATCAAGCTATCCTGGCTGAAGAGGGGTGAAACCCCGAAACCGGTCCTAGGATGCTTGTTTCCAGTCCAGGGAGTACCTGGCTTGGCAGTTCGGGCTGGACTGTTCCCATGAGGCACAGGGTCAAGACTGATTTGCATATGGCTGGGTTCAAACTGGAATGGCATGGTGAGCAAAAAACGATGGATTTAGGCCCAGATCTCTGTACTGGGGTGAATGTATGACATTGTTCTGCATTCTGTCCATCAATTGTTGTTTTTGCATTTGTCACCCCGAGTGGGACGGGTATGCCCAGACGTGGGTCCCGTGCTCTCCATGCCACTGGAATCAAGCTATCCTGGCTGAAGAGGGGTGAAACCCCGAAACCGGTCCTAGGATGCTTGTTTCCAGTCCAGGGAGTACCTGGCTTGGCAGTTTCGGGCTGGACTGTTCCCATGAGGCACAGGGTCAAGACTGATTTGCCTATGGCTGGGTTCAAACTGGAATGGCATGGTGAGCAAAAAAACGATGGATTTAGGCCCAGATCTCTGTACTGGGGTGAATGTATGACATTGTTCTGCATTCTGTCCATCAATTGTTGTTTTTGCATTTGTGTACAAGAGCAGCACGAAAATCCAGCAGGAGACCGGTTTGGGGAAAAATGTACCTCTACTGTGGCTCTCAATGTAAGGCATTTTATGCTCAGATTAGTGTCCTGTGGGCACAAATAAGAACAAATTTGCACTCATGACACGCCAAGAAATTTTGCAAAATGTACTTAAACACAAAATGTGTGAATTTCATAAGAGATGGTCTATGTAACACAAAATTTGCCAAAGTCTAATGGGGGTATTTGGTCCACTAGTGACTTTTGCAGAAATCTGTGTCCACCCTATATGACACAATTATTAATTTCAGCGGGGGATTCACAGCATTTCATCCTTCTTACATTTATAAAATGTGTATCAATGAACAGATGGAAGAAATCTGCTGGAGCAAGTGGTACATAAAGCACAAATAACCATAATTGTGCAATCAAGAAACATGTTTCTATGGAAGTTCTGAAAGAAACAAAGTACAACACATAACAATCATCCGCAAAGCAAATAGGTCTGGCGTTGGACACTAGCGGTTTGACTTTGTAAATGCTTGTTTTATTTTGTCACTATTTTGTGAAACATTTTGTTGGGGGTGCTGCTTGACAATCATCAATATATATTAAATAAATTGGTTAACAGCTAATATTTTTGGGTCTCAAAACCGAACATTGCCATAGCAATCCCTGGCACGGAATAGAACAACTGCGAAAGAGCACAATGCCGATGCACACAGTGAAGTTAGCCAATGGCTAAAGTGGGCTGACCCATTGTTCATGCTCGATGCTATAGTGAGCGGAAGAAATGAGAATGAAACAACAGACCAATAGAGGAAGAGAGATGTCTGAAAGCCCCTACAAGTCAGTATATTATATGTACATTTTAGTGAAATCAAAAGGCGTTGGCTAATGCTGCTCCTAAAAAAAAAAGAAAATGTTTCATCAGAATTGAAATATATCAGACAAAGTGCATTAAAAAAATTGTGCATGGTAAAGTCATTCTTTTCTGGTGTACTGGTGAACATTGAAAATGAGGGCTTCGGAGAGCACTGCTATGAGGTATATTCAAAATGATTAGCCTAGAAAATGGCGGCAATTGAAAGAAAAGAGGTTGAGAGACAGGGAACAGAGGAGAAAGAAAAAACAGGAAGAGAGACAGAAGAGGGTGACAGAAGAAAGAGTTAAATAGACATAGAAATGATAGAAAGAGGGAACGAAATATGGAAAAAGAATGATGAAAGTGATGGGATGTGAAGAAATAAGGAAAGAAATAAGAGAAGGACGGCATACAGAAAAGAGCACACAAGGAGAGATAACAGAATATGTTGGAGAGAGGAGCGAACAAGGGTAAGAACAGAAAGGCAAAAAACTAAATTGCAAGTCAAAGAAAGCGGGGCTACAGGAACAATGAGATGGAATATGGAGGACATACATAAAGTGTGAGAGGAGAAAAAAGGAGAGAGACAAAGTCGGGGAAGGAAAGGGCACAGAAAAGAAAAAATATTGAGCTACAGGTAAGAATGTTGGGTAGAAAGAGAAGAATGATCAAAATGGCATCCTAGAGGAAGAGGGACAGAAAGTGAAGAGAAAATGAAAGAGGAAAAGAAGGGGTAGTGCAAGTGAGAAGCAGTAATAAAACCAGAAGTTAAAGAAAGGGGAGGGACAAAATGAAGGAAAACAGTAATATGGAAACAGTTTTAGCAAGGCAGACTTGATAGAGAAGGAAAGCAATAGTGAGAGAAAGGAGGCACAAAGAAGAAGAAAAGAGACTCAGAACAGAGACACGATCAGGTGAAGAGAGAAAGAGAATTAAGAGGGGAGAGTGCTAGAGAAGGGAGAAAGAGAAGAAAGAGAGAATGTCAATGAGATATAGTCTGCCCAGCTGGTTAGAAAGGGACATCCTTTTTGTCAAGAGGCACTGCAAACTACATATCTGGATCTATAATGGGTCAATAATTATTACATGCAAAAGTAAGCATCTTAAAGCTGTCAGTTTTATACTAGAGAGGTATGCCAAAAGTACTGTGAAATCAAGCATTTTGTACCAACTATGAAAGAGTTTGCTTGAGGTAGATCCAATTGCTTCTGGGTATTCTTTAAGATCTTACACTATGATTATTACATTAGTATTGTTGGCCAAATTTGCTATAAAGGAACAATCTTGTAATCTAGTATGGGTAATCTCCTAGGGCGGTAAACATTACCTCACTTGTAAAGTCTAGGGTCTGTGATTCTTTTTTGAAGGCACATATTATCACTCACACAACACCACACCATATTCACACAGTTTGCTAAGCATTGCCACCTCAGCACGACATCCACATTGTTTCCTGTAAACCTTGCCCCACAACAAATGGACACATTAGACACTTTCCCTGACGTCATCACACACAAGACACTAAAGCCTAAGAGTTGGTACCTCAACAGCGTGTGCTCTCATCAACACTTATTAGAATAATTCTCAATAAGATTAGCAATGGATAACATTGTACCTTTGTAGAAGGAAACAAATGACAGGGTCTACATCTATACTCAAAGGAGGCAGGCTAAATGAAGATGGATGAGGTGAGAGGAAGGGCTGTGTGGATGGAGGGTGAGCAGGGAGGGGGCCTCTGCCCATCCCACAATTACATAACCCTATTTTTCCCCCAGAACTTCCTCTTCCTCATCGATCCCTCCTCATCTCTTCCCACCTCTCCACCCTTCTACTGTCAGCCTTCCCTCCTATCTTCTGCCAAATAGCCCTTCCTCACACTTTACCCTCAGAACTTCATTCCCCTTAATCTATTGGTCCTCGTCTCTTCCCCTACCTATCCATGTCCTTTCAGCACTTCCCAAAAGAAACCAAGTGAGACCCAGGGAGATAGAAAGAGACAGAGAAACCAAGACAAAAAGGTATTTACGTTCCTGTTTAAAAGAAGAGCCAGCATAAAAAGATGCACAAACCCCTTGATAAAGCACTGAAAAACTTACAGTTGCAGTGATAGAGGCGATCGCCCGGCATTTAACAAATAAGCTTAAAGAAAAATATACACTTGAATTTTGCGTGTGGCAATGAAACTATGGCTGTTGTAGGCACACTTGTACAAAACCATTTTTAAAGTAATAAAGGTTTCAAAAAACAATGACCAAAATATTTAAGAAGTACAATTGAGCATAATAGAAAAGTTTTACTTGAATTAGTTAAAACCATTTACAGAAAACAAACTACAACACACAGAATCATGATTTTCTCCTATTACATAGAAATAAAAAGTTAATCACTAATACTTGTGACACCAGGTAATTAACTCAACTGCCAAGCATTCATAGCAAGCATTACATATCTATTGTGAACGGTTCATTTTATCCCTTCAATTCAGCAAAGTCCAATCCTCACATCAAACCTTTACCTCTTAGGTAGCAAAGCTAAAACGTGAGCAAAATATTCAACTTTATATTTAAAAAATAAAGGCCACAAATACCTCCTAAAATGAAAGTAATACAATTAAATTCAAGCGTTTTTCATTTTAACTTTCAAACATGTAATTACACATGTATATCTGAGCGACAACTGACCCTAGTGTGAATTTTCTTGGGAAGTCTGTTTATTGCTCTGTGCACTTTTTAAAAAAACATTTACAATTTCACCTCTAAGATGTCACTACGGTTTACAATTAACTGTTTCTTAGGCTTCTTCTTAAAAGGATCTCAAAGACTCTGCCCCGTGTTCTTAATGGGAGAAAGAAAGGTAGTCAAGTCACTGCCCAAGGTCAGCCAAAGATGTGCAAATGCACATTCTTGCATAACAAAGGGCCGGTTAACCAACTCTGCAGAAACCACCTCCAGTCAGTGACTGTCACAGACTGGGGGATGGGCGCAGATGCAGCAGAATACACACAGCTTGGTTAAGGGAGCAGACAGAGCGCCAGCAAATAGCAGTAGGTTTGCCAGACCGGAAACTTCAGCAGCAGCAGACAATGCGGTTGAGCACTTAAGACTGCTTTTTGCGCTCCCAATAAAAATAAAAACGTAATAATGCCATTTTAAGCGAAGCACATGCAGTGCAGCATTTTTCATTTCTAACACTGATAAATATTGTGAAGAAAAGACTAGAGTGACCAAGGTCAAGGCATCCTCAGAGGTTAATGGGAGCGCTGTACTCTAGCATAGTTATCTGTCATAACAGCACATCAGTTCACCTGAACAAGTGCAGAAAGTTTAAAAGCAACATTTTCTACATTTCATAATGAAAAAAAATCTATAAATAAAAAATTTGGGAATCTACATTTTATTTTTCCTAGAACATTTCAAAATCATTTATATCATTTTAGATGAGTTTTAAATGCACGTGAGGTGGTTACATTTCATCACTCTTCTATTTGAATCACCTTTTGCTGATACATACAAATTGACCTATCAGCCAAAAGAGGAGGTTCACCCCGGTTTTGTAAAACTGAGGGCCTCATTTATGAAAAGTGACGCATCGCTGCGTGAAAACAGCGATGCGTCACTTTTCATTGCGCCCTCCTTGCGACATCAATGATGCGTCATATTTACAGTATGACGCATCATGTCGCAAGGAGTTACAGATACGTCAGTATTTCTGACGTATCTGTAGGCGCAAAAATGATGCATTGCTGGAGTGCGTCACAGCAGTGACGCAACTCCAGCAATGTGTCCTTTCACATGAGGCAAGCCCCATGTGAAAGGGCCTGCGTCAGTCTTACGCCTGCCATGAGGCAGGCGTAAGATATTGACACATTAGGGTCAAAGAAATGGCGCAGTGAAATCTTATAGATTTCACTGCGTCACTTCTACGACCCTTTCTTGCGTCAGAACGACCCCCCTGCATACATTATACCTGGCGCAGGTATAATGTGGCGCAGGGGTTTACAAAGTGACGCATCTACCTAGATGCGTCACTTTGTAAATATGACGCACCATTGCGCATTTTTTACACTGCTGGTGCGTCACAAAAAGTGACGCACCAGCAGCGTAAAAGTGACGCAAGGGCTCATAAATAAGCCCCTGAATATCTTACTTGACCTAGGCAAAACTGAAGATATGTTGGTGAAATTCTGGATATTTAAATAATGCGAAATGTGTAAAATTTATATTATACAATTTCAGATATGGTTTGTTTGTGGGAGAAAGTTTTGCACAGAAAATGTCTTAAAGGGAAACATTGTCTGCTCAAACCAATCTCTTCCTGCTGTCTCTTGTGACTTTTATCATGCAAGGTATGCCCTCACGCAATATAATGCAATGTAATACAGTTTCTAAATGGAAGGAAATGCCGCATTTTGCATGATCACCCCCAAAACTTTGGACTGATGCTGCTGGTTTTTGACTCTGAGGGTCCATTTTCAATATTTTGACGTACAGCAATGCAGTAAGTCTTCCTGCTGCACTTCTGTGAGTCAAAATAAAAGGGCAGGTATGCCCCATATCTATTCCTGTCCTTCTCCCATGGGCCGGCGCACAATCAGCAGCCGTGCGCCACCGCAGACACCCTTGTCATTTTGCAAGGGTTCCTGCACTGAGGGGATGATTGTTTTTCAATCATTAAAGGCATTTTCCTCTTTCTATGCATGTTGCAGAATGCAGCACCCTTAGAAAGAGGAAAAAACATGGAGGATTAAAAGTATTTCTCCTTGTTGCGCCTCCTTACACCCCCTCTGGGGAGGCGTAGGACTCTGAAGCATTGGGTTTACAAAATGTAAATCTGGGAATGTGTAAAGCTCCATGGATGTTGCTTGGGAACACCCACAGCAACACCCATGCAACGCCACTTTCACGCAGAGTTATGCGTGAAAAGGAAACATATTTACAAGGCCATGAAAAGTCACGTCACAGTGACTTTACATGGCGTTGTAAATATGGAGAAGCCCATTTCGCTGCCAGTGCGTCAATAGAAGTGACACACCAGCGGTGCAATGGGCTTGTAACTAAGCCCCTGAGAGTACACTAAGGCATGCTAACCAGTCCTCAGTGCCAGTGTTCTACCCCCTTAAAGTGTATGTTGAATTGGCTACCCCCAATCTTTTTATGCACTGACTTCAAATTACTATAATTCATGCACCTCCGTACACAGTGTTGTGAACCCACTAACCACACAGTAGATAAACTTTTTAACTTGCGCCTTCTCCATGCACACCTTATACGCTTTCATATTACATCATGTATACTTTGTTAACCCCTTCCATGCGGGGCTAATTCCCCCGCGGTGCGGGGGGGAGGGGCCGCGCGCGGCGCCGCGTTGCTCGTGAGGAGCCCAGCTCGTCATGCTGCACAGTGGAGCTGTGCTCATGACGAGCTGGGCTCGTCACAACTCCGCCCACTCCTTTAGAACGCCCGCACAGGAGGGGAATTAGCCCTGCGTGGGCGTTCCGCGGCAGTTATGACGAGCTCAGCTCGTCATGAGCACAGCTCCACTGTGCCTCATGACGAGCTGAGCTCGTCATAAGCGTCGAAGCGGTTAAATTATATAATTTATAACACATCACATTTCCAATTATATCTTTTATGAGAGCACTGTGCATGGCAGCAGGACGAGCTATAGTTCATTTACTTTGTGGTTGGTGAGTTTACAACACTGTGTGCGGAGGTGTGTGAGTTATAGTAATTTAAAGATGGTGCACAAAATTAGAAATTGAATGTATAATTCTAACTTTAGAATTTCTAATATTTTTGTAGTTTAAGTCTGGTTTCTATAGAAAGAATAAAACATCTTTTCCTAACTATAAGATTTAACCTTTGTTTTTTTCATTGGATTTGCATGTTTGTTTTATCCATTTATTTATTTATGTTTATTAAATATCACAAAGTAAATCCATGATTGTTTTTCTTCTTATATAGTGGTTTGGAGTGGCGTAGTGTAGAATGGCATACAGTAGAGTGCAGTAGAGTAGAGTGAGTTAGTGAACTGGTGTACTGTGTCAATGAGTAGAGTACAGTGGGATAAAGTGAAGTGGTGTGGACTGGAGTGGTGTAGAGTGCAGTGACGTAGAGGGTAGGTGCATAGAGTGGAGTGGCATAGAATGGAGTGGCGTAGAGTGGAGTGTCGTCGAGTTGAGTAGGGTATAGTGGAGTGGAATGGAATGGAGTGGAGAGCAGTG